>JASSZA010000042.1:0-600000 GCA_031835075.1 Saguinus oedipus
GGAGAGGATGTGGAGAAATAGGAACACTCTTACACTGTTGGTGGGAGTGTAAATTAGTTCAACCATTGCGGAAGACAGTGTGGCTATTACTCAGGGACCTAGAAATGAAAATTCCATTTGACCCAGCAATCCCATTACTGGGTATGTATCCAAAGGACTATAAATCGTTCTACTATAAGGACACATGCACATGAATGTTCATTGCAGCACTGTTTACAATAGCAAAGAACTGGAACCAACCCAAATGCCCAACGATGATAGACTGGACTGGGAAAATGTGGCACATATACACCATGGAATATTATGCAGCAATCAAAATTGATGAGTTTGTGTCCTTTGTAAGGACATGGATGAATCTGGAGAACATCATTCTCAGCAAACTGACACAAGAACAGAAAAAGAAATACCGCATATACTCACTCATAGGAGGGTGAGAAAAATGGGAACACATGGACACAGAGAGGCAGCCTACTATACACTGGGGTCTATTGGGGGGAATGGCGGAGGGACAGCGGGGGGGGCTGGGGATGTATAGCCTGGGGATGAATGCCAAGTGTGGGTGAAGGGGAAGAAGGCAGCAAAACACACTGCCATGTGTGTACCTATGCAACTATCTTGCACGTTCTGCACATGTACCCCAAAACCTATAATGCAATAAAAATTAAAAAATAAAGGAAAAAGAAAGAAATAGAATCCTGAGAATTCCCCAGGTGTGTATCATTCAGGGAGGCACAGAATGAGTGGCCATATAAAAAATGCTCGACAATTACACTCATGTTAATTATTCACTGAGGATCGAAATGAGTGGCTACATGAGGTAGACTCTTAACTCTTTCTATGTTGTGTATTATTGAATGAGACTGTAACTAAGTGGGCATAAAAAAGAGACTCAGGTGTATTGCCCAGGTGTTCAATACTTACAGAGACTCTGAATGTGTAGGCATTTGAAGTAGACCCTTGACTGTTTCTGAGGGAAGTATTATTCACAGAGGCACAGAACCAGTGGCCATGTTAAAGACATTCCTGACTTATCAGATATACATGTTATTCACCAAATCACTGAAAGTGTAGCCTTATGAAATAAACCGTATTTTACTCCACAGGTGAGCGTTATTTTTGATTCTGCAAATGATCCACCATATGAAATAGACTAGTGATTATTCCCCACATGTGCAATAGTCTAAGTGGTTCTGTAGGGGTGTCCATATCAAATAGTCTCCTGACTCTCACACATATGTGTATCATTCACGGAGCTGTTTTATTTGGGGCTACCGTCAATGGGGTCTTCACTCCTCCACAGCTGTTTATTACCCACTGAAGCTCCGAATGAGAGGCCGTATAAAATAGACTTCTTACTATTGCCCCATTGTGCATTATTCGGTAGTGCTGTGATTGAGTGGCCATATGACCTGGACTTTAACTATTCCCAAGGTGTGTATTCTTCAGTCAGTTTCTGAACGAGTGACCACATAAAATAGACTCCTGACTTTGTCCTCTTGACTATTTCTCAGCTCTGCATTTTCCACTGAGTCGCTGGGTGAACGGTCATATCAAATAGTCTCCAGACAATTCTCCAGGTGGGCATTATTCAGTGAGTCTCTTAATAAGTGGCTATATATAATAGAATCCTGAGTATTTTTCAAATATATATGATTCTTCACTGAGGAACTGATAAAGTGGCCATGTCAAGTACACTCCTGACATCCATATGTCTGTATTATTCTGTGAGGCTCTGAATGAGTGGCCATGTAATATAGACTCCTATATACTATGCAGGCGTGAGTTTTTACTTTCTGTTGTAAATGAGTGGCTATACGAAACAGAATGCTGGCTTCCCCAAGGTGTCTGTTATTCAGTTAGGCTCTGAGTATGTGGCTATATGAAATAGAATTCTGACTACAATACAGCGGTTCTTTACTTAATGAACCTCTGAAGAAATGCCACATGTAACAGCATCCAGAGTATTCCTCATGTATTTCTTATTCACTGAGGCTCTGAAACTTTGGCCATATGAAATTGTTTCCTGACTAGTCTACAGGCCTGTATTATTGACTCTGACTCTAAATATTTGGGAATATATAATTGACTAATGACTATTCCAAAGTTGTGTATTACTGACTCAGCCTTTGATTTTGTGGCTCTATAAAACAGCCTAGTGTCTATTCCACATATGTGCATTATTCTCTTAGGCTGTAAATGAGAGGCTATGTAAAGTACACTCCTAACACTTCCCCAGGTGTGTGTCAGTCAGTGAGGCTCTTTTTGAATGAAAATATGAAACAGGAGGCTGTTTATCTCAAATATTTTTATTATTCAGTGAATCACTGAATGAGTGGCTATATGAAATAAACTGCTGAGTACTTTACCTTTGTGCATTATTCATTGAGATTACGAGTCAGTGGCCATATAAAATGGAATTCTTATTAATTCACGCGTTCATATTATCCACTGAGGCTATGAATGTTTGTCCAAATGAAAGAGATTCCTGACTACTCCACAGGTCTGCATTATTTACCGAGGCTCTGAATGAATGTCCCTCTAAAATAGACTCCAAATTATTCTCCAGGTGTGAATTATTCAGTGAGCCTCAGAAGATATGGTCATACTAATTAGATTTCTTACTATATCAAGGGTCTGTCTTATGCACTGAGGCTCTGAATATGTGTCTACAAGAAAGAGTCTCCTGACTACAACACATTGTTCAATGACACATTGAATGAGAGGCCAAATGAAAAAGTCTCCTGACTATTCCACAGGTGTGCATTATTTATTGAGACTCTGAATGAGAAGATAAAAGTAAATCCTGACTATTTATCCAGGTGTGTACATTTAGTGAGGCTCTCAACGGATAGCCATAGGAAAGAGACTTCTGACTATTCCGCAGGTGTGAATTATTCAGGGATTCTCTGAATGCGTGGCCATAAAATATAGACTACAGACTATATCACAGGTGTGTAACATTCTGTGAGGCTGTGAAAGAGGGCCCATATGAAACAGAATTCTAATGACTCCACATGTGCATTACTCACTGTTTGTCTGAATGAGTAGCCGTATGACATAGACTCCTCATTATTCTCCATGTGTGCATTATTCCAACAGGTTCAGTATGAGCGTCCATACCAAGTAGACTCCTGAAACTCCCTCAGCTGTGTATTACTTAGCGTTACACAGAATTAGAGTTCATATGAAATAGACTGCTGACTACCACCCAGGTGTCTATCATTCAGGAATGCACTTTATTCATGGCTATCTTAAACATTGTTCTGATTACTCCATAGAAGTTCATTATTCACTGAAATTTTGAAAGAGAGGCCATACAAAATACACACCTGACTATTGCTCCATTGTGAATTATTCAATAAGGTTCTAAATGAGTGATAGTATCAAATAGAATCCTGAGGATTCTTCAGGTGTATATAAGTCAGTGAGACACAAAATGTGTGGCCATATAAAAAATGTTCTGCTATTACCCTGGTGTGCATTATTCACTGAGGCTCTAAATGAGTGGCTACATGAAGTAGACTCTTAAATCTTCCTTTGTTGTGTATTATTGAATGAGTCTCTGAATAAGCGGGCATAAAAAAGAGACTCAGGTGTATTGCCCAGGTGTTCACTACTTACAGAGACTCTGAATGTGTAGGCATTTGAAGTAGAAGCTTGACTGCCTCTGAGGGGATTATTATTCACAGAGGCCCAGAACGAGTGGCCATTTGAAAGAGATTCCTGACTTATAAGATATACATGTTATTCACTAAAACACTGAAAGAGTGGCCTTATGAAATAGACCGCATTTTACTCCACAGGTGCGCGTTATTTTTTGACTTCCCAAACGAACCACCATATGAAATAGACTAGTGATTATTCCCCACTTATGCAGTATTCGAAGAGGTTCTGTATGAGTGTCCATAACAAACGGTCTCCTGACTTTCACACATGTGTGTATCATTCACGGAGCTGCTTTATTTGGGGCTACCTTCAATAGGGTGCTCCCTCCTCCACAGCTGTTTATTATGCACTGAAGCTGTGAATGAGAGGCCATATAAAATAGACTCCTTACTATCGACCCATTGTGCATTATTCAGTAATGCTGTGATTTAGTGGCCATATGACCTGGACTCTGACTATTCCCAAGGTGTGTATTCTTCAGTCAGTTTCTGAACGAGTGACCACATAAAATACACTCCTGACTCTGTCCTCTTGACTATTTCTCAGCTCTGCATTTTCAACTGAGTCTCTGGGTGAACGGTCATATCAAATACTCTCTAGACTATTTCATAGCTGTGCATTATTCAGTGAGTCTCTGAATAAGTGTCTATATATAATATAAGTATTTTCCAAATTGAGTATTTTCCAAATATACGTGATTCCTAACTGAGGTTCTGAATACGTTGCCATGTGAAATACACTCCTGACGTTTTCATAGGTCTGTATTATTCTGTGAAGCTCTGAATGAGTGGCCATAATATAGAGCCTCCTGAATGCTAATCAGGCAAGCGTTTTTACATTCGGCTCTAAATGAGTGCCTATATAAAATAGAATTTTAACTTTTCCCTAGTTGTATGTTATTCAGTTATGCTCTGAATTTGTGGCTATAGGAAATAGAATTCTGACTACAATAAAGGTGTTTCTTATTCAAGGGAGCTCTGAAATTGATGCCACATGTAATAGCATCCTGAGTATTTCCCAGATATGTATTATTCACTGAGGCTCTGAAACTTTGGCCATATGAAATTGTTTTCTGACTTGTCCAGAGTCGTGTATTATTGACTCTGACTCTAAATATTTGGGCATGTAAAATACACAAGTGACTATTCCAGAGTTGTGTATTACTAACTCAGGATTTGATTTTGTTGCCTTATAAAATAGTCTAGTGTCTATTACACATGTGTGCATTATTCCCTGAGGCTGTAAATGAGAGACTATAAAAGTAGACTCCTAACACTTTTCTAGGAGTGCCTTACACAGTGAGGCTCATTTAGTGTGACTATATGAAACAGGATGCTTCTATATTAAATATTTGTATTACTTAGTGAATCTCTAAATGAGTGTCTATATGAAATACACTGCTGAGTACTTTACATTTGTGCATTTTTCACAGAGATTACGAGTCATTGGCCATATACATTGGAATCTGGACTAATCCACACCTGGATATTATCCACTGAGGCTATGAATGAGTGTCCTAATATAATAGACTCCTGGATACTCCACTGTGTACATTATTTACCGAGACTCTTAATGAATGTCCATCGAAAATAGACTCCAAATTATTCTTCAGGTGTTTATTATTCAGTGAGAATCAGAAGATGTGGCCATATTAATTTGATTCCTTACAACATAAAGGGTCTGTTTTATTCACTGTAGCTCTGAATATGTGTCTACATGAAATAGACTTTTGACTACATCACCTTATTCAGTGAAACTCTGAATTAGAGGCTACATGAAAAACTCTACTGACTATTCCACAGGTGTGCATTATTTATTGAGACTCTGAATGAAGGGGTATAGGTAAATCCTGACTATTTCCCCAGGTGTGTACACATAGTGAGGCTCTATATGAGTGGCCATAGGAAACAGACTTCTGAATATTCCATAGGTGTGAATTATTTAGTCATTATCTGAATGGGTGGCCCTAAAAAATAGACTCCAGACTATATCACAAGTGTGTAATATTCAGTGAGGCTGTGAAAGAGGGTCCAAAAAAATCACACTTCTAATTACTTTACATGTGCATTATTCACTGTTTGTCTGAATGAGTAGCCATATAAGATAAACTCCTCATTATTACTTATGTGTGCATTAATCAGACAGGTTCTGTTTGAGTGTCCATACCAAATAGATTCCTGACACTGCCCCAGGTGTGTATTACTCAATGATACACAAAATTAGAGTTCATATGATATAGAAGCCACGCTATTACCAAGGTGTGCATCATTCAGCAAGGCGCTGAATTCGTGGCTATCTTAAACAGCGTCCTGATTACTCCATAGAATTCTATTATTCATTGAAACTTTTAGTGATAGACCATGTAAAATAGACACCTGACTATTGCTCCATTGTGAATTATTTAATAAGGTGCTAAATGCCTGGTAGCATCAAATAGAATCTTTAGCATTCTTCAGGTATATATCACTCAGTGAGGCACAAAATGAGTGGCCATATAAAAAATGCTCGACTATTTCCCTGGTGTGCCTTATTCACTGAAGCTCTAAATGAGTGGCTACATGAAGTAGACTCTTAACTCTACCCCAGGTGTGTATTATTCAATGAGACTCTGACTAAGTGGGCATAAAAAAGTGACTCAGGTGTATTGCCGAGGTGTTCATTACCCACAGAGTCTCTGAATGTGTAGCCATTTAAAGTAGACCCTTGACTATTTTTTAGGGGAGTATTCCTCACACAGTCCCTGAATGAGTGGCCATGTGAAAGAGATTCCTTACTTTTAAGATATACATATTATTCACTAAAACACTGAAAGAGTGACTTTCTGAAATAGAACCCATTTTACTCCACAGGTGTATGTAAGTTTTTGATTCACCAAACGAAACACCATATGAAACAGACAAGTGATTATTCCCCACATGTGCTGTATTCGAAAAGGCTTTGATTTTGCGGCCATATAAAACAGACTAGTGTCTATTCCACACGTGTGCATTATTTCCTAATTCTGTAAATTAAAGGCTATCTAAAGTAGAGTCCTAACACTTCCCCTGGTGTGCATTACTCAGTGAAACTCTTGTTGTTTAATTATATGAAACAGGATGCTGTCTATCTCAAATATTTGTATTATTCAGTGAATCTCTGAATGAGTGTCTATAAGAAATAGACTGCTTACAAAGGACACAAACTCATCATTTTTGATTGCTGCATAATATTCCAAGGTGTATATGTGCCACATTTTCCCAGTCCAGTCTATCATCGATGGGCATTTGGGTTGGTTCCAGGTCTTTGCTATTGTAAACAGTGCTGCAATGAACATTCGTGTGCATGTGTCCTTATAGTAGAACGATTTATAGTCCTTTGGATAGATACCCAGTAATGGGATTGCTGGGTCAAATGGAATTTCTATTTCTAGGTCCCTGAGGAATCGCCACACTGTCTTCCACAATGGTTGAACTAATTTACACTCCCACCAACAGTGTAAGAGTGTTCCTATTTCTCCACATCCTCTCCAGCATCTGCTGTCTCCAGATTTTTTAATGATCGCCATTCTAACTGGTGTGAGATGATATCTCAGTGTGGTTTTGATTTGCATCTCTCTAATGACCAATGATGATGAGCACTTTTTCATATGTTTGTTGGCCTCATGTATGTCTTCTTTTGTAAAGTTTCTGTTCATATCATTTGCCCATTTTTGAATGGGCTTGTTTGTTTTTTTTTCTGTAAATCTGTTTGAGTTCTTTGTAAATTCTGGATATCAGCCCTTTGTCAGATGTGTAAACTGCAAAGATTTTTTCCCATTCTGATGGCTGCCGATTCACTCTAGTGACAGTTTCTTTTGCTGTGCAGAAGCTGTGGACTTTGATTAGGTCCCATTTGTCTATTTTGGCTTTTGCTGCCAATGCTTTTGGTGTTTTGTTCATGAAGTCTTTGCCTACTCCTATGTCCTGAACGATTTTGCCTGATTTTCTTCTAGGGTTTTTATGGTGTCAGGTCTTACGTTTAAGTCTTTAATCCATCTGGAGTTAATTTTAGTGTAAGGTGTCAGGAAGGGGTCCAGTTTCTGCTTTCTGCACATGGCTAGCCTGTTTTCCCAACACCATTTATTAAATAGGGAATCATTTCCCCATGGCCTGTTTTTGTCTGGTCTATCAAAGATAATATGGTTGTAGATATGTTGTGTTGCCTCTGATGCTTCTGTTCTGTTCCATTGGTCTATATCTCTGTTTTGGTACCAGTACCATGCTGTTTTGAATACTGTAGCCTTGTAGTATAGTTTGAAGTCTGGTAGTGTGATGCCTCCCGCTGTGTTCTTTTTGCTTAGAATTGACTTGGCTATGCGGGCTCTTTTTTGGTTCCATATGAAATTCATGGTGTTTTTTTCCAGTTCTGTAAGGACATGGATGAATCTGGAGAACATCATTCTCAGCAAACTGACACAAGAACAGAAAAGGAAATACTGCATATACTCACTCATAGGTGGGTGAGAAAAATGAGAACACATGGACACAGAGAGGCGGTCTACTATACACTGGGGACTGTTGGGGAAAATGGGGGAAAGACAGCGCGGGGGGCTGAGGAGGATAGCCTGGGGATGGATACCAAGTGTGGGTGAAGGGGAGGAAGGCAGCAAAACACACTGCCATGTGTGTACCTATGCAACTATGTCGCACGTTCTGCACATATATCCCAAAACCTATAATGCAATAAAAATTTAAAAAAAGAAAAAAAATAGACTGCTAAGTATTTTACATTTTTGCATTTTTCACTGAGGTTACGAATCAGTGGCCATATAAAATGGAATCCTGACTAATCCACACGTACATATTATCCACTGAGGCAATGAATGAGTGTCCTAATAAAATTGACTCCTGGCTACTCCACAGGTAAACATCATTTTCTGAGGCTCTGAATATATGTCCATTGAAAATAGACTCCAAATTATTCCCCAGCTGTGTATTATTCAGAGAGGCTCAGAATATGTTTCCATATCAGTTAGATTCCTTACTATATCAAGTGCCTGTATTATTCAGTGAAGCTCTGAATATGTGTCTACATGAAATAGACTCCTGACTACAAGATATTATTCAGTGACACTCCGAATTAGAGGCCACAGGAAAAAGTCTCCTGAGTATTCCACAGGTGCGCATTATTTAGTGAGATTCTGAATGAGGGGATAAAGGTAAATCCTGACTACTTCTCAAGGTGTGTACACTTAGTGAGGCTCTTAACGAGTTGTCATAGGAAAGAGACTTCTGACTATTCTGCAGCTGTGCATTAATTAGTGATTTTCTGAATGAGTCGCCATAAAAAATAGACTCCAGACTATATCACAAGTGTGTAATATTCAGTGAGGCTGTGAAAAACGAGTCATATAAAACAGACTTCTAATTACTCCACATGTGCATTAAAGTTTGTCTGAATGAGTAGCCATATGACATAGACTCCTCATTATTATCCATGTGTGCATTAATCAAACAGGCTCTCATTGACTGTACATAACAAATAGACTCCTGACACTGCCCCAGGTGTGTGTTACTCAGTGATACAGAGAATTAGAGTTCATGGGAAATATCCTCCTGTCTATCACAAAGGTGCATATCATTCAGCAAGTCACTTAATTCGTGGCTATGTTAAACAGCGTCTTAATTACTCCATAGAAGTTTACTATTCAATGAAACTTTGAATGGTAGACCATATAAAATAGACACCTGACTATTGCTTCATTGTGAATAATTTAATAAGGTTCTAAATGAGTGGGAGCATCAAATAGAATCCTGAGGATTCTTCAGGTGTATATCACTCATTGAGGCACAAAATGAGTGGCCATAGAAAAACCGCTCTACTATTACCCTGGTGTGCATTATTAACTGAGGCTCTAAATGAGTGGCTACATGAAGTAGACTCTTTAATCTTCCTTTGTTGTATATTATTGAATGAGACTCTGACTAAGTGGGCATAGAAAAGACACTCAGGTGTATTGCCCAAGTGTTCATTATGTACAGAGACTTTGAATGTGTAGCCATTTGAAGTAGACCCTTGACTATTTTGGAGGGGAGTATTCTTCACAGAGACCCTGAACGAGTGGCCATATGAAAGAGATTCCTGACTTATCAGATATACATATTATTCACTTAAACACTGAAAAAGTGGCCTTATGAAATAGAACCGATTTTGCTCAACAAGTGTGAGTTATTTTATGATTCTCCAAACTAATCACCATATGAAACAGACTAGTGATTATTCCTCACATGTGCAGTAATTGAAAAGTTTCTGTATGAGTGTCTATGTCAAATAGTCTCCTGACTCTAACACATGTGTGTATCATTCACGGAGCTGCTTAATTTGGGCTACCTTAAATAGGGTCCTGACTACTCCACAGATGTTTATTATGCACTGAAGCTCCGAATGACAGGCCATATGAAATAGACTTTTTACTATTGCCCCATTGTGCATTATTCGGTAATGCTGTGATTGAGTGTCCATATGACTTGGACACTGACTATTCCCAAGGTGTGTATTCTTCAGTGAGATTCTGGATGACTGACCACATAAAATAAGCCATTGACTCTATCCTCTTGACTATTTTTCACTTCTGCATTGTCCACTGAGTCTCTGGGTGAAGAGTCATATCAAATAGTCTCCAGACTATTCCTCAGCTGTGCATTATTCAGTGAGTCTCTGAATAAGTGGCTATATATAATATAATCCTGAGTATTTTCCAGATATATATAATTCCTCACACAGGTTCTGAATAAGAGGCCGTGTGAAATACACTCCTGAAATTTTCATAGGTCTGTATTATTCTGTGAAGCTCTGAATGATTGGCCATAAAATAGAGCCTCCTTAATAGTCCTCAGGCGTGCGTTTTACATTTGGCTCTAAATGAGTTGCTATACGAAATAGAATTTTAACTTTTCCCAAGGTGTATGTTATTCAATTAGGCTCTGAATATGTGGCTGTAGAAAATAGAATTCTGAATTCAATAGAGGTGTTTTTTATTCAAGGAAACTCGGAAATTGATGCCACATGTAATAGCATCCTGAGTATTTCCAAGGTATGTATTATTCACTGAGGCTCTGAAACTTTGGCCATATGAAATTGTTTTCTGACTTGTCCACAGGCTTGTATTATTGACTCTGATTCTAAATATTTGGGCATGTAAAATAGACAACTGACTATTCCAAAGATGTGTATTATTCACTCAGGCTTTGATTTTGTGGCCATATAAGATAGTCTACTGTCTATTCCGCACGTGTGCATTATTCCCTAGGCTGTAAATGAGATGCTATATAAAGTAGACTCCTAACACTTCCCTAGGTGGGCCTTACTCAGTGAGGCTCATTTTGTGTGACCATATGAAACAAGATGCTGCTATATTAAGTACTTGTATTATTTAGTGAATCCCTGAATGAGTCTCTATATGAAATAGACTGCTGAGTACTTTACATTTGTGCATTTTTCACTGAGGTTACAAGTCAGTGGCTATATAAATTGGAATCTGTACTAATCAACAAGTGCATATTATTCACTGAGGCTATGAATGTGTGTCCTAATAAAATAGACTCCTGGCTACTCCACAGGTGTACATTATTTACCGAGGCTCTGAATAAATGTCCATCGAAAATATACTCCAAATTATTCTCCAGGTGTGTATTATTCAGTGAGACTCAGAAGATGTGGACATATTATTTAGATTCCTTACAACTTAAAGGGCCTGTTTTATTTACTGTGGCTCTGAATATGTGTCCACATTAAATAGACTCCTGACAACATCACATGATTCAGTGACACTCCGAATCAGAGGCCACATGGAAAAGTCTCCTATTTCACAGGTGTGCATTATTTAGTGAGACTCTGAATGCAGGGATATAGGTGAATTCTGACTATTTCCCAGGTGTTTCCACTTAGTGAGGCTCTTAACGAGTGGCGATAGGAAAGAGACTTCTGACTATTATGCAGGTGTGCCTTATTTAGTGATTCGCTGATTGGGTGGCCACAAAAAATAGACTCCAGACTATATCACAAGTGTGTAATATTCAGTGAGGCTGTGAAAGGGGGTCCATAAGAATCAGGCTTCTAATTACTTTACAAGTGCATTATTCACTGTTTGTCTGAATAAGTAGCCATATGACATAGACTCCTCATTATTATATATGTGTGCATTAATCAAACAGGTTCTGTTTGAGTGTCCATACTAGACACCTGACACTGCCCCAGGTGTGTATTACCCAACGACACACAAAATTAGAGTTCATATGGAATAGACGCCAGGCTATTACCCAGGTGTGTATCTTTCAGGAAGGAACTGAATTCGTGGCTATCTTAAACAGTGTCCTGATTACTTCATAGAAGTTTATTATTCACTGAAACTTTCAGTGATAGATTATATAAAATAGACACCTGACTATATTTCCATTGTGAATTATTCAATAAGGTGCTTAATGCATGGTAGTATCAAATAGAATCCTTAGAATTCTTCAAGTGTATATCACTCAGTGAGGCACAAAATCAGTGGCCATATAACAAATGCTCGACTAATACTCCCATATGCATTATTCACTGAGGCTCTAAATGAGTGGCTACATGAAGTAGACTCAACTCTTCCCCAGGTGTGTATTATTGAATAAGACTCTGACTAAGTGGGCATAAAAAAGAGACTCAGGTGTATTGCCCAGGTGTTCATTACCTACAGAGTCTCTGCATATGTAGCCATTTAAAGTTGACACTTGACTATTTTTGAGGGGAGTATTCTTCACAGAGGCCCTGAACGAGTGGCCATGTGAAAGAGATTCCTTACTTTTAAGATATACATGTTATTCACTAAAACACTGAAAGAGTGGCCTTCTGAAATAGAACCCATTTTACTCAACAGGTGTGCGTTATTTTTTGATTCTCCAAACTAATCACCATATGAAACAGACTAGTGATTATTCCCCACATGTGCAGTATTAGAAAACTTTCTGTATGAGTGAATATGTCAAATAGTCTCCTGATTCTGACAAATCTGTGTATCATTCACAGAACTGCTTAATTTGGGGCTACCTTAAATAGGGTCCTGACTACTCCACAGCTGTTTGTTATGCACTTAAGCTCCGAATGACAGGCCATATGAAATAGACATTATTATTGCCCCATTGTGCATTATTCAGTAATGCTGTGGTTGAGTGTCCATATAACTTGGACACTGACTATTCCCAAGGTGTGTATTCTTCAGTGAGATTCTGAACAAGGGAACACATAACATAAACCCTTGACTCTATCCTCTTGACTATTTTTCAGTTCTGCATTGTCCACTGAGTCGCTGGGTGAAGACTCATATCAAATAGTCTCCAGACTATTCCTTAGCTGTGCATTATTCAGTGAGTCTGTGAATAAGTGGCTATATATAGTATAATCCTGAGTATTTTCCAGATATATATGATTCCTCACTGAGGTTCTGAATAAGTAGCCGTGTGAAATACACTCCTGACGTTTTCATAGGTCTGTATTATTCTGTGAAGCTCTGAATGAGTGGCCATTAATTAGAGCCTCCTGGATGCTCCTCAGTCGTGCGTTTTTACATTTGGCTTTAAATGAGTGGCCATACGAAAAAGAATTTTAACTTTTCCCAAGGTGTATGTTATTTAGTTAGGCTCTGAATATGTGGCTATAGGAAATAGAATTCTGACTACAATAGAGGTGTTTCTTATTCAAGGAAGCTCTGAAATTAATGCCACATGTAATAGAGTCCTGAGAATTTCCCAGGTATGTATTATTCACTGAGGCTCTGAAACTTTCGCCATTTGAAACTGTTTTTTGAATTGTTCACAGGTGTGTATTATTGACTCTGACTCTAAATATTTGGGCATGTAAAATAGACAAGTGACTATTCCAAAGTTGTGTATTACTCACTCAGGCTTTTATTTTGTGGCCATATAAAATAGTCTAGTGTCTACTCCACATGTGTGCATTATTTCCTGAGGCTGTAAATTAGAGGCTATTTAAAGTAGACTCCTAACAATTCCCTAGGTGTGCCTTCATCTGTGAGGCTCATTCTGTGTGACCATATGAAACAGGATGCTGCTATATTATTTATTTGTATTATTTAATACACAGAATGAGCCTGTGTGTAATATTCATTCTGTGTTGTATTATTTAACACAGAATGAATCTCTGAATGAGTGTCTATATGAAATAGACTGCTGAGTACTTTATATTTGTGCATTTTTCACAGAGGTGACAAGTCAATGGCCATATAAATTGGAATCCTGACTAATCCACATGTGCATATGATCCAGTGAGGCTATGAATGAGTGTCCTAATAAAATAGACTCCTGGCTACTCCAAAGGTGTACATTATTTACCAAGGCTCTGAATGAATGTCCATCGAAAATGGACTCCAAATTATTCTCCAAATGTGTATTATTCAGTGAGGCTCAGAAGAAGTGGCCATATTAATTAGACTCCTTACAACATAAAGGGCCTGTTTTTTCATTGTGGCTCTGAATATGTGTCTACATGAAATAGACTCCTGACTACATCACATTATTCAGTGACACTCCGAATTAGAGGCCACATGAAAAAGTCTCCTGACTATTCCACAGGTGTGCATTACTTAGTGAGACTCTGAATGAAAGAATATAGGTAAATCCTGACTATTTCCCCAGGTGTGTACACTTAGTGAGGCTCTTAACGAGTGGCCATAGGAAAGAGTCTCTTGACTATTCCACAGGTGTGCATTATTTAGTGAGACTCTGAATGAGGGGATAATGGTAAATCCTGACTCTTTCCCCAGGGTGAGTACACTTAGTGAGGCTCTTAACGAGTGGCCATAGGAAAGAGACTTCTGACTATTCCGCAGGTGTGCATTATTTAGTGATTTTTTGAATGGGTGGCCATATAAAAGAGACTCCACACTATATCACAAGTGTGAAATATTCAGTGAGGCTGTGAAAGAGGGTCCATAAAAATCAGACTTCTAATTACTTTACATGTGCATTATTCACTGTTTGTCTGAATGAGTAGCCGTATGACATAGACTCCTCATTATTATACATGTGTGCTTTAAGCAAACAGGTTCTGTTTGAATGTCCATACAAAATAGACTCCTGAAACTGCCCCAGGTGTGTATTACTCAACGATACAGAAAATTAGAGTTTATGTGAAATAGACGCCAGGCTATTACCCAGGTGTGTATCATTCAGGAAGATTCTGAATTTGTGGCTATCTTAAACAGCGTCCTGATTACTCTATAGAATTTTATGATGCACTGAAATTTTGAGTGATAGGCCATATAAAATAGACACCTGACTATTGCTCCATTGTGAATTATTCAATAAGTTGCTAAATGCGTGGTGGTATCAAATAGAATCCTTAGGATTCTTTAGGTGTATATTACTCAGTGAGGCACAAAATAAGTGGCTATATAAAAAATGCTCGAATATTGCCCTGGTATGCATCATTCACTGAGGCTCTAAATGAGTGGCTACATAAACTAGACTCTTAACTCTTCCCCAGGTGTGTATTATTGAGTGAGACGCTGACTAAGTGGGCATAAAAAAGAGACTCAGGTGTATTGTCCAGGTGGTCATTACTTACAGTGTCTCTGAATGTGTTGCCATTTAAAGTAGACCCTTGACTATTTTTGAGGAGAGTATTCTTCACAGAGGCCCTGAATGAGTGGTCATGTGAAACAGATTCCTTACTTTTCAGATATACATATTATTTACTAAAACACTGAAAGAGTGGCCTTCTGAAGTAGAACCCATTTTACTCAACAGGTGTGCATAAGTTTTTGATTCACCAAACGAAACACCATATGAAACAGACAAGTGATTATTCCCCAGATGTGTAGTATTCGAAAAAGCTTTGATTTTGCGGCCATATAAAATAGACTAGTGTCTATTCCACTAGTGTGCATTATTTCCTGATTCTGTAAATTAAAGGCTATATAAAGTAGACTCCTAACACTTCCCCTGGTGTGCATTACTCAGTGAGTATCTTTTTGTTTAAACATATGAAACAGGATGCCGTCTATCTTAAATATTTGTATTATTCAGTGAATTTCTGAATGAGTGTTTTTATGAAATAGAACTGCTAAGTATTTTACATGTTTGCATCTTTCACTGAAGTTACGAGTCAACGGCCATATAAAATGGAATCCTGACTAATTCACACGTGCATATTATCCACTGTGGCTAAGAATGAGTGTCCTAATAGACTCCTGTCTTCTCCACAGGTGTACAGCATTTTCCAAGGCTCTGAATATATGTCCATCGAAAATAGACTCCAAATTATTCCCCAGGTGTGTATTATTCAGTGAGGTTCAGAATATATTTCCATATCAATTAGATTCCTTACTATATCAAGTGTCTGTCTTATAAACTGAAGCTCTGAATATGTGTCTACATGAAATAGACTCCTGACTACACCACATTATTCAGTGACACTCCGAATTAGAGGCCACATGTAAAAGTCTCCTGACTATTCCACAGGTGTGCATTATTTAGTGAGACTCTGAATGATGGGATAAAGGTTCATCCTGATTATTTCTCGAGGTGTGTACACTTAGTGAGGCTCTTAATGAGTGGCCATAGAAAAAAGACTTCTGTCTATTCCACAGGTGTGCATTATTTAGTGATTCTCTGAATGAGTGGCCATAAAAAATAGACCCAGACTATATCACAAATGTGTAATATTCAGTGAGGCTGTGAAAAAGGGGCCATATGAAACAGACTTCTAATTACTACATATGTGCATTATTCACAGTGTGTCTGAATGAGTAGCCGTATGACATAGACTCCTCATTATTATCCATGTGTGCATTAATCAAACAGGCTCTGTTTGAGAGTCCATACCAAATAAATTCCTGACTGCCCCAGGTGTGTATTACTCAGCGATACACAAAATTAGAGTTCATATGAAAGAGACTCCTGACTATCACACAGGTGCGTATCATTCAGCAAGGTACTTAATTCGTAGCTATCTTAAACAGCGTTCTGATTACTCCATAGAAGTTTACTATTCACTGAAACGTTGAATGATAGACCACATAAAATAGACACCTGACTATTGCTCCATTGTGAAATATACAGTAAGGTTCTAAATGAGTAGTAGTATCAAATAGAATCCTGAGGATTCTTCAGGTGTATATCACTCAGTGAGGCACAAAATGAGTGGCCATATAAGAAATGCTCGACTATTACCCTGGTGTGCATTATTCACTGAGGCTTTAAATGAGTGGCTACATGAAGTAGACTCTTAAATCTTCCTTTCTTGTGTATTATTGAATGAGTCTCTGTCTAAGTGGGCATAAAAAGAGACTCAGGTGTATTGCCCAAGTGTTTATTACAAACAGAGACTTTGAATGTGTACCCATTTGAAGTAGACCCTTGACTATTTTGGAGGGGAGTGTTCTTCACAAAGGCAATGAACCAGTGGCCATGCGAAAGAGATTCCTGACTTATCAGATATACATATTATTCACTAAAACACTGAAAGAGTGGCCTTATGAAATAGAACCCATTTTACTCAACAGGTTTGCGTTACTTTCGGATTCTCCAAACTAATCCCCATATGAAACAGACTAGTGATTATTCCCCACATGTGCAGTATTCTAAAAGGTTCTGTATGAGTGTCGATGTCAAATAGTCTCCTGACTGTGACACAAGTGTGTATTATTCACGGAGCTGCTTAATTTGGGGCTACCTTAAATAGGGTCCTGACTATTCCACAGCTGTTTATTATGCACTGAAGCTCCGAATGACAGGCCATATGAAATAGACTCCTTACTATTGCCCCATTGTGCATTATTTGGTAATGCTGTGATTGAGTGTCCATATGACTTGGACACTGACTATTCCCAAGGTGTGTATTCTTCAGTGAGTTTCTTAACGAGTGACCACATACCATAAACTCTTGACTCTATCCTCTTGACTATTTTTCAGTTCTGCATTGTCCGCTGAGTCGCTGGGTGAAGAGTCATATCAAATAGTCTCCATACTATTCCTTAGCTGTGCATTTTTCAGTGAATCTCTGAATAAGTGGCCATATGTATGATAATCCTGAGTATTTTCCAGATATATATGATGCCTCACTGAGGTTCTGAATAAGTGGCCATGTGAAATACACTCCTGACATTTTTATAGTTCTCTATTATTCTGTGAATCTCTGAATGAGTGGCCATAAAATAGAGCGTCCTGAATGCTCCTCACGCGTGCATTTTTACATTCGGCTCTAAATGAGTGGCTATACAAAATAGAATTTTAACTTTTTTCAAGGTGTATGTTATTCAATAAGGCTCTGAATATGTGGCTATAGGAAATAGAATTCTGACTACAATAAAAGTGTTTCTTATTCAGGGAAGCTCTGAAATTGATGCCACATGTATTAGCGTTCTGAGAATTTCCCAGGTATGTATTATTCACTGAGGCACTGAAACATTGGACATTTGAAACTGTTTTCTGACTTGTCCACAGGTGTGTATTATGGACTCTGACTCTAAATATTTGGGCATGTAAAATAGACAAGTGACTATTCCACAATTGTGTATTAGTCACTCAGGCTTTGATTTTCTGGCCATATGAAATAGTCTAGTGTCTATTCCACATATATGCATTATTCCCTGAGGCTGTAAATGAGAGGATATTTCAAGTAGACTCCTAACACTTCCCTAGGTGTGCCTTACTCAGTGAGGCTCATCTTGTGTGACCATATGAAACAGGATGCTGCTATATTAAATATTTGTATTATTTAGTGAATCTCTGAATGAGTGTCTATATGAAATAGACTGCTGAGTACTTTATATTTGTGCATTTTTCACTGAGGTGAAAAGTCAGTGGCCATATAAATTGGAATCCTGACATACCCACACGTGCATATTATCCAGTGAGGCTATGAATGAGTGTCCTAATAAAATAGACTCCTGGCTACTCCAAAGGTGTACATTATTTACTGAGGCTCTGAATGAATGTCCATCGAAAATAGACTCCAAATTATTCTCCAGGTGTGTATTATTCAATGAGGCTCAGAAGATGTGGCCATATTAATTATATTCCTTACAACAAAAAGGGCCTGTTTTATTCACTGTGGCTCTGAATATGTGTCTACATGAAATAGACTCCTGACTACATCACATGATTCAGTGACACTCCGAATTAGAGGCCACATGACAAAGTCTCCTGACTATTCCACAGGTGGGCATTATTTAGTAAGACTCTGAATGAAGGGATATAGGTAAATTCTGACTATTTTCCCAGGTGTGTACCCTTAGTGAGGCTCTTAATGAGTGACCATAGGAAAGAGTCTCCTGACTATGCCACAGGTGTGCCTTATTTAGTGAGACTCTGAATTAGGGGATAATGGTAAATCCTGACTCTTTCCCCAGGTGTGTACACTTAGTGAGGCTCTTCACGAGTGGCCATAGAAAAGAGGCTTCTGACTATTTCGCAGATGTGCATTATTTAGTGATTCTCGGAATTGGTGGCCATAAAAAATAGACTCCAGACTATATCACAAGTGTGTAATATTCAGTGAGGCTGTGAAAGAGTGTCATTAAGAATCAGACTTCTATTACTTTACATGTGTATTATTCACTGTTTGTCTCAATGAGTAGCCATATGACATTGGCTTCTCATTATTATCCATGTGTGCATTAATCAAACAGGGTCTGTCTGAGTGTCCATACCAAACAGACTCCGGACACTGCCCCAAGTGTGTATTACTCAGCGATACACAAAATTAGAGTTTATATAAAATAGACTCCTGACTATCACACAGGTGCATATCATTCAGCAAGGCACTTAATTCATGGCTACGTTAAACAGCGTCCTGAATACTCCATAGAAGTTTACTATTCACAGAATCTTTGAATGATAGACCATATAAAATAGAAACTTGACTATTGCTCCATTGTGAGTTATTCAATAAGGTTCTAAATGAGTGATCGTATCAAATAGAATCCTGACTATTCTTCAGTTGTATGTCACTCAGTGAGGCACAAAATGAGTGGACATAAAAAAATGCTCTACTAGAAAGATGGCTGATCGCTAACAGCTCGGGATTGTAGCTCCAAGTGAAAGCTCTGAAAACGTGAGGATACCACATTTTCAGAGAAATTTTCGTCGCCCACGGACCAGAAGATTTCCAGTGGAGGAGCCCCGCGGGTTGCCAGCGAGACTTCTGTGGCCGGCACAGCAGTTTTGTCATCGCCTCAGCGTGGCAGCTCTTCATGCACAGTGGGCGGGACTGGTTCCCCTACTGACTGGTGTTTGGAGCTCCGGGAAGGCAGAGCCACTTGTTGGGGACTCAAGAAGGAAGCCAGACCAGAGATTCCCAGGCAGAAGAGCACCATCAGTCTTATCGCTGCTGTTTTGGCCGGCACAGTGGGTTGCTCGGATTCCAGCACTGGGAATCAATAAATTGGACATCCTCTCAGGAACTTAATCAGAAAGGCGCTAATTGTAAAGACATCAGATGGATAAATTCACAATAAAGGGAAAAAAACAGCCTAAAAAGGCTGAGAAAACCGAAAGTCAGAACCCCTCTCCTTCTACAGGGGATAGTAATTCCTCATCAGCAACGGAACAAGCCCTAATGGAAGAGGACTGTGTTCCAGTATCTGAAGGAGGCTTTAGAAGGTGGATGGTAAAAACCTCTGGGAATTGAAACAACTTGTTCTAACCCAATGTAAAGAAACTAAGAACTTTGAAAAAAGATTAGACGAAATGTTACAAAGAATTGACAATATAGAGAGGAATATAAATGAACTAATGGAGTTGAAAAATACAACACGAGAACTTAGCGAAATATGCACAAGTTTGAATAGCCAAATTGATCAAGCAGAAGAAAGAATATCAGAGGTCGAAGACTGACTTAATGAAATGGAACAAGAAGACAAGAATAAAGAAAAAAGGATAAAAAGAAATGAGCAAAGTCTCCAAGAATTATGGGACTATGTGAAAAGACCTAATCTACGTTTGATAGGTGTACCTGAATGTGATGGAGAGAATGAATTCCAGCTGGAAAATACTCTTCAGCATATTATCCAGGAGAATTTTCCCAATTTAGCAAAGCAGGATACTATTCAACCTCAGGTAATACAGAGAACACCACAAAGATATTCCTTAAGAAGAGCAACCCCAAGACACATAATTATTAGATTCGCCAGGGTTGAAACAAAGGAGAAAATACTAAGGGCAGCCAGAGAGAAAGGTCAGGTTACCCACAAAGGGAAGCCTATTAGACTTATAGCTGATCTTCCAGTAGAAACCCTGCAAGCTAGAAGAGAGTGGGGGCCGATATTTAACATCCTTAAAGAACAGAACTTTCAGCCCAGAATTTCATATCCTGCCAAACTAAGCTTCACAACTGAAGAAAAAATAAAATCTTTTATGAACAAGCAAGTACTCAGAGATTTTATTACCACCAGGCCTGCCTTACAAAAACTTCTGAAAGAAGCATTACGCACAGAAAGGAACAACCAGTATTAGCCTTTCTAAAAATATACCAAAAAGTAAAGAGCATCAACATAAAGAAGAATTTACATCAACAAATGGATAAAATAGCCAGTTAACATCAAATGGCAGTAATCTTAAATTGAAATCGACTAAATTTTCTAATTAAAAGATACAGCCAAAACCTAACGGTATACTATATCCAGACCCATTTTATATCCAAAGATACACAAAGACTAAAAACAAAGGATTGGAGAAAGATTTACCAACCAAATAGAGAACAAAAAACAAATAAATAAACAAAAAGGAGTTGCAATCCATGCATTTGATAAAACAGAATTCAAACCAACAAAGGTAGAGTTGTATAATGATCAATACATCCTAACACCCAGATACATAAGACCCATAAAGAGATTCAGACTCATCGAAACAGAAAATTAATAAGGATATCTAGAATCTGAACTCAGATCAGTAACAGGTAACCTTAATAAGCACTTCTAGAGCTCTCCACTTTAGATAAATAAAATATACATTCTCCAGTTTAAATACACAAAATAATGATCAGCCATTATTAATACCCATTAAAAGCAATATTACTGTTCTCTCTCCCTTTTTTCTTCCTCTCTTTTCAAAAAAAAAAAAAAAAAGAACAGCACCAAGGGGATGGTGCTAAATCATTCATGAAAAACCTGCCCCCAAGATCCAATTACCTCCCACCAGGCCGAACCTCTAACACTGGGGATTATAATATGACCTGAGATTTTGCAGGGCCACAGATAAAAAAAAGTGCTTGACGATTACCCTGGTGTGCATAATTCTCTGAGGCTCTAAATGAGTGACTATATGAGGAAGACTCTTAAGTCTTCCTTTTTGTATATTATTGAAGTGGTCTCTGACTAAGTGAGCAAAAAAAAAAAGAGACTCAGGTGTATTGCCCAGGTGTTCATTACATACAGAGACTTTGAATGTGTAGCCATTTGAAGTAGAACCTTGACTATTTTGGAGGGGAGTATTCTTCACAGAGGCCCTGAATGAGTGGCCATGTGAAAGAGATTCCTTACTTTTCAGATATACATATTATTCACTAAAACAATGAAAGAGTGGCCTTATGAAATAGAACCCATTTTACTCAACAGGCTTGCATTATTTTTGGATTCTCCAAACTAATCACCATATGAAACAGACAAGTGATTCTTCCCCACATGTGCAGTATTTGAAAAGGTTCTGTATGAGTGTCTATGTCAAATATTTTCCTGACTCTGACACATGTGTGTGTCATTCACTGAGCTGTTTAATTTGGGGCTACCTATAATAGGGTCCTGTCTACTCCACAGCTGTTTATTATGCACTGAAGCTCCGAATGACAGGCCATAAGAAACAGACTTCTTACTATTGCCCCATTGTGCATTATTCGGTAATGCTGTGATTGAGTGTCCATATGACTTGGACACTGACTATTCCCAAGGTGTGTATTCTTCAGTGAGTTTCTGAATGAGTGACCACATTTAATAAATCCTTGACTCCATCCTCTTGACAATTTTTTAGTTCTTCATTCTCCACTGAGTCGCTGGGTGAACACTCATATCAAATAGTCTCCAGACTATTCTTTAGCTGTGCGTTATTCAGTGAGTCTGTGAATAAGTGGCTATATATAGTATAATCCTGAGTATTTTCCAGATATATATGATTCCTCACTGAGGTTCTGAAAAACTGGCTGTGTGAAATACACTCCTGAAGTTTTCATAGGTCTGTATTATTCTGTGAAGCTCTGAATGAGTGGCCATAAAATAGAGCCTTTTGAATGCTCCTCAGTTGTGCGTTTTTACATTCGGCTCTATATGAGTGGCTATACGAAATAGAATTTTAACTTTTCCCAAGGTGTATGTTATTCAGTTAGGCTCTGAATATGTGGCTATAGGAAATAGAATTCTGACTACAATAAAGGTGATTCTTATTCAAGGAAGCTCTGAAATTGATGCCACATGTAATAGCGTCCTGAGTATATCCCGGGTTGTATTATTCACTGAGGTTCTGAAACTTTGGCCATATGAAATTGTTTTCTTACTTGTCCACAGGCGTGTATTATTGACTCTGACTCTGAATATTTGGGCGTGTAAAATAGACAAGTGACTATTCCAAAGTTGTGTATTACTCACTCAGGCTTTGGTTTTTTGGCCATATAAAATAGTCTAGTATCTATTACACACGTGTGCATTATTCCCTGAGGTTGTAAATAAGATGCTATATAAAGTAGACTCCTAACACTTTCCTAGGTGTGCCTTACTCAGTGAGGCTCATTTGTGGGACCATATGAAACAGGATGCTGCTATATTAAATATTTGTATTATTCAGTGAATCTCTGAATGGCTGTCTATATGAAATAGGCTGCTGAGTACTTTAGATTTGTGCATTTTTTACTGAAGTTCCTAGTCAGTGGCTATATAAATGGGAATCCAGACTTACCCACACGTGCATATTATCCACTGAGGCTATGAATGAGTATCCTTATAAAATAGACTCCTGGCTACTCCACAGGTGTACATTATTTACCGAGGCTATGAATGAATGTCCATCGAAAATAGACTCTAAATTATTCTCCAGGTGTGTATTATTCAGTGAGGCTATGAAGATATGGCCATATTAATTAGATTCCTTACAACATAAAGGGTCTGTTTTTTTTCACTGTGGCTCTGAATATGTGTCTACATGAAATAGACTCCTGACTACACCACATTATTTAGTGACACTTTGAATTATAGGCCACATGAAAACGTCTCCTGACTATTCCACAGGCGAGAATTATTTAGTGAGACTCTGAATGAGGGTATAAAGGTAAATCCTGACTATTTCCGCAGGTGTGTACACTTAGTGAAGCTCTTAACGAGTGACCATAGGAAAGAGACTTCTGACTATTCCGCAGGTGTGCATTATTTAGTGATTCTCTGAATGAGGGGCCAAAAAAAGTAGACTCCAGTCTATATCACAAGTGTGTAATATTCAGTGAGGCTGTGAAAGAGGGGCCATATGAATCAGACCTCTAATTACTCCACATGGGCATTATTCACAGTTTGTCTGAATGAGTAGCCATATGATATAGACTCCCCATTATTATCCATGTGTGCATTAATCAAACAGGCTCTGTTTTAGTGTCCATACCAAATAGACATCTGATACTGCCCCAGGTGTGTATTACTCAGCGATACACAAAATTAGAGTTCATATGAAATAGACTCCTGACAATCACACAGGTGCATATTATTCAGCAAGGCACTTAATTTGTGGCTATGTTAAGCAGCGACCTGATTACTCCATAGCAGTTTACTATTCACTGAAACTTTGAATGACAGACCATATAAAATAGACACCTGACTATTGCTCTATTTTGAATTATTCAATACGGTTCTACATGAGTGATAGTATCAAATAGAATTCTGAGGATACTTCCGGTGTATATCACTCAGTGAGGCACAAAATGAGTGGCCATATAAGAAATGCTCGACTATTACCCTGGTGTGCATTATTCACTGAGGCTCTAAATGAGTAACTACATGAAGTAGACTCTTAAATCTTCCTTTGTTGTGTATTATTGAATGAGTCTCTGACTAAGTTGGCATTAAAAAGAGACTCAGGTGTATTGCCCAGGTGTTCATTACATACAGAGACTTTGAATGTGTAACCATTTGAAGTAGACCCTTGACTATTTTTGAGGGGAGTTTTCTTCACAGAGGCCCTAAATGAGTGGCCATGTGAAAGAGATTCCTGACTTATCAGATATACATATTATTCACTAAAACACTGAAAGAGTGGCCTTATGAAATATAACCCATTTTACTCAACAGGTGTGTGTTATTTTTTTATTCTCGAAACTAATCATCATATGAAACAGACTAGTGATTATTCCCCACATGTGCAGTATTAGAAAAGGTTCTGTATGAGTGTCTATGTCAAATAGTCTCCTCACTCTTACACATGTGTTTATCATTCACGGAGCTGCTTAATTTGTGGCTACCTGAAAAGGTCCTGACTACTCCACAGCTGTTTATTATGCACTGAAACTCCGAATGACAGGCCATATGAAATAGACTCCTTACTATTGCCCCATTGTGCATTATTCGGTAATGCTGTGATTTAGTGTCCATTTGACTTGGACACTGACTATTCCCAAGGCGTGTATTCTTCAGTGAGATTCTGAACGAGAGGCCAGATAACATGAAACCTTGACTCTATCCTCTTGACTATTTTTCAGTTCTGCATTGTCCACTGAGTCGCTGGGTGAAGACTAATATCTAATAGTCTCCAGACTATTCCTTAGCTGTGCATTATTCAGTGGGTCTGCGAATAAGTAGCTATATATAGTATAATCTTGAGTATGTTCCAGATATATATGATTCCTCACTGAGGTTCTGAATAAGTAGCCGTGTGAAATACACTCCTGACGTTTTCATAGGTCTGTATTATTCTGTGAAGCTCTGAATGATTGGCCATAAAATAGAGCCTCCTAAATTCTCCTAAGGCATGCGTTTTGACATTTGGCTTTAAATGAGTGGCTTACGAAATATAATTTTAACTTTTCCCAAGGTGTATGTTATTCAGTTAGGCTCTGAATATGTGGCTATAGAAAATAGAATTCTGACGACAATAGAGGTGTTTCTTATTCAAGGAAGCTCTAAAATTGATTCCACATGTAATAGCGTCCTGAGTATTTCCCAGGATGTATTATTCACTGAGGCTCTGAAACTTTGGCCATATGAAATTGTTTTCTGACTTGTCCACAGGCGTGTATTATTGACTCTGACTCTAAATATTTGGGCATGTAAAATAGACAAGTGACTATTCCAAAGTTGTTTATTACTCACTCAGGCTTTGATTTTGTCGCCATATAATATAGTATAGTGTCTATTCCACACGTGTGCATTATTCCCTGAGGCTGAAAATGAGAAGCTATATAAGTAGACTCCCAACACTTCCCTAGGTGTGCCTTAATCAGTGAGGCTCATTTTGTGTGACCATATGAAACAGGAGGCTGCTATATTAAATATTTGTATTATTTAGTGAATCTCTGAATGAGTGTCTATATGAAATAGACTTCTGAGTACTTTACACTTGTGCATTTTTCACAGAGGTTATGAGTCAGTGGCCATATAAATTGAAATCCGGACTAATCCACACGTGCATATTATCCACTGAGGCTATGAATGAGTGTCCTAGTAAAATAGACTGCTGTCTACTCCAAAAGTGTACATTATTTACCGAGGCTCTGATTGAATGTCCATCGAAAATAGACTCAAAATTATTCTCCAGGTGTGTATTATTCAGTGAGACTCAAAAGATGTGGCCATATTAATTAGATACCTTCCAACATAAAGGGCCTGTTTTATTCACGGTGGCTCTGAATATGTGTCTACATGAAATAGACTCCTGACTACATCACATTATTCAGTGACACTCCGAATTAGAGGCCTCATGAAAAAGTCTCCTGACTATTCCACAGGTATGCATTATTTAGTGAGACTCTGAATGAAGGGATATAGGTAAATGCTGACTATTGCCCCAGGTGTGTACACTTAGTGAGGCTCTTAACGAGTGGCCATAGAAAAGAGTCTCCTGACTATTCCACAGGTGTGCATAATTTAGTGAGACTCTGAATGAGGGGATAAAGGTAAATCCTGACTATTTCCCCAGGTGTGTACACTTAGTGAGGCTCTTAACGAGTGGCCATAGTAAAGAGACTTCTGACTATTCTGCAGGTGTGCATTATTTAGTGATTCTCTGAATGGGTGGCCATTAAGAAAAGATTCCACAGTATATCACAAGTGTGGAATATTCAGTGAGACTGTGAAAGAGGGTCTATAAGAATCAGACTTCCAATTACTTTACATGTGCATTATTCACTGTTTATCTGAATGAGTAGCCATATGACATAGACTCCTCATTATTATACATGTGTGCATTAATCAAACAGGTTCTGTTTGAGTGTCCATACCAAATAGACTCCTGACACTGCCCCAGGTGTGTATTACTCAACGATACACAAAATTAGAGTTTATATGAAATAGACGCCAGGCGATTACCCAGGTGTGTATCATTCAGGAAGGCACTTAATTCGTGGCTATCTTAAACAGTGTCCTGATTACTCCATAGAAGTTTATTATTCACTGAAACTTTGAGTGATAGACCATACAAAATAGACACCTGACTATTGCTCCATTGTGAATTATTCAATAAGGTGCTAAATGCTTGGTAGTATCAAATAGAATCCTTAGGATTCTTCAGGTGTATATCACTCAGTGAGGCACAAAATGAGTGGCCATATAAAAAATTATCGACTATTACACTTGTGTGCATTATTCACTGAGGCTCTAAATGAGTGGCTACATGAAGTAGACTCTTAACTCTTCCCCAGGTGTGTATTATTGAATGAGACTCTGACAAAGTGGGCATAAAAAAGAGACTCAGGTGTATTGCCCTTGTGTTCATTACCTACAGAGTCTCTGAATGTGTAGATATTTAAAGTAAACACTTGACTATTTTTGAGGGAAGTATTCTTCACAGAGGCCATGAACGAATGGCCATGTGAAAGAGATTCCTTACTTTTCAGATATACATATTATTCACCAAAACACTGAAAGAGTGACCTTCTGTAATAGAACCCATTTTACTCCACAGGTG
Source organism: Saguinus oedipus (assembly GCA_031835075.1). Classification (NCBI taxonomy): domain Eukaryota; kingdom Metazoa; phylum Chordata; class Mammalia; order Primates; family Cebidae; genus Saguinus; species Saguinus oedipus. The sequence goes on from JASSZA010000042.1 coordinate 27,765, forward strand.
CGCATAAGTTTTTGATTCACCAAACGAAACACCATATGAAACAGACAAGTGATTATTCCCCACATGTGCAGTATTCGAAAATGCTTTGATTTTGCAGCAATATAAAATAGACTAGTGTCTATTCCACACGTGTGCATTATTTCCTGATTCTGTAAATTAAAGTCTATATAAAGTACACTCATAACACTTCCCCTGCTGTGCATTACTCAGTGAGGCTCTTTTTGTTTAACCATGTGAAACAGGATGCTGTCTATCTCAAATATTTGTATTATTCAGTGAATCTTTGAATGAGTGTCCATATAAAATAGACTGCTAAGTATTTTACATTTTTGCATTTTTCACTGATGTTTCGAGTCACTGGCCATATAAAATGGAATCCTGACTAATCTACACGTGCATATTATCCACTGAGGCTATGAATTAGTGTCCTAATAAAATAGACTCCTGGCTACTCCACAGTTGTACATCATTTTCCGAGGCTCTAAATGAATATCCATTGAAAACAGACTCCAAATTATTCTCCAGGTGTGTATTATTCAGTGAGGCTCAGAAGATGTGGCCATATTAGTTAGATTCTTTACTGTATCAAGGGCCTGTCTTATTCACTGTGGCTCCTAATATGTGTCTACGTGATATAGACTCCTGACTACACCACATTATTCAGTGACACTCTAAATTAGAGGCCACATGGAAAAGTCTCCTGACTATTCCACAGGTGTGCATTATTTAATGAGACTCTGAATGAGGGAATCAAACTAAATCCTGACGATTTCCCCAGATGTGTACACTTATTGAGGCCCTTAACGAGTTGCCATAGGAAAGAGACTTCTGAGTATTCCGCAGGTGTGCATTATTTAGTGATTCTCTGAATGAGTGGCCATAAAAAATAGACTCCAGAATATATCACAAGTGTGTAATATTCAGTGAGGCTTTGAAGTATCCTCTGTATACCCCCTTTCTCCTGTGTGTAAAACCTATCTCCTGTTTGTATCCCCCTCTCTCCTGTGTGTACGCCTTTTTTCTTTGTGTATCCCCCTTACCTGTATGTATCCTCCTGTTTCCTGTGTGTATCACTTTTTCTCCTGTGTTTATCCATTTTGTCTGTGTGTATGCCCCTCTCTTTTGTGTGTACCCTCCTCTCTCCTGTGTATATTACCACTCTTCTGTGTATATCCCCCTCTCTCTTGTGTGTATTCTTCTGTCTCCTGTGTGTTTCCTGCTCTCTTTTGTGTGTGAACTCCTCTATCCTGTGTGTATCCTCCTCTCTCCTGTGTGTTTCCCCCTCTACTGTGTGTATCTATTTCTCTACTGTGTGTATCCTCCTCTCTTCTGTGTGTATCCTCCTCCCTCTTGTGTGTATCCCTCCTCTCTCGTGTGTGTATCCCCCCACTCTCCTGTGTGTATCCCCGCTGTTTCCTGTGTGTATCCCCCTCTCTCCTGTGTGTATCCCCCTCTCTCTTGTGTGTATCCCCTCTCTCCAGCGTGTATCCTTTTCTCTGCTTTTTGAATCCTCCTCTCTTCTTTGTGTACGCCCGGTTCTCATGTGTGTATCCCCGTCTACTGTGTGTATTCTCCCCTCTCCTGTGTCTATTCCCCTTTCTCCTGTGTGTATCTCCCTCTCCGGTGTGTATGCCCCTCTCTCCTGTGTATATCCTTCTCTACTGTTTTTACCCTCTTCTCTCCTGTGTGTATCCTTTTTATCAGTGTATCCCCCTCTATCCTGTTTGGATCCCCCTCTCCTTTTTGTATCCTCCTCTCTTCTGTGTGTATTCACCTTTCTCCTGTGTGTACCCTCCTCTCTCCTGTGTGTATCGCCACACTTCTGTGTGTATCCCCCTCTCTCCTGTGTGTATCCCCCTCTCTTTTGTGTGTATTTTCCTTTTTTTGTGTGTATCTTCCACTCTTTTGTGTGTATCCTTTTTTCTCCTGTGTGTATTCTCCTCTCTCCAGTGTGTATCCCCCTCTCCTGTGTGTATTCCTTCTCTCTCCTGTGTGTATTTCTTCTCTCTCCTGTGTGTATCCTCCTCTCTCCTGCGTGTATCCTCCTCTCTCCTGTGTGTATCCTCCTCTCTTCTGTGTGTATCCTCCTCTCTCCTGCGTTTATCCTCCCCTCTTCTCTCTGTATCCTCCACTCTTTTGTGTTTATCTTCCCTCTCCTGTATTTATCCTTCTTTCCCTGTGTGAATCTCACTCTCTCCTGTGTGTATGCCTCAATCTCCTGTGTGTATCTTCTTCCCACCTGTTTCTAAGCCTAATCTCCTGTTTGTATTCCCCTCTCTCCTGTTTGTATCCCCCTCCCTCCTGGGTGTATTCTTCCCTCTCCCCTGTGTGTATCCTCCTCTCTCCTGTGTGTATGCCACTCTCTTTTGTGTGTATCTCCCACTCCTGTGTGTATCCCCCTATCTTCTGTGTGTATCTTCCCGTTTCCTGGGCGTATCCTTCTCTTTTGTGTGTTTCCCCCTCTTATTTGTGTATCGTCCTTTTTCCTCTGTGTAGCCTCCTCTCTCCTGTGTTTATCCTCCTCTCTCCTGTGTGTATCCCTCTTCCCCTGTGTGTATGCTGCACTCTCCTGTTTGTATCTTCCTTGTTCCTGTGTGTATCCCCCTCTCGCCTGTGTGTATCCTTCTCTCTCCTGTGTGTATGTCCCTCTCTCTTGTGTGTTTTCCCCTCTCTCCTGTGTGCATCCCACTCTCCTGTGTGTATCCCCCACTTCTGTTTGTATCCCCCACTCTCCTGTGTGTATTACCCTGTTTCCTGTGGGAATCCAACTCTTTTGTGTGTATCCCCCTCTCTCCTGTGTGTATCCCACTCTCCTGTGTGTATCCCCCACTTCTGTTTGTATCCCCCACTCTCCTGTGTGTATTACCCTGTTTCCTGTTGGAATCCAACTCTTTTGTGTGTATCCCCTTCTCTCCTCTGTGTATGCACCTCTCCTGTGAGTACTTTCCTCTTTCCTGTGTGTATCTTCCTATATCCTTTGTGTATCCCTCCTCTTTCCCTTGTGTTTCCCCCCACTCTCCTATGTGTAACCTCTTTCACTTCTGTTTGTATCCCCCCTTTCTTCTGTGGTTATCCCTCTCTCTCCTGTGTGTATATCCTCTCTTCTGTTTGTATCCTCCACTCCCCTGTGTTTCTTCCTCTCTTCTGTGTGTACGCCTCTCTCACCTGTGTATCCCCCTCTCCTGTGTGTATCCTTATTTCTCTTTTGTTTATTCCTTTTTCTCGTGTATCTCTTTTTCCTGTGTGTATGCCCCCTCTACTTTGTGTATCCTTCTGTCTCCTCTGTGTATCCTTTTCTCTTTTGTGTGTATCCTCTCTCCTGTGTGTATCTTCCTCTCTCCTGTGTGTATCTTTCTCTCTCCTCTGTGTATCCTCCTCTCTCTTGTGTGTATGATCCTCTCTCCTGTGCGTATCTTTCCTCATCCCTCGGTGTATCCCTTCTCTCTGCTGTGTGTATCCTTCTTTCTTCTGTGTGTATCTCCCTCTTTTGTGTGTATCCCCTCTCTCTTTTGTGTATCCTCCTCTCTGCTGTGTCTATCCTTCTCTCTCCTGTGTGTACGCCCCTCTCTCTTGTGTGTATCCCCCTCTTCTGTGTGTATTCTTCTCTCAACTGTGTGTATCCCCCTTTCTCCTGTGTGTATCACCCTCTCCTGTGTGTATGCCTTTCTCTCTTGTGTGTATCCCCCTCTCTACTGTTTGTATCTTTCTTTTTCCTGTGTGTATACCCATCTCTCCTTTGTGCATTCTCTCTTTTGTGGGTATGCCTCTCTCTCATGTGTGTATTCCCCTCTTTCCTAAGTGTATCCCCCTCTCTCTTGTGTGTATCCAACTCCCTTCTTTGTGTATTCCTGTCTACTGTATCTTTTTCTCTCCTTTTTGTATCCCCCTCTCTTGTGTTTATCCCCTTCTCTCCTGTGTGTATCCTTTTTTTTGTTTGTGTGTATCCTCCTCTCTCCTCTGTGTATCTTTCTCTGTTTTGTGTGTATCTTCCTCTCTCCTGTGTTTATCTTTCTCTCCTGTGTGTATCTATCTCTCTCCTTTGTGTATCTTCCTCTCTCCTGTGTGTATGCTCCTCTCTCCTGTGTGTATCTTCTCTCCTTTTTGTATACTCCTCTCTCCTGCGTGTATCCTCCTTTATTCTGTCTTTATCCTCCACTCATTTGTGTTTATTCTCCTCTCTTCTGTATTTGTCCTTCTCGCACTTTGTGTATCCCCCTCTCTCCTGTGTGTATCCCCTTCCCTTCTGTGTTTATGCCCCACTTTCCTGTGTGTATCCCCCAGTCTCTTGTGTGTATTACCTTCTCTCCTGTGTGCATCCTTCTCTATTTTGTGTGTTTACTCCTCCATCCTGTGTGTATCCCCCTCTCCTTTTTGTATCCCCCTCTCTCCTGTGTGTATTCTACCGTCTCCAGTGTTTATCCCCCTCGCCTTTGTGTATCCCCCTCTCTTTTGTGTGTTTCCCCCTTTTCTTTGTGTATCCTTCTTTCTTCTGTGTGTAGCCTCCTCTCTTTTATGTGTATCCTCCTTTCTCCTTTTTATATTCCCCCTCTCATGTGTGTATCCCACCGTCTCCAGTGTTTATACCCCCGCCTGTGTGTATCCCCCTCTCTTTTGTGTGTTTCCCCCTTATCTTTGTGTATCCTCCTCTCTTCTGTGTGTAGCCTCCTCTCTCCTGTGTGTATCTTCCTCTCTCCTATGTGTAACCTTTTCTATCTTGTGTGTATCCCCCTCTCTTTGTGTATTCTTCTCTCTCCTGTGTGTATCCTCTCCTCCCCTTTGTATATCCTCCACTTTTCTGTGTGTATCCTCCTCTCTTGTGTGTTTCCGGCTCTTCTTTGTGTATCCTCCTTTCTCCTTTGTGTAGCCTCCACTCTTCTGTGTGTATCCCCCTTCCTTCTGTGTGTATGCTGCACTCTCCTGTTTGTATCCCCATTTTTCCTGTGTGTATCCCCCTCTCTCCTTTGTGTAGTCTCCTCTCTCCTGTGGGTATGCCCATCTTTCTTGTGTGTATTCCCCTCTCTCCTGTGTGTATTCCCCTCTCTCCTGTGTGTATCCAACTCTCTTTTTTGTGTATCCCGGTCTCTTGTGTGTTTCTTTTTTCTCCTGTGTGTATTTCCCTCTCCTGTGTGTATCCCCCTCTCTACTTTGTGTATTCTCATCTCTCCTGTATGTATGCAATCTCTGTTGTGTGCATTCCCCTCTTTCCTGTGTGTATCACCCTCTCTTTTTTTGTGTATTACCTTGTCTCTTGTGTGTACCCAACTCTCCTTTATTTATCCTCCTCTCTCCTGTGTGTATGCCTTTCTCCTATGTGTATCCCCCTCTCTCCTGTGTGTATCCTCCTCTCTACTGTGTCTATGCCCCTCTGTCTTGTGTGTATTCTCCTTTCTCCTGTAGGTATCCCCCTCTCTTCTCTCTGTGTCCCCATCTCCTGTGTGTATCCCCTTCTCTCCTGTGTGTATTACCTTGTCTCCTGTGTGTGTCCAAATCTCTTGTTAGTATCCCCCTCTCTTCTGTGTGTATGCCCCTCTCCTGTGTGTATTCTCCTTTCTCCTGTGTGTGTTCTCCTCTCTCATTTGTGTATCCTCTTCTCTCCTGTGTGTATCCTCCTCTTTCCTGTGTGTATCCTCCTCTTTCCTGCGTGTAATTTATAGTCTACTGTCTGTATCTTTCTTTCTCCTGTGTGTATCCCTTTTCTCTCCTGTGTGTTTCTCCCCTCTCTCCTTTTGGTATCTTCCTCTCCCCTGTGTGTATCTTTTTTGCTCCTGTGTGTATGCCCCTCTCTGCTGTGTGTATCCCCCTCTTCTGTGTGTATCTTTTTCTCTCTTGTGTGTATTTTTTTCTCCTGTGTGTATCTTTTTTCTGTTTGTGCATGCCCGTCTCTACTTTGTGTATCCCGCTCTCCTGTGTGTATTCTTTTTTCTCCTGTGTGTATTTTCCTCTCTCCTGCGTGTATATTTCTTTATTCTGTGTGTATCCTTCCTCTCTCCTGTGTGTTTTCGCTCTCTCTCCTGTGTGTATCCCCCCTTTCTCCTGTGTGTATCACCCTTTCTCCTGTGTGTATCCCGTCTCGCCTGTTTGTATTATTTTCTCTCATGTGTGTATCATCCTCTCTCCTGTGTGTATTCCCATCTGCTGTGTGTATCCTCCCCTCTCCTGTGTGTATCCCTCATTCTTCTGTGTGTATCCCCTTTCCTGTGTGCATGCTTTTATCTACTTTGTGTATCTCCCTCTATGGTGTGTATCCTCATCTCTCCTGTGTGGTTCATTTACTCTCCTGTGTGTATCCCCCTTTCTCCTGTGTGTATCACCGCTCTTCTCTGTGTATCCCCCTCACTCCTGTGTGTATCCTTCTCTCATTTGTGTGTATCTTTCTCTCTCTGGTGTGTACCCTTCTTTCTCCTGTGTGTATCACCCCTCTCCTGTGTGTATCTTTCTCTCTCCTGTGTGTATCCTTCTGTTTTTTGTGTGTATCCTTCTCTAATTTGTGTGTATCCTTCTCTATTTTGTGTGTATCCTTCTCTCTCCTGTGTGTATTCTTTTTCCTGTGTGCATATTTCTCTCTTCTGTGTGTATCCTGCTCTCTCCTATGTGTATCCTCCTCTCTCCTGTGTGTATTCCTCCTCTCTCTTGGATGTATCCCTTTTCTCTCTTGTGTGTATCTCCCCTCTCTCCTTGTGTATCCCCACTCTCTCCTATGTGTATCCTCCACTCTTCTGTGGATATCCCCTCTCTCCTCTGTGTATTCTCCCCTTTGCTGTGTGTATCCTTTTCTCTTCTGTGTGTACGCCTCTCTCTCCTATGTTTATTTCCCTCTCCTGTGTGTATTCTCCTCTCTCCTGAGTGTATTCCCCTTTCTCTTGTGTGTATTCCCCTCTCCTGTGTGTTTCCTATTCTCTCCTGTGTGTATCCTTCTCTCTTTTCGGTATATCACCCTCTCTCCTGTGTGTATCCTCCTCTTTTTTGTTTATCCTCTTTTCTCCTTTGTGTATCTTCCTCTCTCCTCTCTTTACCCTCCCCTTTCGTGTGTGTATCACACCTCTTTTGTGTGTATCACCCTCTCCTGTGTTTATTCCTTTCTTTTTTGTGTGTATCCTCCTCTCACCTGTGTGTATCCTCCTCTCTCCTGTTTGTATACTCACCTCACCTGTTTGTATCTTCCTCTCTTCTGTTTGTATCTCCCTCTCCTGTGTGTATTCCCCCTCTCCACTGTGGGTATCCTCGTCTCTCCTGCGTGTATCTTCCTCTCTTCTGTGTGTATCCTCCTCTCTCCTGTGTGAATTTTCCTCTCTCCTGCGTGTATTTTTCTCTCTTCTGTCTGTATCCTATTTTATTTTGTGTGTATCCTCCTCCCTCCTGTCATTATCCTCCCCCTGTGGGTATCCCCCTGTTTCCTGTGTGTATCCCCCTCTCTTCTATGTGTATGCCCCGGTCCTTTGTGTGTATTTCCTCTCTCCTGTGTGTATCCTTCCTCTCTCCTGTGTTTACCCTCCTCTCTCCTCTGTGTATGCCACTCTCTCCTGTGTGTATCCCTTTTTTCTGTGTGTATCCCACTCTTTCCTGTGTGTATTCTCCACTCTGCTGTGTTTATTCTTTTCTCTTTTGCGTTTATCCCCCTCATTCCTGTATGTATCCTCCTTTCTCCTGTGTATTTTTCTCTCTGTTGTGTGTACCCTCCTCTCTTCTTTGTGTATTCCCCTCCCCCTTTGTGTATGCCGCACTCTCCTGTTTGTATTCTCCACTCTCCTGAGTGTATTTCCCTCTCTCTTGTGTGTATCCTCTCTCCTGTGTGCATTTTCCTTTCACGTGTGTATCCTCCTCTCTCCTGTTTGTATCATTTTCTCTTCTGTGTGTATCCTTCTCTCTTCTGTGTGTATTTCTCTTCCTCCTGTGTGTATGCCCCGCTCTCCTGTGTGTATCTTTCTCTCTTCTGTGTGTATCTGCCCTCTCCTGTGTGTATCCTTCACTTTCCTTTGTGTATCCACTTCTTTTCTGTGTGTATCCCCCTCTCTCCTTTGTACATCCCCCTCTCTTGTGTGTATCTTCCTCTCCTGTGTGTATTTCCTTCTCCTGTTTGTTTTCTCCTCTCTACTCTGTGTATCTTCCTCTTCTGTGTGTATGCCCCTCTCTCCTGTGTGTATTTTCCTGTCTTCTGTGGGTATCCTTCACTTTCCTGTGTGTATCCTCCTCTCTTTTGTGTGTATCCTTCCCTCTTCTGTGTGTATCCCGCTTCCCCTGTGTGTATCCTTCTCTCTCCTGTTTGTATCCTCTTCTTTCCTGTGTGTATCTTCTTCTCTCCTGTGTCTATCCCCCGGTCTTCTTTGTGTACGCCCCTCTCTCCTGTGTGTATCCTCCTCTATTTTGTGTGTATTCTGCTCTCTTCTGTGTGTCTGCCCCTCTCTCCTGTGTGTATCCCCATCCCCTGTATGTATCCTCCTCTTTTCTATGTGTATCTTTCTCTTTTGTGTGTATCCCCATCTCCTGTTTGTATGCTCCTGTCTCCTTTGTGTATCCTTTACTGTCCTGTGTGTATCCTCCTCCCTCCTGTATTTATCCTTGTCCCCCTCTGTGTATTCCTCTGTCTCCTGTGTGTATTTTCCTCTCTCCTATGTGTATTTTTCCCTCTTTTTGTGTATCCTCCTTTCCCCTGTGTGTATCTTCCTCTCTCCTGTGTGTATCCTACTCTCTCTTGTGTGTATCCTTCTGTTTTCTGTGTTTATTCCCCTCTCTCCTGTGTGTATCCTCCTCTCTCCTGTTTGTATCCTCCCTTCACCTGTGTGTATCCTCCTCTCTCTTGTGTGTATTCTCTTCTCTCCTGTGTGTATACTCCTTTCTCCTGTGTGTATACCCCTCCCCCTGTGTGTATCTCCCTCTCTAATGTCTATATCCTCCTTTCTTTTGTGTGTATCCTTCTCTCTCCTGTGTGTATCTTCCTTTCACTTCTGTGCATCCTCCTGTCTCTTTTATGTATTATTTTCTCTTCTGTGTTTATAACCCCTCTCTCCTGTGTGTAGCTCCCTCTCTACTGTGTGTATCCTCCTCTCTCCTGCGTGTATCATCCCCTTTCCACTGTCTATGCCCCTCTCTTCTGTATGTATCGCCCTCTCCTGTGTTTGTCCCCCTCTCTCCTGTGTGTATCCCCTCTCTTCTGTGTATTCTTCTCTCCTGTGCCTATCCCCCTCTCTTTTGTGTATCCCCTTCTCCTGTGTGTATCCTTTTCTCTTCTGTGCGTATCTTCCACTCTCCTGTGTGTATTCTCCTCTTTCCAGTGTGTATCCTCCTCACTCCTGTGTGTATCCTTCTACCACTCTGTGTATACCCCTCTCTTTTGTGTGTATCCCCCACCCTCATGTTTGTGTGCCCAACTCTCCTGTGTGTATCTTTCTTTCTCCTGTATGTATCACACTACTTCTTGTGTATATGCTCCTCTCTCCTGTGTGTATTCTACTTTTTCCTGTGTGTATCCTCCTTTTTCCTGTGTGCATTTCCCTCGCTCTTTTGTGTATTATTTTCTCCTGTGTGTATCCCTTTCTCCTTTGTGTATCCACCTCTCTTTTTTGTGTAACACCTCTCTTCTGTGTGTACACCCAACTCTCCTGTGTGTATTCTCCTCTCACCTGTGTGTACTTTTTTCTCTTTTGTGTATTCTCCTCTCTCCTGTGTGTATCCCACTTTCTCCTTTGTGTATCTTTCTCTCTCCTGTGTTTATCCCCCTCTCTCCTGTGTGTATGCCCCTCTCTCTTGTGTTTATTCCCCGCTCTTCTGTGTGTATCCCACTCTCTCCTCTGTATACTGCTCTCCTGTGTGTATCTCCCACTTTTCTGTGTGTATTCCCCTCTTCTGTATGTATCCCCCTCACTCCTGTGTGTATTTTCCTGTCTCCTGCATGTATCCAACGCTTTTGTGTTTACCCCCTCTTTTCTCTGTGTATCTCCCACTCCTATGTGTATCTCCTTCTCTTCTGTGTGTATCTTCCTCTCTCCTCTCTGTATCCTCCTTTCTCCTGTGTGTATCTTCCTCACTCCTGTGTGTATCTCACCACTCTCCTGTGTGTAACTCCCTCTCTCCTGTGTGTACTCCCCTCTCTCCTGTGTGGATCTCCATCTCTTCTGTGTGTATCCTTCTCTTCTGTGTGAATCCCCCTCTCTCCTGTGTGTATCCACCTCTCCTGTGTGTATCCCCTTCTCTGTTGTGTGTATTTTTTGTCTCCTGTATGTATCCAACGCTCCTTTGAGAATCTTCCTTTCTCCAGTGTGTATGCCCCTTTTCTGTGTGCATACTTCTTTCTCCTGTGTGTATTCTCACCTCTCCTGTGTGTATCCTTTTCTCTCCTTTGTGTATCGTCCAATCTCCTGCATGTATCCTCCTCTCCTCTATTTGTATCCTCCTCTTTTGTGTGTATCCTCCTCTCTTTTGTATTTATTCTTTTCCCTCTCTGTGTATCCTCCTCTCTCCTGTGTGTATTCCCCTCCCTCCTGTGTGTATGCTTTACTCTCCTGTGTGTTTCCTCTCTCTTCTTTTTGTATCCCCCCTCTCTCCTGCGTGTATTCTCCTCTCTCCTGTGCATAAGCACCTCTCTCCTGTGTGTATCCACCACTCTTCTGTGTTTATCTATCTCGCCTGTGTGAATCCATCTCTCTCCTGTGTGTTTCCCCTCTTCTTTGTGTATCCTCCTCTCTCCTGTGTGTATCCTCCTATCTCCTGTGTGTATTCTCTTTCCTGTGTGTATGCCCCTCTCTCCTGTTTGTATCCCCATATCTTGTGTATATCCCCCTCTCTCCTGTGTGTATTTTCCTGTCTTCTGTATGTATCCAACGCTCCTGTGTGTATCCCCCTCTCTCTTTTGTATATGCCCCTCTCCTGTGTGTATACTTTTCTCTCTTGTGTGTATCCTTCTCTCTTTTGTGTGTATCCTTTTCTCTACTTTGTTTATCCCTCTGCTCTCCTGTGTGTTTTCCCCTTCTCTCCTTTGTGTAACACCTTTCTTTCCTTTGTGTTTCCCCCCTTTCTCCTGTGTGTATCCCCCTCTTTTGTGTGTATCCCCTCTCTCCTGTTTGTTTCCTCCTCTCTTCAGTGTGTATCTTTTTCTCTCCTGTGTTTACGCCACTCTGTCCTGTGTGTATCACCATTTCCTGTGTGTATACTTATCTCTCCTGTGTTTATCGCCCTTTCTCCTTTGATTATCACCCTTTTATTTGTGTATGCCCCTCTCTCCGGTGTGTATCCTTTCTCCTGTGTTTATCCCTTTCTTTCCTGTGTGTATCCCCTTATCTTGTGTGTATCCTCCTGTCTCCCGTGTGTACCCCCTCTCTCCTGCATGTACCCTCCTCTCTTCTGTGTGTATCACCCCTCTCCCTTGTGTATCCTCCACTACCCTGTGTGTATCCTTCGCTCTTTTGTGTGTATTTTTCTTTCTCCTGTGTATCCTTCTCTCTCCTGTATGTATCCTCTCTCTCCTGTATGTATTCTTTTCTCTGCTGTGTGTATTTTTATTTCTCCTGTGTGTACGCCTTCTTTTTGCGTGTGTCCCCCTCTCCTGTGTGTAACCTTCTCTCCTGTGTATATCCCTTTTTCTCCTGTGTGTATGCCCCTCTTTCCTCTTGTTATCCTCCTCTCCTGTGTGTATCCTCCTCTCTCCTTTGTGTATCCTTTTCTCTCATCGCTGTGTCCCCCTCTTTCCTTTGTGTATCCCCCTATCCTTTGTGTATCTTTCCTACTTCTGTTTGTATACCCCTTTCTCCTATGTGTACCCTTTTCTCTCCTGTGTGTATCACCCCTCTTCTGTGTGTATCCGCTTCTCTCTTGTGTGTATTTCTCTCTCTCCTATGTGTATCCTCCTCTCTTTTCTGTGTATCCTCCACTCTCCTATGTGTATCCTCCTCTCTCCTGCGGGTATTCTCCTCTGTGTTGCGAGTATCCTCCACTCTTCTGCATGTATCCTCTCTCCTGTGTGTATACACCTGTCCTGTGTGTATACTTCTCTCTTCTATGTGTATTCCCCTCTCTCTTGTGTGGTACCCCTTTCTTTTTTGTGTTTCACCCTCTCCTGTGTGTATCCTCCTTTCTCCTGTGTTTATCTTTCTCTTTCCTGTGTGTATCTTCCTCTCTCCTATGTGTATCCCCCTCTCTCCTGTGTGTATGCCCCTTTCTCTTGTGTGTGTTCCCCTCACTTTTGTGTGTATACCATCTTTCCCGGGTGTATCCCCCTCTCCTGTGTGTATCTTTATCTCTCCTGTGTGTATTTCCCTGTCTTCTGTATGTATCCAACTCTCCTGTATGTATTCCCCTCTCTCCTGTGTGTATTTCCCTGTCTCCTTTATGTATCCAACTCTCTTTTGTGTATCCTCCTCTCTCCTGTGTGTATTCTCCTCTCCTGTGTGTACACTCCTCTCTCCTGTGTGTTTCTTTTTCTCTCCTGTGTGTATCCTCCTCTCTCCTGTGTGTATCCTCCTCTCTACTGTGTGTATCCTTTTCTCTCCTGTGTGTATCCCTTCACTTTTCTGTGTGTTTCCCCCTCTCTCCTGTGGGTAACACCTTTCTTTCCTGTGTGTATCACCCCTTTCTCCTGTATGTATCCTTTACTCTCTTGTATGTATCCCCTCTCTGCTGTTTGTTTCCTCCTCTCTCCTGTGCATATCCTTCTCTCTCCTGTGTTTACGCCCCTCTCTCATGTGTGTATCAACCTTTCCTGTGTGTATCCTTTTGTCTCTTGTGTGTATTCCCCTTTCTCCTGTGTGTATTCCTCTTTTTTGTGTGTATGCCCCTTCTTTGTGTGTGTATCTCCCTCTCCTATGTGTATCCTCCTCTCTCCAGTGTGTAATCTTTTCTCTCCTGTGTGTATCTTCCTCTCTCCTGTGTGTGTCCTACTTTTTCCTGTGTGTATTTTCCTCTCTTCTGCGCGTATCCTCCCCTCCCCTTTGTCTATGCCCGTCTCTCCTATATATATCCCCTCTCCTGTGTTTATTTTTCTCTCTCCTGTGTGTATTCAACACTCTCCTCTGTGTATCCCCCATTCCTGTGAGTATGCCACTCTCTTCTCTGTGTATTCACCACTACTGTGTGTATCTTCTTCTCTTCTGTGTGTATCTTCCTAGCTCCTCTGTGTATCCTCCTCTCTCCTGTGTGTATCTTTCTGACGACTGTGTGTATCCTCCCTCTTCTGAGTGTATCCTCCTTTCTCCTGTGTGTATCCTCGTCTTTTCTGTGTGTATTTTTCTTAATCCTGCATTCATCCCCCTCGCTTCTGTGTGTATTTCCCTCTTTTGTGTGTATCTTTTTCTCCTTTGTATATTTCCCTCTCTTATTTTTGTATACCCCCTTTTCTATGTGTATGCCCCTCTCTTCTGTGTGTATCCTCCTCTAACCTTTGTGTATCTCTCGCTCCTGTGTGTATTCTTTTCTCTCCTGTGTGTAACATTCTCTCTCTTCTGTGTATCCCCCTTCTCTCCTATGTGTACTTTTTTCTCTTCTGTGTGTATCCCCCTCTCTCCTGTGGGTATCCTCCTCTGTGCTGTGTGTATCCTCCCCTCTCCTGCGTGTATCCTCCTCTCTTCTGTGTGTATCCTCCTCTCTCTTGTGTGTATGCCTCTCTCCTGTGTGTATACCCCTTTCTCTTATGTGTTTTCCCCACTCTCCTGTGTGGATTCCCTTCTCTCTTGTGTGTATCGCCCTATTCTGTGTGTATACTCCTCTCTCTTGTGGGTATTTGTTACTCTCTTGTGTGTATTTTCCTTTCTTCTGTGTGTATTCTCTCTCCTGTGTATAAATTTTCTGTTTTCTGTGTGTATGACCCTCTCTTCTTTGTGTATTTTCCTCACCTGTGTGTATAACCCTCTATTCCTTCTGTATCCCCCTCTCTCCTGTGTGTATCCCCTCTCTATTTTGTGAATTCCCGTCTCTCCTGTGCATATCATTCTCTCTCCTGTGTGTATGCTCCTCTCTTTTGTGTGTATCCTCCTCTCTCCTGTGTGTATCCTCCCTCTCTCCTGTGTGTATCCTCCCTCTCTCCTGTGTGTAACGCCCTCTCTCCTCTGTGTATTATCCTCTCTCCTGTGTATACTCCTCTCTTCTGCATGTATCCTCTCTTTTTTGTGTATCTTCCTCTCTCCCATGTGTATTTTTCCCTCTCCTGTCTGTATGTCCCTGTCTCTTGTGTGTATTCCTCTCTCTTTTGTGTGGATCCCTTCCTCTCCTATATGTATCACCCTCTCCTGTGTGTATACCCCCTCTCCTGTGTACATCCCCCTTTTTTGTGTGTATTCCCCTCTTTCCTGTGTATACTTCCCTGTCTTCTGTATGTATCTAACTCTCCTGCGTGTATGCCCCTCTATCCTGTGTGTATGCCACTCACCTGTGTGTATACTCCTCTCTCCTCTGTGTATCCTCCTCTCTCCTGTGTGTATCCTTTTTTCTCCTGCGTGTATCCCTCCTCTTTCCTGTGGGTTTTCCCCCTCTCTCCTGTGTGTAACACCTTTCTTTCCTGTGTGTATCACCTTTCTCTCCTGTGTGTATTCCCCTATCTCTTGTGTGTATCCCCCCTCTCGTGTGTATCCCCTCTCTCCTGTTTGTTTTCTCCTCTCTCCTGTGTGTATCCTCCACTCTCCTGTGTTTATGCCCCTCTCTCCTGTGTGTATCCCCCTTTCCTGTGTGTATTTTTGACTCTCCTGTGTGTATCCCACTTTCTCCTGTGTGTATCCCTATTTTTTGAGTGCATGCTCCTCTCTCCTGTGTGTATCTCCCTCTCCTATGTGTATCCTCCTATCTCCTGGGTGTATTCTTTTCTCTCCTGTGTGTATCCTTCTCTCTTCTGTGTCTATCCCCCTCTATCCTTTGTGTATCCTCCTGTCTCCCGCGTGTGTCCTCCCCTCTTCTCTGTCTATGCTCCTCTTTCCTGTATGTATCCCTCTCTCCTGTGTTTATACCCTCTCTCCTGTGTGTATCCCACTCTCTCCTCTGTGTATCTTTTTCTCCTGTGCGTATCCCCTTCTCTTCTGTGTGTATCTCTCACTCCTGTGTGTATCCTCTTTTCTTCTGTGTGTATCTTCCTCTCTCCTCTGTGTATACTCCTCTCTTTTGTGTTTATCTTCCTCTTTCCTGTGTATATCCTCCCCTCTTCTGTGTGTATTCTCCTTTTTCCTCTGTGTATTTCTCTTTCTCCTGTGTGCATCTTCCTAGCTCCTGTGTGTATTTCTCTCTTTTGAGTGTATCACTTTCTCCTTTGTGTATTTTCCTCTCTCCTCTGTGTTCCCTCGTTTTATGTGTGTACACACCTCTTTTTTTGTGTGTATCATTTTCTCACCTGTGTGTATCCCTCGCTCCTGTGTGTATCCTCCTCTCTTTTGTGGTATTTTTTTCTCTCCTGTGTGTATCATTCTCTCTCTTGTATGTATCCCCTTCAATCCTGTGTGTATTTTTCTCTCTTTTGTGTGTATCCTCCTCTCTCCTGCTGGTATCCTCCTCTGTGCTGCGAGTATCCTCCATTATTCTGCATGTATCCTCCTCTCTCCTGTGTGTATACACCCATACTGTGTGTATACCTTTTTCTCTTGTGTGTTTTGCTCTCTCCTGTGTGTATCCTTTTTTCTCCTATGTGTATCTTCCTCTTTCCTGTGTGTATCTTCCTCTCTCCTATGTGTATCCCCCTCTCTCCTGTGTGTATGCCCCACTCTCTTGTGTGTATTTTCCTCATTTTTGTGTGTATACCCTCTCTCTTGTGTGTATCCCCCTCTCTTGTGTGTATACTTCTCTCTCCTGTGTGTATTTTCCTGTCTCCTGTATGTATCCAACTCTCCTGTGTGTATCCCCCTCTCTCCTGTGTATATTTTCCTGTATCCCGTATGTATCCAACTCTCCTGTGTGTATCACTTTTTCTCCTGTGTGTATGCTCCTCTCCTGTGTACACTCCTCTCTCCTGTGTGTTTCCTTCTTTCTCCTGTGTTTATACCCCTATCACTTGTGTGTATTCGCTCTCTTCTGTTTGTTTCCTCCTCTCTCCTGTGTGTATCCTTTTCTCTCCTGTGTTTAGGCTTCTCTCTCTTGTGTGTATCACCCTTTCCTGTGTGTACCCCATTTGTCCTGTGTGTATCCCTTTTTCTGTGTGTATGCCCCTCTCTCATCTCTGTATCTTTCTCTCCTATGTGTATCTTTTTCTCTCCTGTGTGTATCCTTTTGTCTCCTGTGTGTATCCCCCTCTCTTCTGTGCACATCCCCCTCTCTTCTGTGTGTATCCTCCTCTCTTTTGCGGGTATCCTGTTCTCTTCTCTATGTATGGCCCTCTCTCCTGTATGTATCCCCCTCTTCTCTGTGGATTTTTCTCTCCTCTGCACATTCCCCTTTTTTCCGTGTGTATCCCCCACTCTTTTGTGTATTCTTTTTTATTCTGTGTGTATCTGTCTCTTTTCTCTGAGTATCCTCCTCTCTCCTATGGGTGTCTTTATCTCTCCTGTATGTATCCCCCCACTCCTATGTGTATCTTTCTCTCTCCTGTGTATCTTCCATTTTCCTCTGTGTATTTCCATTTTTCCTGTGTGCATCCTTCTCATTCCTGTGTGTATTTTTCTCTCCTGTGTGTATCCCTTTCTCCTTTGTGTATCCCCCACTTTCCTCTGTGTATTCCCCCTTTTCTGTGTTTATGCCCCACTCCCTTGTGTGTATCCTTTTCTCACCTGTGTGTATCCCTCGCTCCTTTGTGTATTTTCCTCTCACCTGTGTGTATCCCCCTTCTCTCCTGTGTGTATTTTTCTCTCTCCTGTGTGTATCCCCCTCTCTTCTGCTGGTATTTTCCTCTGTCCTGCATGTATCCTTTTTTCTCCTGCGTGTGTCCTTTTCTCTCCAGTGTGTATACCCCTCTCCTGTGTGTATACCCTTCTCTGTTATGTGTATTTCCTTGTCTTCTTTGTGGATCCCTCTCTCTCTCTCTTGTGTGTATCGCCCTCTCCTGTGTGTATCCTCCTCTCTCTTGTGTGTATACGTTTCTTTTCTGTGTGTATCCTTCTTTCTCCTGTGAGATTCCTCCTCTCTACTGTGCGTATTTTCCTCCTCTTGTGTGTATCCCACCCTCTCCAGTGTGTATCATCTTTCTTCTGAGTGTATGTCCCACTCTCCTGTGTGTATCCCCCTCTTTCCTGTTAGTATCTCCCCTCTCCCCTGTGTGTATCCCTTCTCTAGCCTTTATGTATCCTAGTCTCTTCTGTGTGCATCTCCCTCTTTCTTGTGTATATCCCCCTCTCTCCTGTGTGTATCCTCCTTTCTCCTGTGTGTATCCACGCTCTCCTGTGTGTATCCTCCACTCTCCTGTGTGTATCTTTCTCTCTCCTGTGTGTATCTACCTCTATCTAATGTGTATCATTCTCTCTACTGTGTGTATCCTCCCCTTTCCTGTGTGTATCCTCCTGTCTCCTGTTTGTATTCTCCTTTCTCTTGTGTGTATCCTCCTCTCTTCTTTGTGTATCCTCCACTCTCCTGTGTGTATCCCCATTTTTCCTGTGTGTATCCTCCTTTATCTTGCGTGTATCTTCCTCTCCACTGTGTGTATCCTCCTCTCTTCTGTGTGTATCCCCATCTTTCCTTTGTGTATCCTCCTCTCTCCTGTGTGTATCTTCCTCTTTTTTGTGTGTATCCTTCACTCCCCTGTGTGTATCCTCGTCTCTTCTGTGTGTATCCTTCCTTCCTGTGTGTATACCCCTCTCTTCTGTGTGTATCTCTCTTCCTCCTGTGTGTATGCCCCACTCTCCTGTGTGTATCTTTCTCTCTCCTGTGTGTATCTTCCCTCTTTTGTGTGTATCCTTCCTTTTTCTTTGTGTATCCACTTCTTTCCTGTGTGAATCCTTCTCTCTCCTTTGTGCATTTCCCTCTCTCGTGTGTATCTCCCTCTCCTGTGTGTATTTCCTTCTTCTGTTGTTTTCTCCTCTCTACTCTGTGTATCCCCCTCTCCTGTGTATGCCCCTCTCTCCTGTGTGTATCCTCCTCTCCTTTCTGTGTATCCTTCCCTTTTCTCTGTGTATCCCGCTTCCCCTGTGTGTATCCTTTTCTCTCCTGTGTGTATCCTCTTTTTTCTTGTGTGTATCTTCTCTCCTGTGTGTATCCCCCCGTCTCCTGTGTGTACCCCTTCTCTCCTGTGTGTAATCTTCTCTATTTTGTGTGTATCCTGCTCTCTTCTGTGTGTATGCCCCTCTCTCCTGTGTGTATCCCCATACCCTGTATATATCCTCTTCTTTTCTGTGTGTATCTTCCTCTTATGTGTGTATTCTTCTTTCCTGTGTGTATGCTCCTGTCTCCTTTGTGTATCCTCCACTGTCCTGTCAGTTTTCTCCTCTCTTCTGTGTGTATCCTCCTCTCTCTTGTATGTATCCCCATCCCCCTGTGTGTATCCCTCTGTCTCCTGTGTGTATCCCCCTCTCTCTTATGTGTATCCTTTCCTCTTTTGTGTGTATCCACCTTTACTCTGTGTGTAGATTCCTCTCTCCTGTGTGTATCCTCCTCTCTCTTGTGTGTATTCTCCTCTTTTCTGTGTTTATTCTCCTCTCTCTTGTGTGTATCCTCCTCTCTCCTGTTTGTATCCTCCCTTCACCTGTGTGTATCCACCTCTATCTTGTGTGTATTCTCTTCTCTCCTGTGTGTATACTCCTCTCTGCTGTGTGTATCCCCTCCCCATTTGTGTATCTTTTTCTCTATTGTCTGTATCCTCCTTTCTTTTGTGTGTATCCTTTTCTCTCCTGTGTGTATCTTCCGTTCACCTCTGTGTATCCTTCTGTCTCCTTTATGTATTCTTTCTCCTGTGTTTATCCCCCCTCTCTCCTGTGTGTATCCCCCTCTCTCCTGTGTGTATCCTTTTCTCTTTTGCGTGTATCATCTTCTCTCCTCTGTCTATGCCCCTCCCTTCTGTATGTATCACCCTCTCCTGTGTTTTTCCCCTCTCTCCTGTGTGTATCCCCTCTCTCATCTGTTTATCCTTCTCTTTTGTGCCTATCCCCCTTTCTTCTGTGTGTATCCTTTCATCTTCTGTTCGGATCTTCCTCTCTCCTGTGTGTATACTTCTCTGTCCAGTGTGTATCCTTCTCACTTCTGTGTGTATTCTTCTACCACTCTGTGTATATCCCTCTCTTTTGTGTGTATCCCCCACCCTCATGTTTGTGTTCCCCACTCTCCTGTTTTTATCTTTCTTTCTCCTGTGTGTATCACCCTCTCTCCTGTGTGTATGCTCCGCTTTCTCTTGTGTATTCTCCTTTTTCCTGTGTGTATCCTCCTTTCTCCTATGTGCATCTCCCTCGCTCTTGTGTGTATTTCTTTCTCCTGTGTGTATCTCCTTCTTCTTTGTGTATCCACCTCTCTCCTTTGTGTAACTCTCCTCTTCTGTGTGTACGCCCCTCTCTCCTGTGTTTATCCTCTCACATGTGTGTATTTTTCTCTCCTTTGTGTATCCTCCTGTCTCCTGTGTGTATCCCACTTTCTCCTGTGTATACTTCTCTCTCCTGCGTGTATCCTCCTCTCTTCTTTGTGTATCTTTCTCTCTCCCGTGTGTTTACCCCTCTCTCCTGTGTGTATGACCCTCTCTCTTGTGTGTATTCCCCTCTCTCCTGTGTGTATCCCGCTCTCTCCTGTGTATACTCCTCTCTCCTGTGTTTATCTCCCTCTCTCCTGTGTGTATCCCCCTATTCTGTATGTATCCCCCTCTCTCCTGTGTGTATTTCCCTGTCTCCTGCATTTATTCAATGCTTTTGTGTGTACCCCCTCTCTTCTGTCTGTATCCCCCACTCCTTTGTGTATCTCCTTCTCTTCTGTGTGTATCTTCTTCTCTCCTCTCTGTATCCTCCTCTCTCCTGTGTGTATCACCCTCTCTACTTTGTGAATTCCCCTCTATCCTGTGCGTAACCTTCTCTGTCCTGTGTGTATGCTCCTCTCTTTTGTGTTTATCCTCCTATCTGCTGTGTGTTTCCTCTTTTCTCCTGTGTGTATCCCACCACTCTTCTGTGTGTAACGCCCTCTCTCCTGTGTGTATTCCCCTCTATCCTGTGTGGATCTCCATCTCTCCTGTGTGTATCCTCCTCTTCTGTGTGAATCCCCCTCTCTCCTGTGTGTATACAGCTCTCCTGTGCGTATCTTCTCTGTTGTGTGTAATTCTTTGTCTCCTGTATGTATATAACGCTCCTGTGAGAATCTCCCATTCTCCTGTGTGTATGTTCCTCTTCTGTGTGTATACTCCTCTGTCTTTTGTGTATCCTTCCCTCTCCTGTGTGTATCCTCCTCTCTCCTTTGTGTATTTTCCAATCTCCTTCATGTATCCTCCTCTCTTCTATTTCTATCTTACCCTCTTTTGTGTGTATCCTCCTCTCTTTCGTATTTATCCTTTTCCCTCTTTGTGTATCCTCCTCTCTCCTGTGTGTATTCCCCTCCCTCCTGTGTGTATGCTTCACTCTCCTGTGTGTATCCCCCTCTCTTTTTTGTGTATCCCCCCAATCTCCTGTGTGTATCCTCCTCTCTCCTGTGCATAAGCCCCTCTTTCCTGTGTGTATTTTTCTCTCCTGTGTGTATTCCTCTCTCTCTTGTGTGTATCCACCCCTCTTCTGTGTTTATCTTTCTCGCCTGTGTGAATCCCTCTCTCTCCTGTGTGTTTCCCCTCTGCTTTGTGTTTCCTTCTCTTTCCTGTGTGTATCCCCCTATCTCCTGTGTGTATTCTTCTCTCTCCTGTGTGTATCCTTCTCTCTCCTGTTTGTATTCCCATATCTTGTGTGTATCCTTCTCTCTCCTGTGTGTATTTCCCCGTCTTCTGTATTTATCCAACGCTCCTGTGTGTATCCCCCTCTCTCTTTTGTGTATACCCCTCTCCTGTGTGTATACTTTTCTCTCTTGTGTGTATCTTCTTTTGTGTGTATCATTCTATCTACTGTGTTCATCCCTCCACTCTCCCGTGTGTTTTCCCCTTCTCTCCTGTGTGTAACACCTTTCTTTCCTGTGTGTATACCCCCTTTCTTCTGTGTTTATCCCCCTCTTTTGTGTGTATCCCCTCTCTCCTGTTTGTTTTCTCCTCTCTTCTGTGTGTATATTATCTCTACTGTGTTTATGCCACTCTCTCCTGTGTGTATCACGCTTTGCTGTGTGTATACTTTTCTCTCCTGTGTTTATCCCTTTTTCTACTTTGTTTATCACCCTTTTATGTGTGTATGCCGCTTTTTTCTGTGTGTATTCTTTTTTTGTGTGTATCTTCTCTTTCCTGTGTGTAGCCCCTTATCTTGTGTGTATTCTCCTCTCTCCTGTGTGAATCTTCCTCTCTCCGGTGTGTACCCTCCTCATCCCTGTGTGTATCACCCCTCTCCTTTGTGTATCCTCAACTACACTTTTTGTATATTTCTGTCTTCTGTGTGTATCCATTTGTCTTTTGTGTGCATTTTCCTCTCTCCTCGTATCCTCCCCTCTCCTGTGTGTATCCTCTCTCACCTGTGTGTATTCTTTTCTCTGCTGTGTGTATTTTTCTTTCTCCTGTGTGTACGCCCCATTTTTGTGTGTGTCCCCTCTTTTGTGTGTATCCTTTTCTCTCCTGTGTATAGTCCCCTTTGTCCTGTGTGTATCTCCCTCTTCTGTGTGTATGCCCACCTTACCTATTGTTATCTCCCTCTTCTGTGTGTATCCTCATTTCTCCTGTGTGTATCCTTTTCTCTCTCTCTCTTTTTTTAATTTTTATTGCATTATAGGTTTGGGGGTACATGTGCAGAACATGTAAGATAGTTGTATAGGTACACACATGGCAGTGTGCTTTGCTGCCTTCCTCCCCTTCACCCACACTTGGTATTCATCCCCAGGCTATCCGTCCCCAGCACCCCCTGCTGTCCCTCCCCCATTCCCCCCAATAGACCCCAGTGTGTAGTAGACCCCCTCACTGTGTCCATGTGTTCTCATTTTTCTCACCCACCTATAAGTGAGAATATGTGGTATTTCTTTTTCTGTTCTTGTGTCAGTTTGCTGAGAATGATGTTCTCCAGATTCATCCATGTCCTTACAATGGACACAAACTCATCATTTTTGATTGCTGCATAATATTCCATGGTGTATATGTGCCACATTTTCCCAGTACAGTCTATCATCATTGGGCCTTTGGGTTGGTTCCAGTTCTTTGCTATTGTAAACAGTGCTGCAATGAACATTCGTGTGCATGTGTCCTTATAGTAGAACGATTTATAGTCCTTTGGATATATACCCAGTAATGGGATTGCTGGGTCAAATGGAATTTCTATTTCTAGGTTCCTGACGAATCGCCAGACTGTCTTCAACAATGGTTGAACTAATTTACACTGCCACCAACAGTGTAAGAGTGTTCCTATTTCTCCACATCTTCTCCAGCATCTTCTGTCTCCAGATATTTTAATGATCGCCATTCTAACTGGCGTGAGATGGTATCTCAATGTGGTTTTGATTTGCATCTTTCTAATGACCAGTGACGATGAACATTTTTTCATATGTTTGTTGGCCTCATGTATGTCTTCTTTTGTAAAGTGTCTGTTTATATCCTTTGCCCATTTTTGAATGGGCTTGTTTGTATTTTTCCTGTAAATCTGTTTGAGTTCTTTGTAAATTCTGGATATCAGCCTTTTGTCAGATGTGTAAACTGCAAAGATTTTTTCCCATTCTGATGGTTGCCAATTCACTCTAGTGACTGTTTTTTGTGCCGTGCAGAAGCTGTGGAGTTTGATTAGGTCCCATTTGTCTATTTTGGCTTTTGTCGCCAATGCTTTGGGTGTTTTGTTCATGAAGTCCTTGCCTACTCCTATGTCCTAAATGGTTTTGCCTAGATTTTCTTCTAGGGTTTTTATGGTGTCAGGTCTTATGTTTAAGTATTTAATCCATCTGGAGTTAATTTTAGTGTAAGGTGTCAGAAAGGGGTCCAGTTTCTGCTTTCTGCACATGGCTAGCCAGTTTTCCCAACACCATTTATTAAAAAGGGAATCCTTTCCCCATTGCTTGTTTTTGTCTGGTTTATCAAAGATAATATGGTTGTAAATATGTTGTGTTGCCTCCGTTGCTTCTGTTCTGTTCCATTGGTCTATATCTCTGTTTTGATACCATTACCATGCTGTTTTGATTACTGTAGCCTTGTAGTATAGTTTGAAGTCTGGTAGTGTGATGCCTCCCTCTGTGTTCTTTTTGCTTAGAATTGACTTGGCTATGCGGGCTCTTTTTTGGTTCCATATGAAATTCATGGTGTGTTTTTCCAGTTCTGTAAATAAATTCAATGGTAGTTTGATGAGGATAGCATTGATTGTGTAAATTTCCTTAGGCAGTATAGCCATTGTCATGATATTGATTCTTCCTAGCCATGAACATGGAATGTTTCTCCATCTGTTTGTGTCCTCTCTTATTTCGTTAAGCAGTGGTTTGTAGTTTTTCTTAAAGAGGTCCCTTACGTTCCTTGTGAGTTGTATTCCTAGGTATTTTATTTTCTTTGTAGCAATTGTGAATGGCAGTTTATTATTGATTTGGTTCTCTTTAAGTCTGTTATTCGTGTATAGGAATGCTTGTGATTTTTGAACATTGATTTTATATCGTGAGACTTTGCTGAAGTTGCTTATCAGCTGCAGAAGCTTTCGGGCTGAGGTGATGGGGTCTTCTAGGTATACCATCATGTCGTCTGCAAATAGCGACAATTTGGATTCCTCCTTTCCTATTAGAATACACTTTATCTCTTTTTCTTGCCTGATTGCTCTGGCTAGAACTTCCAGTACTATGTTGAATAGGAGTGGTGAAAGAGGGCATCCTTGTCTAGTGCCGGATTTCAAAGGGAATGCTTCCAGTTTTTGCCCATTAAGTATGATATTGGCTGTTGGTTTGTTGTAAATAGCTTTTATTACTTTGAGATATGTTCCATCAATACCAAGTTTATTGAGGGTTTTTAGCATAAAGGGCTGTTGAATTTTGTCAAATGCCTTCTCTGCGTCAATTGAGATAATCATGTGGTTTTTGTTTTTGCTTCTGTTTATGTGGTGAATTATATTTATAGACTTGTGTATGTTGAACCAGCCTTGCATCCCCGGGATGAATTCTACTTGATCATGATGGATAAGTTTCTTAATGTGCTGTTGCAATCGGTTTGCCAGTATTTTTTTTTGAAGATTTTTGCATCTATGTTCATCATGGATATTGGCCTGAAGTTTTCTTTTCTTGTTGAGTCTCTGCCAGGTTTTGGTATCAGGATGATGTTGGTCTCATAAAATGATTTCGGATGGGTTCCCTCTTTTTGAATTATTTGGAATAGTTTTAGAAGTAATGGTACCAGATCCTCTTTGTGTGTCTGGTAGAATATAGCTGTGAACCCATGTGGACCGGGGCTTTTTTGTGTGTGGTAGGCTCTTAATTGCTGCCTCAACTTCAGATCTTGTTATTGGTCTATTCCTAGTTTCAGCTTCCTCCTGGTTTAGGCTTGGGAGGACACAGGCATCCAGGAATTTATCCATTTCTTCCTGATTTACTAGTTTATGTGCATAGAGTGTTTTGTAGTATTCTCTGATGATGTTTTGATTTTCTTTGGAATCTCTGGTGATTTCCCCAGTATCATTTTTTATTGCACCTATTTGGTTGTTCTCTCTTTTCTTTTTTATCAGTCTGGCTAGTGGTCTGTCTATTTTGTTGATCTTTTCAAAAAACCAACTCTTGGATTTATTGATTTTTTGAAGGGTTTTTCTTGTCTCTGTCTCCTTCAGTTCTGCTCTGATCTTAGTTATTTATTGTCTTCGGCTAGGTTTTGAGCTTTTTTGATCTTGCTCCTCTAGCTCTTTCAATTTTGACGATAGGGTGTCAATTTTGGATCTCTCCACTCTTGTCACATGCGCACTTATTGCTATATATTTTCCTCTACAGACTGCTTTCCATGTGTCCCGGAGATTCTGGTACGTTGTGTCTTCGTTCTCATTGGTTTTGAAGAACTTTTTTATTTCTGCCTTCATTTCATTGTTTATCCAATCAACATTCATGAGCCGGTTGTTCAGTTTCCATGAAGCTGTACAGTTCTTAGTTAGTTTCTGAATTCTGAGTTCCAACTTGATTGCACTATGGTCTGAGAGACTGTTTGTTATGATTTCAGTTATTTTGCATTTGCTGATGAGTGCTTTCCTTCCAATTATGTGGTCAATTTTGGAGTAGGTGTGATGTGGTGCTGAGAAGTGTGTATATTCTGTGGATTTGGGGTGGAGAGTTCTGTAAATGTCGATCAGGTTTGCTTGTTCCAGGTCTGAGTTTAAGTCCTGGATATCCTTGTTAATTTTCTGTCTGGTTGATCTGTCTGCTATTGACAGTGGAGTGTTAAAGTCTCCCACTATTATTGTGTGGGAGTCTAAGTCTCTTTGTAAATCATTAAGAACTTGCCTTATATATCTGGGTGCTCCTGCATTGGGTCCATATATATTTAGAATCATTAGCTCTTCTTGTTGTATCGATCCCTTTACCATTATCTAATGACCTTCTTTGTCCCTTTTGATCTTTGTTGCTTTAAGGTCTATTTTATCAGAGACGAGAATTGCAATTCCTGCTTTTTTTTGCTCTCCATTTTCTTGGTAAATCTTCCTCCATCTTTTTATTTTGAGCCTTTGTTTATCCTTGCGTGTGCTGTGGGTTTCCTGGATACAGCACACCGATGGGTTTTGGTTTTTTATCCAATTTGCCAGTCTGTGTCTTTTGATTGGTGCATTTAGACCATTTACATTTAGGGTTAATATTGTTATGTGTGAATTTGATACTGCCATTTTGATGCTATCCGGCTGTTTTGCCATTGGCTCATCTAGATTCTTCCTTTTGTTGATGGTCTTTAGCATTTGGTATGCTTTTAGGATGGCTGGTACTGGTTGTTTCTTTCTATGTGTAGTGCCTTTTTCAGGAGCTCTTGTAAAACAGGCCTTGTGGTGACAAAATCTCTGAGTTCTTGCTTGTTCATGAAGGATTTTATTTTTCTTTTACTTTGGCTGGATATGAAATTCTGGGTTGAAAGTTCTTTTCTTTAAGGATGTTAAATATTGGCCCCCACTCTCTTCTGGTTTGTAGAGTCTCTGCCGAGAGATCTGCTTTGAGTCTGATGGGCTTCCCTTTGTGGGTGACCCGACCTTTCTCTCTGTCTGCCTTTAGTATTTTCTCCTTCATTTCAACCCTGGTGAATCTGACGATTATGTGCCTTGGGGTTGCTCTTCTTGCGGAGTATCTTTGTGGTGTTCTCTGTGTTTCCTGGAGTTGAGTATTGATCTGTCTTGCTAGGTTGGGGAAATTTTCCTGGATAATATACTGAAGAGTATGTTCCATCTTGGATTCTTTCTCTTCATCACATTCTGGTACACCTATGAAACGTAGGTTGGGTCTTTTCACATAGTCTCACATTTCTTCGAGATTTTGTTCATTCCTTTTTGTGCTTTTTTGTTTAATCTTGGTTTCTCATTTTATTTTATTGAGTTAATCTTCAACTTCTGATATTCTTTCTTCTGCTTGGTCAATTCGGCTGTTGAAACTTGTGCATGCTTCATGAAGTTCTTGTGTTGTGTTTTTCAGCTCCTTCAATTCATTCATATTCCTCTCTAAGTTGTCCATTCTTGTTATCAATTCCTCGAATCTTTTTTCAAATCTTTTTTCAAGGTTCTTAGTTTCTTTGCACTGATTTAGAACATGTTCTTTTAGCTCAGTGAAGTTTCTCATTATCCACTTTCTGAAGACTGACTCCATCATTTCATCACACTCATTCTCCATTCAGCTTTGTTCTTTTGCTCTTGAGGCATTTTGGTACTTTGTAGGAGGTGCGGTGTTTTGGTTTCGGGTGTTTTCCTCCTTTTTGCGCTGGTTTTTTTCCATCTTTATGGATTTATCCACCTGTCGTCTTAGTAGTTGCTGATTTTTCAATTGGATCTCTGTGTGGACGCTGAGATTGTTGATGATGAAGTATTTCTGTTACTTAGTTTTTCTTTTAACAGTCTAGCCCCTCTGCTGTACGACTGCTGAGGTCCACTCCATGCCCTGCTTGTCTGTGCTACACCTGTAGCATCTGCAGAACAGTGAGGGATGCTACCAGTTTCTTCTGCTGCTGTCTTTGTTCCAGAATGATGCCTGCCAAATGTCAGTCTGATTAGTTCTTTTTTGGGGTGACTCTTTGGATATACAGTGGTCAGGGAGCTGCTTGAGGAGATGGTCTGTGCTTTATAGGAGGTGCTGTGCTGAGCTGTTAGCTCCGTTGTTCATTCAGGGTTGTTGGGAGGTTGTTTATGTCTGCTGCAACAGAACCCATAAAACACCACTCTTTTTCTTTTCCCCCTTAGATGCTCTGTCTCCGGGAGTTGGGGCTTTCTTTATGAGTATCTGTTGCACTGTCCTGCCCCACTAGGAGGCAGTCTATTCACTATTTGCCTGCCGGGGCTCTGCCCTGCTAGCACAGTCCGCCCTGTTGCTGCTGGGCTCCGTTCTGCTGTGGAGCGCTTTCCCCGCCTGGCGGAGTCTCTCTGTTATGGCAGGTTGCCTCGGCAATGGCAGGCTGCCTCAGCCCTGGGCGGTACTTCAGTAGGGATGGATTGTGTCCGTGAACATGGACGCCCCTTCCCCACCGGGCTGCACTGTCCTAGATGCCAGCAGCAAACCTCTCATCCCCAAGCACCTCCAATCGCCACCCTGCTTGTCCTTGTGAGGGTGAGACTCGCCGAGCTCGATCACCCAGCTCCCTGCCTCAGAGTCCGTCCTCTCTCTCTCTTTCCCTCTCCCCAAGCTGAAAGGTCGACTCTCTCACTGGCGCCCCAGTAGCCTGCCGATAGGGCACTGGTATCCATGCATTCTCCTGTGCCGCTGCCCACTGCACCAGCTCAGATCACGCTTCCCAGGAATCTCCTGGTCTGGGTCATTGTCCAAGTCCCGTTCAATCAGATGGACATGCCAATCTGCCCTTCCAACTCTCAGATTGCCGGTTTAATAGGGCACCCAGACCAGTGAGTTCTATGCCGGGTCCTGCTGCGGCGCCGGCCGAAGTGGCCGCATGAGCCGGCTGTGTGAGCTGGCTGTACTAGCGTCCCGTGTCTCTCCCACACCTGGGACTTTCAACGCTCTGTGGGCAAGAAAGGTCCATCCGAGAATGTGGCTAGGACTCACCCTCTGCGCCTTCACTGAGAGCTGCAATTCTGAGTCGCTTCTATGACGTCATCTTGCGAGTCTCGTGTATCCTTTCCTTTATCAGTGTGTCTCCCTTTTTTCTGTGTGTATCCCCCTCTCCTATGTGTATCTTTCTGACTTCTGTTTACATCCTCCTTTCTCCTATGTGTACCCTTCTCTCTCCTGTGTGTATCACCCCTCTTCTGTGTGTATCCTCTTCTCCTCTGTGTGTATTTCTCTCTGTCCTGTGTGTATCCTCCTCTCTTTTGCATGTATCCTCCGGTCTCCTGTTTGTATCCTTCTCTCTCTTGTGTGTATCCTCCTCTATCCTGCGTGTATTCTTCTTTCTCCTGTGTGTCTCCCCCTCTATCCTGTATGTATCCTTCTCTCTCCTGTGTGCATTCTCCTCTCTCCTGTGTGTATCCTTTTCTCTTCTGTGTGTATCCTTCTCTCTCCTGTGGGTATCAATTCTCTCTCCTGTGTGTATCCCTCTTTTCTCCTGTGTGTACCCCCTCTCTTTTGTGTGTAACCCTTCTTTCTGCTGTGTGTATCCTCCTCTCTCCTCTGTGTATCTCCTCTCTCCTCTGTGTATTCTCCTCTCTTCTGTGTGTATCCTTCTTTTCTCCTGTGTCTACGCCACTCTCTCCTATGTGTATCCCCCTCTCCTGTGTGTATGCCCCTCTCTCCTTTGTGTATCCCCCTCTCCTGTGTTTATTCTCCTCTCTCCTGTGTGTATCCTCCTCTAACCTCTGTTTATTCCCAACTCTCCTGTGTGTATCCTTTTTTCCTTTGTGTATCCTCTTCTTTCCTGTGTGTACCACCTCTCTCCTGTGTGTACCCTCCCTTGTTCTGTATCACCACTCTCCGTGTGTATCCCCCCTCTCTCCTGTGTGTATCCCCCTCTCTCTTGTGTGTATCACCCTCTTTCCTGCATGTATTTTCCTCTCTCCTGCGTAAATCCTCCTCTCTGCTGTGTGTATGCTCCACTTCTCTTTGTATCCATCTCTCTCCTGTTTGCATTCCCTTCTCTCCTGTGTGGATTTTTCTCACTCCTGTGTGTATTCCCTCTCTCCTGTGTGTATCCTCCTCTCTGCTGTGTGTATACTCCTCTCTCCATTGTGTATCCGTCTCTCTCCTGTATGTATCCTGTTTTCTCCTATGTGAAACCCCATCTCTCCTGTGTGTATCACCCCTCCCCTGTGTGTATTCTTCTCTCTCCTGTGTGTATGCTTCTGTCTACTGTGTGTATTCTTCCCTCATTTGTGTGTATCCTCCTCTCTCCTGTGTGTATTTTCTCCTTTCTTGTGTGTATCCCCCTCTCCTGTGTGTATCTTTCTCTAACCAGTGTGTATCCTCCTTTCTCCTGTGTGTATCCTCCTCTCTTCTGTGTGTATCTTTTTTCTCTCTTGTGTGTATCACCCCATCTCCTGTGTGTATCCACCCTCTCTCCTGTGTGTATCTTCCCTCTCTCCATTTTGTATCTTCCTCTCTCTTGTGTGTATCCCCTCTCTTCTGTGTGTATCCTCCTCTCTGCTGTGTGTATCCTCCTCTCTCCTGTGTGTACGCCCCACTCTCCTGTGTGTATCTCCCTGTCCTGTGTGTATCCTCCTCTCTTTTGTGTGTATTTTTTTCTCTTGTGTGTATCCCCCTCTTTTGTGTTTATGGTCCTCTTTTCTGTGTGTATTTCCCCTCTCGTGTGTATCCTCCTCTCGCCTTTGTGTATTCCTCACTCTCCTCGGTGTATCCTTCTCTCTCCTGTGTGTATCTCCCTCTTCTTTGTGTATCCTCCTTTCTCCTGTGTGTATTCTACTTTCTACTGTGTGTACCATCCTCTCTCCTGTGTGTATCCTCACCTCTTCTTTGTTTATCCTCCTCTCTCCTGTGTATTTTCCAATCTCCTGGGTGTATTCTCCTCTCTTCTATCTGTACTCTTTCCTTTTTGGTGTGTATCCTCCTCTCTTTTGTATTTATCCTTTTTTCTCTGTGTGTATCCCCCGCTCTCATGTGTATATTCCCCTCCCTCCTGTGTGTATGCTTCACTATCCTGTGTGTATCTCCCTCTCTTTTTTGTGTATTCACCCTCTCTCCTGTGTGTATCCTCCTCTCTCCTGTGTGTAAGCCCCTCTTTCCTGTGTTTCCCTCTCTTTTGTGTGTATCTGCCTCTCTCTTGTGTGTATACCCCCTCTTATGTGTTTATCTTTCCCGCCTGTGTGTATCCCACTCTCTCCTGTGTGTTTCCCCTCTTCTTTGTGTATCCTCCTTTCTCCTGTGTGTATCCTTCTCTCTCCTGTTTGTATCCTCCTTTCTCCTGTGTTTATTTCCCTCCCTTTGTTAGTATCTCCCTCTTCTTTGTGAGTATCCCCCTCTCTCCTGTGTGAATCCTCCTCTTTTTTCTGTGTATTCTCCTCTCGCCTGTATGTATCTTTCTCTCTCGTGTGTGTATCCTCCTCTCTCCTGCCTGTATTCTCCTCTCTTCTGTGTGTATCCCCCTCTATTTTTGTTTACCCTCCTCCCTCCTGCGTGTATCCTCCTTTCTCCTGTGTGTCTCCTCCTTTCTTTTGTGTGCATTCTCCTCTCTCTTGTGTGTATCTCCCTCTTCTGTGTACATTCTCCTTTTCTCTGTGTGTATCTCGTCTCTCTCCTGTGCGTATCCCTCCTTTCTCCTGTGTGTAACATCCTCCCTCCTTTGTGTATTTCTTCTCTCTCCTGTGCGGATACCCCTCTCTCCTTTGTGTATCCCCTCTTTCCTGTGTGAATCTTCCTCTCTGCTGTGTGTATCCTGTTTTCTCCTGTGTCTACGCCCATCTCTCCTGTGTGTATCTCCCTCTCTTGTGTGTTTAATCCTTCTTCCTGTGTTTATCCCTTTTTCTCCTGTGTGTATTCCCTTCTTCTATTTGTAAGCCCCTCTCTTCTGTGTGTATCTCCCTCTCCTGTGTTTATCCTCCTTTCTCATTTGTATATCCTCCTCTGTTTATTCCCTACTCTCCTGTGTGTATCCCATTTTTCGTTGTGTATCCTCTTCTCTCCTGTGGGTACCACCTATCTGCTGTGTGTACCCTCAACAATCCTGTGTGGATTACCACTCTCCGTGTGTATCCCCCCTCTCTCCTGTGTGTATCCCCTCTTTTTTTGTGTGTATGCCCCACTTCTGTGTGTATCCACCTCTCTCCTGTGTGCATTCCCTTCTCTCCAAGGTGGATCTTTCTCACTTTTGTGTGTATGGCCTCTTTCCTGTGTGTATCCTCCTCTCTGCTCTGTGTATTCTCCTCTCTCCTGTGTGTATCCATCTCTCTCATGTGTGTATCCTCTATTCTTTTGTGGGAATCCTCATCTCTCCTGTTTGTTTCACCACTCTCTTGTTTGTATCCTTCTCTCTCCTGTGAGTATCCTTGTGTCTACCGTGTGTATTCTTCCCTCTTTTGTGTGTATCCTCCTGTCTCATGTGTGTATCCTATTCTTTCCGGCATAAATTCTCCTCACTCCTATGTGTATTTTCCTCTCCTTTCTGTACCCTTCTCTCTCCAGTGTGTATTCTTTTTTCTCCTGTGTGTATCCTTCTGTCTCCTGTGTGTATCATTTTTGTCTCCTGTGTATATCAACCCTCTCTTTTGTGTGCATTTCCCCTCTCTCCTGTGTGTATCACCCCTCTCTCCAGTTTGTTTCCCCGTCTCCCATCTGTGTATCCTTCCTCTCCTATGTGTAACCCCCTCTCTAATGTGTGTATACTTTCTCTCTCCTGTGTGTATTTTTCTCTCTCCTTTGTGTATCCCTTCTCTCCTGTGTGGATCCTCCTCTCTGCTGTGTGTATTTTTTTATCCTGTGTGTACGCTTCTCTCTTCTGTGTGTTTCCCCCTTTTCTGTGTGAATTTTCCTTTCTCTTGTGGTTATCTTCTTTCTGCTGTGTGTATCACCCTCTCCTGTGTGTATGCCTCTCTCTACTGTGTGCATTTCTTTCTCCTGTGTTTATTCTCTTCTCTCTTGTGTGTATCCTCCTCTCTCCTCTGTGTATCCTCTACTCTCCTGTGTGTATCCCCCTCTGCTTTGTGTATCCTCCTCTCCTTTGTGTACCCACTCTCTCCTGTGTGTACCCTCCTCTCTCCTGTGTGTATCACCCCCTCGCGTGTTATTTTTTGCCTCTCCAAACGAACGATCATATGAAATGGACTAGTGATTATTCTTCACATGTGCAATATTGGAAGTGGTTCTCTGTATTACTGAGCATTACAGAGAATTAGAGTTCAAATGAAATAGTCTCCTGATTACCACCCAGGTGTGTATTATTCAGGAAGGCACTTAATTCATGGCTATCTTAAACAGTGTCCTGATTACTCCATAGAAGTTCATTATTCACTGAAACTCTGAATGAGAGGCCATAAAAAATAGGCAGCTGACTATTGCTACATTGTGAATTACTCAATGAGGTTCTAAATGAGTGGTAGTATGAAATAGAATCCTGAGAATTCCCCAGCTGTGTATTATTCAGGGAGGCACAGAATGAGTGGCCATATAGAAAATGCTCGACTATTACCCTGGTGTGGATTATTCACTTAGGATCGAAATGAGTGGCTACATGAATTAGATTCTTAACTCTTCCCCAGGTGTGTATTATTGAATGAGAGTCTGACTAAGTGAGCATAAAAAAGAGACTCAGGTGTATTGCCCAGGTGTTCATTACTTACAGACTCTGAATGTGTAGGCATTTGAAGTAGACCCTTGACTGTTTCTGAGGGGAGTATTATCCACAGAGGCACAGAACGAGTAGCCATGTAAAAGAGATTCCTGACTTATCAGATATACATGTTATTCACTAAAACACTGAAACAGTGGCCTTATGAAATATACCGCATTTCACTCCACAGGTTCGCATTATTTTTTTAACACTCCAAACGCACCACCATATGAAATAAAACAGTGATTATTCCCCACATGTGCAAAATTCAAAGAGGTTCTGTATGAGTTGCCATATGAAATAGTCTCCTGACTCTCACACATGTGTGTATCATTCACAGAGCTGCTTTATTTTGGGCTACCCTCAATAGGGTCCTCACTCCTCCACAGCTGTTTATTATGCACTGAAGCTCCAAATGAGAGGCCGTATGAAATAGACTCCTTAATATTGCCCCATTGTGCATTATTCAGTAATGTTGTGATTGAGTGGCCATATGACCTGGACTCTGACTATTCCCAAAAGGTGTTTCCTTCAGTCAGTTTCTGAAGGAGTGACCACATAAAACAGACTCCTGATTCTGTCCTCTTGACTATATCTCAGCTCTGCATTTTCCACTGAGTCGCTGGGTGAACCGTCATATCAAATAATCTCCAGACAATTCTCCAGGTGTGCATTATTCAGTGAGTCTCTTAATAAGTGGTTATATGTAACAGAATCCTGAGTATTTTCCAGATATATATGATTCTTCACTGAGGAACTGAATAAGTGGAAATGTCAAGTACACTCCTGACATTTCCATACGTCTGTATTATTCTGTGAGGCTCTGAATGAGTGGCCATAAAATAGAGACTCCTATATACTACTCAGGCGTGAGTTTTTACATTTGGCTGTAAATGAGTGGCTATACGAAATAGAATCCTGACTGTCCCAAGGTGTCTGTTATTCAGTTAGGCTCTGAGTATGTGGCTATATGAAATAGAATTCTGACTACAATACAGCAGTTCTTTACTCAATGAACCTCTGACGAAATGCCACATGTAATAGCGTCCAGAGTATTCCTCAGGTATTTATTATTCACTGAGGCTCTGAAACTTTGGCCATATGAAATTGTTTCCTGACTAGTCTACAGGCCTGTGTTATTGACTCTGACTCTAAATATTTGGGCATACGGAATAGCCTAGTGACTATTCCAAAGTTGTGTATTACTGACTCAGGCTTTGATTTTGTGGCCATATAAAATAGAATAGTGTCTATTCCACACGTGTGCATTATTCCCTTAGGCTGTAAATGAGAGGCTATGTAAAGTACACTCCTAACACTTCCCCAGGTTTGTGTCACTCAGTGAAGCTCTTTTTGTATGACCATATGAAACAGGAGGCTGTCTGTCTCAAATAATTTTATTATTCAGTGAATCTCTGAATGAATGGCTATATGAAATAGACTGCTGTGTACTTTACATTTGTGCATTATTCATTGAGGTTACGAGTCAGTGGCTATATTAAAATGGAATCTTGACTAATCCACACGTGCATATTATCCACTGAGGCTATGAATATCTGTCCAAATGGAATAGACTCCTGGCTACTCCACAGGTCTGCATTATTTATCGAGGTTCTGAATGAATGTCCCTCGAAAATAGACTCCAAATTATTCTCCAGGTGTGTATAATTCATTGAGCCTCAGAAGATGTGGCCATACTAATTAGGTTTCTTACTATATCAAGGGTCTATCTTATGCACTGAGGCTCTGAATATGTGTCTACATGAAAAAGTCTTCTGACTACACCACATTTTCTAATAAAACATTGAATGAGAGGCCACATGAAAAAGTCTCCCGACTATTCCACAGCTGTGCATTATTTAGTGAGACTCTGAATGAGGAGACGCAAGTAAATCCTGACTATTTATCCAGGTGTGTACATTTAGTGAGGCTCTCAATTGGTAGCCATAGGAAAGAGACTTCTGACTATTCCACCGGTGTGAATTCTTCAGTGATTCTCTAAATGAGTGGCCATAAAATATAGACTCCAGACTATATCACAAGTGTGTAATATTCAGTGAGACTTTGAAAGAGGGGCCATATGAAACAGAATTCTATTGTCTCCACATGTGAGTTATTCACTGTTTGCCTGAATGAGTAGCTGTATGACATAGACACCTCATTATTCTCCATGTGTGCATTATTCCAACAGTTTTGGTAAGAATGTTCATACCAAATAGACTCCTGAATCTTTCACAGGTGTGCATTACTCAGCGTTACACAGAAGTAGAGTTCATAGGAAATAGACTCCTGACTACCACCCAGGTTTGTATCATTCAGAAAGGCACTTTATTCATGGCTACTTTAACAGTGTCCTTATAACTCCATAGAAGTTCATTATGCACTGAAACACTGAATGAGAGGCCATAAAAAGTAGACACCTGACCATGGCTCCATTGTGAGTTATTCAATAAGTTTCTAAATGAGCAGTAATATGAAATAGTATCCTGGAA
Organism: Saguinus oedipus; assembly: GCA_031835075.1. Lineage (NCBI taxonomy): Eukaryota > Metazoa > Chordata > Mammalia > Primates > Cebidae > Saguinus > Saguinus oedipus. Next base: position 63,015 of record JASSZA010000042.1, read on the forward strand.
TTCCCCAGGTGTGTATCATTCAGGGAGGCACAGAATTTGTGGACATATAAAAATGCTCGACTATTACCCTGGTGTGGATTATTCACTGAGGATCTAAATGAGTGGCTACATGAAGGAGACCCTTAACTGTTTCCCAGGTGTGTATTATTGAATGAGACTCTGACACAGTGGGCATAAAAAAGAGACTTAGGTGTATTGAACAGTTGTTCATTACTTACAGAGACCCTGAATGTGTAGACATTTGAAGTAGACCCTTGACTGTTTCTGAGGGGAGTATTATTCACAGAGGCCCAGAACGAGTGGCCATGTGTAAGAGATTCCTGACTTATCAGATATACATGTTATTCACTAAAACACTGAAAGAGTGGCCTTATGAAATAGACCGCATTTTACTCCACAGGTTGCATTAATTTTTGACTCTCCAAAAAAACCACCATATGAAATAGATTAGTGATTATTCCCACATGTACAATATTCGAAGAGATTCTGTATGAGTGTCCATATCAAATAGTCTCCTGAAACTTACACATGTATGTATAATTCAAGGAGCTGCTTTATTTGTGGCTACTGTCAATAGTTTCCTCACTCCTCCACAGCTGTTTATTACACACTGAAGCTCTGAATGAGAGGCCATATGAAATAGACTACTTACTATTGCCCCATTGTGCATTATTCGGTAATGCTGTGATTGAGTGTCCATATGACCTGGACTCTGACTATTCCCAAGGTGTATATTCTTCAGTCACTTTCTGAACGAGTGACCACATAAAATAGACTCCTGACTGTCTTCTTGACTATTTCTCAGCTCTGCATTTTCCACTGAGTCGCTGGGTGAATGGTCATATCAAAGAGACTCTAGACAATTCTCCAGGTGTGCATTATTCAGTGAGTCTCTTAATAAGTGGCTATATATAATAGAATCCTGAGTATTTTCCAAATATATATGATTCTTCACTGAGGAACTGAATAACTGGCCATGTCAAGTACACTCCTGACATTTCCATATGTCTGCATTATTCTGTGAGGCCCTGAATGGGTGGCCATCAAATAGAGACTCCTATATACTACTCAGGCCTGAGTTTTTACATTCGGCTGTAAATGAGTGGCTATACGAAATAGAATCCTGACTTTCCCAAGGTGTCTGTTATTCAGTTAGGCTCTGAGTATGTGGCTATACAAAATAGAATTCTGACTACAAACAGCTGTTCTTTACTCAGTGAACCTCTGAAGAAATGCCAAATGTAATAGCGTCCAGAGTATTCCTCAGGTATTTATTATTCACTGAGTCTATGAAACTTTGGCCATATGAAATGGTTTCCTGACTAGTCTAAAGGCGTGTATTATTGACACTGACTCTAAATATTTGGGCATGTGGAATAGACTAGTGACTATTCCAAAGTTGTGTATTACTGACTCAGGGTTTGATTTCGTGGCCATATAAAATAGACTTGTGTCTATTCCACATGTGTGCATTATTCCCTTCGGCTGTAAATGAGAGGCTATGTAAAGCACACTCCTAAAACTTTCCCAGGTGTGTGTCACTCAGTAAGGCTCTTTTTGTATGACCATATGAAAAAGGAGTCAGTCTATCTCAAATAATTTTATTATTCAGTGAATCTCTCTATTAGTGGCTATATGAAATAAACTGACGAGTACTTTATATTTGTGCATTATTCATTAAGTTTACGAGTCAGTGGCCATATAAAATGTAATCCTGACTAATCCACACGTGCATATTATTCATTAAGGCTATGAATGTGTTTCCAAATGAAATAGACTCCTGGCTACTCCACAGGTCTGCCTTAATTACTGAGGTTCTGAATGAATGTCCATCGAAAATAGACTCCAAATTATTCTCCAGGTGTGTATTATTCAGTGAACCTCAGAAGATGAGGCCCTACTAATTAGATTTTTTACTATATCAAGGGTCTGTCTTATACACTGAGGCTCTGAATATGTGTCTATATGAAAGAGTCTCCTGACTACACCACATTATTTATAACACATTGAATGAGAGGCCACATGAAAAAGTCTCCTGACTATTCCACAGGTGTGCATTTTTTTTTATTTCTAATACGTGTTTATTGCTTTCTTCTTTTTTTAAATTTTTTGAATTTTTATTGCATTATAGGTTTTGGGGTACATGTGCAGAACATGCAAGTTAGTTGCATAGGTACACACATGGCAGTGTGTTTTGCTGCCTTTCTCCCCTTCACCCACACTTGGCATTTATCCCCAGGCTATTCCTCCCCAGACCCCTGCTGTCCCTCCCCCATTCCCCCAATATTCCACAGTGTGTAGTAGACCCCCTCCATGTGTCCATGTGTTCTCATTATTCTCACCCGCCTATAAGTGAGAATATGTGGTATTTCTTTTTCTGTTCTTGTGTCAGTTTGCTGAGAATGATGTTCTACAGATTCATCCATGTCCTTACAAAGGAAACAAACTCATCAATTTTGATTGCTGCATAATATTCCATGGTGTATATGTGCCACATTTTCCCAGTCCAGTCTATCAATGATGGGCATTTGAGCTGATTCCAGGTCTTTGTTATTGTAAACAGTGCTGCAAAGAACATTCGTGAGCATGTGTCCTTACAGTAGGACGATTTATAGTCCTTTGGATATATACCCAGTAATGGTATAGCTGGGTCAAATGGAATTTCTATTTCTAGGTCCTTGAGAAATCGCCACACTGTCTTCCACAATGGTTGAACTAATTTACACTCCCACCAACAGTGTAAGAGTGTTCCTATTTCTCCACATCCTCTCCAGCATCTGCTGTCTCCAGATTTTTTAATGATCGCCATTCTAACTGGCGTGAGATGGTATCTCAATGTGGTTTTGATTTGCATCTCTCTAATGACCAGTGATGATGAGCATTTTTTCATGTGTTTGTTGGCCTCATGTATGTCTTCTTTTGTAAAGTGTCTGTTCATATCCTTTGCACGTTTTTGAATGGGCTTGTTTGATTTCTTTTCCTGTAAATCTGTTTGTGACCCTTGTAAATTCTGGATATAAGCCCTTTGTCAGATGTGCAAACTGCAAAGATTTTTTCCCATTCTGATGGTTGCAGATTCACTCTAGTGACTGTTTCTTTTGCCGTGCAGAAGCTGTGGAAGTTGATTAGGTCTCATTTGTCTATTTTGGTTTTCTTGCCAATGCTTTTGGTGTTTTGGTCATGAAGTCCTTGCCTACTCCTATGTTCTGAATGGTTTTGCCTAGATTTTCTTCTTGGGCTTTAATGGTGTCAGTTCTTATGTTTAAGTCTGTAATCCGTCTGGAGTTAATTTTAGTGTAAGGTGTCATGAAGGGGTCCAGTTTCTGCTTTCTGCACATGGCTAGACAGTTTTCCCAACACCATTTGTTAAATAGGGAATCGTTTCCCCATTGCTTCTTCTTGTCAGGTTTATCAAAGATTATATGGTTGTAGATATGTTGTGTTGCCTCCGATGCCTCTGATCTGCTTCATTGGTCTATATCTCTGTTTTGGTACCAGTACCATGCTGTTTTGATTACTGTAGCCTTGTAGTATAGTTTGAAGTCTGGTAGTGTGATGCCTCCCGCTGTGTTCTTTTTGCTTAGAATTGACATGGCTATGCGGGCTCTTTTTTGATTTCATATGAAGTTCATGGTAGTTATTTCGAGTTCTGTGAAGAAATTCAATGGTAGTTTGATGGGGATAGCATTGATTGTGTAAATTACTTTGGGCAGTATAGCCATTTTCAGTATATTGCTTCTTCCTATCCACAAACATGGAATGTTTCTTCAGCTTTTTGTGTCCTCTCTTATTTTGTTGAGCAGTGGTTTGTAGTTTTCCTTAAAGTGGTCCCTTAAGTTCCATTGAGTTGTATTCCTAGGTATTTCGTTTTCTTTGTAGCAATTGTGAATGGCAGTTTGTTTTTGATTTGGTTCTCTTTAAGTCTGTTATTGGTGTATAGGAATGCTTGTGATTTTTGCACATTGATTTTATATCCTGAGACTTTGCTGAAGTTGCTTATCAGTTGCAGGAGCTTTTGGGCTGAGGTGATGGGATCTTCTAGGTATACTATCATGTCGTCTGCAAATAGAGACAATTTGGCTTCCACTTTTCCTATTTGAATACGCTTTATTCCTTTTTCTTGCCTGATTGCTCTGGCAAGAACTTCCAGTACTATGTTGAATAGGATTGGTGAGAGAGGGCATCCTTGTCTCATGCCAGACTTCAAAGGGAATGCTTTCAGTTTTCGCCCATTAAGTATGACATTGGCTGTTGGTTTGTCATAAGTAGCTTTTATTACTTTGAGATATGTTCCATCAATACCAAGTTTATTGAGGGTTTTTAGCATAAATGGCTGTTGAATTTTGTCAAATGCCTTCTCTGCATCAGTTGAGATAATCATGTGGTTTTTGTTTTTGCCTCTGTTTTTATTGTCAATTACATTTATAGACTTGTGAATGTTGAACCAGCCTTGCATCCCCGGGATGAATTCTACTTTATCCTGATGGATAAGTTTCTTAATGTGCTGTTGCAATCGGTTTGCCAGTATTTTATTGAAGATTTTTGCGTCTATGTTCATCATGGATATTGGCCTGAAGTTTTCTTTTCTTGTTGAGTCTCTGCCGGGTTTTGGTATCAGGATGATGTTGGTCTCATAAAATGATTTGGGAAGGGTTCCCTCTTTTTGAATTATTTGGAATAGTTTCAGAAGGAATGGTACCAGCTTTTCTTTGTGTGTCTGGTAGAATTCGGCTGTGAACCCATCTGGACCTGGGAGTTTTATGTGTGTGGTAGGTTCTTAATTGCTGCCTCAACTTCAGATCTTGTTATTGGTCTATTCCTAGTTTTGGTTTCCTCCTGGTTTAGGCTTGGGAGGACACAGGCGTCCAGGAATTTATCCATTTCTTTCTGGTTTTCTAGTTTATGTGCATAGAGTTGTTTGTAGTATTCTCTGATAATGGTTTGAATTTCTGTGGAATCTGTGGTGATTTCCCCATTATTGTTTTTTATTGCATCTATTTGGTTGTTCTCTCTTTTCCTTTTTATCAGTCTGGCTAGTGGCCTGTCTATTTTGTTGATCTTTTCGAAAAACCAGCTCTTGGATTTATTGATTTTTTGAAGGGATTTTCTTGTCTCCGTCTCCTTCAGTTCTGCTCTGATTTTAGTTATTTCTTGTCTTTGGCTAGGTTTTGAGCTTTTTTGATCTTGTTCCTCTAGCTCTTTCAATTTTGATGATAGGGTGTCAATTTTGGATCTCTCCACTCTTCTCATGTGGGTACTTATTGCTGTATATTTTCCTCTACAGACTGCTTTCAATGTGTCCCAGAGATTCTGGTATGTTGTGTCTTCGTTCTCATTGGTTTTGAAGAACTTCTTTATTTCTGCCTTCATTTCATTGTTTATCCAATCAACATTCATGAGCCAGTTGTTCAGTTTCCATGAAGCTGTGCAGTTCTGAGTTATTTTCTGAATTCTGAGTTCCAACTTGATTGCACTATGGTCTGCGAGACTGTTTGTTATGATTTCAGTTGTTTTGCATTTGCTGAGGAGTGCTTTACTTCCAATTATGTGTTCAATTTTGGAGTGGGTGTGATGTGGTGCTGAGAAGAATGTATAGTCTGTGGATTTGGGGTTGAGAGTTCTGTAAATGTCTATCAGGTTTGCTTGTTCCAGGTCTGAGTTCAAGTCCTGGATATCCTTGTTAATTTTCTGTCTGGTTGATCTGTCCGATATTGACAGTGGAGTGTTAAATTCTCCCATAATATTGTGTGGGAGTCTAAGTCTCTTTGTAAGTCATTAAGAACTTGCCTTATATATCTGGGTGCTCCTGCATTGGGTCCATATATATTTAGAATCATTAGCTCTTCTTGTTGTATCGATCCTTTTACCAATATGTAATGACCTTCTTTGTTTTTTTTTTTTGATCTTTGTTGCTTTAAAGTCTATTTTATCAGAGATGAGAATTGCAACTCCTTTATTTTTCTGCTCTCCATTTGCTTGGTAAATCTTCCTCCATTCCTTTATTTTGAGCCTTTGTGTGTCTTTGCGTCTGAGGTGGGCATCCTGGATACAGCACACTGATGGGTTTTGGTTTTTTATCCAATTTTTCAGTCTGTGTCTTTTGATTGGTGCATTTAGCTCATTTACATTTAGGGTTAATATTGTTATTTGTGAATTTGATACTGCCATTTTGATGCTAGCTGGCTGTTTTGCTTGTTGGTTCATGTAGATTTTTCATTTTGTTGATGGTCTTTTGCATTTGGTGTGCTTTTAGGATGGCTGGTACTGGTTGTTTCTTTCTATGTGTAGTGCCTCTTTCAGGAGCTCTTGTAAAGCAGGCCTAGTGGTGACAAAATCTCTGAGTACTTGCTTGTTCATGAAGAATTTTATTTTTCCTTCACGTATGAAGCTCAGTTTGGCTGGATATGAAATTCTGGGTTGAAAGTTCTTTTCTTTAAAGATATTGAATATTTGCCCCCACTCTCTTCTGGCTTGTAGAGTCTGCCAAAAGATCTGCTGTGAGTCTAATGGGCTTCCCTTTGTGGGTGACCCGACCTTTCTCTCTGGCTGCCCTTAGTATTTTCTCCTTCATTTCAACCCTGGTGAATCTGACGATTATGTGCCTTGGGGTTGCTCTTCTTGCAGAGTATCTCTGCAGTGTTCTCTGTATTTCCTGGAGTTGAGTATTGACCTGTCTTGCTAGGTTGGGAAAATTTTCCTGGATAATATCCTGAAGAGTGTTTTCCAGCTTGGATTCATTCTCTTCATCACATTCTGGTACACCTATGAAACGTAGGTTGGGTCTCTTCACATAGTCCCACATTTCTTGGAGATTTTCATTTTTTTGTGCTTTTTTCTTTGATCTTGGTTTCTTGTTTTATTTCCTTGAGTTGTTCTTCGACTTCTGATATTCTTTCTTCTGTTTGGTCAATTCGGCTGTTGAAACATGTGCATGCTTCATGAAGTTCTCGTGTTGTGTTTTTCAGCTTTTTCAATTCATTAATATTTCTCTCTAAGTTGTACATTCTTGTTATCATTTCCTCGAATCTTTTTCAAGGTTCTTAGTTTCTTTGCACTGATTTAGAACATGTTCTTTTAGCTCAGTGAAGTTTCTCATTATCCACTTTCTGAAGTCTGATTCCATCATTTCATCTCACTCATTGTCCATCCAGCTTTGTTCCCTTGCTGGTGAGGAGGTTTTGTTTCTTGTAGGAGGTGAAGTGTTTTGGTTTCGGGTGTCAACCTCTTTTTTGCGGTGGTTTCTTCCCATCTTTATGCATTTATCCACCTGTCGTCTTAGTAGTTGCTGATTTTTCAGTTGGGTCTCTGTGTGGACGCCCAGATTGTTGATGTTGAGGTATTTCTGTTACTTAGTTTTCCATCTACTGGTCTAGCCCCTCTGCTGTATGAGTGCTGAGGTCCACTCCAGGCCCTGCTTTTCTGGGGTACACCTGTAGCAGCTGTGGAACAGTGAGGGATGCTACCAGTTTGTTCCAGAATGTTGCTCTCCAAATGTCAGTCTGATTAGTCCTTTTTTGGGGTGACTCTTTGGTTATACAGGAGTCAGGGAGCTGCTTGAGGAGACAGCCTGTGCTTTATAAGAGCTCCAGTGCTGTGCTGTGAGCTCCGTTGTTCATTCAAGGCTGTTGGGAGGATGTTATTATGTCTGCTGCAACAGAACTCATAAAACCCCCCCGTTTTTGTCCCCCCTTAGATGCTCTGTCTCAGGGAGGTGAGGCTTTCTTTTTGAGTATCTTTTGTACTGTCCTGCAAAGCTAGGAGGCAGTCTATTCAATATTTGCCTGCTGGGGCTCCGCCCAGCTAGGGTGTGTCCACCCTGTTGCTGAGAGTCTCCGTTCTGCTGTGGCATGCCCCGCCCTGCTGGCGGAGTCTCTCTGTTATGGCAAGTTGCCTCGGCAACAGCAGGCTGCGTCAGCCCTGGGCCGTACTTCAGTAGGGGTGGATTGCATCCATAGTGGCAGACGCCTCTCCCCCACCAGGCTGCACTGTCCTAGATGCTGGCAGCAAAACTCTCTGTCCTGAGTGCCTCCAATTGCTGCCCTGCTTGTCCCCGTGAGGGTGGGACCCGCTAAGCCCAATCCCCTAGCTCCCTGCCTCAGAGTCCATCCTCTCTACCTCTCTCTTCCTCTCCCCATGCTAAACGGTTGACTCTCTCACTGGCGCCCCAGTAGCCTGCTGATAGGGCACTGGGCTTCATGCAATCTCCTGTGCTGCTGCCCACTGCACGGGCTTAGAACAGGTTTCCCAGGAATCTCCTGGTCTGGCTCATTGTCCAAGTCCCATTCAATCAGATGGACATGCCAATCTGCCCTTCCACATCTGATTGCCTGTTTAACAGGGCACCCGGACCAGTGAGTTTTGTGCTGGGTGCCACTGTGGGGCTGCACTGGCCGAACTGTCCCCATGAGCCAGCTGTGCTAGAGCTAGCATCCTGTGTCTCTTCCACACCTTAGACTTTCAAAGTTCTGTGGGCAAAAAACGTCCTTCCGGCAATGTGGCTAGGACTCACCCTCTGCGCCTTCACTGAGAGCTGCAATCCTGAGTCGCCTCTACAACGCCATCTTCAGGTGTGCATTATTTAGTGAGACTCTGAATGAGGAGATACAAGTAAATCCTGACTATTTATCTAGGTGTGTACATTTAGTGAGGCTCTCAACGGGTAGCCTTAGGAATGAGACATCTAACTATTCTGCAGGTGTGAATTATTTAGTGATTCTCTGAATGAGTGGCCATAAAATATAGACTCCAGACTATATCACAAGTGTGTAATATTCAGTGAAGCTGTGAAAGAGGGGCCATATGAAACAGAATTCTAATGACTCCACATGTGCTTTATTCACTGTTTGTCTGAATGAGTAGCCATATGAAATAGACACCTCATTATTCTCCAAGTGTGCATTATTTCAACAGGTTAGGTATGAGTGTCAATACCAAATAGACCCCTAAACTGCCCCAGGTATGTATTACTCAGTGTTACACAGAATTAGAGTTCATATGAAATAGACTCCTGACTACCACCAAGGTGTGTATTATTCAGGAAGGCACTTACTTCATGGCTATCTTAAACAGTGTACTGATTACTCCATAGAAGCTCATTATTCACTGAAACTCTGAATGGGAGGCCATACAAAATAGACACCTGACTATTGCTCCATTGTGAATTATTCAATAAGGTTCTAAATGAGTGGTAGTATGAAATAGAATCCTGAGAATTCCCCAGGTGTGTATCATTCAGGGAGGCAAAGAATGAGTGGCCATATAAAAACTTCTTGACTATTACCCTGGTGTGGATTATTCACTGAGGATCGAAATGAGTGGCTTCGTGAAGTAGACTCTTAAATCTTCCCCAGGTGTGTATTATTGAATGAGAATCTGACTACGTGGGCATAAAAAAGGGACTCAGGTGTATTGCCCAGGTGTTCATTACTTACAGAGACTCTTAATGTGTAGGCATTTGAAGTAGACTCTTGACTGTTTCTGAGAGGAGTATTTTTCGCAGAGACCCAGAACGAGTGGCCATATGAAAGAGATTCCTGACTTATCAGCAATACATGATATTCACTAAAACACTGAAAGAGTGTACTTATGAAATAGACCGCATTTTACTCCACAGGTGTGCATTATTTTTTTGACTCTCCAAACGAACCACCATATAAAATAAACTAGTGATTATTTTCCACATGTGCAATATTCGAAGAAGTTCTCTATGAGTGTCCATATCAAAGAGTCTCCTGACTCTCACAAATGTGTGTATCATTCACGAAGCTGTTTTATTTGGGGCTACCATCAATAGGGTCCTCAATCCTCCACAGCTGTTTATTAGGCAATGAAGCTCTGAATAAGAGGCCGTATGAAATGGAATCCTTACTATTACCCCATTGTCCATTATTTGGTAATGCTGTGATTGAGTGGCCATATGACCTGTACTCTGACTATTCCCAAGGGGTGTATTCTTCAGTCAGTTTATGAACGAGTGACCACATAAAATAGATCCTGACTCTGTCCTCTTGAATATTTCTCAGCTCCGCACTTTCCAATGAGTCGCTGGGTGAATGGTCATATCAAATAGTCTCCAGACAATTCTCCAGGTGTGCATTATTCAGTGAGTCTCTTAATAAGTGGCTATATATAACAGAATCCTGAGTATTTTCCAGATATATATGATTCTTCACTGAGGAACTGAATAAGTGGCCATGTCAAGTACACTCCTGACATTTCCATATGTCTGTATTATTCTGTGAGGCTCTGAATGAGTGGCCATAAAATAGAGACTCCTATATACTACTCAGGCATGAGTTTTGACATTCGGATGTAAATGAGTGGCTATAAGAAACAGAATTCTGACTTTCCCAAGGTGTCTGTTATTCAGTTCGACTCTGAGTATGTGGCTATATGAAACAGAATTCTGACTACAATACAGGTGTTCTTTACTCAATGAACCTCTGAAGAAATGCCACATGTAACAGCGTCCAGAGTATTCCTCAGCTTTTTATTATTCACTGAGGCTCTGAAACTTTGGCCATATTAAATTTTTTCCTGACTGGTCTAAAGGCCTGTATTATTGACTCTGACTCTAAATATTTGGGCACATGGAATAGACTAGTGACAATTCCAAAGTTGTGTATTACTGACTCAGGCTTTAATTCTGTGGCCAAATAAAAGAGACTAGTGTCTATTCCACACGTGTGCATTTTTCCCTTAGGCTGTAAATGAGAGGCTATGTAAAGTACACTCCTAAAACTTTCCCAGGTGTGTGTCACTCACTGAGTTTTTTTTATCTATGACCATATAAAACAGGAGGCTGTCTGTCTCAAATATTTTTATTATTCTGTGAATCTCTGAATGAATGGCTATATGAAATAGACTGCTGAGTACTTTACATTTGTGCATTATTCATTGAGGCTACAAGTCAGTGGCCATATAAAATGTAATCCTGACTAATCCATACGTGCATATTATCCACTGAGGCTATGAATGTGTTTCCAAATGAAATAGACTCCGGGCTGCTCCACAGTTCTGCATTATTTAACGAGGCTCTGAATGAATGTCATTCGAAAATAGACTCCAAATTATTCTCCAGGTGTGTATTATTCAGTGAGCCTCAGAAGATATGCCCATACTAATTAGATTCCTTATAATATCAAGGGTCTGTCTTGGGCACTGAGGCTCTGAATATGTGTCTACATGCAAGCGCCTTCTGACTACACCACATTTTTCAATGACACATTGAATGAGAGGCCACATGAAAAAGTCTCCTGACTATTCCACAGGTGTGCAATATTTAGTGAGACTCTGAATGATGAGATACAAGTAAATCCTGACTATTTATCAGGTGTGTACATTTAGTGAGGCTCTCAACGGGTAGCCATAGGAAAGAGACTTCTAACTATTCTGCAGGTGTGAATTATTTAGTGATTTTCTGAATGACTGGCCATAAAATATAGACTCCAGACTATATCACAAGTGTGTAATATTCCGTGAGGCTGTGAAGGAGGGGCCATATGAAACAGAATTCTAATGACTCCACATGTGCGTTATTCACTGTTTGTCTGAATGTGTAACCGTATGACACAGACACCTCATTATTCTCCATGTGTGCATTATTCCAACATTTTCGGAATGAGTGTCCATACCAAATAGGCTTCTGAAACTTCCCCAGGTTTGTATTACTCAGCGATACACAGAATTAGAGTTCATATGAAATAGACTCCTGACTACCACCCAGGTTTGTGTCACTTAGGATGGCACTTAATTCATGGCTATCTTAAACAGTGTCCTGATTACTCCATAGAAGTTTACTATTCACTGAAACTTTGAATGATAGACCATATAAAATAGAAACCTGACTATTTCTCCATTGTGAATTATTAAATAAGGTTCTAAATGAGTGGTAGTATCAAATAGAATTCTGACGATTCTTCAGGTGTATATCACTCAGTGAGGCACAAAATGAGTGGCCATATAAAAAATGCTCGACTATTACCTTGGTGTGAGTTATTCACTGAGGCTCTAAATGAGTGGCTACATGAAGTATACTCTTAAATCTTCCTTGGTTGTGTATTATTGAATGAGTCTCTCACTAAGTGGGCATAAAAAAGAGACTCAGGTGTATTGTCCAGGTGTTCATTGCTTACAGAGACTCTGAATGTGTAGGCATTTGAAGTAGACCCATTACTATTTTTGAGGGGAGTGTTCTTCACAGAATCCCTGAACGAGTGGCCATGTGAAAGAGATTCCTGACTTATCAGATATACATATTATTCACTAAAACACTGAAAGAGTGGCCTTATGAAATAGAACCCATTTTACTCAACAGGTGTGCGTTATTTTTTGATTCTCCAAACTAATCACCGTATGAAACAGACTAGTGATTATTCCCCACATGTGCAGTATTCGAAATTGTTCTGTATGAGTGTCTATGACAAATAGTCTCCTGACTCTGACACATGTGTGTATCATTCATGGAGCTGCTTAATTTGGAGCTATCTTAAATAGGGTCCTGACTACTCCACAGCTGTTTATTATGCACTGAAGCTCCAAATGACAGGCCATATGAAATAGACTCCTTACAATTGCCCCATTGTGCATTATTCGGTAATGCTGTGATTGACTTTTCATATGACTTGAACACTGACTATTCCCAAGGTGTGTATTCTTCTGTGAGATTTTGAATGAGTGACCACATAATATAAACTTTTGACTCTATCTTCTTGACTATTTTTCAGTTCTGCATTGTCCACTGAGTCGCTGGGTGTAGAGTCATATCAAATAGTCTCCAGACTATTCAACAGCTGTGCATTATTCAGTGAGTCTCTGAATAAGTTGCTATATATATTATAATCCTGAGAATTTTCCAGATATATATGATTCCTCACTGAGGTTCTGAATAAGTGGCCTTAGGAAATACACTCCTGATGTTTTCATAGGTCTGTATTATTCTGTGAAGCTCTGAAAGAGTGGCCATAAAATAGAGCCTCCTGAATGCTCCTCAGGCGTGCGTCTTTACATGTGGCTCTAAATCAATGGCTATACGAAATAAAATTTTAACTTTTCCCAAGGTGTATGTTATTCAGTTAGTCTCTGAATATGTGGCTATAGGAAATAGAATTCTGACTACAATAGAGGTGTTTCTTATTCAAGGAAGCTCTAAAATTGAAACCACATGCAATAGCTTCCTGAGTATTTCCAAGGTATGTATTATTCACTGAGGCTCTGAAACTTTGGCCTTATGAAATTGTTTTCTGACTTGTCCACAGGCACGTATTATTGACCCTTACTCTAAATATTTGGGCATGTAAAATAGACAAGTGACTATTCAAAAGTTTTGTATTACTCACTCAGGCTTGGATTTTGTGGCCATATAAAATAGACTAGTGTCTATTTTACACGTGTGCATTATTTCCTGAGGATGTAAATGAGAGGCTATATAAAGTAGACTCCTAAAACTTCCCTAGGTGTGCCTTACTCAGTGAGGCTTATCTTGTGTGACCATATGAAACAGGAAGCTGCTATATTAAAGAGTTGTATTACTTAGTGAATCTCTGAATGAGTGTCTATAAGAAATAGACTGCTGAGTACTTTACATTTGTGCATTTTTCACTGATTTTATGAGTCAGTGGCCATATAAATTGGAATCCGGACTAATCCACACGTGCATATTATCCAGTGACGCTATGAATGAGTATCCTAATAAAATAGACTCCTGGCTACTCCACAGGTGTACATTGTTTGCCGAGGCTCTGAAGAAATGTCCATCGAAAAGAGACTCCAAATTATTCTCCAGGTGTGTATTATTCAGTGAGGCTCAGAAGATGTGGCCATATTAATTAGATTTCTTAGAACATAAAGGGCATGTTTTATTCCATGTGGCTCTTTTTTTTTAAGTTATTATTGCATTATAGGTTTTGGGGTACATGAGCAGAACGTGCAAGATAGTTGCATAGGTGCACACATGGCAGTGTGTTTTGCTGCCTTCCTCCCCTTCACCCACACTTGGCATTCATCCTCAGGTTATCCCTCCCAAGCTGCCCCCGCTGTCCCTCCCCCATTCCCCCAATATACCCCAGTGTATAGTAGACCATCTCTCTGTGTCCATGTGTTCTCATTTTTCTCATCCACCTATGAGTGAGTATATGTGGTATTTCTTTTTCTGTTCTTGTGTCAGTTTGCTGAGAATGATGTTCTCGAGATTCATCCATGTTCTTACAAAGGACGCAAACTCATCATTTTTGATTGCTCCATAATATTCCATGGTGTATATGTGCCACATTTCCCCAGTCCAGTCTATCAACATTGGGCGTTTGGGTTGGTTCCAGTTCTTTGCCATTGTAAACAGTGCTGCAATGAACATTCGTGTTCATGTGTCCTTATAGTAGAACGATTTATAGTCCTTTGGATATATACCCAGTAATGGGATTGCTGGGTCAAATGGAATTTCCATTTCTAGGTCCCTGAGGAATCGCCACACTGTCTTCCACAGTGGTTGAACTAATTTACACTCCCACCAACAGTGTAAGAGTGTTCCTATTTCTCCACATCCTCTCCAGCATCTGCTGTCTCCAGATTTTTTAATGATCGCCATTCTAACTGGCATGAGATGGTATCTCAACGTGGTTTTGATTTCCATCTCTCTAATGACCAGTGATGATAAGCATTTTTTCATGTGTTTCTTGGCCTCATGTATGTCTTCTTTTGTAAAGTGTCTATTCATGTCCTTTGCCCATTTTTGAATGGGCTTGTTTGTTTCTTTCCTGTAAATCTGTTTGAGTTCTTTGTAAATTCTGGATATCAGCCCTTTGTCAGATATGTAAACTGCAAAGATTTTTTTTCCCATTCTGATGGTTGCCGATTCACTCTAGTGACTGTTTCTTTTGCCGTGTGGAAGCTGTCGAGTTTGATTAGGTCCCATTTTTCTATTATGGCTTTTGTTGCCAATGATTTTGGTGTTTTATTCATGAAGTCCTTGCCTACTCCTATGTCCTGAATGCTTTTGCCTAGATTTTCTTCTAGGGTTTTTATGGTGTCAGGTATTACGTTTAAGTCTTTAATCCATCTGGAGTTAATTTTAGTGTAAGGTGTCAGGAAGGGGTCCAGTTTCTGCTTTCTGCACATGGCTAGCCAGTTTTCCCAACACCATTTATTAAAAAGGGAATCATTTCCCCATTGCTTGTTTTTGTCTGGTTTATCAAAGATAATATGATTGTAGATAGGTTGTGTTGCTTCTGATGCTTCTGTTCCGTTATATTGGTCTATATCTCTGTTTTGGTACCAGTACCATGCTGTTTTGATTATTGTAGCCTTGTAGTATAGTTTGAAGTCTGGTAGTGTGATGCCTCCCGCTGTGTTCTTTTTGCTTAGAATTGACTTGGCTATGCGGGATCTTTTTTGGTTCCATATGAAATTCATGGTGGTTTTTTCCAGTTCTGTGAAGAAATTCAATGGTAGTTTGATGGGGATAGCATTGATTGTGTAAAGTACTTTGGGCAGTATAGCTATTTTCACGATATTGATTCTTCCTAACCACGAACATGGAATGTTTCTCCATCTGTTTGTGTCCTCTCTTATTTCGTTAAGCAGTGGCTTGTAGTTTTCCTTAAAGAGGTCCCTAACATTCCTTGTGCGTTGTATTCCTAGGTATTTTATTTTCTTTGTAGCAATTGTGAATGGCAGTTCGTTTTTGATTTGGTTCTCTTTAAGTCTGTTATTGGTGTAAAGGAATGCTTGTGATTTTTGAACATTAATTTTATATCCTGAGACTTTGCTGAAGTTGCTTATCAGTTGCAGGAGCTTTTGGGCTAAGGTGATGGGGTCTTCTAGGTATACTATCATGTCGTCTGCAAATAGAGACAATTTGGCTTCCATCTTTCCTATTTGAATACCCTTTATTTCTTTTTCTTGCCTGATTGCTCTGGCTAGAACTTCCAGTACTATGTTGAATAGAAGTGGTGAGAGAGGGCATCGTTGTCTACTGCCGGATTTCAAAGGGAATGCTTTCAGTTTTTGCCCATTAAGTATGATATTGGCTGTTAGTTTGTCATAAATAGCTGTTATTACTTTGAGATATTTTCCATCAATACCAAGATTATTGAGGGTTTTTAGCATAAAGGGCTGTTGAATTTTGTCAAATGCCTTCTCTGCGTCAATTGAGATAATCATGTGTTTTTTGTTTTTCCTTCTGTTTATGTGGTGCATTACATTTATAGACTTGCGTATGTTGAACCAGTCTTGCATCCCCGGGAAGAATCCTACTTTATCCTGTTGGATAAGTTTTTTAATGTGCTGTTGCAATCGGTTTGCCAATATTTTATTGAAGATTTTTGCATCTATGTTCATCATGGATATTGGCCTGAAGTTCTCTTTTCTTGTTGAGTCTCTGCCAGGTTTTGGTATCAGGATGATGTTGGTCTCATAAAATGGTTTAGGAAGGATTCCCTCTTTTTGGATTTTTTGGAATAGTTTCAGAAGAAATGGTACCAGCTTTTCTTTGTGTGTCTGGTAGAATTCAGCTGTGAACCCCTCTGGACCTGGGCTTCTTTTTGTGTGGTAGGCTCTTAATTGCTGCCTCAACTTCAGACCTTGTTATTGGTCTATTCATAGTTTCGGCTTCATCCTGGTTTAGGCTTGGGAGGACACAGGTGTCCAGGAATTTATCCATTTCTTCCCGATTTACTAGTTTATGTGCATAGAGCTGTTTTTAGTATTCTCTGATCATGTTTTGAATTTCTGTGGAATCTGTGGTGATTTCCTCATTATCGTTTTTTATTGCATCTATTTGGTTGTTCTCTTTTCTTTTTTATCAGTCTTGCTATTGGTTTGTCTATTTTGTTGATCTTTTTGAAAAACCAGCTCTTAGATTTATTGATTTTTTGAAGGGTTTTTCTTTTTTTGTCTCTATCTCCTTCAGTTCTGCTCTGATCTTAGTTATTTCTTCTCTTTGGCTAGGTTTTGAGCTTTTTTGATCTTGCTCCTCTAGCTCTTTCAATTTTGACGATAGGGTGTCAATTCTGGATCTCTCCACTCTTCTCATGTAGGCACTTATTGCTATATATTTTTCTCTACAAACTGCTTTCCATGTGTCCCAGAGATTCTGGTACGTTGTGTCTTCGTTCTCCTTGGTTTCGAAGAACTTCTTTATTTCTGCCTTCATTTCATTGTTTATCCAATCAACATTCAAGAGCCAGTTGTTCAGTTTTCTGAAGCTGTGCGGTTCTGAGTTATTTTCTGAATTCTGAGTTCCAACTTGATTGCACTATGATCTGAGAGACTGTTTCTTATGATTTCAGTTGTTTTGCATTTGCTGAGGAGTGCTTTACTTCCAATTATGTGGTCAGTTTTGGAGTAGGTGTGATGTGGTGCTGAGAAGAATGTATATTCTGTGGATTTGGGGTGGAGAGTTCTGTAAATGTCTATCAGGTTTGCTTGTTCCAGGTCTGAGTTCAAGTCCTGGATATCCTTGTTAATTTTCTGTCTGGTTGATCTGTCTGCTATTGACAGTGGAGTGTTAAAGTCTCCCACTATTATTGTGTGGGAGTCTAAGTCTCTTTTTAAGTCATTAAGAACTTACCTTATATATCTGCGGGCTCCTACATTGGGTCCATATATATTTAGAATCCTTAGCTCTTCTTGCTGTATCGATCCGTTTACCATTATGTAATGACCTTCTTTGTCCCTTTTGATCTTTGTTGCTTTAAAGTCTATTTTATCAGAGATGAGAATTGCAACTCCTGCTTTTTTTTTTGCACTCCATTTTCTTGGTAAATCTTTCTCCTTCCTTTTATTTTGAGCCTTTGTGTATCTTTGCATGTGAGGTGGGTTTCCTGGATACAGCACACTGATGGGTTTTGGTTTTTTATCCAATTTGCTAGTCTGTGTCTTTTGATTGGTGCATTTAGTCCACTTACATTTAGGGTTAATATTGTTATGTGTGAATTTGATACTGCCATTTTGATGCTAGCTGTCTGTTTTGCTTGTTGGTTCATGTAGATTTTTCATTTCGTTGATGGTCTTTAACATTTGGTGTGATTTTAGGATGGCTGGCGCTGGTTGTTTCTTTCTGTGTGTAGTGCCTCTTTCAGGAGCTCTTGTAAAGCAGGCCTAGTGGTGACAAAACCTCTGAGTACTTGCTTGTTCATGAAGGATTTTATTTTTTCTTCACTTATGAAGCTCAGTTTGGCTGGATATGAAATTCTGGGTTGAAAGTTCTTTTCTTTAAGAATATTTAATATTTGCCCCCACTCTCTTCTGGCTTGTAGAGTCTCTGCTGAGAGATCCGCTGTGAGTCTAATGGGCTTCCCTTTGTGGGTGACCCGACCTTTTCTCTGGCTGCCCTTACTATTTTCTCCTTCATTTCAACCCTGGTGAATCTGACGATTATGTGCCTTGGGGTTGCTCTTCTTGCAGAGTATCTCTGCAGTGTTCTCTGTATTTCCTGGCGTTGAGTACTGACCTGTCTTGCTAGGTTGGGGAAATTTTCCTGGATAATATCCTGAAGAGTGTTTTCCAGCTTGGATTCATTCTCTTCATCACATTCTGGTACACCTATCAAACGTAGGTTGGGTTTCTTCACATAGTCCCACATTTCTTGGAGATTTTGTTCATTTCTTTTTGTGCTTTTTTCTTTAATTTTGGTTTCACGTTTTATTTCATTGAGTTGATCTTCAACTTCTGATATTCTTTCTTCTGCTTGGTCAATTCGGCTGTTGAAACTTGTGCATGCTTCACGAAGTTCTCGTGTTGTGTTTTTTAGCTCCTTCAATTCATTCATATTCCTCTCTAAGTTGTTCATTCTTTTTATCAATTTCTCGAATCTTTATTCAAATCTTTTTTCAATGTTCTTAGTTTGTTTGCACTGATTTATAACATGTTCTTTTAGCTCACTGAGGTTTCTCATTATCCACTTTTTGAAGCCTGATTCCGTCATTTCGTCACACTCATTCTCCGTCCAGCTTTGTTCCCTTGCTGGTGACGAGTTTTGTTCCTTTGTAGGAGGTGAGGTGTTTTGGTTTCGGGTGTTTTCCTTTTTTTGAGCTGTTTTTTTCCCATTTTTATGGATTTATCCACCTGTCGTCTTAGTAGTTGCTGATTTTTCAATTGGATCTTTGTGTGGATGCTGAGGTTGTTGATAATGAAGTATTTTTGTTACTTAGTTTTTCTTCTAATGGTCTAGCCCCTCTGCTGTATGAGTGCTGAGGTCCACTCCAGCCCCTGCTTGTCTGGAGTATACCTGTAGCAGCTGTGGAACAGTGAGGGATGATACCAGTTTCTTCTTCTTCTGTCTTTGTTCCAGAATGATGCCTGCCAAATGTCAGTGTGATTAGTCCTTTTTTTGGGGTAACTCTTTGGATATACAGGGGTCAGGGAGCTGCTTAAGGAGACGGTCTGTGCTTTATAGGAGCTCCAGTGCTGATCTGTGAGCTCCGTTGTTCATTCAAGTTGTTGAGAGGTTGTTTATGTCTGCTACAATAGAACTCATAAAACAGCACCCTTCCCCCCCTTAGATGCTCTGTCTCAGGGAGTTGGGGTTTTCTTTATGAGTATCTGTTGCACTGTCGTGTCCCACTAGGAGGCAGTCTATTCACTATTTGCCTGCCGGGGCTCTGACTTGCTAGTGCGGGTAAACCCTGTTGCTGCTGAGCTCCCTTCTGCTGAGGAGAGCTCCCCCCTCCTGGCAGAGTCTCTCTGTTATGGCAGGTTGCCTCGGCAATGGCAGGCTGCATCAGCCCTGGGTGGTACTTCAGTAGGGGCGGATTGTGTCAGCAATGGCGGACGCCCCTTCCTCACTGGATTGCACTGTCCTTGATGCTGGCAGCGAAACTCTCAGCCCCAACCACCTCCAGTCGCCGTCCTGCTTGACCCCGTCAGGGTGGGACCCACTGAGCCTGATCACCCAGCTCCCTGCCTCAGAGTCCGTCCTCTCCCTCTCTCTCTCTCCCTCTCCACAAGCTGAAAGGTCAACTCTCTCACTGGCGCCCCAGTAGCCTGACGATAGGGCACTGGGATCCGTGCAATCTCCCGTGCCTCTGCCAACTGCACCAGCTCAGATCACGCTTCCCAGGAAACTCCTGGTCTGGCTCACTGTCCAAGTCCCGTTCAATCAGATGGACATGCCAATCTGCCCTTCCAAATCTCAGATTGCCGGTTTAACAGGGCACCCAGACCAGTGAGTTTCATGCCGGGTCCTGCTGCAGCACCGGCCAAAGCGGCCGCGCAAGCTGGCTGCGTTAGCCAGCTTTACTAGCGTCCCATGTCTCTCCCACACCTGGGACTTTCAAGGCTCTGTGGGCAAAAAAGGTCCATCCAAGAATGTGGCTAAGACTCACCCTCTGCACCTTCACTGAGAGCTGCAATCCTGAGTCGCTTCTACGACGCCATCTTGTGAGTCCCCCCCCACTGTGGCTCTTAATATGTGTCTACTTAAAATAGACTCCTGACTACATTACAATATTCAGTGACACTCCGAATTTCAGGCCACATGAAATAGCCTCCTGACTATTCCACAGGTGTGCATTATTTAGTGAGACTCTGAATGAAGGGATATAGGTAAATCCTGACTATTTTCACAAATGTGTACACTTAGTGAGGCTCTTAATGAGTGGCCATAGGAAAGAGTCTTTTTACTATTCCACAGGAGTGCATTATTTAGTGAGACTCTGAATGAGGGAATAATGGTAAGTCCTGACTATTTCTCCAAGTGTGTACCCTTACTGAGGCTCTTAATGAGTGGCCATAAGAAAGAGACTTCTGACTATTCCACAGGTGTGCATTATTTTGTGATTTTCTGAATGGGTGGCCATAAAAAATAGACTACAGTCTACATCACAAGTGTGAAATATTCAGTGAGGCTGTGAAAGACTTTCCATTAAAATCAGACTTCTAATTACATTACATGTGCATTATTCACTGTTTGTCTGAATGAGTAGCTGTATGACATAGACTCCTCTTTATTATTCATTTGTGCATTAATGAAACAGTTTCTGTTTGATTGTCCATATCATGAAGATTCCTGACACTGCCCCAGGTGTGTATTACTCAACGATACACAAAATTAGAGTTCACATGAAATAGAGTCCAGGCTATTACCCAGGTGTGTACCATTCAGGATGGCACTGAATTCGTGTCTCTCTTAAACAGCATCCTGATTACTACATAGAATTTTATTATTCACTGAAACTTTGAGTGATAGACCATATAAAATAGACTCTTGACTATTGCTACATTGTGAATTATTCAATAATGTGCTAAATGCGTGGTATTATCAAATAGAATCCACAGGATTCTTCATGTGTATATCACACAGTGAGGCACAAAATGAGTGGCCATATAAAAAAATGCTCGACTATTACCCTGGTGTGCATTATTCACTGAGGCTCTGAAACTTTGGCCATATGAAATTGTTTTCTGACTTGTCCACATGCATGTATTATTGACTCTGGCTCTAAATATTTTGGCATGTAAAATAGACAAGTGACTATTCCAAAGTTGTGTATTACTCACTCAGGCTTGGATTTTGTGGCCATATAAAATAGTCTAGTGTCTATTCCACACGTGTGCATTATTCCCTGAGGCTGTAAATGAGAGGCTATATAATGTAGACTCCTAACACTTCTTTAGGTTTGCTTTACTTAGTGAGGCTCATTTTGTGTGACCATATTAAACAGGATGCTGCTATATTAAATAGTTGTACTATTTAGTGAATCTCTGAATGAGTGTCTATATGAAATAGACTGCTGTGTACTTTACATTTGTGCATTTTTCACTGAGGTTACGAGTCAGTGGCCATATAAATTGGAATCCAAACTAATCCACATGTGCATATTATTCACTGAGGCTATGAATGAGTGTCCTAATAAAAAAGACTCCTGGCTACTCCACAGGTGTACATTATTGACCGAGGCTCTGAATGAATGTCCATCGAAAATAGACTCCAAATTATTCTCCAGGTGTGTATTATTCAGTGAGGCTCAGAAGATGTGGCCATATTAATTAGATTACTTACAACATAAAGGGCTTCTCTTATTCACTGTGGCTCTGAATATGTGTCTACATGAAATAGACTCCTGACTGCATCGCAATATTCCGTGATACTCCGAATTAGAGGCCACATGAAAAGTCTCCTGCCTATTCTACAGGTGTGCATTATTTAGTGAGACTCTGAAGGAAGGGATATAGGTAAATCCTGACTATTTCCCCAGGTTTGTGCACTTAGTGAGGCTCTTAATGAGTGGCCATAGGAGTTTCCTGGCTATTCCACAGGTGTGCATTATTTATTGAGACTCTCAATGAGGGGTTAATGGTAAGTCCTGAATATTTCCCCAGGTGTGTACACTTAGTGAGGCTCTTAACGAGTGGCCATAGGAAAAAGACTTCTGAGTATTCCGCAGGTGTGCATTATTTAGTGATTCTCTGAATGGATGGCCCTAAAAAATAGACTCCAGACTATATTACAAGTGTGAAATATTCAGTGAGGCTGTGAAAAAGGTTCCATCAGAATAAGACTTCTAATTACTTTACATGTGCATTATTCAATGTTTGTCTGAATGAGGAGCCATATGACATAGACTCCTTATTATTATACATGTGTGCATTAATCAAACAGGTTCTATTTTAGTGTCCATACCAAATAGACTCCTGACACTGCCCCAGGTGTGTACTACTCAACGATACACAAAATTAGAGTTCATATGAAATAGACGCCAGGTGATTACCCAGGTGTGTATCATTCAGGAAGTCACTTAATTCGTGGCTATCTTAAACAGTGTCGTGATTACTCCATAGAAGTTTATTATTCACTGAAACTTTGAGTGATAGACCATATAAAATAGACACCTGACTATTGCTCCATTGTGAATTATTCTATGAGGTGCTAAATGCGTGGAAGTATCAAATAGAATCCTTAGGATTCTACAGGTGTATATCACTCAGTGAGACAAAAAATGAGTGGCCATATAAAAAATTCTCGATTATTACCCTTGTGTGCATTATTCACTGAGGCTCTAAATGAGTGGCTACATGAAGTAGACTCTTAACTCTTCCCCAGGTGTGTATTATTGAATGAGACACTAAGTGGGCATAGAAAAGAGACTCAGGTGTATTGCAAAGGTGTTCATTACCTACAGAGTCTCTGTGTAGCCATTTAAAGTAGACACTTGACTATTTTTGAGGGGAGTATTCTTCACAGAGGCCCTGAATGAGTGGCCATGTGAAAGAGATTCCTTACTTTTCAGATATACATATTATTCACTAAACAGTGAAAGAGTGGCCTTCTGAAATAGAACCCATTTTACTCCAAAGGTGTGTATAAGGTTTTTATTGACTAAACGAAACGCCATATGAAACAAACAAGAGATTATTCCCCACATGTGCAGTATTCGAAAAGGCTTTGATTTTTTGGCCATATAAAATAGACTAGTGCCTATTCCACACGTGTGCCTTATTTCCTGATTCTGTAAATTAAAGGCTATATAAAGTAAACTCCTAACATTTCCCCTGGTATGCATTACTCAGTGAGGCTCTTTTTGTTTATCCATACGAAAAAGGATGCTGTCTATATCAAATATTTGTATTATTCAGTGAATCCCTGAATGAGTGCCTATATGAAACAGACTGCTAAGTATTTTACATTTTTGCATTTTTCACTGAGGTTATGAGTCAGTGGCCACATAAATTGGAATCCTGACTAATCCACACGTGCATATTATCCACTGAGGTTATGAATGGGTGTTCTTATAAAATAGACTCCTGGCTACTCCACAGGTGTACATTATTTTCCAAGGCTCTGAATATATGTCCATCGAATATAGATTCCAAATTATTTACCAGGTGTGTATTATTCAGTGAGGCTCAGAATATGTTTCCATATCAATTAGATTCCTTACTATATCAAGTGTCTGTCTTATTCACTGAGCTCTGAATATGTGTCTACATGAAATAGACTCTTGATTACACCACATTGTTCAGTGACATTCCGAATTAGAGGCCACATGAAAAAGTCTCTTGACAATTCCACAGGTGTGCATTATTTAGTGAGACTCTGCATGAGGGGATAAAGGTAAATCCTGACTCTTTCTCCAGGTGTGTACACTTAGTGAGGCTCTTAACGAGTGTCCATAGGAAAGAGACTTCTGACTATTCCCCAGGTGTGCATTATTTAGTGATTGTCTGAATGAGTGGCCATAAAAATTAGACTCCAGGCTATATCAGAAGTGTGTAATATTCAGCGAGGCTCTGAAAGAGGGGCCATATGAAACAGACTTCTAATTACTCCACATGTGCATTATTCACAGTTTGTTTGAATGAGTAGCCATAAGACATAGACTCCTCATTATTATCCATTTGTGCATTAATCAAACAGGCTCTGTTTGAATGTTCATACCAAATAGACTCCTGACACTGTCCCAGGTGTGTATTACTCAGTGATACACAAAATTAGAGTTTATATGAAATAGACTCCTGACTATCACACAGGTGTGTATCATTCAGCAAGGCACTTAATTCATGGATATGTTAAACAGCATCCTGATTACTCCATAGAATTCTACTATTCACTGAAACTTTGAATTATAGACCATATAAAATAGACACCTGACTATTTCTCCATTGTGACTTATTCAATAAACTTCTAAGTGAGTGGTAGTATCAAATAGAATCCTGAGGATTCTTCAGGTGTATATCACTCAGTGAGGCACAAAATCAATGGCCATATAAAAAATGCTCGAATATTACCCTGGTGTGCATTATTCACTGAGGCTCAAAATGAGTGGCTACATGAAGCAGACTCTTAAATCTTCCTTCGTTTTGTATTATTGAATGACTCTCTGTCTAAGTTGGCATAAATAAAAGACTCAGGTGTATTGCCCAGGTTTTCATTATGTACAGAGACTTTGAATGTGTAGCCATTTGAAGGAGACCCTTGAGTATTTTTGAGGAGAGTGTTCTTCAAAGAGGCCCTGAACGAGTGGCCATGTGAAAGAGATTCCTGACTTATCAGATATACATATTATTCACTAAAACACTAAAAGAGTGGCCTTATGAAATAGAACCCATTTTACTTAACAGGTTTGCGTTATTTTTTGATTCTCCAAACTAATCACCATATGAAACAGACTATTGATTATTCCCCACATGTGCAGTATTCGAAATGTTTCTGTATTAGTGTCTATGTCAAGGAGTCTCCTGACTCTGACACATGTGTGTATCATTCAAGGAGCTGCTTAATTTGGGGCTACTTTAAACAGTGTCCTGACTACTCCACAGCTGTTTATTATGCACTGAAGCTCCGAATGATAGGCCATATGAAATAGACTCCATACTATTGCCCCATTGTGTATTATTCATTAATGCTGTGATTGAGTGTCCATATGACTTGGACACTGACTATTCCCAAGGTGTGTATTCTTCAGTGAGATTCTGAACGAGTGACCACATACCATAAACCCTTGACTCTATCCTATTGACTATTTTTCAGTTCTGCATTGTCAACTGAGTCGCTGAGTGAAGAGTCATGTGAAATAGCCTCCAGACTATTCCTTAGCTGTGCATTATTCAGTGAATCTCTGAATAAGTTATGATATATATATTATAATCCTGAGTATTTTCCAGACATTTATGATTCGTCACTGAGGTTCTGAATAACTGGCCATGTGAAATACACTTCGGACGTTTTCATAGGTCTGTATTTTTCTGTGAATCTCTGAATAAGTGGCCATAAAATAGAGCCTCCTGAGTGCTCCTCTAGCGTGCGATTTTACATTCGGCTCTAAATGAATGGCTATACGAAATAGAATTTTAACTTTTCCCAAGGTGTATGTTATTCAGTTAGGCTCTGAATATGTGGCTATAGGAAATAGAATTCTGACTACAATAGAGGTGTTTCTTACTCAAGGAAGCTCTGAAATTGATGCCACATGTAATAGCGTCCTGAATATTTCCCAGATATGTATTATTCACTGAGGCTCTGAAACTGTGGCCATATGAAATTGTTTTCTGACGTGTCCACATGCATGTATTATTGACTCTGACTCTAAATGTTTGGACATGTAAAATATACAATTGACTATTCCAAAGTTGTGTATCACTCACTCAGGCTTGGATTTTGTGGCCATATAAAATAGTCTAGTGTCTATTCCACACGTGTGCATTATTCCCTGAGGCTGTAAATGAAAGGCTATATAAAGTAGACTCCTAACACTTCCCTAGATGTGCCTTACTCAGTGAGGCTCATTTTGTGTGACCATATGAAACAGGATGCTGCTATATTAAATAGTTGTATTATTTAGTGAATCTCTGAATGAGTGTCTATATGAAAGAGACTGCTGAGTACTTTACATTTGTGCATTTTTCACTGAGGTTATGCGTCAGTGGCCATATAAATTGGAATCCGGACTAATCCACACGTGCATTTTATCCACTGAGGCTATGAATGAGTGTCCTAATAAAATTGACTCCTGGCTACTCCACAGGTGTACATTATTTACCGAGGCTCTGAATGAATGTCCATCTAAAATAGACTCCAAATTATTCTCCAGGTGTGTATTATTCAGTGAGGCTCAGAAGATATGGCCATATTAATTAGATTCCTTCCAACATAAAGGGCCTGTTTTATTCACTGTGGCTTTGAATATGTGTCTACGTGAAATAGACTCCTGACTACATCACATAATTCCGTGACACTCCGAATTAGAGGCCACATGAAAAAGTCTTCTGATTATTTCACAGGTGTGTATTATTATTATTTTTTTTTTTATTTTATTTTTTTTTATTGCATTATAGGTTTGGGGGTACATGTGCAGAACGAGCAAGATAGTTGCATAGGTACACACATGGCAGTGTGCTTTGCTGCTTTCCTCCCCTTCACCCACACTTGGTATTCATCCCCAGGCTATCCCCCCCAGCCCCCCCCTGCTGTCCCTCCCCCATTCCCCCCATCAGTCCCCAGTGTATAGTAGACCGCCTCTCTGTGTCCACATGTTCTCATTTTTCTCACCCACCTATGAGCGAGTATATGCGGTATTTCTTTTTCTGTTCTTGTGTCAGTTTGCTGAGAATGATGTTCTCCAGATTCATCCATGTCCCTACAAAGGACACAAACTCATCATTTTTGATTGCTGCATAATATTCCATGGTGTATATGTGCCACATTTTCCCAGTCCAGTCTATCATCGTTGGGCATTTGGGTTGGTTCCAGGTCTTTGCTATTGTAAACAGTGCTGCAATGAACATTCGTGTGCATGTGTCCTTATAGTAGAACGATTTATAATCCTTTGGATAGATACCCAGTAATGGGATTGCTGGGTCAAATGGAATTTCTATTTCTAGGTCCCTGAGGAATCGCCACACTGTCTTCCACAATGGTTGAAATAATTTACACTCCCACCAACAGTGTAAGAGTGTTCCTATTTCTCCACATCCTCTCCAGCACCTGCTGTCTCCAGATTTTTTAATGATCGCCATTCTAACTGGTGTGAGATGGTATCTCAATGTGGTTTTGATTTGCATCTCTCTAATGACCAATGACGATGAGCACTTTTTCATATGTTTGCTGGCCTCATGTATGTCTGCTTTCGTAAAGTTTCTGTTCATATCCTTTGCCCATTTTTGAATGGGCTTGTTTGTTTTTTTCCTGTAAATCTGTTTGAGTTCTTTGTAAATTCTGGATATCAGCCCTTTGTCGGATGCGTAAACTGCAAAGATTTTTTCCCATTCTGATGGTTGCCGATTCACTCTAGTGACTGTTTGTTTTGCTGTGCAGAAGCTGTGGAGTTTGATTAGGTCCCATTTGTCTATTTTGGCTTTTGTTGCCAATGCTTTGGGAGTTTTGTTCATGAAGTCCTTGCCTACTCCTATGTCCTGAATGGTTTTGCCTAGATTTTCTTCTAGGGTTTTTATGGTGTCGGGTCTTACGTTTAAGTCTTTAATCCATCTGGAGTTAATTTTAGTGTAAGGTGTCAGGAAGGGGTCCAATTTCTGCTTTCTGCACATGGCTAGCCAGTTTTCCCAACACCATTTATTAAATAGGGAATCCTTTCCCCATGGACTGTTTTTGTCTGGTTTATCAAAGATAATATGGTTGTAGATGTGTTGTGTTGCCTCCGATGCCTCTGTTCTGTTCCATTGGTCTATATCTCTGTTTTGGTACCAGTACCATGCTGTTTTGATTACTGTAGCCTTGTAGTATAGTTTGAAGTCTGGTAGCGTGATGCCTCCCGCTGTGTTCTTTTTGCTTAGAATTGACTTGGCTATGCGGGCTCTTTTTTGGTTCCATATGAAATTCATGGTGGTTTTTTCCAGTTCTGTGAAGAAATTCAATGGTAGTTTGATGGGGATAGCATTGATTGTGTAAATTACTTTGGGCAGTATAGCCATTTTCACGATATTGATTCTTCCTAACCACGAACATGGAATGTTTCTCCATCTGTTTGTGTCCTCTCTTATTTCATTGAGCAGTTGTTTGTAGTTTTCCTTAAAGAGGTCCCTTACATTCCTAGTGAGTTGTATTCCTAGGTATTTTATTTTCTTTGTAGCAATTGTGAATGGCAGTTCATTCTTGATTTGGTTCTCTTTAAGTCTGTTATTGGTGTATAGGAATGCTTGTGATTTTTGCACATTGATTTTATATCCTGAGACTTTGCTGAAGTTGCTTATCAGTTGCAGGAGCTTTTGGGCTGAGGTGATGGGGTCTTCTAGGTATACTATCATGTCGTCTGCAAATAGGGACAATTTGGCTTCCACCTTTCCTATTTGAATACCCTTTATTTCTTTTTCTTGCCTGATTGCTCTGGCTAGAACTTCCAGTACTATGTTGAATAGAAGTGGTGAGAGAGGGCATCCTTGTCTAGTGCCAGATTTCAAAGGGAATGCTTCCAGTTTTTGCCCATTAAGTATGATATTGGCTGTTGGTTTGTCATAAATAGCTTTTATTACTTTGAGATATGTTCCATCAATACCAAGTTTATTGAGGGTTTTTAGCATAAAGGGCTGTTGAATTTTGTCAAATGCCTTCTCTGCATCAATTGAGATAATCATGTGGTTTTTGTTTTTGCTTCTGTTTATGTGGTGAATTACATTTATAGACTTGCGTATGTTGAACCAGCCTTGCATCCCCGGGATAAATCCTACTTGATCATGATGGATAAGTTTTTTAATGTGCTGTTGCAATCGGTTTGCCAGTATTTTATTGAAGATTTTTGCATCTATGTTCATCATGGATATTGGCCTGAAGTTTTCTTTTCTTGTTGAGTCTCTGCCAGGTTTTGGTATCAGGATGATGTTGGTCTCATAAAATGATTTGGGAAGGGTTCCCTCTTTTTGGATTATTTGGAATAGTTTCAGAAGGAATGGTACCAGATCCTCTTTGTGTGTCTGGTAGAATTCGGCTGTGAACCCATCTGGACCTGGGCTTTTTTTGTGTGGTAGGCTCTTAATTGCTGCCTCAACTTCAGACCTTGTTATTGGTCTATTCATAGTTTCGGCTTCCTCCTGGTTTAGGCTTGGGAGGACACAGGCATCCAGGAATTTATCCATTTCTTCCTGATTTACTGGTTTATGTGCATAGAGTTGTTTGTAGTATTCTCTGATGATGGTTTGAATTTCTGTGGAATCTGTGGTGATTTCCCCTTTATCGTTTTTTATTGCATCTATTTGGTTGTTCTCTCTCTTCTTTTTTATCAGTCTGGCTAGTGGTCTGTCTATTTTGTTGATCTTTTCGAAAAACCAGCTCTTAGATTTATTGATTTTTTGAAGGGTTTTTCTTGTCTCTATCTCCTTCAGTTCTGCTCTGATCTTAGTTATTTCTTGTCTTCGGCTAGGTTTTGAGCTTTTTTGATCTTGCTCCTCTAGCTCTTTCAATTTTGACGATAGGGTGTCAATTTTGGATCTCTCCACTCTTCTCATGTGGGCACTTATTGCTATATATTTTCCTCTACAGACTGCTTTAAATGTGTCCCAGAGATTCTGGTACGTTGTGTCTTCATTCTCATTGGTATCAAAGAACTTCTTTATTTCTGCCTTCATTTCATTGTTTATCCAATCAACATTCAAGAGCCAATTGTTCAGTTTCCATGAAGCTGTGCGGTTCTGAGTTATTTTCTGAATTCTGAGTTCCAACTTGATTGCACTATGGTCTGAGAGACTGTTTGTTATGATTTCAGTTGTTTTGCATTTGCTGAGGAGTGCTTTACTTCCAATTATGTGGTCAATTTTGGAGTAGGTGTGATGTGGTGCTGAGAAGAATGTATATTCTGTGGATTTGGGGTGGAGAGTTCTGTAAATGTCTATCAGGTTTGCTTGTTCCAGGTCTGAGTTCAAGTCCTGGATATCCTTGTTAATTTTCTGTCTGGTTGATCTGTCTGCTATTGACAGTGGAGTGTTAAAGTCTCCCACTATTATTGTGTGGGAGTCTAAGTCCCTTTGTAAGTCATTAAGAACTTGCCTTATATATCTGGGTGCTCCTACATTGGGTCCATATATATTTAGCATCGTTATCTCTTCTTGTTGTATCGATCCTTTTACCATTATGTAATGACCTTCTTTGTCCCTTTTGATCTTTGTTACTTTAAAGTCTATTTTATCAGAGATGAGAATTGCAACTCCTGCTTTTTTTTGCTCTCCATTTGCTTGGTAAATCTTCCTCCATCCCTTTATTTTGAGCCTTTGTGTATCTTTGCATGTGAGGTGGGTTTCCTGGATACAGCACACCGATGGGTTTTGGTTTTTTATCCAATTTGCCAGTCTGTGTCTTTTGATTGGTGCATTTAGCCCATTTACATTCAGGGTTAATATTGTTATGTGTGAATTTGATACTGCCATTTTGATGCTAGCTGGCTGTTTTGCCTGTTGGTTCATGTACATTCTTCATTTTGTTGATGGTCTTTAGCATTTGGTATGCTTTTAGGATGGCTGGAACTGGTTGTTTCTTTCTATGTGTAGTGCCTCTTTCAGGAGCTCTTGTAAAGCAGGCCTAGTGGTGACAAAATCTCTGAGTACTTGCTTGTTCGTGAAGGATTTTATTTTTCCTTCACTTATGAAGCTCAGTTTCGCTGGATATGAAATTCTGGGTTGAAAGCTCTTTTCTTTAAGGATGTTGAATATTGGCCCCCACTCTCTTCTGGCTTGTAGAGTCTCTGCTGAGAGATCTGCTGTGAGTCTGATGGGCTTCCCTTTGTGGGTGACCCGACCTTTCTCTCTGGCTGCCCTTAGTATTTTCTCCTTCGTTTCAACCCTGGTGAATCTGACGATTATGTGCCTTGGGGTTGCTCTTCTTGCAGAGTATCTTTGTGATGTTCTCTGTATTTCCTGGAGTTGAGTATTGACCTGTCTTGCTAGGTTGGGGAAATTTTCCTGGATAATATCCTGAAGAGTGTTTTCCAGCTTGGATTCATTCTCTTCGTCACATTCTGGTACACCTATCAAACGTAGGTTGGGTCTCTTCACATAGTCCCACATTTCTTGGAGATTTTGTTCATTCCTTTTTGTGCTTTTTTCTTTAATCTTGGTTTCTCGTTTTATTTCATTGAGTTGATCTTCAACTTCTGATATTCTTTCTTCTGCTTGGTCAATTCGGCTGTTGATACTTGTGCATGCTTCACGAAGTTCTCGTGTTGAGTTTTTCAGCTCCTTCAATTCATTCATATTCCTCTCTAAGTTGTCCATTCTCGTTATCAATTCCTCGAATCTTTTTTCAAATCTTTTTTCAAGGTTCTTAGTTTCTTTGCACTGGTTTAGAACATGTTCCTTTAGCTCACTGAAGTTTCTCATTATCCACTTTCTGAAGTCTGATTCCGTCATTTCGTCACATTCATTCTCCGTCCAGCTTTGTTCCCTTGCTGGTGAGGAGTTTTGGTCCTTTTTTGGAGGTGAGGTGTTTTGGTTTCGGGTGCTTTCCTCCTTTTTGCGCTGGTTTCTTCCCATCTTTATGGATTTATCCGCCTGTTGTCTTAGTAGTGGCTGATTTTTCAATTGGGTCTCTGTGTGGACACTGAGATTGTTGATGATGAAGTATTTCTGTTACTTAGTTTTCCCTCTAATGATCTATCCTCTCTGCTGTATGAGTGCTGAGGTCCACTCCAGGCCCTGCTTGTCTGGGGTATACCTGCAGCAGCTGCAGAACAGTGAGGGATGATATCAGTTTCTTTTTCTGCTGCCCTTGTTCCAGAATGATGCCAGCCAAATGTCAGTCTGATTAGTCCTTTTCTGGGGTGACTCCTTGGATATACAGAGGTCAGGGAGCTGCTTGAGGAGACAGTCTGTGCTTTATAGGAGCTCCAGTGCTGAGCTGTGAGCTCTGTTGTTCATTCAGGGTTGTTGGGAGGTTATGTCTGCTGCAATAGAACTCATAAAACACCACTCTCTTTTTTTTTTTTTTTTCACCCTTAGATGCTCTGTCTCAGGGAGTTGGGGCTTTCTTTATGAGTATCTGTTGCACTGTCCTGCCCCACTAGGTGGCAGTCTATTCACTATTTGCCTGCCGGGGCTCTGACCTCCTAAGGCGGGTCCGCCCTGTTGCGGCCCGGCGGACTCTCTCTGTTATGGCAGGTTGCCTTGGCAACGGCAGGCTGCGTCACTCCTGGGCGGTACTTAAGTGGGGGTGCACTTTGTCAGGAATGGTGGACGCCCCTCCCTGACCGGGCTGCACCGTCCTAAATGCCGGCAACAAAACTCTCAGCCCCAAGCGCCTCCAGTCGCCGCCCTGCTTGTCCCCGTGAGCGTGGGACCCGCCGAGCCCGATCACCCTGCTCCCTGCCTCAGAGTCCGTCCTCTCTCTCTCTCTCTCTTCCTCTCCCCAAGCTGAAAGGTCGACTCTCTCACTGGCGCCCCAGGAGCCTGCCGATAGGGCACTGGGATCCGTGCGATCTCCCGTGCCGCTGCCCACTACCCCGGCTCAGATCACGCTTCCCAGGAAACTCCTGGTCTGGCTCATTGTCCAAGTCCTGTTCAATCAGATGGACATGCCAATCTGCCCTTCCAAATCTCAGATTGCCGGTTTAACAGGGCACCCAGACCAGTGAGTTCCGCGCCGGGTCCCGCTGCGGCGCCGGCCGAAGAGGCGGCGGGAGCCGGTTGCGTTAGCCGGCTGCTAGCGTCCCGTGTCTCTCCCACACCTGGGACTTTCAACGCTCTGTGGGCATAAAAGGAACATCCGAGAATGCGGCTAGGACTCACCCTCTGCGCCTTCACCGAGAGCTGCAATCCTGAGTCACCTCTACGACGCCATCTTCCAGGTGTGTCTTATTTAGTGAGATTCTGAAAGAAGGAATATAGGTAAATTTTGACTATATCCCCAGGTTTGTGCACTTAGTGAGGCTCTTAACGAGTGGCCATAGGAAAGAGTCTCCTGACTATTCCACCGGTGTGGATTATTTAGTGAGACTCTGAATGGGAGAATAATGGTAAGGCCTGACTATTTCCCCAGGTGTGTACACTTAGTGAGGCTCTTAACGAGTGGCCATAGGGAAGATACTTTTGACTATTCTGCAGGTGTGCATTTTTTAGTGATTCTCTGAATTGGTGGCCATAAAAAATAGACTCCAGACTATATCACAAGTGTGAAATATTCAGTGAGGCTGTGAAAGAGGTTCCATAATAATCAGACTTCTAATTATTTTACATGTGCATTATTCACTGTTTGTCTGTATGAGTAGCCGTATGACATAGAGTACTCATTATTATACACGTGTGCATTAATCAAACAGGTTTGTTTGAATGTCCATACCAAATAGACTCCTGACACTGCCCCAGGTGTGTATTACTCAATGATACACAAATTAGAGTTCATATGAAATAGACACCAGGCTATTACCCAGGTGTGTATCATTCAGGAAGACACTGAATTCGTGGCTATCTTAAACAGCGTCCTGATTACTCCATAGAAGTTTATTATTCACTGAAACTTTGAGTGATAGACCATATAAAATAGACACCTGACTATTGCTCCATTGTGAATTATTCAATAAGGTGCTAAATGCATGGTAGTATCAAATAGAATCCATAGGATTATTCAGGTGTATATCACTCAGTGAGGCACAAAAGTAGTGGCCATATAAAAAATGCTCGACTATTACCCTGGTGTGCCTTATTCACTGAGGCTCTACATGAGTGGCTACATGAAGTAGACTCTTAACTCTTCCCCAGGTGTGTATTATTGAATGAGACTCTGAGTAAGTGGGCATAAAAAAGAGACTCAGGTGTATTGCCCAGGTTTTCATTATGTACAGAGACTTTGAATGTGTATCCATTTGAGGTAGACCCTTGGCTATTTTTGAGAAGAGTGTTCTTCACAGAGGCCCTGAACGAGTTGCCATGTGAAAGAGATTCCTGACTTATCAGATATGCATATTATTCACTAAAACACTAAAAAAGTGGCCTTATGAAATAGAACCCATTTTACTCAACAGGTGTGCGTTATTTTTTGATTCTCCAAACTAATCACCATATGAAACAGACTAGTGACTATTCCCCACATTTGCAGTATTCGAAAAGGCTTTGATTTTGCTGCCATATAAAATAGACTAGTGTCTATTCCACACGTATGCCTTATTTCCTGATTCTGTAAATTAAAGGCTATATAAGGTAGACTCCTAACATTTCCCCTGGTATGCATTACTCAGTGAGGCTCTTTTTCTTTAACCATATGAAACAGGATGCTGTCTATCTGAAATATTTGTATTATTCAGCGAATCTCTGAATGAGTGTCTATATGAAATAGACTGCTAAGTATTTTACATTTTTGCATTTTTCACTGAGGTTACGAGTCAGTGGCCACATGAATTGGAATTCTGACTAATCCACACGTGCATATTATCCACTGAGGCTATGAATTAGTGTTCTAATAAAATAGACTCCTGGCTACTCCACAGGTGTACATCATTTTCCGAGGCTCTGAATATATGTCCATCGAAAATAGACTCCAAATTATTCCCCAGGTGTGTATTATTCAGTGAGGCTCAGAATATGTTTCCATATCAATTAGATTCTTTACTATATCAAGTGTCTGTCTTATTCACTGAAGCTCTGAATATGTGCCTACACGAAATAGACTCCTGACTACACCACATTATTCAGTGACACTCCAAATTAGAGGCCACATGAAAACGTCTCCTGACAATTCCACAGGTGTGCATTATTTAGTGAGACTCTGCATGAGGGGATAAAGGTAAATCCTATTTCTCCAGGTGTGTACACTTAGTGAGGCTCTTCACGAGTATCCATAGGAAAGAGACCTC
Organism: Saguinus oedipus; assembly: GCA_031835075.1. Taxonomy (NCBI): domain Eukaryota; kingdom Metazoa; phylum Chordata; class Mammalia; order Primates; family Cebidae; genus Saguinus; species Saguinus oedipus. The sequence goes on from JASSZA010000042.1 coordinate 98,228, forward strand.
TGATTATTCTGCAGGTGTGCATTATTTAGTGATTCTCTGAATGAGTGGCCATAAAAAATAGACTCCAGACTATATCACAAGTGTGTAATATTCAGTGAGGGTGTGAAAGAGGGGCCATATAAAACAGACTTCTAATTACTCCACATGTGCATTATTTACAGTTTGTCTGAATGAGTAGCCATATTACATAGACTCCTCATTATTATACATGTGTGCATTAATCAAACAGGTTCTGTTTGAGTGTCCATACCAAATAGAGTCCTGACACTGCCCCAGGTGTGTATTACTCAGCGATACAAAAAATTAGAGTTCATCTGAAATAGACTCCTGACTATCACACAGGTGCGTATCATTTAGCAAGGCACTTAATTCCTGGGTATGTTAAACAGCGTCCTGATTACTCCATAGAAGTCTACTATTCACTGAAACTTTGAATGATAGACCATATAAAATAGACACCTGACTATTTCTCCTTTGTGAATTATTCAATAAGGTTCTAAATGAGTGGTAGTATCAAATAGAATCCTGAGGATTCTTCAGGTGTATATCACTCAGTGAGGCACAAAATCAGTGGCTATAAAAAACGCTCGACTATTACCCTGGTGTGCATTATTCACTGAGGCTCTAAATGAGTGGCTTCATGAAGTAGACTCTTAAGTCTTCCTTTTTTGTGTATTATTGAATGAGTCTCTGACTAAGTGGGCATAAAAAAGAGACTCAGGTGTATTGCTTAGTTGATCATTACATACGGAGACTTTGAATGTGTAGCCATTTGAAGTAGACCCTTGACTATTTTTGAGTGGAGTATTCTTCACAGAGTCCCTGAACGAGTGGCCATGTGAAAGAGATTCCTGACTTATCAGATATACATGTTATTCACTAAAACACTGAAAGAGTGGCATTATGAAATAGAACCCATTTTACTCAACAGGTGTGCGTTATTTTTTGATTCTCCAAACTAATCACCATATGAAACAGACAAGTGATTCTTCCCCACATGTGCAGTATTCGAAAATGTTCTGTATGAGTGTCTATGTCAAAGAGTCTTCTGACTCTGACACATGTGTGTATCATTCACGGAGCTGCTTAAATTAGGGCTACCTTAAATAGGGTCCTTACTACTCTACAGCTGTTTATTATGCACTGAAGCTCCAAATGACAGGCCATATGAAATAGACTCCTTACTATTGCCCCATTGTGTATTAATCGTTAACGCTGTGATTGAGAGTCTATATGACTTGGACACTGACTATTCCCACGGTGTGAATTCTTCAGTTAGATTCTGAACGAGTGACCACATAACATAAACCATTGACTCTATCCTATTGACTATTTTTCATTTCTGCATTGTCCACTGAGTTGCTGGATGAAGAGTCATATCAAATAGTCTCCAGACTATTCCTTATCTGTGCATTATTCAGTGAGTCTCTGAATAAGTGGCTATATACAATATAATCCTGAGTATTTTCCAAATATATGTGATGCCTCATTGAGGTTCTGAATAAGTGGCCATGTGAAATAAACTCCTGACGTTTCCATAGGTCTTTATTATTCTGTCAAGCTCTGAATAAGTGGCCATAAAATAGAGCCTCCTGAATGCTACACAGGCCTGCGTTTTTACATTCAGCTCTATATGAGTGGCTATACGAAATAGAATGTTAACTTTTCCCAAGGTGTATGTTATTCAGTTAGGCTCTGAATATGTGGCTATAGGAAATAGAATTCTGACTACAATAGAGGTGTTTCTTACTCAAGGAAGCTCTGAAATTGATGCCACGTGTAATAGCGTCCTGAGTATTTCCCAGGTATGTATTATTCACTGAGACTCTGAAACTTTGGCCATATGAAACTGTTTTCTGACTTGACCACAGGCGTGTATTGTTGTCTCTGACTCTAAATATTTTGGCATGTAAAATAGACAAGTGACTATTCCATAGTTGTGTATTACTAACTCAGGTTTTAATTTTGTGGCCATATAAAATAGTCTAGTGCCTATTCCACACGTATCCATTATTCCCTGAGGCTGTAAATGAAAGGCTATATAAAGTAGACTGCTATCACTTCCCTAGGTGTGTCTTACTCAGTGAGGCTCACTTTGTGTGACCATATGACACAGGATGCTGCTATATTAAATATTTGTATTATTTAGTGAATCTCTGAATAAGTGTCTATATGAAATAGACTGCTGAGTACTTGAGATTTGGGCATATTTCACTGAGATTATGAGTCAGTGGCCATATAAATTAGAATTTGGACTATTCCACGCGTGCATATTATCCATGAGGTTATGAATGAGTTTTCTAATAAAATAGACTCCTGGCTACTTCACAGGTGTACATTATTTACCAAGGTTCTGAATGAATGTCCATCGAATATAGACTCCAAATTATTTACCAGTTGTGTATTATTCAGTGAGGCTCAAAAGAAGTGGCCATATAAATTAGATTCCTTACAATATAAAGGGTCTGTTTTATTCACTGTGGCTCTGAATATGTGTCTACATGAAATAGACTCCTGACTACATCACATTATTCAGTGACACTTCCAATAAGAGGCCACATTAAAAAGTCTCCTGTCTATTCCTCAGGTGTGCATTATTTAGTGAGACTCTGAATGAGGGGACAATGGTAAATCCTGACTATTTCCCCAGGTGTGTACACTTAGTGAGGCTCTTAACGAGTGGCCATAGGAAAGAGACTTCTGACTATTCTGCAGGTGTGCATTATTTAGTGATTCTCTGAATTGGTGGCCATAAAAAATAGACTCCAGACTATATCACAAGTGTGTAATATTCAGTGAGGCTGTGAAAGAGGGTCCATAAGAATCAGACTTCTAATTAATTTACGTCATTATTCACTATTTGTCTGAATGAGTAGCCATATGACATAGACGCCTCATTATTATTCATGTGTGCATTAATCAAAGAGGTTCTGTTTGAGTGTCCATACCAAATAGACTTTTGACACTGCCCCATGTGGGTATTACTCAAGGATACAGAAAATTAGAGTTTATATGAAATAGACGCCAGTCTATTACCCAGGTGTGTATTATTCAGGAAGGCACTTAATTCGTGGCTATCTTAAACAGCATCCTGATTACTCCATAGAAGTTTATTATTCACTGAAACTTTGAGTGATAGACCATATAAAATAGACACCTGACTATTACTCCATTGTGAATTATTCAATAAGGTGATAAATGCGTGGTAGTATCAAGTAGAATCCTGAGGATTCTTCAGGAGTATTTCACTCAGTAAGGCACAAAATGAGGGGCCATATAAAATATGCTCGACTATTACCCTGGTGTGCATTACTCATTGAGGCTCTTAAAGGATGGCTACATGAAGTGACCCTTAACTCTTTTCCAGGAGTGTATTATTGAATAAGATTCTGACTAAGTGGGCAGCAGAAAGAGACTCAGGTGTATTTCCCAGGTGTTCATTACATACAGAGACTTTGAATGTGTAGCCATTTGAAGTAGACCCTTGATTATTTTTGAGGGGAATATTCTTCACAGAGGCCCTGAACGTGTGGCCATGTGAAAGAGATTCCTGACTTATCAGATAAACATATTATTCACTAAAACATTGAAAGAGGTGCCTTATAAAATAGAATACATTTTACTCAACAGGTGTGCGTTATTTTTGGATTGTCCAAACTTATCACCATATAAAACAGACTAGTGATTTTTCCCCACATGTGCAGTATTCAAAAAGTTTCTGTATGAGTGTCTATGTCAAAGAGTCTCCTGACTCTGACACATGTATGTATCATTCACGATGCTGGTTAATTTGGGGCTACCTTAAATGGGGTCCTGACTACTCCACAGCTGTTTATTATGCACTGAAGCTCCGAATGACAGGCCATGTGAAATAGACTCCTTAGTATTGCCCCATTGTGCATTATTCGGTAATGCTGTGATTGAGTGTCCTTATGACTTGGACACTGACTATTCCCAAGGTGTGTATTCCTCAGTGAGATTTTGAACGAGTGCCCACATAACACAAACACTTTACTCTATCCTCTTGACTATTTTTCAGTTCTGCATTGCCCACAGAGTCGCTGGGTGAAGAGTCATATCAAATAGTCTCCGGACTATTCCTTAGCTCTGCATTATTCAGTGAGTCTCTGAATAAGTGGCTATATATAATATAATCCTGAGTATTTTCCAGATATATATGATTCCTCACTGAGGTTCTGAATAAGTGGCTGTGTGAAATACACTCCTGACGTTTGTCTAGGTCTGTATTATTCTGTGAAGCTCTGAATGAGTGGCCATAAAATAGAGCCTCCTGAATGCTCCTCAGGTGTGCGTTTTTACATTCGGCTCTAAATGAGTGGCTATACGAAATAGAATTTTAACTTTTCTTAAGGAGTATGTTATTCAGTTAGGCTCTGAATATGTGGCCATAGAAAATAGAATTCTGACTACAATGGATGCGTTTCTTATTCAAGGAAGCTCTGAAATTGATGCCACATGTAACACCATCCTGAGTATTTCCCAGGTATGTATTATTCACTGAGGCTCTGAAACTTTGGCCATATGAAATTGTTTTCTGACTTGTCCACAGGCATATATTATTGACTCTTACTCTAAATATTTTGGCATGTAAAATAGACAAGTGTCTATTCCAAAGTTGTGTATCACTCACTCAGGCTTGGATTTTGTGGCCATATAAAATAGTCTAGTGTCTATTCCACACGTGTGCATTATTCCCTGAACCTGTAAATGAGAGGCTATAGAGATTCCTTACACTCCCCTAGGTGTGTCTTACTCAGTGAGGCTCACTTTGTGTGACCATATGAAACAGGATGCTGCTATATTAAATATTTGTATTATTTAGTGAATATCTGAATGAGTGTCTATATGAAAGAGACTGCTGAGTACTTGACATTTGTGCATTTTTCACAGAGGTTACTAGTCAGTGGCCATATAAATTGGAATATGGAATAATCCACACGTGCATATTATCCACTGAGGCTATGAATGAGTGTCCTAGTAAAATAGACTCCTGGCTACTCCACAGGTGTATATTATTTACCGAGGCTCTTAATGAATGTCCATCGAAAATAGACTCCAATTTATTCCCCAAGTGTGTATTATTCAGTGAGGCTCAGAAGATGTGACCATATTAATCAGATTCCTTACAACATAAAGGGCCTGTTTTATTCACTGTGGCTCTGAACATGTGTCTACATGAAATAGACTCCTGTCTACACCACATAATTCAGTGACACTCCGAATTAGAGGCCACATGAAAAGGTCTCCTGACTATTCCACAGGTGTGCATTATTTAGTGAGACTCTGAATGAAGGGATATAGGTAAATCCTTTTTCCCCAGGTGTGTACACTAAGTGAGACTCTTAACGAGTGGCCTTAGGAAAGAGACTTCTGACTATTCCGCAGGTGTTCATTATTTAGTGATTCTCTGAATGGGTGGCCATAAAAAATAGACTCCAGAATATATCACAAGTGTGTAATAGTCAGTGATGCTGTGAAGAAGGGTCCATAAGAATCAGACTTCTAATTACTTTTCATGTGCATTATTCACTGTTTGTCTAAATGAGTAGCCATATGACATAGAGTCCTCATTATTATACATGTGTGCATTAATCAAACAGGTTCTGTTTGAGTGTCCACACCAAATAGACCCCCAAAACTGCCCCAGGTGTGTATTACACAATGATACACAAAATTAGAGTTCATATTGTATAGACGCCATGCTATTACCAAGGTGTGTATCATTCAGCAATGCACTTAATTCGTGGCTGTCTTAAACAGCGTCCTGATTACTCCATAGAAGTTTATTATTCACTGAAACCTTCAGTGATTGACCATATAAAATAGACACCTGACTATTGCTCCATTGTGAATTATTCAATAAGGTGCTAAATGCGTGGTAGTATCAAATAGAATCCTGAGGATTCTTCAGGTGTATTTCACTCAGTGAGGCACAAATTGAGTGGCCAAATAAAAAATGCTCGACTATTACCCTGGTGTGCATTATTCACTGAGGCTCTAAATGAGTGGCTACATGAAGTAGACCCTTAACTCTTCCCCAGGTATGTATTATTGAATGAGACTCTGACTAAGTGGGCATAAAAAGGAGACTCAGGTGTATTGCCTAGGTGTTCGTTATGTACAGAGACATTGAATGTGTAGCCATTTGAAGAAGATCCCTGACTATTTTTGAGGGGAGTATTCTTCACAGAGGCCCTGAACGAGAGGCCATGTGAAAGAGATTCCTGACTTATCAGATATACATATTTTTCACTAAAACACTGAAAGAGTGGCCTTATGAAATAGATCCCATTTTACTCAACAGGTGTGCTTTATATTCTGATACTCCAAACTAATCACCATATGAAACAGACAAGTGATTATTCCTTACATGTGCAGTATTCGAAAAAGTTTTGTATGAGTGTCTATGTCAAAGAGTCTCCTGACTCTGACACATGTGTGTATCATTCACGGAACTGCTTAATTTGGAGCTACCTGAAATAGGGTCCTGACTACTCCACAGCTGTTTATTATGCACTGAAGCTCCGAATGACAGGCCATATGAAATAGACTCCTTACTATTGCCCCATTGTGCATCATTCGATAATGCTGTGATTGAGTGTCCATATGACTTGGACACTGACTATTCCCAAGGTGTGTATTCTTCAGTGAGATTCCGAACGAGTGACCACATAACATAAACCCTTGACTCTATCCTCTTGACTATTTTTCAGTTCTGCATTGTCCACTGAGTCGCTGGGAGTAGGGTCATATCAAATAGTCTTTAGACTATTCCTTATGTGTGCATTATTCAGTGAGTCTCTGAATAAGTGGCTATATATAATATAATCCTGAGTATTTTCCAGATATATATGATTCATCACTGAGGTTCTGAATAAGTGGCTGTGTGAAATACACTCCTGACGTTTTCATAGGTCTGTATAATTCTGTGAAGCTCTGAATGAGTGGCCATAAAATAGAGCCTCCTGAATGTCCTCAGGCGTGCGTTTTTACCTTTGGCTCTAAATGAGTGGCTATACGAAATAGAATTTTATCTTTTCCCAAGGTGTATGTTATTCAGTTAGGCTCTGAATATGTGGCTATAGGAAATTGAATTCTGACTACAATAGAGGTGTTTCTTATTCAAGGAAGTTCTATAATTCATGCCAAATGTAATAGCGTCCTGAGTATTTCCCAGGTATGTATTATCCACTGAGGTTCTGAAACTTTGGCCATATAAAATTGTTTTCTGACTTGTTCACAGGCGTGTATTATTGACTCTGACTCTAAATAATTGGGCATGTAAAATAGACAAGTGACTATCCCAAAGTTGTGTATTACTCACTCAGGCTTTGATTTTGTGGCCATATAAAATAATCTAGTGTCTATTCCACACGTGTGCATTATTCCCTGAGGCTGTAAATGAGAGGCTATATAAAGTAGACTCCTATCACTTCCCTAGGTGTGCCTTACTCAGTGAGGCTCTTTTTCTGTGACAATATGAAACAGGATGCTGCCATATTTAATATTTGTTTTATGTAGTGAATCTCTGAATGAGTGTTTATATGAAATAGACTTCTGAGTACTTTACATTTGTGCATTTTACACTGAGGTTACGAGTCAGCGGCCATATAAATTGAAATCCGGACTAATCCACACGTGCATATTATCCCCTGAGGATATGAATGAGTGTCCTAATGAAATAGACTCCTGGTTACTCCAAAGGTGTACATTATTTACTGAGTCCCTGAATAAATGTCCATCGAAAATAGACTCCAAATTATTCACCAGGTATGTATTATTCAGTGAATCTCAGAAGATGTGGCCATATTAATTAGATTCCTTACTGTATCAAGGGTCTGTCTTATTCACTGTGGCTCCTAATATGTGTCTACGTGATATAGACTCCTGACTACACCACATTATTCAGTGACACTCCGAATTAGAGGCCACATGAAAAAGTCTCCTGACTATTCCACAGGCGTGCATTACTTAGTGAGACTCTGAATGAGGGGATAAAGATAAATCCTGACTATTTCCCCAAGCGTGTACACTTAGTGAGGCTCTTAATGAGTGGCCATAGGAAAGAGACTTCTGACTATTTCACAGGTGTTCATTAATTAATGATTCTCTGAATGAGTGGCCATAAAAAATAGACTCCAGACTATATAACAATTGTGTAATATTCAGTGAGTCTGTGTAAGAGGGGCCATAAGAAACAGACTTCTAATTACTCCACATGTGCATTATTCACTGTTTGTCTGAATGAGTAGCTATATGACAGAGACTCCTCATTATTATACATCTGTGCATTAATCAAACAAGTTCTGTTAGAGTGTCCATAGCAAATAGACTCCTGACCCTGTCCCAGGTGTGTATTACACAGCGATACACAAAATTGGAGTTCATATGAAATAGACTTTTGACTATCACCCAGATGTGTATCTCTCATGAAGGCACTTAATTAGTGGCTATTTTAAACTGCGTCCTGATTACTCCATAGAAGTTATATATTCACTGAAACTGTGAATGATAGACCATATAAAATAGACACCTGACTATTGCTCCATTGTGAATTATTCAATATGGTTCTAAATGAGTGTTAGTATCAAATAGAATCCTGAGGATTCCTCAGGGGTATATCACTCAGTGAGGTACAAAATGATTGGCCATATGAAAAATGCTCGACTATTATCCTGGTGTGCATTATTCGCTGAGGATCTAAATGAATGGCTACATGAAGTACACTCTTAACTCTTCCCCAGGTGTGTAGTATTGAATGAGACTCGACTAAGTGTGCATAAAAAAGAGACTCAGGTGTATTTCCTAGGTGTTCATTACTTACAGAGACTGAATGGGTAGTCATTTGAAGTAGGTCCTTGACTGTTTCTGAGGGGAATACTATTCACACAGGCCCAGAACGAGTGGCCATGTGAAAGAGATTCCTGACTTATCAGATATACATATTATTCACTAAAGCATTGAAAGAGTGGCCTTATGAAATAGAACCCATTTTACTCCACAGGTGTGCATTATTTTTTGATTCTCCAAATGAATCACCATATGAAACAGACTTTTGATTATTCACCACATGTGCAATATTCGAAAAGTTTCTGTATGAGTGTCTATATCAAATAGTCTCCTGACTCTGACACATGTGTGTATCATTCACGGAGCTGCTTAATTTGGGGCTACCTTAAATAGGGTCCTGACTACTCCACAGCTCTTTATTACACACTGAAGCTCTGATTGAGAGTCCATATGAAATATACTCCTTAATATTGCCCCTTTGTGCATTATCCTGTAATGCTGTGATTCATAGGCCATATGACTTGGACTCTTACTATACCAAAGGTGTGTATTCTTCAGTGAGATTCTGAATGAATGACCACATAACATAAACTTCTGACTCTTTCATCTTGACTATTTTTCTGTTCTGCATTGTCCACTGAGTCGCTGGGTTTAGGGTCATATCAAATAGTCTTTAGACTCTTCCTTATGTGTGCATTATTCAGTGAGTCTCTGAATAAGTGGCTTTATATAATATAATCCTGACTATTTTCCATATATATATGATTCTTTAGTGTGGTTCTGAATAAGTGGTTATGTGAAATACACTCCTGACATTTCCATAGGTCTGTATAATTCTGTGAAGCTCTGAATAAGTGGCCATAAAATAGAGACTCCTGAATACTTCTCAGGCGTGCGTTTTGACATTCAGCTCTAAATGAGTGGCTATACGAAATAGAATCCTGACTATTTCCCAGGTGTATGTTATTTAGTTAGGCTCTGAATATGTGGCTATAGGAAATAAAATTCTGAGGACAATACAGGTGTTTATTATTCAATGAAGTTCTGAAATTGATGCCACATGTAATAGCGTCCTGAGTTATTCCGAAGTATGTATTATTCACTGAGGATTTGAAACTTTGGCCATATGAACTTGTTTTCTGACTATTTCACAGGCGTGTATTATTTACTCTGACTCTAAATATTTTGGCATATAAAATAAACTAGTGACTATTCCAAAGTTGTGTATTACTCACTCAGGCTTTGATTTTTGTGGCCATATAAAATAGACTAGTGTCTATTTCACACGTGTGCATTATTCCCTTAGGCTGTAAATGAGAGACTATATAAAGTAGAATTTTATCACTTCCCCAGGTGTGCATCACTCAGTGAGGCTTTTTTGTGTGACCATAGGAAACAGGATGTTGTCTATCTTAAATATTTTTATTATTCACTGAATCTCTGAATGAGTGTTTATATGAAATAGACTTCTGAGTACTTTACATTTGCGCATTTTTCATTGAGGTTACGAGTCAGTGGCCATATAAAATGGAATCCTGACTATCCCACACGTGCATATTATCCATGAGGCTATGAATGAGTGTCCTAATAAAATAGACTCCTGGCTTCTCCACAAGTGTACATTATTTAGCGAGGCTTTGAATGAATATCCATCGAAAATAGACTCAAAATAATTCTCCAGGTGTGTATTATACAGTGAGGCTCAGAAGATGTGGCCATATTAATTAGATTCCTTACTATATCAAGGGCCTGTCTTATTCACTGAGGCTCTGAATATGTGTCCACATGAAATAGACTCCTGACTACACCACATTATTCAGTGACACTCCGAATTAGAGGCCACATGAAAAAGTCTCCTGACTATTCCCCAGGTGTGCCTTATTTAGTCAGAATGTGAATGAGGGGATAAAGGTAAATCCTGACTATTTCCCCAGGTGTGTACACTTAGGCTCTTAACGAGTGGCCATAGGAAAGAGACATCTGACTATTCAGCAGGTGTGCATTATGTAGTGATTCTTTGAATGAGTTGCCATAAAAAAGTAGACTCCAGACTGTATCACAAGTGTGTAATATTCAGTGAGGCTGTGAAGGATCCTCTCTATACCCCCTTTCTCCTGTGTGTATGACCTCTCTCCTGTTTGTATCTACTCTCTCCTGTGTGTATCCTCCTCGGTCCTGTGTGTATCCTCCTCTCTCCTGTGTGTACGCCCTTTTTTCTTTGTGTATCCCCCTTACCTGTGTGTATCTTCCTCTTTCCTGTGTGTATCCCCCTTTATCCTATGTGTATCCTCCTCTCTCCTGTGTGTATGCCACTCTCTTTTGTGTGTATTCCCCTCTCCTGTGTGTATCCTCCTCTCTCCTGTGTGTATACCCCTCTCTCTTGTGTATTCCCTCTCTCCAGTGTGTATCCTTCTCTCTGCTTTTTGAGTCCTCCTCTCTTCTGTGTGTACGCCCTGTTCTCATGTGTGTATCCCCCTCTCCTGTGTGTAGTCTCCCCTCTCCTGTGTGTATCCCCCTTCCCCTGTGTGTATCTTCCTCTCTCCTGTGTGTATCCCCCTCCCTCCTATGTGTATGCTGCACTCTCTTGTTTGTATTTTCCTTGTTCCTGTGTGTATCCCCCTCTATCCTGTGTGTATCCTCCTCTCTTCTGTGTGTATCTTCCCGTCTCCTGGTCATATTTCTCTCGACTGTGTGTATCTCCCTCTCTTTTGTGTCTTTCCCCCTCTTATTTGTGTATCCTCCTTTCTCCTCTGTGTATCCTCCTCTCTCCTGTGTGTATCCTCCTCTCTCCTGTGTGTATCCCCCTTATTTTGTGTGTATCTTCCTCTCTCCTGTGTGTATGCCCCTCCCTCCTGTGTGTATGCTGCACCCTCCTGATTGTATCTTCCTTGTTCCTGTGTGTATCCCCCTCTCTCCTGTGTGTATCCTCCTCTCTCCTGTGTGTATGCCCCTCTCTCGTGTGTATTCCCCTCTCTCCTGTGTGTATCCCACTCTCTCCTGTGTGTATCCCACTCTCTCCTGTGTGTATCCCCCACTCCTGTTTGTATCCCCCACTCTCCTGTGTGTATTACCCTGTTTCTTGTGTGAATCCAACTCTCCTGTGTGTATCCCCCTCTCTCCTGTGTGTATTTTCCTCTGTCTTGTGTGCATTTTCCCCTCTTTTGTGTGTATCTTCCTATATTCTTTGTGTATCCCTCCTCTTTCCCTTGTGTTTTCCCCTACTCTCCTGTGTGTAACCCCTTTCTCTTCTGTTTGTATCCCCCCTTTCTTCTGTGGTTATTCCCCTCTCTTCTGTGTGTATACCCTCTCTCCTGTTTGTATTCTCCACTCTCCTGTGTGTATCTTCCTCTCTCCTGTGTGTACGCCTCTCTCACCTGTCTGTATCCCCCTCTCCTGTGTGTATCCTCCTCTCTCTTTTGTGTATCCCCCTTTCTCCTGTGTATATACCCCTTCTCTGTGTGTATGCCCCTCTCTACTTTGTGTATCCTTCTGTCTCCTCTGTGTATTCTTTTCTCTTTTCTGTGTATCCTCTCTCCTGTGTGTATCTTCCTCTCTCCTGTGTATCTTCCTCTCTCCTGTGTGTAACTTTCTCTCTTCTCTGTGTATCGTCCTCTCTCCTGTGTGTATGATCCTCTCTCCTGTGTGTAACTTTCCTCATCCCTCTGTGTATAACCCCTCTCTCCTGTGTGTATCCCCCTTTCGTCTGTGTGTATCTCTCTCTCTTTTGTGTGTATCCCCTCTCTCCTTTGTGTATCCTCCTCTCTACTGTGTCTATCCTCCTCTCTCCTGTGTTTATGCCCCTCTCTCTTGTGTGTATTCCCCTCTTCTGTGTGTATTCTTCTCTCACCTGTTTGTATCCCCCTTTCTTCTGTGTGTATCCTCCTCTCTCATATGTGTATGCCCCTCTCTCTTGTGTGTATCCCCCTCTCTACTGTGTGTATCTCCCTCCCTTCTGTGTGTATGCCGCACTCTACTCTTTGTATTTTTCTTTTTTCTGTGTGTATCCCCATCTCTCCTTTGTGTATTCTCTCTCCTGTGGGTATGCCTCTCTCTTTTGTGTGTATTCTCCTTGTTCCTAAGTGTGTCCCCCTCTCTCCTGTGTGTATCCAACTCCCTTCTTTGTGTATTTCTGTCTCCTGTGAGTATCTTTTTCTATCCTTTTTTATCCCCCTCTCCTGTGTGTATCCCCCTCTCTCCTGTGTGTATCCTTTTCTTTTTTGTGTGTATCCTCCTCTATTCTGTGTTTATCCTTCTCTCCTGTGTGTATGTCTCTCCTTTGTTTATTCTCCTATCTCCTGTGTGTATGCTCCTCTCTCCTGTGTGTATCTCCTCTCTCCTGTGTGTATTTTCTCTCCTTTGTGTATACTCCCCTCTCCTGCGTGTATCCTCCTTTATTCTGTCTGTATCCTCCACTCATTTGTGTTTATCCTCCTCTCTTCTGTATTTATCCTTATCCCTTTTTGTGTATCCCACTCTCTCCTGTGTGTATCCCCTTCCCTTCTGTGTTTATGCCCCACTTTCATGTGTGTATACCCCACTCTCCTGTGTGTGTATCACCCTTCTCTTCTTTGTGTATCCTTCTCTATTTTGTGTGTTTACCCCACCATCCTGTGTGTATCCCCCTCTCCTTTTTGTATCCCCCTTTCTCCTGTGTGTATCCCACTCTCTCCTGTGTGTATCCCCCTCTCCTTTTTGTATCCCCCTTTCTCCTGTGTGTATCCCACTCTCTCCTGTGTGTATGTGTTTATACCCCATTTTCATGTGTGTATACCCCACTGTCCTGTGTGTATCACCCTTCTCTTCTGTGTGTATCCTTCTCTATTTTGTGTGTTTACCCCTCCATCCTGTGTGTATCCCCCTCTCCTTTTTGTATCCCCCTCTCTCCTGTGTGTATCCCACCGTCTCCAGTGTTTATCCCCCTCGCCTGTGTGTATCCCCCTCTCTCTTGTGTGTTTCCCAATTTTCTTTGTGTAGCCTCCTCTCTCTTATGTGTATCCTCCTGTCTCCTTGGTGTATCCCCCCTCTCATGTGTGTATCCCACCGTTTCCAGTGTTTATCCTCCCGCCTGTGTGTATCCCCCACTCTCTTGTGTGTTTTCCCCTCTACTTTATCTATTCTCCTCTCTTCTGTGTGTAGTCTCCTCTCTCCTGTGTGTATGCTTTTCTCTCTTGTGTGTAACCTTTTCTATCCTGTGTGTATCCCCCTCTCTTGTGTGTATTCTTCTCTCTCCTGTGCGTATCCTTCTCTCTCCTTTGTATATCCTCCTCTCTTCTGTGTGTATCCTCCTCTCTCCTGTGTGTATCCCCCTTCTCTTTTGTGTTTCCCACTCTTGTTTCTGTATCCTCCTCTTTCCTTTGTGTAGCCTCCTTTCTCCTGTGTGTATCCTCCTCTCTCCTGTGTGTATCTCCCTCCCTTCTGTGTGTATGCTGCACTCTCCTGTTTAAATCCCCCTTTTACCTCTGTGTATTCCCCTCTCTCCTTTGTGTAGTCTCCACTCTCCTGTGGATATGCCCCTCTTTTTTGTGTGTATTCCCCTCTCTCCTGTGTTTATCTCATTTCTCCTGTGTGTATACAACTCCCTTCTTTGTGTATCCCTGTCTCTTGTGTGTTTCTTTTTCTCTCCTGTGTGTATTTTCCTCTCTTGTGTTTATCCCACTCTCTCCTGTGTGTATCTTTCTGTCTCCTGTGTGTATCATTTTCTATTTTGTGTGTATCCTCCTCTCTCCTGTGTGTATCCCTTTCCCTTCTGTGTGTATGCTGCACTCTCCTGTTTGTATCCCCCTTTTTCCTGTGTGTATCCCCCTCTCTCCTTTGTGTAGTCTCCTCTCTCCTGTGGGTATGCCCCTCTCTTTTGTGTGTATTTCCCTCTCTCCTGTGTGTATCCCCTTTCTCCTGTGTGTATCCAACTCACTTTTTTGTGTATCCCTGTCTCTTGTGTGTTTCTTTTTCTCTCCTGTGTGTATTTCCCTCTCCTGTGTTTATCCCCCTCTCTCCTGTGTGTATTTTTTGGTTTCCTGTGTGTATCATTTTCTATTTTGTGTGTATCCTTCTCTCTCCTGTGTGTATTCCCCTCCCTCCTGTGTGTATGCCGCACTCTCCTATTTGTATCCCCCTTTCTCCTGTGTGTATCCCCCTCTCTCCTTTGGGTATTCTCATCTCTCCTGTATGTATGCCCTCTCTGTTGTGTGCATTCCCCTCTTTCCTGTGTGTATCACCCTCTCTCCTGTGTGTATTACCTTGTCTCTTGTGTGTACCCAACTATCCTCTGTTTATGCTCCTCTCTCCTGTGTGTATCCTCCTCTCTCCTGTGCGTATTGTTCTCTCTGCTGTGTGTATTTTCCTCTTTCCTGTGTGTATCTTTCTCTCTCCTTTGTGTAATCCTCCTCTGTTTTTTGTGTTTTCCCACTCTTTCCTGTGGGTAACCCCCATTTCTTCGGTGTGTATCCCCCTCTCTTCCGTGTGTATCCCCTCTCTCCTGTGTGTATCTTCCTCTCTCCTGTGTGTACGCCCCTCTCACCTTTGTGTATTCCCCTCTCTTGTGTGTATCCTCCTCTCTCCTGTGTTTATCCCGCTTTTCCCTGTGTGTATGCCCCACTCTACTTTGTGTATCTTCCTTTCCTGTGTGTATCCTACTTTCTCCTGTGCGTATCTTTTTCTCTCCTGTGTGTATTCTTTTCCCTCCTGTGTGTATCACACCCCTCCTTTGTGTATCTTCCTCTCTCCTGTGTGTATCCTTCTGTCTCCTGTGTGTATCCTTCTCTCTTTAGTGGGTACCTTCCTCTGTTCTGTGTGTATCACCCCTCGCCTGTATGTATCCTTCTGTCTTCTGTGTGTATCCTTCTCTCTTCTGTGTGTATCCTAATCTCCTGTGTGTATCTTCCTCTCTCCTGTGTGTATTCTCCTCTCTCCTGTGTGTATCCTATTATTTTCTGTGTGTATCCCTCTTCTCTCCTGTGTGTATCCCCGGTCTCTCCTGTGTGTATCCTATTATTTTCTGTGTGTATCCCTCTTCTCTCCTGTGTGTATCCCCGGTCTCTCCTGTGTGTATCCTATTATTTTCTGTGTGTATCCCTCTTCTCTCCTGTGTGTATCCCCGGTCTCTCCTGTGTGTATCACCCCTCTCTCCTGTGTGTATTCCCTTTCTACTGTGTGTATCCTCCGCTCTGCTGTGTGTATCCTTCTCTCTCGTGAGTGTACGCCCTTCTCTCCTGTGTGTATCCCCATCTCCTGTGTGTATTCTTATCTCCCCTGAGTGTATCCCGTTTTCTCCTGTGTGTATCACCCTCTCCAGTGTGTATGCCCCTCTCTCCTGTGTGTTTCCCCATCTCCTTTGTGTATCCTCTTCTCTCCTGTGTGTATCCTTTTCTCTTTTTGGTGTATTTTTCACTCTCCTGTGTGTATGCACCTCTCCTTTTTGTATCCTTTTCTCTCGTGTGTATACCCCTCTCTCCTGTGTGTACCTTCCCTTTTACTGTGTGTATTTCCCTCTCCTGTGTTTCTCAACCCTCTCTCCTGTGTGTATTCTCCTCTCTTTTGTGTGTATCCTCCTCTCTCCTGCGTGTATCCTCCTCTCTTCTGTCTGTATCCTTATTCCTTTTATGTGTATTTTCCTCCCTCCTGTATTTATCCTTCTCCCCCTGTGTGTACCAACCCTCTCCTGTTTGAATCTTCCTCCCTCCTGTATCTATGCCCCACTCTTCTGTGTGTATCTTCCTCTCTCCTGTGTGTATTCCCCCTCTCTGCTGTGTGTATCCTCCTCTCTTTTTTGTGTGTGCTTTTTTTCTACTGTGTATATCCCCCTCTCCTGTGTGTATCCCCTTCTCTTCTGTGTGCATTTTCCCCACTTCTGTGTGTACACCCCTTGCCTGTGTGTATCTCCCTCTCTACTTTGTGTTTTCTTCTCTCCTTTGTGTATCCTCCTCTCTCCTGTGTGTATCCTGCTCTCTCCTGAGTGTATCCTAATATCTGCTGTGTGTATTCTCCTCTTTTCTCTGTGTATCTCCCTCTCTCCTGTGTGTATCCCCCTCCCTCCTGTGTGTATGCCGCACTCTCCTGTTTGTATCTCCCTCTCTCCTGTGTGTATCCTCCTCTCTCCTGTGTATCCTTTTCTCTCCTGTGTGTATCCTCCTCTGGCTTGTGTGTATTCTCCTCTCTTCTGTGGGTATTCCCCTCCTTTTGTGTGTATCCCCATTCCTCCTGTGTGTATCTCCCCCTCTCCTGTGTGTATCCCCCTCTCTTCTGCGTGTATCCTCCTCTCTTCTCTTTGTATCCTCTTCTCTTTTGTGTGTATCCTTCTCTCTCCTGTATTTATTCTTCTCCCACTGTGTGTATACCCCTCTCTCCTGTTTGTATCCTTCTCTCTCCTGTGCGTATCCCCCATCTCCTGTGTTTATCCCCCCTCTCCTGTGTGTATTCTTCTCTCTCCTGTGTGTATGCACCTCTCTCCTGTGTGTGTCCCCCTCTCCTGTGTGTATTCCCCTCTCTCCTGTGTGTACTTCCCCGTCTCCTGTGTGTGTCCCTCTCGCCTGTTTGTATTCTCCTCTCTCCTATTTCCCCTCTTTTTTGTGAATCCTCCTCTCTCCTGTGTGTATCCTCCTCTCTCCTGTGTGTATTTTCCTCTCTCCTGTGTGTATCCCCCTCCTTCTGTGTGTATTTTTCCCTCTTCTGTGTGTATTTTCCTCCCTCCTGTGTGTATTCCATACTTTCCTGTTTGTATCCCCCTCTTTCCTGTGTGTATTCCCCTCTCTCGTGTGTATCCTCCTCTCTTCTGTGTCTATGCCCCTGTGTCTTGTGTGTATTCTCCTTTCTCCTTTATGTATCCCCCTCTCTCCTCTCTGTATCCCCATCTCCTGTGTGTATCCCCCTCTCTCCTGTATGTTCCCTGTCTCCTGTGTGTAACCAAATCTCTTGTTTGTATTTCCTCTCTCCTGTGTGTATGCCCCTCTCCTGTGTGTGTCCTTCTTTCTCCTGTATGTATCCTCCTCTCTCATTTGTGTATTCTTTTCTCTCCTGTGTGTATTCTCCTCTTTCCTGTGTGTATCCTCCTTTCTCCTGTGTATATTTTATACTCTCCTGTGTGTGTCTTTCTTTCTTCTGTGTGTATCCCTCCTCTCTCCTGTGTGTTTCTCCCCTCTCTCCGATGTGTAATTCCTTTCTCTCTTGTGTGTATCCCCCCTTTCTTCTGTGTGTATCACCCTCTCTCCTGTGTGTATCTTCTCTCTTCTTTTTGTATCTTCCTCTCTCCTGTGTGTATCTTTCTCGCTCCTGTGTGTATGCCCCTCTCTGCTGTGTGTACACCCCTCTTCTGTGTGTATCCTTTTCTCTTTTTTGTGTATCCTTTTTTTCCTGTGTGTATCCTTTTTTGTGTGTGTATGCCCCTCTCTACTTTGTGTATCCCCCTCCCCTGTGTGTAAACTTTTTTCTCCTGTGTGTATTTTCCTCTCTCCTGCGTATATATTTCTTTATCCTGTTTGTATCCCTCCTCTCTCCTGTGTGTTTTCCCCCTCTCTCCTGTGTGTAACCCCTTTTTCTCCTGTGTGTATCCCCCCTTTCTCCTGTATGTATCACACTTTCTCCTATGTGTATCCCCTCTCGCCTGTTTGTATTTTCCTCTCTCATGTGTGTATCATCCTCTTTCCTGTGTGTATTCCCATCTCCTGTGTGTATCCCCTTTTCTTCTGTATGTATCCCCTTTCCTGTGTGCATGCTTCTTTCTACTTTGTGTATCCCCCTCTCCTGTGTGTATCCTCCTCTCTCCTGTGCGGTTCCTTTTCTCTCCTGTGTGTATCCCCCTTTCTCCTGTGTGTATCACCACTCTCCTGTGTGTATTCCCCTCTCTCCTGTATGTATTCTTCTCTCATTTGTGTGTATCTTCCTCTCTCCGGTGAGCACCCTTCTTTCTCCTGTGTGTATCACCCCTCTCCTGTGTGTATCATTCTTTCTCTTGTGTGTATTCTTCTGTCTCCTGTGTGTATCCTTTTCTATTTTGTGTGTATCCTTCTCTCTCCTGTGTGTATACTCCTCTCTTCTGTGTGTATTTTGTTTTCTGTGTGTATCTTTCTCTCTCCTGTGTGTATCCTGCTCTCTTTTATGTGTATCCTCCTCCCTCCTGTGTGTATTCCTCCTCTCTCTTGGATGTATCCCCCTTCTCTCTTGTGTGTATCTCCCCTCTCTTCATGTGTATTCCCCCTCTCCTATGTGTATCCTCCACTTTTCTGTGGGTATCCCCACTCTTTTCTCTGTATTCTCCTCTCTGCTGTGTGTATCCTTTTCTCTTTTGTGTGTACGCCTCTGTCTCTTGTGTGTATTCCCCTCTCCTGTGTGTATTCTCCTCTCTTCTGTGTGTATCCCCCTTTCTCTTGAGTGTATTCCTCTCTCGTTTGTTTCCTTTTCTCTCCTGTGTGTATCCTTCTCTCTTTTCGGTACATCACCCTCTCTCCTGTGTGTATCCCCCTCTTTTATGTGTATCCTCTTTTCTTCTTTGTGTATCTTCCTCTCTCCTCTGTGTACCCTCCCCTATCCTGTGCGTATCACCTTTCTTCTGTGTGTATCACCCTCTCTCCTGTGTTTATCCCCCTTTTCTTGTGTGTGTATTCTCCTCTCACCAGTGTGTATTCTTCTCTCTCCTGTGCGTATACTCCTCTCACCTGTTTGTATCCTCCTCTCTTCTGTTTGTATCCCCTTCTCCTGCGTGTATTCCCCCTCTCCACTGTGTGTATCCTCCTCTCTTTTTTGTGTATCCTACTGTCTCCTGTGTGAATTTTCCTCTCTCCTCTGTGTATCCTCCTTTCACGTGTGTATCCTCCTCTCTCCTGTTTGCATTATTTTCTCTCCTGTGTGTATCCTCCTCTCTCCTTTCTGTATTATTCTCTTTTTTGTGTGTATTCTCCTCTCTCCTGTGTGCATCCTCCTCTCTCCTGTGTGTACCTTCTTTTCTCTTGTGTGTATACCCCCTCTCTCCTGCGTTTATCCTCCTCTCTATTGTGTGTATCCTCCTCTATTCTGTGTATATTCTCCTCTCTTCTGTGTGTATGCTCCTCTCTCCTGTGTGTATCCTACTCTTCTATGCGTATTCTTCTTGTCCTGTGTGTATCCCCCTCTATCCTGTGTGTATCAGCCTCTCCTTTGTGTATGCCTTTGTTTCTTTTGTGTATTCTCTTCTCTCCTGTGTGTATCTTCCCCTCTCATTTGTGTATCCTCCTCTTTCCTATGTGTATCCTCCTCTCTCCTTTGTGTATCCTCCACTTCGCTGTGTTTATCCTTCTCTTTTTTGCGTTTATCCCCCTCATTCCTTGTGTATCCTCCTTTCTCTTGTGTGTATTTTCCTCTCTCTTGTGTGTATCCTCCTCTCTCCTGTGTGTATCTTCCTCCCCATTTGTGTATGCCACACTCTCCTGTTTGTATCCCGACTTCCCTGAGTGTATTCCCCTCTCTCCTGTGTGTATCCTCCTCTCTCCTGTGTATATCCTCCTTTCACGTGTGCATTCTTTTCTCTCCTGTTTGTATCACTTTCTCTCCTGTGTGTATCCTCCTTTCTCTTTTCTGTATCCTCCTCTCTTTTGTGTGTATCCCCCTCTTCTTTGTGTATTCTTTTTTTTCTGTGTGTATTCCTCTCTCTCCTTTGTGTATCATTTTTTCTTCTCAGTGTATCCTCCTTTTACCTGTGGGGATCCTTCTTTCTTCTGTGAGCATCGTCCTCCCTCTTGTGTGTATCTTCCTCTCTCCTGTGTGTATCCTTATCTATTCTGTGTATTCTCCTGTCTCCTGTGTGCATCCTCCTCCCTCCTGTGTATTTTCTTTTCTCCCGTGGGTATGCCCCCTCTCTCCTGTGTGTATCCTCCTGCATCCTGTGTGTATCCTTCTCTCTCCTTTGTGTACGACCCTCTCTTCTGTGTGTATTTCCTTCTATTGTGTGTATCCTCCTCTCTGCTCTGTGTATCCTTCATTCTTCTTTGTGTATCCTCCTCTCTTTTGTTTTTATCTTCCTCTCTCCTGTGTGTATCTTCTTGTTAACTTTGTGTCCCGTCTCTCTTTTGTGTTTATCCCCCTCTCTCTTGTGTGTATCCTCCTCTCTCCTGTGTGTATCTTTTCTCTCTCCTGTGTGTATGCCCCTCTCTTTTTTGTGTATTTTCCTCACCTGTGTGTATACCCCTGTCTCCTGTGTGTATCCCCCTCTCTCCTGTGTATATCCCCCTCTCTATTTTGTAAATTCCTGTCTCTCCTGTGTGTATCATTCTCTCTCCTGTGTGTATGCTCCTCTCTTTTGTGTGTATCCTCCTCTCTCCTGTGTGTATCCTCCTCTCTTTTGTGTGTATCCATCCTCTCTCCTGTGTGTAACGCCCTCTCTCCTCTGTGTATTAACCTCTCTCCTGTGTATACTTCTCTCTCCTGCGTGTATTCTCCTCTCTTTTTTGTGTATCTTCCTCTCTCCTATATGTATTTCCTTCTCTCCTGTCTGTATGCCCCTCTCTTCTGTGTGTATTCCCCTCTTCTGTGTGTATACCCTCTCTCGTGTGTATTCCCATCTCCTGTGTGTATCCCCCTCTCTCTTGTGTATATTTCCCTGTCTCCTGTATGTATCCAACTCTCCTGTGTGTATCCCCCTCTCTCCTGTGTGTATGCCCTTCTCCTGTGTGTATACTCCTCTCTCCTGTGTTTATCTTTCTGTCTCCTGCGTGTATCCTCCTCTCTCCTGCGTGTATCTCTCCGCTTTCTTGTGAGTTTCCCCCCTCTCCTGTGTGTAACACCTTTCTTTCCTGTGTGTATCACCCCTTTCTCCTGTGTGTATCCTTCTCTCTCTTGTGTGTATCTCCTCTCTCCTGTTTGTTTTGTCCTTTTTTCTGTGTGTATCCTCCTCTCTCCTGTGTTTATGCACCTCTCTCCTGTGTGTATCACCCTTTTCTTCGTGTATTCTTCTCTCTCCTTTGTGTATTCCCCTCATTTGTGTTTATAGCCTTCACTCCTATGTGTATTCCCCTCTCTCTTGTGTGGATCCCCCTCTCTCTTCTGTGTATCGCCCTCTTCTCTGTGTGTTCTCCTTTCATCTATGTGTATCCTCCTCTCTTTTGTGTGTATCTTTTCTCTCTCATGTGTGTATGCATCTCTCTTCTTTGTGTATTTCCCTCACCTTTGTGTATACCTCTCTCTCCTGTGTGTATTTTCCCTCTGTCCTGTGTGTATCCCCCTCTCTTTTGTGTGTATCCCCCTCGCTCCTGTGTGTATTCTTTTCTCTTCTGTGTGTATCATTCTCTCTCTTCTGTGTATTCCCCATCCCTTCAGTGTGTATTTTTCTCTCTCCTGTGTGTATCCCCCTCTCTTCTGCCGGTTTTCTCTTCTGTGCTGCGTGTATCCTCCTTTCTCCTGGGTGTTTCCTCCTCTCTCGTGTGTATACCCCTCTCCTGTGTGTATACCCCTCTCTCCTATGTGTATTTCGTCTCTCCTGTGTGGATTCCCTCTCTCTTGTGTGTATCGCCCTCTCCTGTGTGTATGCTCCTCTCTCTTTGGTGTATTCGTCTCTCTCCTGTGTGTATCTTCCTTTCTACTGTGTGTATCCTTCTCTTTACTGTGCGTATCTTCCTCCTCCTGTGTGTATCCCACTCTCTCTAGTGTGTAGCCTCTCCCTTCTCTGAGTATGCCCCACTCTCCTGTGTGTATCCCCCTCTCTCCTTTTAGTATCCCCCCTCTCTCCTGTGTGTAACCGTTCTCTCGCCTTTGTGTATCCTACTCCCTTCTGTGTGTATCCCCCTCTTTATTGTGTGTATCCCCCCTCTCCTGTGTGTATTCTTTTCTCTCCTGTGTGTACTCACCCTCTCCTTTGTGTATCCTCCTCTCTCCTGTGTGTATCCGCCCTCTCTCCTGTGTGTAACGCCCTCGCTCCTTTGTGTATTTCCCTCTCTCCTGTGTATACTCCTCTCTTTTGCGTGTATCCTCCTCTCTCCTTCGTGTATCTTCCTCTCTCTTATATGTATCCCCCTCTCTCCTGTGTGGATGACCCTCTCTCTTCTGTGTATTCCCCTCTCTCCTGTTTGGATCCCTCTCTCTTCTGTGTATCCCCTCTCTCCTGTGTGTATACCCTCTCTCCTGTGTGTATTCCCCTCTCCTGTGTGTATCGCCTTCTCTCCTTTGTGTATTTCTCTGTCTCCGGTATGTATCCAACTCTACTGTGTGTATCCTTCTCTCTCCTGTGTGTATGCTTTTCTCCTGTGTGTATAATCCTCTCCTCCACTGTGTGTATTCTACTCTCTCCTGTGTGTATCCCTTCACTTTTCTGTGTGTTTCCCCATCTCTCCTGTGGGTAACACCTTTCTTTCCTGTGTGTATCATCCCTTTATTTTGTGTGTATCCTTTTCTGTCTTGTGTGTATCCCCTCTCTTCTGTTTGTTTCCTCCTCTCTCCTGTGTGTATCCTCCTCTCTCCTGTGGTTACGCCCCACTCTCATGTGGGTATCAACCTTTCCTGTGTGTATCCTTTTGTCTCCTGTGTGTATCCCCCTTTTTTGTGTGTATGCCCCTCTTTTGTGTGCGTATCTCCTTCTCCTATGTGTATCCTCCTCACTCCAGTGTGTATTCTTTTTACTCCTGTGTGTATTCTTTTCTCTCCTGTGTGTATTTCACTCTTTCCTGTGTGTATCCTCCTCTCTTCTGCGTGTATCCTCCCCTCCCCTCTGTCTATGCCCCTCTCTCCTATATGTATACCCCTCACCTGTGTTTATCTTTCTCTCTCCTGTGTGTATTCCACACTCTTCTCTGTGTATCCCCCATTCCTGAGAGTATCCCAATCTCTTCTCTGTGTATCTCCCACTCCTGTGTGTATCCTCTTCTCTCCTGTGTGTATCTTTCTCTCTCCTGTGTGTATCCTTCCTCTTCTGAGTGTATCCTTCTATCTCCTGTGTGTATCCTCGTCTTTCCTTTGTGTATTTTTCTTAATCCTGCGTTCATCCCCCTCGCTCCTGTGTGTGTTTTTCTCTTTTGTGTGTATCTTTTTCTCCTTTGTACATTTCCTTCTTTTCTCTTTGTATCCCCCCTTTTCTGTGTGTATTCTCCTCTCTTCTGTGTGTATCCTCCTCTAACCTGTGTGTATCCCTCGCTCCTGTGTGTATCCTTTTCTCTTTAGTGTGTATACTTTTCTCTTTTGTATGTATCATTCTCTCTCTTGTGTGTATCCCCCTTCTCTCCTGTGTGTATTTTTTTCTCTTCTGTGTGTATCCTTCTCTCTCCTGTGGGTATCCTCCTCTGTGCTGTGTGTATCCTCCTCTCTCTGGCGTGTATCCTCCTCTCTCCTGTGTGTATTCCCCTCTCCTGTGTGTATACCTCTCTCTCCTATGTGTATTCCCCTCTCTCCTGTGTGGATCCTTCTCTCTCTTGTGTGTATCGCCCTATCCTGGGTGTATCCTCCTCTCTCCTGTGTGTATCCGTCTCTCTCGTGTGTATCCACCTTTCTCCTGTGTGTATCCTTCTCTCTCCTGTGTGTATCTTTTCTCTTTTCTATGTGTATGCACCTCTCTTCTTTGTGTATTTCCCTCACCTGTGTGTATACCCATCTCCTCCTTGTGTATCCCCCTCTCTTGAGTGTATCCCCCTCTCTATTTTGTGAATTCCCATCTCTCCTGTGCAAATCATTCTCTCACCTGTGTGTATGCTCCTATCTTTTGTGTGTTTCCTCCTTTCTCCTGTGTGTATCCGCCCTCACTTTTGTGTGTAACACCCTCTCTTCTCTGTGTATTAACCTCTCTTCTGTGTATACTCCTCTCTTCTGCGTGTATCCTCCTCTCTTTTTTGTGTATCTTCCTTCTCTTCTATGTGTATTTTTCTCTCCTGTCTGTATGCCACTGTATCTTGTGTGTATTCTCCTCTCTTTTGTGTGTAACCTTCTCTCTCCTATGGGTATCCCCCTCTCCTGTGTGTATATCCTCTCTCCTGTGTATATCCCCCTCTTTTGCTTATATTTCCCTCTCTCCTGTGTATATTTTCCTGTCTTTTGTATGTATCCAATTCTCCTGCGTGTATCCCCCTCTCTCCTGTGTGTATGCCACTCACCTGTGTGTATACTCCTCTCTCCACTGTGTATCCTCCTCTCTCCTGTGTGTATCCTCCTTTCTCCTGCGTGTATCCCTCCGCTTTCCTGTGGGTTTCCCCTCTCTCTTCTGTGTGTAACACCTTTCTTTCCAGTGTGTATCACTTTTTTCTCCTGTGGGTATCCCCCTCTCTCTTGTGTGTATCCCCTCTCTCCTGTTTGTTTTCTCCTCTCTCCTGTGTGTATCCTCCACTCTCCTGTGTTTATGCTCCTCTCTCCTGTTTGTATCATTTTTCCTGTGTGTATCCTTCACTCTCCTGTGTGTATCCCACTTTCTCCTGTGTGTATCCCTTTTTTTGAGTGTATGCCTCTCTCTCCTGTGTGTATCTCCCTCTCCTATGTGTATCCTCCTATCTCCTGTGTGTATCATTTTCTCTCCTGTGTGTATCCTTCTCTCTCCTGTGTTTATCCTCCTCTATCCTTTGTGTATCTTCCTCTCTCCTGCGTGTGTGCTCCCCTCTCCTCTGTCTATGCCCCGCTTTCCTGTATGTATCCCCCTCTCCTGTGTTTATCCCCCTTTCTCCTGTGTATATCCCACTCTCTCGTCTGTGTTTATCTTTCTGCTTTGTGTATCTTCCTCTTTTCTGTGTGTATCTCCCACTCCTGTGTGTATCCTCTTCTCTTCTGTGTGTATCTTCCTCTCTCCTCTGTGTATACTCCTCTCTCCTGTGTGTATCTTCTTCTCTCCTGTGTGTATCCCCCCTCTCCAGTGTTTATCCTTTTTCTCCTGTGTGTATTCTCCATCTTCCTATGTGTATTTCCCTCTCTCCTGTGTGCATCTTCCTCGCTTCTGTGTGCATCTTTCTCGCTCCTGTGTGTATTTCCCTCTTTTGTGTGTATCATTTTCTCCTTTATTTATTTCCCTCTCACCTCTGTGTTCCCCTTTTTTCTTTGTGTACACTTCTCTCTCCTGTGTGTATCCTTCTCTCACCTGTGTGTATCCCTCGCTCCTCTGTGTATCCTCCTTTCTTTTGTGGTATTCTTTTCTCTCCTGTGTGTATCATTCTCTCTCTTGTGTGTATCCCCTTCAATCCTGTGTGTATTTTTCTCTCTTTTGTGTGTATCCTCCTCTCTTTTGCGGGTATCCTCCTCTGTGCTGCGAGTATCCTCCACTCTTCTGCATGTATCCTCCTCTCTGCTGTGTGTATACACCTCTCCTGTGTGTATACCTTTCTCTCCTATGTGTATTCTCATCTCTCCTGTGTGGAACCCCTTTCTCTTGTGTGTTTCACCCTCTCCTGTGTGTATCCTCCTTTCTCCCATGTGTATCTTCCTTTTTCCTGTGTGTATCTTCCTCTCTCCTATGTGTATCCCCCTCTCTCCTGTGTGTATTCCCCTTTTTCTTGTGTGTATTCCTCTCACTTTTGTGTTTATACCTTCTCTCCCGTATGTATCCCCCTCTCCTGTGTGTATCCCTTTCTCTCCTGTGTGTATTTCTCTGTCTCATGTATGTATCTAACTCTCCTGTGTGTATCCCCCTCTCTCTTGTGTGTATTTCCCTGTCTCCTGTATGTATCCAACTCTCCTGTGTGTATCACCATCTCTCCTGTGTGTATGCTCCTCTCCTGTGTGTATGCTCCTCTCCTGTGTGTACACTCCTCTCTCCTGTGTGTTTCCTTCTCTCTCATGTGTGTATCCTTCTCTCTCCTTTGTGTATTCCTCCACTTTTCTGTGTTTCTTTCATTTCTCCTGTGTGTAATACCTTTTTTTCCTGTGTGTATTACCCCTTTCTTCTGGGGTACATTATTTACCGAGCCTCTGAATTAATGTCCATCAAAAATAGACTCCAAATTATTTTTCAGGTGTGTATTATTCAGGGAGCCTCAGAATATGTGGCCACACTAATTAGATTTCTTACTATATCAAGGATCTATCTTATGAACTGAGGCTCTGAATATGTGAATACATGAAAGATGCCCCTTGACTGTTTCTGAGGGGAGTATTATTCACAGAGGCCCAGAACGAGTGGCCATGTGAAAGTGTGTATACCCCTGTCACTTGTGTGTATTTTCTCTCTCCTGTTTGTTTTCTACTCTCTCCTGTGTGTATCCTTTTCTCTCCTGTCTTTATGCTTCTCTCTTGTGTGTATCACCCTTTTTTTGTGTATCCCCCTTTCTCCTGTGTGTATCCTCCTTTTTTGTGAGTATGACCCTCTCTTTTCTGTGTATCTTTCTCTCCTATGTGTATCTTTTTCTCTCCTCTGTGTATCCTTTTGTCTCCTGTGTCACTGAGGCTCTGAAACTTTGGCCATATGAAATGGTTTCCTGACTAGTCTACAGGTGTGTATTATTGACACTGATGCTAAATATTTGGGCGTATGGAATAGACTAGTGACTATTCCAAAGTTGTGTATTACTGACTCAGGCTTTGATTTTGTGGCCATATAAAATAGACTAGTGTCTATTCCACACGTGTGCTTTATTCCCTTAGGCTGTAAATGAGACGCTATGTAAAGTACACTACTAACACTTCCCCAGGTGTGTGTCACTCAGTGATGCTCTTTTTGTATGACCACATGAAACAGGAGGCTGTTTTTCTCAAATATTTTTATTATTCAGTGAATCTCTGAATGAATGGCTATATGAAATAGACTGCTGAGTTCTTTACATTTGTGCATTATTCATTGAGGTTTCGAGTCAGTGGCTATATTAAAATGGAATACTGACTAATGCACATGTGCATAGTATCCACTGAGGCTATGAATATGTGTTTAAATGAAATAGACAGCTGGCTACTCCACAGGTCTACATTATTTACCGAGCCTCTGAATTAATGTCCATCAAAAATAGACTCCAAATTATTTTTCAGGTGTGTATTATTCAGGGAGCCTCAGAATATGTGGCCACACTAATTAGATTTCTTACTATATCAAGGATCTATCTTATGAACTGAGGCTCTGAATATGTGAATACATGAAAGATGCCCCTAACTGCACCACATTTTTCAATGACATATTGAATGAGAGGCCACATGAAAAAGTCTCCCAACTATTCCACACTTGTGCATTATTTAGTTGAGACTCTGAGTGAGGAGGTATAAGTAAATCCTGACTATTTATCCATGTGTGTACATTTAGTGAGGCTCTCAACGAGTAGCCATAGGAAAGATACTTCTGTCTATTCCGCAGGTGTGAAGTATTCACTGATTCTCTGAATGAGTGGCCATAAAATATAGACTCCAGACTATATCACAAGTGTGTAATATTCAGTGAGGCTGTGAAAGAGGGACAATATAAAGAAGAATTTTAATGACTTCACATGTGTAATTATTCACTGTTTATTTGAATGAGTAGCCGTATGACATAGACACATCATTATTCTCCATGTACGCATTATTCCAACAGGTTCGGTATGAGTGTCCATACCAAATAGACTCCTGAAACTCCCCCAGGTGTGTATTACACAGCATTTCACAGAATTACAGTTCATATGAAATAGACTCCTGACTACCACACAGGTTTGCATCATTCAGGAAGGAACTTAATTCATGGCTATCTTAAACAGTGTCCTGATTACTCCATAGAAGTTCATTATTCACTGAAACTCTAAATGAGTGGCCATACAAAATAGACACCTGACTATTGCTCCATTGTGAATTATTCAATAAGTTTCTAAATGCGTGGTAGTATGAAATAGAATCCTGAGAATTCCCAAGGTGTGTATCATTCAGGGAGGCACAGAATGAGTGGCCATATAAAAAATGCTCAACTATCATCCTGGTGTGGATTATTCACTGAGGATCTAAATGAGCGGTTACATGAAGTAGACTCTTAACTCTTCACCAGGTATGTATTATTGAATGACACTCTGACTAAGTGGGCATAACAAAGAGACTCAGGTGTATTGCCCAGGTGTTCATTACTTACAGAGACTCTGAATGTGTAGGCATTTGAAGTAGACCCTTGACTGTTTCTGAGGGGAGTATTATACACAGAGGCCCAGAACGAGTGGCCATGTGAAAGATATTCCTTACTTATCAGATATACAAGTTATTCACTAATACACTGAAAGGGTGTCCTTATGAAATAGACCGCATTTTACTCCACAGGGGCGCGTTAGTTTTTGACCCTCCAAACAAACCACCATATGAAATAGACTAGTGATTATTCCCCACATGTGCAATATTCGAAGAGGTTCTGTATGAGTGTCCATATCAAAATGTCTCCTGACTCTCACACGTGTGTATAAATCACGAAGCTGCTTTATTTGAGGCTACCGTCAATAGGGTCGTCACTCCTCCACAGCTGTTTATTTCGCACTGAGGCTCTGAATGAGAGGCCATATGAAATAGACTCCTTACTATTGCCCCATTGGGCATTATTCGGTATTGCTGTGATCGATTGGCCATATGACCTGGACTCTGACTATTTCCAAGGTGTGTATTCTTCAGTCTGTTTCTGAAAGAGTGACCACATAAAATAGACTCCTGACTCTGTCCTCTTGACTATTTCTCAGCTCTGCGTTTTTCACTGAGTCGCTGGGTGAACGGTCATATCAAATAGTTCTCCAGACAATTCTCCAGGTGTGCATTATTCAGTGAGTCTCTTAATAAGTGGCTATATATAAAAGAATCCTGAGTATTTTCCAGATATATATGATTCTTCACTGAGGAACTGAATACGTGGCCATGTCAAGTACACTCCTGACATTTCCATACGTCTGCATTATTCTGTGAGGCTCTGAATGAGTGGCCATAAAATAGAGACTCCTATATACTACTCAGGCGTGAGTTTTACATTCGGCTGTAAATGAGTGGCTATACGAAATAGAATCCTGCCATTCCCAAGGTGTCTGTTATTTAGTTAGGCTATGAGTTGGTGGCTATATGAAATAAAATTCTGACTACAATACAGCAGTTATTTACTCAATGAACCTCTGAAGAAATGCCACTTGTAAGAGCGTCCAGAGTATTCCTCAGGTATCTATTATTCACTAGGCTCTGAAAATTTGTGCATATGAATTGTTTTCCTGAATAGTCTACAGGCGTGTATTATTGACTCTGACTCTAAATATTTGGGCATATGGAATAGACTAGTGACTTTTCCAAAGTTGTGTATTACTGACTCAGGCTTTGATTTTGTAGCCATATAAAGTAGACTAGTGTCTATTCCACAAATGTGCATTATTCCCTTATGCTGTAAATGAGACGCTATGTAAAGTACACTCCTAACACTTCCCCAGGTGTGTATCACTCAGTGAGGCTCTATTGTATGACCATATGAAACAGGAGGCAGTCTATCTCAAATAATTTTATTATTCAATGAATCTCTGTTTGAGTGGCTATATGAAATAGACTGCTGAGTACTTTACATTTGTGCAGTATTCATTGAGGTTACAAGTCAGTGGCAATATAAAATGTAATCCTGACTAGTCCATACGTGCATATTATCCACTGAGGCTATGAATGTGTTTCCAAGTGAAATAGACTCCTTACTGCTCCACAGGTCTACAATTTTTACCGAGGCTCTGAATGAATGTCCATCGAAAATAGACTCCAAATTATTCTCCAGGTGTGTATTATTCAGTGAGCCTCAGAATATGTGGCCATACTAATTAGATTTCTTACTATATCAAGGGTCTGTCTTATGCACTGAGGCTCTGAATATGTGTCTACATGAAAGAGTCTCCCGACTACACTACATTTTTCAATGACACATTGAATGAGAGGCCACATGAAAAAGTCTCCTGAATATTCCACAGGTGTGCTTTATTATTTTTTATTCCTAATACGTATTTATTGCTTTCTTCTTTTTTTAATTTTTTTTTAATTTTTATTGCATTATAGGTTTTGGGGTACATGTGCAGAACATGTAAGTTAGTTGCATAGGTACACACATGGCAGTGTGATTTGCTGCCTTTCTTCCCTTCACCCACACTTGTCATTTATCCCCAGGCTATCTCTCCGTGGCCCCCACCGCTGTCCCTCCCCCATTCCCCCAATTGTCCCCTGTGTATAGTAGACACCCTCTCTGTGTCCATGTGTTTTCATTTTTCTCACCCGCCTATGAGTGAGAATATGCGGTAATTCGTTTTCTGTTCTTGTGTCAGTTTGCTGAGAATGATGTTCTCCAGATTCATCCATTTCCTTACAAATGACACAAACTCACTTTTGATTGCTGCATAATATTCCATGGTGTATATGTGCCACATTTTCCCAGTCCAGTCTATCATCGATGGGAATTGGGTTGGTTCCAGGTCTTTGATATTGTAAACAGTGCTGCACTGAACATTCGTGTGCATGTGTCCTTATAGTAGAACGATTTATAGTCCTTTGGATATATACCCAGTAATGGGATTGCTGGGTCAAATCGGGTTTCTATTTCTAGGTTTTTGAGGAATCGCTACATGGTCTTCCACAGTGGTTGAACTAATTTACACTCCCAGCAACAGTGTAAGAGTTTTCCTATTTCTCCACATCCTCTCCAGCATCTGTTGTTCTCCAGATTTTTTAATAATCGCCATTCTAACTGGCGTGAAATGGTATCTCAATGTGGTTTTCATTTGCATCTCTCTAATGACCAGTGATGATGAGCATTTTTTTATATGTTTGCTGGCCTCAGGTATGTCTTCTTTTGTAAAGTGTCTGTTCATATCCTTTGCCCATTTGTGAATGGGCTTTTTTTTTCCTGTAAATCTGTTTGTGTTCTTTGTAAATTCTGGATATCCTCCCTTTGTCAGATGCGTAAACTGCAAAAATTTTTTCCCATTATTATGGTTGCCGATTCACTCTAGTGACAGTTTCTTTTGCCGTGCAGAAGCTGTGGAGTTTGATTAGGTCCCATTTGTATATTTTGGCTTTTGTTGCCAATGCTTTTGGTGTCTTGGTCATGAAGTCCTTGCCTACTCCTATGTCCTGAATGGTTTTGCTTAGATTTTCTTCTAGGGTTTTTATGGTGTCAGTTCTTATGTTTAAGTCTTTAATCCATCTGGAGTTAATTTTAGTGTAAGGTGTCAGGAAGGGGTCCAGTTTCTGCTTTCTGCCCATGGCTAGCCAGTTTTCCCAACACCATTTATTAAACAGGAAATTCTTTCCCCATTGCTTCTTATTGTCAGGTTTATCAAAGATTATACGGTTGTAGATATGTTGTGTTGCCTCCAATGCCTCTGTTCTGTTCCATTGGTCTATATCTCTGTTTTGGTACCAGTACCAGGCTGTTTTAATTACTGTAGCCTTGTAGTATAGTTTGAAGACTGGTAGTGTGATGCCTCCCGCTGTGTTCTTTTTGTTTAGAATTGACTTGGCTATGTGGGCTCTCTTTTGGTTCCATATGAAGTTCATGGTGGTTTTTTCCAGTTCTGTGAAGAAATTCAATGGTAGTTAGATGAGGATAGCATTGATTGTGTAAATTACTTTGGGCAGTATAGCCGTTTTCATGATATTGATTCTTCCTAACCACGAACATGGAATGTTTCTCCATCTGTTTGTGTCCTCCCTTATTTCGTTGAGCAGTGGTTTGTAGTTTTCCTTAAAGAGGTCCATTACGTTCCTTGTGAATAGTATTCCTAGATATTTTATTTTCTTTGTAGCAATTGTGAATGGCAGTCCGTTATTGATTTGTTTCTCTTTAAGTCTGTTATTGGTGTATAGGAATGATTGTGATTTTTGCACATTGATTTTATATCCTGAGACTTTGCTGAAGTTGCTTATCAGTTTCAAGAGCTTTTGGGCTGAGGTGATGGGGTCTTCTAGGTATACAATCATGTCATCAGCAAATAGAGACAATTTGGTTTCCACCTTTCCTATTTGCATACCCTTTCTTTCTTTTTCTTGCCTGAATGCTCTGGCTAGAACTTCCAGTACTATGTTGTATAGGAGTGGTGAGAGAGGGCATCTTTATCTAGTGCCGGATCTCAGAGGGAATGCTTCCAGTTTTTCCCCATTAAGTATGTTATTGGCTGTTGGTTTGTCATAAATAGCTTTTATTACTTTGAGATATCTTCCATCAATACCAAGTTTATTGAGGGTTTTTAGCATAAAGGTTGTTGAATTTTGTCAAATAATTTTTCTGCATCAATTGAGATAATCATGTGGTTTTTGTTTCTGCTTCTGTTTATGTTGTGAATTACATTTATAGACTTGTGAATGTTGAACCAGCCCTGCATCCCCAGGATGAATCCTACTTGATCATGATGGATAAGTTTCTTAATGTGCTGTTGCAATCGGTTTGCCAGTATTTTATTGAAGATTTTTGCATCTATGTTCATCATGGATATTGGCCTGAAGTTTTCTTTTTATTGTTGAGTCTCTGCCGGGTTTTGGTATCAGGATGATGTTGGTCTCATAAAATGATTTGGGAAGGGTTCCCTCTTTTTGAATTATTTGAAATTGTTTCAGAAGGAATGGTACCAGATCCTCTTTGTGTGTCTGGTAGAATTCGGCTGTGAACCCATCTGGACCTGGGCTTTTTTTGTGTAGTAGGATCTTAATAGCTGCCTCAACTTCAGACCTTGTTATTGGTCTATTCATAGTTTCAGCTTCCTCCTAGTTTAGGCTTGGGAGGACACAGGCGTCCAGGAATTTATCCATTTCTTCCTGGTTTACAAGTTTATGTGTGTAGAGTTGTTTGTAGTATTCTCTGACGATGGTTTGAATTTTTGTGGAATCTGTGGTGATTTATCCATTATCGTTTTTATTGCATCTATTTGGTTGTTCTCTCTTTTCTTTTTTATCTGTCTGGCTAGTGGTCTGTCTATTTTGTTGATCTTTTCGAAAAACCAGCTCTTGGATTTGTTGATTTTTTTTAAGGGTTTTTCTTGTCTCTATCTTTTTCAGTTCTGCTATGATCTTCGTTATTTCTTGTCTTTGGCTAGGTTTTGAGCATTTTTGATCTTGCTCCCCTTGCTCTTTCAATTTTGATGATAGCGTGTCAATTTTGGATCTCCCCACTCTTTTCATGTGGGCACTTATGGCTATATATTTTCCTCTACAGACCGCATTAAATGTGTCCCAGAGATTCTGGTACATTGTGTCTTCCTTCTTGTTGGTTTCAAAGAACTTCTTTATTTCTGCCTTCATTTCATTGTTTATCCAATCAGCATTCAAGATCCAGTTGTTCCGTTTCCATGAAGCTGTGTGGTTCTGAGTTATTTTCTGAATTCTGAGTTCCAACTTGATTGCACTATGGTCTGAGAGACTGTTTCTTATGATTTCAGTTGTTTTGCATTTGCTGAGGATTGCTTTACTTCCAATGATGTGGTCAATTTTGGAGTAGGTGTGATGTGGTGCTGAGAAGAATGTATATTCTCTGGATTTAGGGTGGAGAGTTCTGTAAATGTCTATCAGGTTTGCTTGTTCCAGGTCTGAGTTCAAGTCCTGGATATCCTTGTTAATTTTCTGTCGGTTGATCTGTCTGATATTGACAGTGGAGTGTTAAAATCTCCCATTATTATTGTGTGGGAGTCTAAGTCTCTTTGTAAGTCATTAAGAACTTGCGTTATATATCTGGGTGCTCCTGCATTGGGTCCATATATATTTAGAATCGTTAGCTCTTCTTGTTGTATCGATCCTTTTACCATTATGTAATGACCTTCTTTGTCCCTTTTGATCTTTTTTGCTTTAAAGTCTATTTTATCAGAGATGAGAATTTCAACTCCTGCTTTTTTATGCTCTCCATTTGCTTGGTAAATCTTCCTCGATCCCTTTATTTTGAGCCTTTGTGTATCCTTGCATCTGAGGTGGGCTTTCTGGATATGGCACACCAATGGGTTTTGGTTTTTTATCCAATTTGCCAGTCTGTGTCTTTTGATTGGTGCATTTAGCCCATTTACATTTAGGGTTAATATTATTATGTGTGAATTTCATACTGCCATTTTGATGCTAGCTGGCTGTTTTGCCCATTGGTTCATGTAGATTCTTCATTTTGTTGATGGTCTTTAGCATTTGTTATGCTTTTAGGATGGCTGGTACTGGTTGTTTCTTTTTATGTGTAGTGCCTCTTTCAGGAGCTCTTGTAAAACAGGCCTAGTGGTGACAAAATCTCTGAGTACTTGCTTGTTCATCAAGGATTTTATTTTTCCTTCACTTACGAAGCTCAGTTTGGCTGGATATGAAATTCTGGGTTGAAAGTTCTTTTCTTTAAGGATGTTGAATATTGACCCCCGCTCTCTTCTGGCTTGTAGAATCTCTGCCAATGCATCTGCAGTGAGTCTGATGGGCTTTTCTTTGTGGGTGACCCGACTTTTCTCTCTGGCTGCCCTTAGTATTTTCTCCTTCATTTCAACCTTGGTGAATCTAACGATTGTGTGCCTTGGGGTTGCTCTTCTTTTGGAGTATCTCTGCGGTGTTCTCTGTATTTCCTGGAGTTGAGTATTGACCTGTCTTTCTAGGTTGGGGAAATTTTCCTGGATAATATCCTGAAGAGGGTTTTCCAGCTTGGATTCATTCTCTTCATCACATTCTGGTACACCTATCAAACGTAGGTTTGGTATTTTCACATAGTTTCACATTTCTTGGAGATTTTGTTCATTCCTTTTTGCACTTTTTTTTTTATCTTCGTTTCTCGTTTTATTTCATTGAGTTCATCTTCGACTTCTGATATTCTTTCTTCTGCTTGGTCAATTCGGCTGTTGAAACTTGTGCATGCTTCGCGAAGTTCTTGTGTTCTGTTTTTCAGCTCCTTCAATTCATTCATATTCCTCTAAGTTGTCCATTCTTGTTATCATTTCCTCGAATCTCTTTTCAAGATTTTTAGTTTCTTTGCACCGATTTAGAACATATTCTTTTAGCTCACTGAAATTTTTTATCCACTTTCTGAAGTCTGATTTCATAATTTCATCACACTCATTCACCGTCCAGCTTTGTTCTCTTGCTGGTGAGGACTTTTGGTTTTTTTGTAGGAGGTGAAGTGTTTTGGTTTCTGGTGTCTTCCTTTTTTTTGTGCTGGTTTCTTCCCATCTTTATGGATTTATCCACCTGTCGTCTTAGTAGTTGCTTTTTTTTCAATTGTGTCTCTGTGTGGACGCCCAGATTGTTGATGATGAGGTATTTCTGTTACTTAGTTTTCCTTCTACTGATCTAGC
Organism: Saguinus oedipus; assembly: GCA_031835075.1. Lineage (NCBI taxonomy): Eukaryota > Metazoa > Chordata > Mammalia > Primates > Cebidae > Saguinus > Saguinus oedipus. Next base: position 134,128 of record JASSZA010000042.1, read on the forward strand.
CCCTCTGCTGTACGAGTGCTGAGGTCCACTCCAGGCCCTGCTTTTCTGGGGTACACCTGTAGCAGCTGCGGAACAGTGAGGGATTCTACCAGTTTGTTCCAGAATGATGCCCACCAAATATCAGTCTGATTAGTCCTTTTTTGGGGTAACTCTTTAAATATACAGTTGTCAGGGAGCTGCTTGAGGAGACAGTCTGTGCTTTATAGGAGATCCAGTGCTGTGCTGTGAGCTCCGTTGCTCATTCAAGGCTGTTGGGAGGATGTGTTTATGTCTGCTGCAACAGAACTCATAAAACCCCCCCGTTTTTTTCCCCCTTAGATGCTCTGTCTCAGGGAGGTGGGGCTTCCTTTGTAAGTATCTGTTGTACTGTCCTGCAAAGCTAGGAGTCAGTCTATTCACTATTTGCCTGCTGGGGCTCCTCCCAGCTAGCATGGGTCCATGCTGTTGCTGCGAGTCTCCGTTCTGCTGTGGCACACTCCGCCTTGCTGGCGGAGTCTCTCTGTTATGGTAAGTTGCCTTGGCAACAGCAGGCTGCGTCAGCTTTGGTCGGTACTTCAGTAGGGGCAAATTGCATCTGTAGTGCCAGACGACCCTCCCCCACCGGGCTACACCATCATAGATGCCGGCACAAAACTCTCAGCCCCACACACCTCCAATCGCTGCCCTGCTTCTCCCTGTTAGAAAGGGACCCGCTAAGCCTGATCCCCCAGCTCCCTGCCTCAGAGTCCGTCCTTTCTCTCTCTGTCTTCCTTTCCCCAAGCTGAACAGTTGACTCTCTCACTGGCGCCCCAGCAGCCTGCAGATAGGGCACTGGGCTCCGTGTGGTCTCCCATGCTGCTGCACACTGCACTGGCTCAGATCACGTTTCCCAGAAATCTCCTGGTCTGGCTCATTGTCCAAGTCCCGTTCAGTCAGATGGACATGCCAATATGCCCTTCCACATCTCAGATTGCCTGTTTAACAGGGCACCAGGACAAGTGAGTTTTGTGCTGGGTGCCACTGCGGTGCGGTGCCGGCCAAACCGGCCCCGCGAGCCAGCTGCACTAGAGCTAGCATCCCGTGTCTCTTCCACACCTGGGACTTTCAAAGTTCTGTGGGCAAAAAACGTCCATCCGACAATGTGGCTAGGACTCACTCTCTGCGCCTTCACTGAGAGCTGCAATCCTGAGTCCTCTCTACGACGCCATCTACAGGTTTGCATTATTTAGTGAGATTCTGAATGAGAAGATACAAGTAAACCCTGACTATTTATCCAGGTGTGTACATTTAGTGAGGCTCTCAATGGGTAGCCATAGGAAAAAGACTTCTGACTATTCCGCAGGTGTGAATTACTTAGTGATTCTCAGAATGAGTGGCCATAAAATATAGACTCCAGACTATATCACAAGTGTGTAATATTCAGTGAGGCTGTAAAAAAGGGGCCATATGAAAGAGAATTCTAAAGATTCCACATGTGCGTTATTCACTGTTTGTCTGAATGAGTAGCTGTATGATATAGACACCTAATTATTCTCCATGTGTGCATTATTTCAACAGGTTCCGTATGAGTGTCCATACCAAATAGACTCCTGAAACTCCCCCAGGTGTGTATTACTCAGCATTAAACAGAATTAGAGTTCATATGAAATATACTCCTGACTACCACCCAGGTGTGTGTCATTCAGAAAGGCACTTAATTTATGGCTATCTTAAACAGTTTTCTGATTACTCCATAAAAGCTCATTATTCACTGAAACTCTGAATGGGAGGCCATACAAAATAGACACCTGACTATTTCTCCATTGTGAATTATTCAATGAGGTTCTAAATGAGTGGAAGTATCAAATAGAATCCTGAGAATTCCCCAGGTGTGTATCATTCAGGGAGGCACAGACTGAGTGGCCATATAAAAACTGCTCGACTATTACCCTGGTGTGGATTATTCACTGAGGATCTAAATGAGTGGCTTCGTGAAGTAGACTCTTAACTCTTCCCGAGATGTGTATTATTGCATGAGACTCTGACTAAGTGGGCATAAAAAAGAGACTCAGGTGTATTGCCAAGGTGTTCATTACTTATGGAGACTCTTAATCTGTAGGCATTTGAAGTAGACCCTTGACTGTTTCTGAGGGGAGTATTTTTCGCAGAGGCGATGAATGAGTGGCCATGTGAAAGAGATTCCTGACTTATCAAATATACATGTTATTCACTAAAACACTGAAAGAGTGGCCTTATGAAATAGACCACATTTTACTCCACAGGTGCGCGTTATTTTTTGACTCTCCAAACGAACCACCATATGAAATAGACTAGTGATTATTCCCTACATGTGCAATATTCGAAGAGGTTCTGTATGAGTGTCCATATCAAATAGTCTCCTGACTCTCACACACGTGTGTATCATTCACTGAGCTGCTTTATTTGGGGCTACCATCAATAGGGTCCTCCCTCCTCCACATCGGTTTATTAGGCACTGAAGCTCTGAATGAGCAGCCATATGAAATAGACTTCTTACTATTGCCCCATTGTGCATTATTCGGTAATGCTGTGATTGATTGGCCATATGACCTGGACTCTGACTATTCCCAAGGTGTGTATTCTTCGGTCAGTTTCTGAACGAGTGACCACATAAAATAGACTCCTGATTCTGTCCTCTTGACTATTTCTCTGCTCTGCATTTTCCATTGAGTCACTGGGTGAACGGTCATATCAAATAGTCTCCAGACAATTCTCCAGGTGTGCATTATTCAGTGAGTCTCTTAATAAGTGGCTATATATAATAGAATCCTGAGTATTTTCCAGATATATATGATTCTTTACTGAGGAACTGAATAAGTGGCCATGTCAGGTACACTCCTCACATTTTTATACGTCTGTATTATTCTGTGAGGTTTTGAATGAGTGGCTATATAACAGAGACTCCTATATACTACTCAGGCGTGTGTTTTCATATTCGGCTGTAAATGAGTGAGTATATGAAATAGAATCCTGACTTTCCCAAGCTGTCTGTCATTCAGTTAGGCTCTGAGTATGTGGCTATATAAAATAGAATTCTGACTACAATACAGGTGTTCTTTACTCAATGAACTTCTGAAGAAATGCCACATGTAATAGCGTCCAGAATATTCCTCAGGCATTTATTATTCACTGAGGCTCTGAAACTTTGGCCATATGAAATGGTTTCCTGACTAGTCAACAGGTGTGTATTATTGACTCTGACTAAATATTTGGGCACATAGAATAGACTAGTGACTATTCCAAAGTTGTGTATTACTGACTTAGGCTTTGATTTTGTGGCCATATAAAACAGAGTAGTGTCTATTCCACACATGTGCATTATTCCCTTAGGCTGTAAATGAGAGGCTATATAAAATGCACTCCTAACACTACCCCAAGTGTGTGTCACTAACTGAAGTTCTTTTTCTATGACCATATAAAACAGGAGGCTGTCTGTCTCAAATATTTTTATTATCCAGTGAATCTCTGAATGAATGGCTATATAAAATAGACTGCTGAGTACTTTACATTTGTGCATTATTCATTCAGGTAACGAGTCAGTGGCCATATAATATGTAATCCTGACTAATCCACACGTGCATATTATCCACTGAGGCTATGAATGTGCTTGCAAATGAAATAGACACCTGGCTGCTCCACAGTTCTGCATTATTTACCGAGGCTCTGAATGAATGTCCATCGGATATAGACTCCAAGTTATTCTCCAGGTGTGTATTATTCAGTGAGCCTCAGAATATGTGGCCATACGAATTAGATTTCTTACTATATCAAGGGTCTGTCTTATGCACTGAGGCTCTGAATATGTGTCTACAAGAAAGAGTCTCCTGACTACAACACATTGTTCAATGACACATTGAATGAGAGGCCAAATGAAAAAGTCTCCTGACTATTCCACAGGTGTGCATTATTTAGTGAGACTCTGAATGAGGAGATACAAGTAAATCGTGACTACTTATCCAGGTGTGTACATTTAGTGAGGCTCTCAACAGGTAGCCATAGGAAAGAGACTTCTGACTATTCCACCGTTGTGAACTATTTAGTGATTCTCTGAATGAGGGGCCATAAAATATAGACTCCAGAGTATATCACAAGTGTGTAATATTCAGTGAGGCTGTGATAGAGAGGCCATATGAAACAGTATTCTAATGACTCCACATGTGCGTTATTCACCGTTTCTCTAAATGAGTAGCACTATGACATGGACAACTCATTATTCTCCATGTGTGCATTATTCCAACTGGTTGGATAGGAGTGTTTATACCAAATAGACTCCTGAAACTCCCTGAGGTGTGTATTACTCAGCGTTACACAGAATTACAGTTCATATGAAATAGACTCTTGACTACCACCCAGGTGTGTGTCATTCAGAATGGCACTTAATGCATGGCTTTCTTAAACAGTGTCCTGATTACTCCATATAAGATCATGATTCACTGAAACTTTGAATGAGAGGCCATACAAAAGAGACACCTGACTATTGCTCCATCGTGAATTATTCAATAAGATTCTAAATCAGTGGTAGTATGAAATAGAATCCTGAGAAATCCTCAGGTTTGTATCATTCAGGGAGGCACAGAATGAGTGGCAATATAAAAAATGCTCGACTATTACCCTGGTATGGATTATTCACTGAGGATTGAAATGAGTGGCTACATGAAGTAGACTCTTAACTCTTCCCCGGGTGTGTATTATTGAATGAGACTCTGACTAAGTGGGCATAAATAGAGACTCAGGTGTATTTCCCAGGTGTTCATTACTTACAGAGACTCTGAATGTGTAGACATTTGAAGTAGACCCTTGACTGTTTCTGAGGGGAGTATTATTCACAGAGGCCCAGAACGAGTGGCCATGAGAAAGAGATTCCTGACTTATCAGATATACATGTTATTCACTAAAACACTGAAAGAGTGGCCTTATGAAATAGACCACACTTTACTCCACAGGTGCGCGTTATTTTTTGACCCTCCAAACTAAATACCATATAAAATAGACTAGTGATTATTCCACACATTTGCAATATTCGAAGAGGTTCTGTATGAGTGTCCATATCAAATAGTCTCCTGACTCTCACACAAGTGTGTATCATTCACCGAGCTGCTTTATTTGGGGCTACCATAAATAGGGTCCTCCCTTCTCCACAGCTATTTATGACGCACTGAAGCTCTGAATGAGAGGCCATATGAAATAGACTCCTTACTATTGCCCCATTGTGCATTATTCGGTAATGCTGTCATTGAGTGGCCATATGACCCGGACTCTGACTATTCCCAAGGTGTTTATTCTTCAGTCAGTTTCTGAACGAGTGACCATATAAAATAGACTCCTGACTCTGTCCTCTTGACTATTTATCAGCTCTGCATTTTCCACTGCATCGCAGGGTGAACGGTGATATTAAATAATCTCCAGACAATTCTCCAGGTGTACATTATTCAGTGAGTCTCTTAATAAGTGGCTATATATAACAGAATCCTGAGTATTTTCCAGATATATATGATTCTTCACTGAGGAACTGAATAAGTGGCCATGTCAAGTACACTCCTGACATTTCTTTACGTCTGTATTACACTGCAAGGCTCTGAATGTGGGACCATATAACAGAGACTCCTATATACTACTCAGGCGTGAGTTTTTACATTCAGGTGTAAATGAGTGGGTATATGAAACAGAATCCTGACTTTCCCAAGGTGTCTGTTATTCAGTTAGGCTCTGAGTATGTGGCTATATGAAATAGAATTCTGACTACAATACAGGTGTTCTTTACTCAAGAAACTTCTGAAGAAATGCCACATGTAACAGGGTTTAGAGTATTTCTCAGGTATTTATTATTCACTGAGGCTCTGTAACTTTGGCCATATGAAATTGTTTCCTGACTAGTCTACAGGCATGTATTATTGACTCTGACTCTAGGTATTTAGGCATATAGAATAGACTAGTGACTATTCCAAAGTTGTGTATTACTGACTCAGGCTTTCATATTGTGGCCATATAAAACAGACTAGTGTCTATTCCACACATGTGCATTATTTCCTTAGGTTGTAAATGAGAGGCTATGTAAAGTACACTCCTAACACTTCCCCAGGTGTGTGTCACTCAGTGAGGCTCTTTTTGTATGACATTATGAAACAGGAGGCTGTCTATCTCAAATATCTTATTATTCAGTGAATCTTTGAATGAGGGGCTATATAAAATAAACTGCTGAGTACTTTACATTTGTGCATTATTCATTGAGGTTATGGTTCAGTGGCCATATAAAATGAAATCCTGATTAATCCACACGTGCATATTATCCATTGAAGCTATAAATGTGTGTCCAAATGAAATAGACTCCGATTACTCCACAGGTCCGAATTATTTACCGAGGCTCTGAATGAATGTCCATCGAAAATAGACTCGTAATTTTTCTCCAGGTGTGTATTATTCAGTAAGCCTCAGAAGGTATGGTCATATTAATTAGATTTCTTACTGTGAAAAGGGTCTGTCTTATGAACTTTGTCTCTGAATAAGTGTCTACATGAAAGAGTCTCCTGACTACACCACATATTTCAATGACACATTGAATGAGAGGCCACATGAAAAAGTCTCCTGACTATTCCACAGGTGTGCATTATTTAGTGAGACTCTGAATAATGAGATACAAATAAATCCTGACTATTTATCCAGGTGTGAACATTAAGTGAGGCTCTCAACGCGTAGCCATAGGAAAGAGACTTCTGAGTATTCCACAGGTGTGAATTATTCAGTGATTCTCTGAATGAGTGGCCATAAAATATAGACTCCAGACTATATCACAAGTGTGTAATATTCAGTGAGGCTGTGATAGAGAGGCCATATAAAACAGAATTCTAATGACTCCACATGTGTGTTATTCACACTTTGTCTGAATGAGTAGCCTTAGGATATAGACACCTCATTATTCTCCATGTGTGCATTATTCCAACTGGTTCGGTATGAGTGTTTATACCAAATAAACTCCTGAAACTCACCAAGGTATGTATTACTCAATGTTACACAGAATTAGAGTTCATATGAAATAGACTCTTGACTACCACACAGGCGTGTGTCATTCAGGACAGCACTTAATTCATGGCTATCTTAAACAGTGTCCTGATTACTCCATAGAAAATCGTTATTCACTGAAACGTTGAATGAGAGGCCACACAAAAGAGACACCTGACTATTGCTCCATTGTGAATTATTCAAAAATGTTCTAAATGAGGGGTAGTATGAAATAGATTCCTGAGAATTGCCCAGGTGTGTATCATTTAGGGAGAAACGAAATGGGTGGCCATATAAAAAATGCTCGACTATTACCCCGGTGTAGATTATTCACTGAGGATCTAAATGAGTGGCTAGATGAAGTAGACCCTTATCTCTTCACCAGGTGTGTATTATTGAATGAGACTCTGACTAAGTGTGCATAAAAAGAGACTCACGTGTATTGCCCAGGTGTTCATTACTTACATAGACTCTGAATATGTAGGCATTTGAAGTAGAGCCTTGACTGTTTCTGAGAGGAGTTTTATTCACAGAGGCCCAGAACGAGTGGCCATGTGAAAGAGATTCCTGACTTATCAGATATACATGTTATTCACTAAAACACTGAAAGTGTGGCCTTATGAAATAGACCTAATTTTACTCCACAGGTGCACGTTATTTTTTGACTCTCCAAACGAACCACCACATGAAACAGACTAGTGATTATTTCCCACATGTGCAATATTTGAAGAGGTTCAGTATGAGTGTCTATATCAAATAGTCTCCTGACTCTCACACATGTGTGTATCATTCACCAAGCTGCTTTATTTGGGGCTACCATAAATAGGGTCCTCCCTTCTCCACAGCTATTTATGACGCACTGAAGCTCTGAATGAGAGGCCATATGAAATAGACTCCTTACTATTGCCCCATTGTGCATTATTCGGTAATGCTGTGATTGAGTGGCCATATGACCTGGACTCTGACTATTCCCAAGGTGTGTATTCTTCAGTCAGTTTCTGAACGAGTGACCACATAACATGGACTCCTGACTCTGTCCTCTTGACTATTGCTCAGCTCTGCATTTTCCACTGCATCGCTGGTTGAATGGTCATATCAAATAATCTCCAGACAATTCTCCAGGTGTGCATTATTCTGTGAGTCTCTAAATAAGTGGCTATATATAATAGAATCCTGAGTATTTTTCAGATATATATGATTCTTCACTGAACAACTGAATAACTGGCCATTTCAAGTACACTTCTGACATTTCCATATGTCTGTATTATTCTGCGAGGCTCTCAATTAGTGGCCATATAATAGAGACTCCTATATACTACTCAGGTGTGAGATTTTACATTTGGGTGTAAATGAGAGGCTATATGAAACAGAATCCTGACTTTCCCAAGGTGTCTGTTATTCAGTTAGGCTCTGAGTATGTGGCTATATGACATACAATTCTGACTACAATACAGGTGTTCTTTACTCAAGGAACCTCTTAAGAATTGCCACATGTAACAGCGTCCAGAGTATTTTTCAGGTATTTATTATTCACTGAGGCTCTGTCATTTCAGCCATATGAAATTGTTTCCTGCCTAGTCTACAGGCCTGTATTCTTGACTCTGACTCTAAATATTTGGGCATATAGAATAGACTAGTGACTATTCCAAAGTTGTGTATTACTGACTCAGGCTTTGATATTGTGGCCATATAAAACAGACTAGTGTCTATTTTACACATGTGCATTATTCCCTTAGGCTGTAAATGAGAGGGTATGTAAAGTACACTCCTAACACTTCCCCAGGTGTGTGTCACTCAGTGAGGCTCTTCTTGTATGACAATATGAAACAGGAGGCTATCTCAAATATTTTATTATTCAGTGAATCTCTGAATGAGGGGCTATAGGAAACAAACTGCTGAGTACTTTACATTTGTGCATTATTCATTGAGGTTATGAGTCAGTGGCCATATAAAATGAAATCCTGATTAATCCACACGTGCATATTATCCACTGAAGCTATGAATGCGTGTCCAAATGAAATAGATTACTGCTTACTCCACAGGTTCGCATTATTTACCTAGGCTCTGAATGAATGTCCATCGAAAATAGACTCCAAATTATTCTCCAGGTGTGTGTTATTCAGTGAGCCTCAGAAGATATGGTCATACTAATTAGATTTCTTACTCAAAAAAGGGTCTGTCTTATGCACTGAATCTCTGAATAAGTGTCCACATGAAAGAGTCTTCTGACTACACCAAATATTTCTATGACACATTGAATTAGAGGCCACATGAAAAAGTCTCCTGACTATTCCACAGGTGTGCATTATTTAGTGAGACTCTGAATGAGGAAATACAACTAAATCCTGACTATTTTTCCAGGTGTGTACATTTAGTGTGGCTCTCAATGGGTAGCCATAGAAAAAAGACTTCTGACTCTTCAGCAGGTGTGAATTCTTCAGTGATTCTCTGAATGAGTGGCCATAAAATATAGACTCCAGACTCTATCACAAGTGTGTCGCATTCAGAGAAGCTATGAACGAGGGGCCATATGAAACAGAAATCTAATGACTCCACATGTGCATTATTCACTGTTTGTCTGAATGAGTAGTTGTATGACATAGACTCCTCATTATTCTCCATGTGTGCATTATTCCAACAGGTTCGGTATGAGTGCCCATACCAAATAGACTCCTGAAACTCCCCCTGGTGTGTATTACTCAGCATTACACAAAATTAGAGTTCTTATGAAATAGACTCCTGACTACCACCCAGGTGTGTATCATTCAGGAAGGCACTTAATTCATGGCTATCTTAAACAGTGTTCTGATTACTCGATAGAAGTTCATTATTCACTGAAACTTTGAATGAGAGGCCATACAAAATACACACCTGACTATTGCTCGATTGAGAATTTTTCAATAAGGTTCTAAATGAGTGGTAGTATGAAATAGAATCCTGAGAATTCCCCAGTTGTGTATCATTCAGAGCGGCACCAAATGAGTGGCCATATATATTATCCTAAGATGGATTATTCACTGAGGATCTAAATGTGTGGCTTCATTAAGTAGACCCTTACCTCTTCCCCAGGTGTGTATTATTGAATGAGAGTCAGACTAAGTGGGTATAAAAAAGAGACTCAGGTGTATTTCCCAGGTGTTCATTACTTACAGAGACTCTGAATGTCTAGGCATTTAAAGTAGACCCTTGACTGTTTCTGAGGGGAGTATCATTCAGACGCCCAGAATGAGTGGACATGTGAGAGAGATTTCTGACTTATCAGATATACATGTTATTCACTAAAGCACTGAAAGAGTGGCCTTATGAAATAGACAGCATGTTACTCCACAGGTGTGCGTTATTTTTTGACCCTCCAAACGAACCACCATATGAAATGGACTAGTGATTATTTCACACGTGTGAAATATTCGAAGAGGTTCTGTATGAGTGTCCATATCAAATAGTCTCTTGACTCTCATAGATTTGTGTTTCGTTAACGGAGCTGCTTCTTTTGGGGCTACCATCAATAGGGTTCTGCCTCCTCCACAGCTGTTTATTATACAATGAAGCTCTTAATGAGAGGTCATATGAAATAGACTCCTTACTATTGACCCATTGTGCATTATGCATTAATGCTGTGATTGAGTGGCTATATAACCTGGACTCTGACTATTCCCAAGGTGTGTATTCTTCAGTCAGTTTCTGAACGAGTGACCACATAACATAGACTCCTGACTCTGTCCTCTTGACTATTTCTTAGCTCTGCATTTTCCACTGAGTCGCTCGATGAACGGTCTTATCAAATAGTCTCCAGACAATTCTCCAGGTGTGCATTATTCAGTGAGTCTCTTAATAAGTGGCTATATATAATAGAATCCTGAGTATTTTCCAGATATATATGATTCTTCACTGAGGAACTGAATAAGTGGCCATATCAAGTACACTCCTGACATTTCCATATGTCTGTATTATTCTGTGAGGCTCTGAATTAGTGTCCATATAATAGAGATGCCTATATATTACTCAGGCATGAGTTTTTACATTTGGCTCTAAACGAGTGGCTATATGAAACAGAATCCTGAATTTCCCAAGGTGTCTGTTATTCAGTTAGACTCTGAGTATGTGGCTATATGAAATAGAGTTCTGACTTCAATACAGGTTTTCTTTACTCAATGAACCTCTGAAGAAATGCCACATGTAATAGCGTCCAGAGTATTTCTCAGGTATTTATTATTCACTGAGGCTCTGAAACTTTGGCCATATGAAATTGTTTCCTGACTAGTCTAAAGGCCCGTATTATTGACTCTGACTCTAAATATTTGATCATATATAATAGACTAGTTACTCTTCCATAGTTGTGTATTACTGACTCAGGCTTTGACTTTGGGGTCGTATAATACAGACTAGTGTCTATTCCACCCATGTGCATTATTCCCTTAGGCTGTAAATGAGAGGCTATGTAAAGTACACTCTTAACATTTACCCAGGTGTGTGTCACTCAGTGAGGCTCTTTTTGTATGACAATATGAAACAGGAGGCTGTCCATCTCAAATATTTTTATTATTCAGTGAATCTCTGAATGAGCAGCTATATGAAATAAACTGCTGAGTACTTTACATATTTTCATTATTCATTGAGGTTACAAGTCAGTGGCCATATAAAATGGAATTCTGATTAATCCACATGTGCTTATTATCCACTAAGTCTATGAATGTGTGTCCAAATCAAATACACTTCTGACTACTCCACAGGTCTGCATTATTTACCGAGGTTCTGAATGAATGTCCATCAAAAATAGACTTCAAACTATTCTCCAGGTGTGTATTATTCAGTGAGCCTCAGAAGATATGGTCATACTAATTAGATTTCTTACTATATCAAAGGTCTGTGTTATGCACTGAGGCTCTGAATATGTGTCTGCAAGAAAGAGTTTCCTGACTACACCACATTTTTCAAGGACACATTGAATGGAGGACACATGAAAAATTCTCCTGACTATTCCACAGGTGTGCATTATTTAGTGAGACTCTGAAGTATGAGATATAAGTAAATCCTGACTATTTATCCAGGTGTGTACATTTAGTAAGGCTCTCAACGGGTAGCCATAGGAAAGAGACATCTGACTATTCGGCAGGTGTGAATTATTCAATGATTCTCTGAATGAGTGGCCATAAAACATAGACTCCAGACTATATCACAAGTGTGTAATATTCAGTGAGGCTGTGAAAGAGGGGCCATATGAAACAGAATTCTAATGACTCCACATGTGCGTTATTCACTGTTTGTCTGAATGAGTAGCCGTATGACATAGACTCCTCATTATTCTCCATGTGTGCATTATTCCATCAGTGTCGGTATGAGTGTCCATAACAAATAGACTCCTGAAACTCCCCCAGATGTGTATTACTCAGCTTAACACAGAATTAGAGTTCATATGAAATAGACTCCTGACTACCACCCAGGTGTGTATCATTTAGGAAGCACTTAATTCATGGCTATCTTAAACAGTGTCCTGATTATTCCATAGAAGTTCATTATTCACTGGAACTTTGAATGAGAGGCCATACAAAATAGACACCTGACTATTGCTCCATTGTGAATTATTCAATAGGGTTCTAAATGAGTGGTATTATGAAATAGAATCCTGAGAATTTTCCAGGTGTGTACCATTCAGGGAGGCACAGAATGAGTGGCCATATAAAAAATGCAAGACAGTTACCCTGGTGTGGATTATTCCCTTAGGATCTAAATGAGTGGCTACATGAAGTAGACACTTATCTGTTCCCCAGGTGTGTATTATTGAATGAGATTCTGACTAAGTGGGCATAAAAATAGACTCAGGTGTATTGCCCACATGTTCATTTCTTACAGAGACTCTAAATTTGTAGGCATTTGAAGTAGACCCTTGACTGTTTCTGAGGGGAGTATTATTCACAGACGCCCAGAAGGAGTGACCATGTGAAAGAGATTTCTGCCTTATCAGATATATATGTAATTCACTAAAACACTGAAAGTGTGGCCTTATGAAATAGACCGCATTTTACTCCACAGGTGCACGTTATTTTTTGACTCTCCAAACGAACCACCATATGAAATACACTAGTGATTATTCCCCACATATGCAATATTCAAATAGGTTTTGTATGAGTGTCCATATCAAATAGTCTCCTGACTCTAACACATGTGTGTATCATTCATGGAGATGCTTCATTTGGGGCTACCGTCAATAGGGTCCTCACTCCTCCACAGCTGTTTATTACACACTGAAGCTCTGAATGAGAGGCCATATGAAATAGACTCCTGACTCTGTCCTCTTGACTATTTCTCAGCTCTCCATTTTCCACTGAGTCGCTTGGTGAACAGTCATATCAAATAGTCTCCAGACAATTCTCCAGGTGTGCATTATTCAGTGAGTCTCTTAATAAGTGCCTATATATAATAGAATCCTGAGTATTTTCCAGATATGTATGATTCTTCAATGAAGAACTGAATAAGTGGCCATGTCAAGTACACTCCTCACATTTCCATACATCTGTATTATTCTGTGAGGCTCTGAATGAGTGGCCATATAATAGAGACTCCTATGTACTACTCAGGCGTGAGTTTTTACATTCGGCTGTAAATAAGTGGCTATACAAAACAGAATCCTGACTTCCCCAGCGTGTCTGTTATTCAGTTAGGCTCTGAGTATGTGGCTATATAAAATAGAATTCTGACTACAATACAGGTGTTCTTTACTCAATGAACCTCTGAAGAAATGCCACATGTAACAGCGTCCAGAGTATTCCTCAGGTATTTATTATTCATTGAGGCTCTGAAACTTCAGCCATATGAGATTGTTTCCTGACTAGTCTACAGGCATGTATTATTGATTCAGACTGTAAATATTTGGGCATATATAATAGACTAGTGTCTATTTCAACGCTGTGTATTACTGATTCAGTCTTTGATTTTGTGGCCATATAAAACAGACTAGTGTCCATTCCACACATGTGCATATTTCACTTAGGCTGAAAATGAGAGGCTATGTAAAGTACACTCCTACAATTCTCTAGGTGTGTGTCACTCAGTGAGACTCTTTTTGTATGACAATATGAAACAGGAGGCTGTCTATCTCAAATATTTTTATTATTCTGTGAATCACTGAATGAGAAGCTATATGAAATAAACTGCTGAGTACTTTACATTTGTGCATTACTCATTGAGGTTATGAGTCAGTGGCCATATAAAATGGAATCCTGATTAATCCACGCATGCATATTATCCACTGAAGCTATGAATTTGTGTCCAAGTGAAAGAGACCCCTGACTACTCCACAGGTCTGCATTATTTATCGAGGCTCTGAATGAATGTCCATCGAGAATTGACTCCAAATTATTCTCCAGGTGTGTATCATTCAGTGAGCCTCAGAAGATGTGGTCATACTAATTAGATTTCTTACTATATCAAGGGTCTTTCTTATGCACTGAGGCTCTGAATATGTGTCTACATGAAAGAGTCTCCTGACTACACCACATATTTCAATGACACATTGAATGAGAGGCCACATGAAAAAGTCTCCTGACTGTTCAACAGGTGTGCATTATTTAGTGAGACTCTGAATGAGGAGATACAAGTAAATTCTGACTATTTTTCCAAGTGTGTACATTTAGTGAGACTCTCAACAGGTAGCCATAGAAAAGAGACTTCTGATTATTCCGCAGGTGTGAATTATTCAGTGATTCTCTGAATGAGTGGCCATAAAGTATAGAGTCCAGACTGTATCACAAGTGTGTAATATTCAGTGAGGCTGTGAAAGAGGGGCCATATGAAACAGAATTCTAATGACTCCACATGTGCATTATTCACTGTTTGTCTGAATGAGTATCCGTATGACATAGACTCCTCATTATTCTCCATGTGTGCATTATTCCAACAGGCTCAGTATGAGTGTCCATACCAAATAGACTCCTGAAACTCCCCCAGGTGTGTATTACTCAGCGTTACACAGAATAAGAGTTTATATGAAATAGACTCCTGACTTCTACCTTGGTGTGTGTCATTCAGGAAGACACTTAATTCTTGGCAATCTTAAACAGTGTCCTGATTACTCCATAGAAGTTTATTTTTGGAGAGAGATCTAAGATGGCTGATCGCTAACAGCTCAGGATTGTAGCTCTGAGAGAAAGCTTGGAAAACGTGAGGATGCCACATTTTCAGAGGAATTTTCGTCACCCACGGAGCAGAAGATTTCCAGTGGAGGAGCCCCGCCGGTCGCCAGCGCGACTTCTGTGGCTGGCGCAGCGGTTTTGTCATCGCCTCAGCGCGGCAGCTCTTCTTTCACAATTAGGTGGACTGGTACCCCTACTTATTGGCATTTGGAGCTCTGGGAAGGCAGAGCCATTTGTTGTGGACTCAAGAAGGAAGCCAGACCGGAGATTCCCAGGCAGAAGAGCACCATCAGTCTTATCGCTGTTGTTTTGGACAGCGCAGTGGCTTGCTCAGATTTTAACACTGGGAATCAATAAATTGGACATCCTCTCAGGAACTTAATCAAGAAGACGCTAATTGTAAAGACATCAGATGGATAAATTCACAATAAAGGAAAAAAACAGCCTGAAAATGTCGAGAAAACTGAAAGTCAGAACCCCTCTCCCTCTACAGGGTATAGTAATTCCTCATCAGCAACAGAACAAGCCCTAATGGAAGAGAACTGTGTTCCAGTATCTGAAGGAGGCTTTAGAAGGTGGATGGTAAAAAACCTCTGGGAATTGAAACAACTGGTTCTAACCCAATGTAAAGAAACTAAGAACTTTGAAAAAAGTTAGACAAGGGGACTCGCAAGATGGCGTCATAGAAGCCACTCAGGATTGCAGCTCTCAGTGAAGGGGCAGAGGGTGAGTCCTAGCCGCATTCTCGAATGGACTTTTTTGCCCACAGAGCATTGACAGTCCCAGGTGTGGAAGAGACTCGGGACGCTAGTAAAGCCGGCTAACGCAGCCAGCTCGCACGGCCGCTTCAGCCGGCGCCGCAGTGAGACCCGGCACGGAACTCAATGGTATGGGTTCCCTGTTAAACCGGCAATCTGAGATTTGGAAGGGCAGATTGGCATGTCCATCTGATTGAACGGGACTTGGACAGTGAGCCAGACGAGGAGTTTCCTGGGAATCGTGTTCTGAGTTGGTGCAGTGGGCAGCAGCACAAGAGATCGCATGGATCCCAGTGCCCTATCAGGAGGCTACTGGGGCGCCAGTGAGAGAGTCGATCTTACAGCTTTCGGAGAGAAAGAGAAAGAGAGACAGGACGGACTCTGAGGCAGGGAGCTGGGTGATCGGACTCAGCAGGTCCCACCCTCACAGGGACAAGCAGGGCGGCGACTGGAGGCGCTTGGGGCTGAGAGTTATGCTGCCGGCATCTAAAACGGTGCAGCTTGGTAAGGGAGGGGCGTCTGCCATTACTGACACAATCTGCCCCTACTGAAATACCACGCAGGGCTGATGCAGCCTGCCATTGCCGAGGCAACCTGCCATAACAGAGACGTCACCAGGAGGGGGGAGTGCTCCACAGCAGAAGGGAGCCCAGCAGCAACAGGGCGAATCCACACTAGCAGGTCAGAGCCCGGTAGGCAAATAGTGAATAGACTGCCTCCTAGTGGAACAGGACAATGCAAGAGATACTCATAATGAAAGTCACAACTCCCTGAGACAGAGCATTTAAGAAGGGGAAAAAAAGGTGGTGTTTTATCAGTTCTATTGCAGCAGACAAAAACAACCTCCCAACAACCCTGAATGAACAACGGAGCTAACAGTTCAGAACTGGAGCTCCGATAAAGCACAGACCGTCTCCTTAAGCAGCTCCATGACACCTGTATATCCAAAGAGTTATGACAAAAAAGAACTAATCAGACTGACATTTGGTGGACATCATTCTGGAACAAAGACAGCAGAAGAAGAAACTGGTATCATCCCTCACTGTTCCACAGCTGCTACAGGTATACTCCAGACAAGCAGGGCCTGGAGTGGACCTCAGCACTCATACAGCAGAGGAGCTCATAGGTGGGTGAGAAAAATGAGAACACATGGACACAGAGAGGCGGTCTACTATACAGTGGGGTATATTGGGGGGAATGGGGGAGGGACAGCGGGGGGGGGCTGGGGAGGGATAGCCTGGGAATGAATGCCAAGTGTGGGTGAAGGGGAGGAAGGCAGCAAAACACACTGCCATATGTGTACCTATGCAACTATCTTGCACGTTCTGCACATGTACCCCAAAACCTATAATGCAATAAAAATTAAAAAAAGAAAAAAAAAGAAATAAAGGGTATTCCAATAGGAATGGAGGAAGCCAAATTGTCTCTATTTGCAGATGACATGATAGTATACCTAGAAGACCCCATCACCTCAGCCCAAAAAATTCTGAAACTGATAAGCAACTTCAGCAATGTCTCAGGATATAAAATCAATGTGCAAAAATCACAAGCATTCCTATACACCAATAATAGACTTAAAGAGAACCAAATCGAGAATGGACTGCCATTCATAATTGCGATAAAGGAAATAAAATACCTAGGCATACCACTCACAAGGAACATAAGTGACCTTTTTAAGGAAAACTATAAACCACTGCTCAACGAAATAAGAGAGGACACAAACAGATGGAGAAACATTCCATGTTCGTGGTTAGGTAGAATCAATATCATGAAAATGGCTATACTGCCCAAAGTAATTTACACAATCAACGCTATCCCCATCAAACTACCATTGAATTTCTTCAAAGAACTGAAAAAAACCACCATGAACTGCATATGGAACCAAAAGAGAGCCCGCATAGCCAAGTCAATTCTAAGCAAAACGAACACAGTGGGAGGCATCACACTACCAGACTTCAAACTATACTACAAGGCTACAGTAATCAAAACAGCATGGTACTGGTACCAAAACAGAGAGCCGAATGAAATAGAACAGAAGTATCGGAGGCAACACAACATATCTACAACCATATAATCTTTGATAAACCAGACAAAAACAAGCAATCGGGAAAGATTCCCTATATAGTACATGGTGTTGAGAAAACTGGCTAGCCATGTGCAGAAAGCAGAAACTGGACCCTTTCCTGAAACTGCACACTAAAATTAACTCCAGATGGATTAAAGACTTAAACTTAAGACCTGACATCATAAATACCCTAGAAGAAAATCTAGGCAAAACCATTCAGGACATAGGAGTAGGCAAGGACTTCATGACCAAAACACCAAAAGCATTGGCAACAAAAGCCAAAATAGACAAATGGGACCTAATCAAACTCCACAGCTTCTGCACGGCAAAAGAAACAGTCACTAGAGTGAATCGGCATACATCAGAATGGAAAAAAATCTTTGCAGTTTACGCATCTGACAAACGGCTCATATCCAGAATTTACAAAGAACTCAAACAGATTTACAGGAAAAAAACAAACAAGCCCATTCAAAAATGGGCAAAGGATATGAACAGACACTTTACAAAAGAAGACGTACATGAGGCCAACAAACACATGAAAAAATGCTCATCATCACTGGTCATTAGAGAGATGCAAATCAAAACCCCATTGAGATACCATCTCACACCAGTTAGAATGGCTATCATTAAAAAATCTGGAGACAGGGCCGGGCGCGGTGGCTCAAGCCTGTAATCCCAGCACTTTGGGAGGCCGAGGCGGGTGGATCACGAGGTCAAGAGATCGAGACCATCCTGGTCAACACGGTGAAACCCCGTCTCTACTAAAAATACAAAAAATTAGCTGGGCATGGTGGCGTTTGCCTGTAATCCCAGCTACTGGGGAGGCTGAGGCAGGAGAATTGCCTGAACCCAGGAGGCGGAGGTTGCGATGAGCCGAGATCGTGCCATTGCACTCCAGCCTGGGTAACAAGAGCGAAACTCCATCTCGAAAAAAAAAAAAAAAAAAAAAAAAAAAAAAAAAAAAAAAAAAAATCTGGAGACAACAGATGCTGGAGAGGATGTGGAGAAAAGGGAACATTCTTACATTTTTGGTGGGAGTGTAAATTAATTCAACCATTGTAGAAGACAGTGTGGCGATTACTCAAGGACCTAGAAATAGAAATTCTATTTGACCTAGCAATCCCATTACTGGGTATATATCCAAAGGAATATAAATCATTCAACTATAAGGACACATGCACACGAATGTTCATTGCAGCACTGTTTACAATAGCAAAGTCCTGGAACCAAACCAAATGCCCATTGATGATAGACTGGACTTGAAAATGTGGCACATATACACCATGCAATATTATGCAGCAATCAAAAATGATGAGTTTATGTCCTTTGTAAGGACGTGGATGAATCTGGAGAACATCATTCTTAGCAATCTGACACAAGAACAGAAAAAGAAATACCGCATATTCTCACTCATAGGCGGGTGAGAAAAATGAGAACACAGGGACACAGGGAAGGGGTCTACTACACACTGGGGTCTATTTGGGTAAATGGGGGAGGGATAGTGGGGGGGCTGGGGAGGGATAGCCTAGGTAGAAATGCCAAGTGTTGGTGAATTGGAGGAAGGTAGCAAAACACACTGCCATGTCTGTACCTATGCAACTATCTTGCATGTTCTGCACATGTACCCCAAAACCTATAATACAATAAAAATTAAAAAATCAAAATAAAATGACCTGGAACCAACCCAAATGCTCAACGATGATAGACTGGACTGGGAAAATGTGGCACATATACACCATGGAATATTATGCAGCAATCAAAAATTATGAGCTTTTGTCCTTTGTAAGGACATGGATGAATCTGGAGAACATCATTCTCAGCAAACTGACACAATAACAGAAAAAGAAATAGCGCATATTCTCACTCATAGGTGGGTGAGAAAAGTGAGAACACATGGACACAGGGAGGTTGTCTACTACACACTGGGGTCTATTGGAGGGAATGGGGGAGGGACAGCATGGGGGGCCTGGGGAGGGATAGCCTGGGGATAAATGCCAAGTGTGGGTGAAGGGGAGGAAGGCGGCAAAACACACTGCCATGTGTGTACCTATGCAACTATCTTGCACGTTCTGCACATGTACCCCAAACCTATAATGCATTAAAAATTTTTTAAATTAAAAAAATAAAAGATTAAATGTGTCCATTAGTTGCCAATTACAAGCTTATCTTATTCGATTGTGCTTTACAGACAATGTGTTTTTTTGTTATATTTTTATTTTTATTCTTTTACAATTTGAATGTTTATGGCAGCCTTGCTTCAGGCGAAGATATCACATATCAGTGCTATTTTTCCAATAGCATGTGTTCATTTTGTGTCTGCATCACATTTTGGTAATTCACACAAAATGTTTACCTTTTTTTCCAGTTATTATAGCTTTGAACATGATCTGTGATCAGTAATTTTTGATGTTGTTATTATAATTTTGGTGGGTGCCTTGAACCACACCAATATAAGATGGGGTCAAAGTCAGTCAATACATGCTGTGTGTGTTATGACTTTTCCATTAACAGATGGTTCTTCTGTCTCTCTCCCTCTCCTTGGGCCTTCTGTTCCCTGAGACACAACAGTGTTGAAATTAAATCAGACCGAGTAATAACCCTACAGTGGCCTCTCCATATTCAAGTGAAAGGAAGAGTAACATTTCTCTCACTTGAAATCAAAAGCTAGACATGATTCAGCTTAGTGAGGAAGGTATGTAGAAAGTTGGCAGGCTGAAATCTAATCCTCTTGTCCCAAACAACTAAGTTGAATGCAAAGGAAAAGTTCTCAAAGGAAAATTATAAGTGCTACTCGAATGAATGTAAAAATGATTTTAAAAAAAAGTTTGAGTGGTCTGGTAAGAAGATCAGACCAGCTACAATACAAGGCCCTAATTCTTTTATTTGATGAAGGCTGACAGAAGAGAGGAAACTACAGAAGAAAAGTTGGAAGCTAGTAGAGATTGGTTCATAAGGTTTAAGGAAAGAAGTGGTTTCCATAACATAAAAGTGCAAGGTTGAAACAGCAAGTGCTGATGTAGAAGTTGCAAGTTATCCAGAAGATCTAGATAAGATCATTGATGAAGGTGGCTACACGAAACATATTTTCAATGTGGATGACAAAGCCTTCTATTGGAAGAAGTCTGCATCTAGGACTTTCATAGCTAGGAAAGAGAAATCAATGCCTGGTTTCAAAGCTCCAAAAATAAGACTTTCTTGTTAGGGGCTAATGCAGCTGGTGACTTTATTGCACAGGTGGTAGGCGCCCTAACCCCCATGTTGTTCAACGGTCAGTAATTTATAGAAATAATACAGAAGTAAATGTGTGCATCTATCTAATTTAATCTAATGTGCCTAGTAGTATCTATCTAGATTCATATTCCCTATATATTCATATTCCCAATACCTATCCATTGAGAAGGGAAGAGAGGGCCTGGGAGCAATCATACTGAAATAGCATGAATTGACTTAGCACTGAATCTTAGTTTCTAAATATCATTCATCTCTTAGAACAACCAGGATTCCTTGGAGAAACAGCTGATTCCATGGCTGCAATGGGGAAGTACAAAATGAGCCTAGAACATCTCGTGTCATAAAGTAAGAAGATGCTCAAAGAATTGTTAGAATATGTCAATATGACCCAAAATACAGCTGTATGGGGACTATATTGTCCAAACCTGGAACAACTTGAGCATTGACATACATATTGAGAGTAATAAATTATATCCCACTGAATAAAATAGAGACTCGTGAGTCTATACAAGCAATAATAAGTATATGCATACATTGAATTTTTAATAAGCAACAGAATATTTATACAGTCTTGAAGTATCTGCTCACAAAATGTTTACAAATTGCAAACGGGAAAATTGTATTTTTACAGTGTAGATGCTTGGCAGATATATTAATGCAAATGATTAAACTTAACATCATTAATAATGGAACAAATAGAAATGATGTAAGACATGATAAAATGTAATATGATCACTGTATCACCTGAATGTAATCACGGAGAAACATTAGACCAAATTGAGAGGCAATCTACAAAATAACTGGGCTGTCCTCTTTAACAGTATTAAGATCAGAAAAGCCAAGGAAGGATTGAGGAACTCTATCAGATCAAAAGAAACCTTAGAGTCATGACAACTAAAGGCAACATGTGATTCTTGGGTGGAGTTTATTCTTTTTCTATAAAAGACATTTTTGGGGCAATTGGTAAAACTTGAATGGGCTTTAAAGATAAAATGGTAGTAATGAATCAATAATTCTGATATTTACATCCTGGCTACCTAAGAGAATGTCTTTTCTAGATAATACACTCTGCAGTATTCAGGGGGAATGGATCATTAGGTCAAAAATTTAATCTCAAATGGGTGAGAAAAAATTCTTTTTACTGTTCTTGTGACTTTCCTGTAACTTTGAGACAGTTATTCTTTAAGTAACCAAAAAAACTACTAATTGAGCCACATTACAGATAGAATGGGAAAAGAGAAAACTGACAGAGGAAGTACAAACAACTCAGTTGAGGACCATCTCAATACAGAGAAGATAAGTAATGGGGAAATAATTGGTAGAGGAGATTTCCAAGATGATTTCTTATTCCCATCTTTGTTCCTAAGCACTTTATTCATATTTATTTATTACATTCATCTCCTTTTATTCTATTTTTGTATCCCCATTTCTATTACAGATTACAAATTTATTGAAGAAAAGATTTGTGTTTTATATACCCCTTATATGCATGTAGCATCATATTTAGCATATCACAATGTGCTTCTTCAATATTCAAACAACAGGACCATTTTCAAACAAGTGATTGGATTTTTGTAAGAGTATAATGAGCAGTTTTCTTTATAAACCTGGGAGACAAAAGACATTGACTCGCTTTTAAGGAGAGGACATTGTAGTTATAACAAATAACTTCTAGATTGCTGGGATATAACATACTAAAAAAGTTTTAAGGTATTTTATAGCTAACCTGATAATCTTTTGGAAATCATCTGTTCTCCATGGGTAAAATAGAAAAAGGCACAATGATATATTGAGATAATTAAGGGTATGTAATATTGTGATGAAGTATGCACTAAAAGCTTTCTTAAAGGTAGAATTGTGCATGACACATTTTTAAGCAGTATCTACAAGTAACAGGCTAGAACTCTCCCTCTTCCTTAGGATTTCAATAAATCAGACTGTTGGCAGATTTTTCATCATGTATACGTGTAAATTAATAGCTGTTTTTGCAGTAGAGAGAAGAGAGTAATTGTGTAGGAAGAAGAGACCATGAGAATTTCACATCCAGTCAAGATAGGACAAAAATAAATCTACTTGCATTCCTATGTTACATGTTTAGAGATCAATTAAATGGGGCTTGCTTGGTGGAGGCTGCAGTAAGTGAAGAGATTTAATAGAGATTGGGGAGAACAGAAAATCCAGAGAATCATACCCAAGGTGCAAATGTAATACAGTTAGACATTTTCTGTAGATCACTTCAAGGACCTGGCATGTCTTGTCTGAGTTAATCAGAGAGGAAAAAATGAAAGTGAGTGTATATGTTCATTGGAGGTGTGCGAATGTATGGGAAAGGGGAGAAATGGACGGAGGAAAAGGTGTTGAAATGAAACATCAAGAGCTTATGGAAAATGCAAAACAGAAACAAAACCAAGAAAACGTCTTTGAGCGGCATACCTGTGTATGAATTCATTTTTTCATAGCATCTTTAGCATGGTCAAAACAGAAAATTCAAGCAGTTATTCAGTCAGTCAAACTAGTAGCAGGCACACATACACATTCCAAATGCTACAAATATTTGTAGGCCACCCACCTGGTTAATTTCTGCCAAAGCAACTATCCCTAAATAATTACCTTAAGTCCTTATTCATATTGTTTGTAGAAACATCACTCAATGGAAAACATTTAATAAACTGGAGTATTTATAATTATATAAAAATTCATGTCAGTAAACAAGGCCAGTCTGAAAAATATGTGAAGAATAACAGTATGACACATTTTATATTAGAAAATGAAGTCTTTTCTTTATTGCTTAGAGTTGTAACATCACATAGTCTATGCTGGTGGTTTTATTGTGGGGGTATGAATTAGTCAATCAATCAGTTAGTATTTATTAAGCTTCTGTACAGCATGTAAAGCATGCTCATCAGATTTGCAAATGACATAAATCTTAGCGGGATGGTAAATGCACTGCATGACAGACATAGCATCCAAAAAAGATTTTGACAGCTCAGAGCAATGGGCTGAATCTAACAAGTTGCAATATAACATAGATAAATATAAATGCCTGCCCTTGGGTCCACAAAGCCAACTGTATATGTATATGTATAAAATGGAGTAAGTGTGATTTAGCAGTGATATAAATAGAAAAAAAAAACAGTGTTTTAGTTAATAGCTCAACTTACTTGATCAGTTTTAGCTGCATGATGCCGTTGCCAAAAATCTAGCATGCAATTTTAAATTGTATTAAGGTGACAATCCTGTACCAGTTTGACAGGTAAGACCACATCTAGAGATTGTAGTATTTCTGGAGCCACATTTTAAGAAGAGAGACACTAAAAACTATGTCATATTTAGAACATCACAGACACTAAACACATTTATGCTGAATAAGACAGGAGAGGAATGACATCCTTCTTTACATTTATATAAGCTCTCACATGGAAAAGGGATTAAGTTTGTTTGGTGTGGTATCAAGAGAGCTGGAACTTATGAACTGAAGTTATAAGGAGATACATTTGAATTCAATCATTTATAATAATTACATATAATAGTAAAATCTGTTCAAAGAGAAAGGTGTTCCCAAAGTCTGCAGAGGCAGGATACTACAACAGTTTAGCCTTTGTAATATGGGGACAACACCATTGTGAGGCAGGGATCTAGGAAGGCAGTGGGATGACACAGGGAAAATGTGTAGCACAATGCGGGGCAGGTAGTAAGTAGTTATAGCACACAGGGGATGTTACCTTTCCTATTGTGGGAGGTGTTGACACCAATCCTGAATCCTTCTGGGTAGAGGTACAGAAGAGATGCTAAACGGATGGATCTGACAAACTAAATGACTGTTACTTCACAACCCTAACTGGCTATAATTATCTGTTTAAACTGGCTCTGAAACCACCAGTCACCCTCTGTAGCACCTTGAATATATTTTATATATTTTTTGATAGAGTCTTACTCTGTCACCAAGGATGGAGTGCAGTGGCACAATCTCGACTCACTGCAACCTCCACCTCCTGGGTTCAAGCAATTCTCCTGCCTCAGCCTCCCGAGTAGCTGTAATTACAGGAAAGAAGCACCATGCCTGGCTAATTTTTTGTATTTTTAGTAGAGATGGAGTTTCATCATGTTGACTAGGCTGGTCCCAAATTTTGGACCTCAAGTGATCTGCCCATCTCAGCCTCCCAAAGCACTGGGATTACAGGTGTGAGCTACCACACCTGGCCAAATTTTTGTTTATAATTCTTTATTTTCATTTTAAATTGTGTTTAAAATAGAGAGAAAAGTAAACCTGCCTAGGTTGCTGTAAAGATTAAAAAGAATGAATATGCATAAATATTTTACAGCAATGTTTGACATACTAGTTTTTTTTTTGTTTTTGTTTTTTTGAGATGGATCCTTACTCTGTCACCCAGGCTCTGGAGTGCAATGACATGTTCTCTGCTCACTGCACCCTACACCTCCTGGGTTCAAGCGATTCTACCGCTTCAGCCTCCCAAGTAGCTGTGAATACAGGTGCATGCCACCTTGCCCAGATGATTTTTTTTTTAGTAGAAATGGGGGTTTCATTATGTTGGCCAGGCTGGTCTCAAACTCCTGACCTCATGATCTGCCCACCTCTCCCTCCCAAAGTGCTGGAATTACAGGCCTGAGCCACTGCGCCTGGCCCATACTAGCTTTTTATTATTCGTTAACTACTTTTGTAATGCAAAATAGGTGGCAAATGATTTTTGAAGAATAGAGGACTTGAGATGCGTGTTTTGAAAAACACTAAACATTTAGATAAGTGCCTTTATGGAAAGAGCTTGAACAAATTATGAGATTAAATAGAGTATAATCATCAGACAATGAGGGAGATTTTACCAGTTGGATTGGAGGTTGGCTGTTGATAAAGGTTAGAAATACAACTGGGTGAGATGAGAGAGGAAAAAACTCAGAAGGCCTTAGGTTTAGGATGGTAAGCAATTGGATGGGATGTGTGGGGATTCCATGTGTTCTTAGGTGGGGGAATACAACATACATGTGATATTTAAAAATAACTTATATAGTTTTCAGGATACATTGCCTTACATTAGCTTAAAAATTATGGATGGGATAGTGGAATCTTTTTATGCAAATCATTCTTTCACTTAGAAATAGAAATTTCTATTTCGGGGCAACTTCTATTTCAGAAATTCTAAGACTTTTCTCCTCCATAAAGTTTTCTGATTCATATCACAGTGGTTTTCTTTTTTGTTTGAATTTCTTAGCATTCAAAATGATGTTCCTTGTATTCATATCATCCATCATGATCTTTTGAGAGTAAATTTAAATTTAAGATACATTCTCAAATTACTTCATGTTAATATATTAGAAAGGTGTTATTCTGAATGCATAAAATGGTTTTGCTTCAAATGAGACCCTCCACATTAATAAAACTGCTCTCCTTGGGAAGCTTCTAAGTTCGTTCTGGGAAAGCAAGTCACACAGAGAAGATCTGAAAATATGTTATACACCACACATATCAACAAATTAAAACATAATTTCTCAAAGCAACTCTTTGGAAAAAATAACACCTCTTAACTGCATTAAGATTCAGTATTGAGACCCGGCAAGATGGCGTCGTAGAAGCGACTCAGGATTGCAGCTCTCAGTGAAGGCACAGAGGCAGACATAAACAACCTCCCAACAACCCTGAATGAACAACGGAGCTCACAGCTCAACACTGGAGCTACTATAAAGCACAAACCGTCTCCTTAAGCAGCTCCCTGACCCCTGTATATCCAAAGAGTCACCGCAAAAAAAAAGGACTAATCAGACTGACATTTGGCGGGCATCATTCTGGAACAAAGACAGCAGAAGAAGAAACTGGTATCATCCCTCACTCTCCCACAGCTGCTACAGGTATACTCCAGACAAACAGGGACTGGAGTGGACCTCAGCACTCATACAGCAGAGGGGCTAGACCATTAGAAGGAAAACTAAGTAACAGAAATACTTCATCATCAACAATCTCAGCATCCACACAGAGACCCAATTGAAAAATCAGCAACTACAAAGACGACAGGCGGATAAATCCATAAAGATGGGAAGAAACCAGCGCAAAAAGGAGGAAAACACCCGAAACCAAAACACCTCACCTCCTACAAAGGACCAAAACTCCTCACCAGCAAGGGAACAAAGCTGGACGGAGAATGAGTGTGACGAAATGACAGAATCAGACTTCAGAAAGTGGATAATGAGAAACTTCAGTGAGCTAAAAGAACATGTTCTAAATCAGTGCAAAGAAACTAAGAACCTTGAAAAAAGATTTGAAAAAAAATTCGAGGAATTGATAACAAGAATGGAAAACTTAGAGAGGAATATGAATGAATTGAAGGAGCTGAAAAACACAACACGAGAACTTCGTGAAGCATGCACAAGTTTCAACAACCGAATTGACCAAGCAGAAGAAAGAATATCAGAAATTGAAGATCAACTCAATGAAATAAAACGTGAAACCAAGATTAAAGAAAAAAGCACAAAAAGAATGAACAAAATCTCCAAGAAATGTGGGACTATGTGAAGAGACCCAACCTATGTTTGATAGGAGTACCAGAATGTGATCAAGAGAATGAATCTAAGCTGGAAAACACTCTTCAGGATATTATCCACGAAAATTTCCCCAACCTAGCAAGACAGGTCAATACTGAACTCCAGGAAATACAGAGAACACCACAAAGATACTCCGCAAGAAGAGCAACCCCAAGGCACATAATCGTCAGATTCACCAGGGTTGAAACAAAGGAGAAAATTCTAAGGGCAGCCAGAGAGAAAGGTCGGGTCACCCACAAAGGGAAGCCCATCAGACTCACAGCAGATCTCTCGGCAGAGACTCTACAAGCCAGAAGAGAGTGGGGGCCAATATTCAACATCCTTAAAGAAAAGAGCTTTCAACCCAGAATTTCATATCCAGCCAAACTGAGCTTCATAAGTGAAGGAAAAATAAAATCCTTCACGAACAAGGAAGTACTCAGAGATTTTGTCACCACTAGGCCTGCTTTACAAGAGCTCCTGAAAGAGGCACTACACATAGAAAGAAACAACCAGTTCCAGCCATCCTAAAAGCATACCAAATGCTAAAGACCATCAACAAAATGAAGAATGTACATGAACCAATGGGCAAAACAGCCAGATAGCATCAAAATGGCAGTATCAAATTCACACATAACAATATTAACCCTGAATGTAAATGGGCTAAATGCACCAATCAAAAGACACAGACTGGCAAATTGGATAAAAAACCAAAACCCGTCACTGTGCTGTATCCAGGAAACCCACCTCACACACAAAGATACACAAAGGCTCAAAATAAAAGGATGGAGGAAGATTTACCAAGCAAATGGAGAGCAAAAAAAAGCAGGAGTTGCAATTCTCATCTCTGATAAAATAGACTTTAAAGCAACAAAGATCAAAAGGGACAAAGAAGGTCACTACATAATGGTAAAAGGATCGATACAACAAGAAGAGATAACGATTCTAAATATATATGGACCCAATGTAGGAGCACCCAGATATATAAGGCAAGTTCTTAATGACTTACAAAGAGACTTAGACTCCCACACAATAATAGTGGGAGACTTTAACACTCCACTGTCAATAGCAGACAGATCAACCAGACAGAAAATTAACAAGGATATCCAGGACTTGAACTCAGACCTGGAACAAGCAAACCTGATAGACATTTACAGAACACTACACCCCAAATCCACAGAATATACATTCTTCTCAGCACCACATCACACCTACTCCAAAACTGACCACATAATTGGAAGTAAAGCACTCCTCAGCAAATGCAAAACAACGGAAATCATAACAAACAGTCTCTCAGACCATAGTGCAATCAAGTTGGAACTCAGAATTCAGAAAATAACTCAGAACTGCACAGCTTCATGGAAACTGAACAAGTGGCTCTTGAATGTTGATTGGATAAACAATGAAATGAAGGCAGAAATAAAGAAGTTCTTTGAAACCAACGAGAATGAAGACACAACGTACCAGAATCTCTGGGACACATTTAAAGCAGTCTGTAGAGGAAAATATATAGCAATAAATGCCCACATGAGAAAAGTGGAGAGATCCAAAATTGACACCCTATCGTCAAAATTGAAAGAGCTAGAGGAGCAAAATCAAAAAAGCTCAAAACCTAGCCGAAGACAAGAAATAACTAAGATCAGAGCAGAACTGAAGGAGATAGAGACAAGAAAAACCCTTCAAAAAAATCAACAAATCTAAGAGCTGGTTTTTTGAAAAGATCAACAAAATAGACAGACCACTAGCCAGACTGATAAAAAAGAAAAGAGAGAACAACCAAATAGATGCAATAAAAAATGATAAAGGGGAAATCACCACAGATTCCACAGAAATTCAAACCATCATCAGAGAATACTACAAACAACTCTATGCACACAAACTAGTAAATCAGGAAGAAATGGATAAATTCCTGGATGCCTGTGTCCTCCCAAGCCTAAACCAGGAGGAAGCCGAAACTATGAATAGACCAATAAAAAGGTCAGAAGTTGATGCAGCAATTAAGAGCCTACCACACAAAAAAAGCCCAGGTCCAGATGGGTTCACAGCTGAATTCTACCAGACACACAAAGAGGATCTGGTACCATTCCTTCTGAAACTATTCCAAATAATCCAAAAAGAGGGAACCCTTCCCAAATCATTTTATGAGACCAACATCATCCTGATACCAAAACCTGGCAGAGACTCAACAAGAAAAGAAAACTTCAGGCCAATATCCATGATGAACATAGATGCAAAAATCTTCAATAAAATACTGGCAAATCGATTGCAACAGCACATTAAAAAACTTATCCATCATGATCAAGTAGGATTCATCCCGGGGATGCAAGGCTGGTTCAACATATGCAAGTCTATAAATGTAATTCACCACATAAACAGAAGCAAAAACAAAAACCACATGATTATCTCAATTGACGCAGAGAAGGCATTTGACAAAATTCAACAGCCCTTTATGCTAAAACCCTCAATAAACTTGGTATTGATGGAACATATCTCAAAGTATTAAAAGCTATTTATGAAAAACCAACAGCCAATATCATACTTAATGGGCAAAAACTGGAAGCATTCCCTTTGAAATCCGGCACTAGACAAGGATCCCCTCTCTCACCACTTCTATTCAACATAGTACTGGAAGTTCTAGCCAGAGCAATCAGGCAAGAAAAAGAAATAAAGGGTATTCAAATAGGAAAGGTGGAAGCCAAATTGTCTCTATTTGCAGACGACATGATAGTATACCTAGAAGACCCCATCACCTCAGCCCAAAAGCTCCTGCAACTGATAAGCAACTTCAGCAAAGTCTCAGGATATAAAATCAATGTGCAAAAATCACAAGCATTCCTATACACCAATAACAGACTTAAAGAGAACCAAATTAAGAAAGAACTGCCATTCACAATCATTACAAAGAAAATAAAATACCTAGGAATACAACCTACTAGGAATGTAAGGGACCTCTTTAAGGAAAACTACAAACACCTGCTCAATGAAATAAGAGAGGACACAAACAGATGGAGAAACATTCCATGTTCGTGGTTAGGAAGAATCAATATTGTGAAAATGGCTATACTGCCCAAAGTAATTTACACATTCAATGCTATCCCCATCAAACTACCATTGAATTTCTTCATAGAACTGGAAAAAAACACCATGAATTTCATATGGAACCAAAAAAGGGCCCGCATAGCCAAGTCAATTCTATGCAAAAAGAACACAGCGGGAGGCATCACGCTACCAGACTTCACACTATACTACAAGGCTACAGTAATCAAAACAGCATGGTACTGGTACCAAAACAGAGATATAGACCAATGGAACAGAACAGAAACATTGGAGGCAACACAACATATCTACAACCATATCATCTTTGATAAACCAGACAAAAACAGGCAATGGGGAAAGGATTCCCTATTTAATAAATGGTGTTGGGAAAACTGGCTAGCCATGTGCAGAAAGCAGAAACTGGACCCCTTCCTGACACTGCACACTAAAATTAACTCCAGATGGATTAAAGACTTAAATGTAAGACCTGACACCATAAAAACCCTAGAAGAAAATCTAGGCAAAACCGTTCAGGACATAGGAGTAGGCAAGGACTTCATGAACAAAACACCAAAAGCATTGGCAACAAAAGCCAAAATAGACAAATGGGACCTAATCAAACTCCACAGCTTCTGCACGGCAAAACATACAGTCACTAGAGCGAATCGACAACCATCAGAATGGGAAAAAATCTTTGCAGTTTACGCATCGGACAAAGGGCTGATATCCAGAATTTACAAAGAACTCAAACAGATTTACAGAAAAAAAAACAAACAAGCCCATTCAAAAATGGGCAAAGGATATGAACAGAAACTTTACAAAAGAAGACATACATGAGGCCAACAAACATATGAAAAAGTGCTCATCATCATTGGTCATTAGAGAGATGCAAATCAAAACCACATTGAGATATCATCTCACACCAGTTAGAATGGCGATCATTAAAAAATCTGGAGACAGCAGATGCTGGAGAGGATGTGGAGAAATAGGAACACTCTTACACTGTTGGTGGGAGTGTAAATTAGTTCAACCATTGTGGAAGACAGTGTGGCGATTCCTCAGGGACCTAGAAATAGAAATTCCATTTGACCCAGCAATCCCATTACTGGGTATCTATCCAAAAGACTGTGAATCGTTCTACTATAAGGACACACGCACACGAATGTTCATTGCAGCACTGTTTACAATAGCAAAGACCTGGAACCAACCCAAATGCCCATCGATGATAGACTGGACTGGGAAAATGTGGCACATATACACCATGGAATATTATGCAGCAATCAGAAATGATGAGTTTGTGTCCTTTGTAGGGACATGGATGAATCTGTAGAACATCATTCTCAGCAAACTGACACAAGAACAGAAAAAGAAATACAGCATATACTCACTCATAGGCGGGTGAGAAAAATGAGAACACATAGACACCGAGAGGCGGTCTACTATACACTGGGGACTGTTGGGGGAAATGGGGGAGGGACAGCGGAGGGGGGCTTGGGGTGATAGCCTGGGGATGAATACCAAGTGTGGGTGAGGGGGAGGAAGGCACCAAAACACACTGCCATGTGTGTACCTATGCAATTATCTTGCACGTTCTGCACATGTACCCCAAACCTATAATGCAATAAAAATTAAAAAAAAAAAAGATTCAGTATTTAAGTTAGAAATAACCATCATCATTTATAGTGATTCAAACACAATCTAGTATATTAAAATTTATTCTGTTGTTATACACATGAGCTCATTTGGAGAAAGGATCATGACTTACTCTTGTTGGTGTAGCTCATAAAGCCACTGTTGGTACCAAGTTGATGCTTTATGAATACAATTTAAATTAGAAATTTGTAGGAAATGGGAATACCATTTTTCCAGTAAGAAATTCAGCACATGTACTCTTGTCTATTTTCCAGACTGAGTCAGCAGTTTCTTTCAGTTTTTCTGGTTAGAAGGAGTAGAATGGCAGCAAAGATATGGCATTTCAGTGGAACCAGTGATTGTGAAAAATTAGTCTAGGTGGACTTGATTCTATTTTCCCCTTGGTGGCTACTGAAGTATTATGTAACTTTCTGGACTTTTGAATTATACTTTTCGCTAATCAAGTATGAGAATGGGAGGATAGTGTCAAGAATTCTACTTAAAAAAGAATCTAGTATACTTTTGTACTCAAAGGGATGAGTACAATATATCACAAGGACACAAATGTGACCAAAAAGTGGTTAAAATAAAGTATGAAATTTGAAGAGAATGAGGATTTGAGCATGACCTTCTCTATATCTTTTTTTCAAAGTGTTTTCAGATCTCTTCTGAGGGAGTTTAAAGACTTTTCTACAACTGCTACTGGTTTTGTCCATTCATTCATTCAAGACACTCCAATAAACATGAACAAGCTCCTCTAATCCTCACAGGGCTAGAGAATGAGATAGGTGCGAAGTTTATTTTAGCAGAAGGCTTTCTTTTCACAAATCAGAAATTTCATTGTATGTATTCCCTTAAATAACTGGCAAGGGGACCATCAGAATGAGCTATTGCAAAAATCCACCTCAGTCTTTACAGCTTCAGGGTGATGGGGCCCCAGATCAGGGTTGTAAAATAGTTTAGAGAATCTTGGAACATAAAACATGGTACAGAAAACCAAAGAAGATTTAATCTTATGTATAGAAAGGTGGTTGGTAAAGGAGGGGGCAATGGAAGAGAGTGGCTTGGGATCATCATTAATCATTCTTTAAGTACCTACAAAGTGAAAATATCATTCTGAAATTCACTGCAAGTGACACTGAATTCTTTTACTAAGCAAATGTGAGGAGTTGATAAAGAAAAGAAGGTCCTGAACTCTTGACAAGAGATATAATACAGTGAATACAGAAAATCAAAAACATTATTTCTATATGACTCAAAATAAAGGTGCACTTAAACTTGTAAAAGACAACATTTTTATTTGAATGATATGACAGAACTGTCACAGGAGTGTTACCTGCTATAAAGAAAGTCTAAGAATTATTACCTTTATTAGACCAGTGACACTGAGGTTTAGCCATACATTTCTAACTTCTGTCCCTCTACAGAGAAATTTTTCTTTTCTTAAATAAACTTTCATGCTAGTGTTAATATATTGTTGGCTCTCTCATGCTCTGAGAATACTGCTGATATAAAACATGTATATGTTAGATTGGTAATAGTATCTTTAGTGTAGCTGACTAGAACAAATGTGTTTCCCTCATGGCTGTGCTAATGTGATAAAGGAAAATTGGCTGTTCATCAGCTTTTGGCTGGGTAAAGACAGTAGAGATGGAACCACATTCTTTTTTATGCATTAATACCACTGAGAACTTTTCACTAGATATATTTCCTGTGCCTGCATGTTGTGCAAAGATGTTGTAAAACATGAGATAATGCTGCAAATAACAAAGTAGAAAAGCCTGTATCTTTTATAATGATAACAGTCTAACACCTAACAGGCTGTAAAAAAATGGGATGCAAAAAGAAATGCAGCCCTACTATCCAGCAAAGCAGAATATATCCAGGCCCGTGAGGACTTGGTATATGATTTTAGGTATATTGAAGCTTTGTTTTAAAATTAAATCAAATGCAACACTAGATCAATGGATTTAAGAAACAACATGGTTTAAATGAAAGTAGGTTGGTCTGAATGGAGAAAACCCATATTGGGTAACTTTTTGAAAAATCAGTATTACCAGGTAATTATAATAATAACTTCCTGGTTTTTCATTTCATTTTGTTTTGTTTTGTTTTGTTTTTTGGGGAACATTGAAAAAGATTTTTAATACAAGTTCACAATGATTTTAAGATATTTGAGAATAAATTTCATATTGATTAATTATTACAAGTCTTTTCTAACATAAAAGCATTAAAAGTATAACCAGTTTCATGCTCACAGAAAAATTGAGTGGGAAGTACAGAGACCACCCAAACATGCTATACCCCCATTACCCAAAGCCTCCACGTCTGTTAAAGCCCTGCACCAGTGTGGTGGTATATTTGTTACAATTGTCAGACCTACATTGATACATCATTATCACTCAAAGTCCATAGTAGAATAACATGTTGAATGGTTTGATGTCATTTTAATTAAAATGTTAGCATCCAACCTTTCCATTCCATGACCTTAAATCTTGCTCTCTCCTCCCCTCTCTCAACCCCTCCCCTTTCTGAGCTTTTTATTTGCCATTTCAGCTCCTTCGCTAATTAGAGTACCAATGATTCTTTTTTGCATTTAAGCTAAAAGCACTTGAACAAAAGGACTATTTGCAGAGATAAAGTTGATATCAGAACAGGTGATCAGTTTATTTAGAAGTACATGCAATTAAAAGTTTTGTGAAGGTATTTTCTATGGATATTCTGCATAAAAGTTTGATTAAATTGGCTATTCTGGGTTTCTGTCATAAAAATTCCATAGCTTTTTATCATGTAATCCAAGAGTTATCAAACTACAACTTGTGGGTCAAATAAGCTGGCCATCTGTTTTTAAAAATAAAGTTTTATTTGGACACGGCCATGCTCATTTGTTTACATATTGTCTGTGGATGCTTTTGCATTACAGCATCAGAGTTGAGCAGAGTTGGGCAGCAACCATTTGGCCCACAGAACCAAATCTTTTGACTTACAGAGGAAAAATATTATCTGGCTATTTACAGAAAAAAAAATTAGCTAATCCCTAATATATGTAGTTATTTGGCTAATTGCTTGATTGATTGGTCTAGAATATAATTGGCAAATTTTTGTTGTCCTACATTGGAAAAGTATATCTGAAAATCACCAACTGACATCAATACCTACGACAGTAAATTTGAGAAATACTTGATCCTAGTAATTTGAATTATATCCACGTGTAATAATTTATCAGTATGTCTAGTTTTAATTATTTCTCCCCATTGTACTCATTTTGCTTTATTTCAAATATACCCATAACAAATTTAATTTGTATTTAAAGAAGTAACACATCCTCAAAAACCTTGCAGAAGCATGGCAACCAGAGCTGTTGCATGTATGGGACAAGCTATTATGCATACTTGTGAACAACTGGAAGATATCATCATAGCACAAAATGACACTATGTAGATTTATATCTAGATAAACATATGGAGATATCATTGAGCTATTAAAATAATGTTTTCAGTCTTCCCAACTGAACAAAGTAGAGAAGAAAGGATATTTAAGAAATACTGCTGAAATGTGGTTATTATAAAATAAATGTTTATGCACTTAAGATAATAATGGTGGTAATTTCTTACAGGTGCATCAGACAAAAATCAGCTTCTTTAACAATGGCTTGGAGAAGAATTATACACCTTTTGATGCAAGAACTCTAAGTGGTTCCATTACAGATTTTGGGTCTGGTACTGTGCAAATAGGACAGAGCTTAACTGGTAAGATTCTGATTTCAGAATATTATTTATTACATCCAATTACATTGTTCTTAAAAATGCATCAAACAAATAATATTTTTAAATATCTATGTGTATTCATATTCTAGGGCTGATGAACAAATTACCACCAACTGGGTGGCAGATTAATAAAAGTAAAATTTAATTTTTCATAGTTTGGAAGCTGGAGGTCAGAAATTAAGGGCTCAGTGGTGTGAGTTCCTTCTGGAGGCTCTGAGAGAGAATCCATCCCATGTTTCTCCTTGTGCTGGCTGCTGGCAATCCTTAGAGTTGCTTTACTCACCGCTTCCTAACCAAACTTTGCCTCCTTCTCTAAATCTTCTCCCCTTTACCTCCATTATAAGGACACTTGTCATAGAATTTAGGGCCCATTCACAACCAAGAGGATCTCACTCTGAGATTCTTAATTAATCACATGTGTAAAGACCCTTTCTTTTCTTTTTCTTTTTTTGTTTAATTTTTATTGCATTATAGGTTTTGGGGTACATGTGCAGAACGTGCAAGATAGTTGCATAGCTAAACACATGGCAGTGTGTTTGCTGCCTTCCTCCCTGTCACCCACACTTGGGATTCATCCCTAGGCTATCCCTCTGCAGCCCCCCCACAGTCCCTCCCCCATTCCCCACAATAGACCCCAGGGTGTAGTAGACCCCCTCCCTGTGTCCATTTGTTCTCATTTTTCTCACCCGCCTATGAGTGAGTATATGCGGTATTACATTTTCTGTTCTTGTGTCAGTTTGCTGAGAATGATGTTCGCCAGATTCATCCATGTCCTTACAAAGGACACAAACTCATCATTTTTGATTGCTGAATAATATTCCATGTGTATATGTGCCACATTCTCCCAGTCCAGTCTATCATCGTTGGGCATTTGGGTTGGTTCCAGGTCTTTGCTATTGTAAACAGTGCTGCAATGAACATTCGGGTGCATGTGTCCTTATAGTAGAACGATTTATAGTCCTTTGGATATATACCCAGTAATGGGACTGCTGGGTCAAATGGAATTTCTATTTCTAGGTCCTTGAGGAATCGCCACACTGTCTTCCACAACAGTTGAACTAATTTATACTCCCACCAACAGTGTAAGAGTGTTCCTCTTTCACCACATCCTCTCCAGCATCTGCTGTCTCCAGATTTTTTAATGATCACCATTCTAACTGGCGTGAGATGGTATCTGAATGTGGTTTTGATTTGCATTTCTCTAATGACAAGCGATGATGAGCATTTTTTTCATGTGTTTGTTGGCCTCATGTATGTCTTCTTTTGTAAAGTGTCTGTTCATATCCTTTGCCCATTTTTGAATGGGCTTGTTTGTCTTTTTCCTGTAAATCTGTTTGAGTTCTTTGTAAATTCTGGATATCAGCCCTTTGTCAGATGTGAAAATGCAAAAATTTTTTTCCCATTCTGATGGTTGCCGATTCACTCTAGTGACTGTTTCTTTTGCTCTGCAGAAGCTGTGGAGTTTGATTAGGTCCCATTTGTCTATTTTGGCTTTTGTTGCCAATGCTTTTGGTGTTTTATTCATGAAGTCCTTGCCTACTCCTATGTCCTGAATGGTTTTGCCTAGATATACTTCTAGGGTATTTATGGTGTCAGGTCTTACGTTTAAGTCTTTAATCCATCTGGAGTTAATTTTAGTGTGCAGTGTCAGGAAGGGGTCCAGTTTCTGCTTTCTGCACATGGCTAGCCAGTTTTCCCAACACCATTTATTAAATAGGGAATCCTTTCCCCATTGCTTGTTTTTGTCTGGTTTATCAAAGGCAATATGGTTGTAGATATGTTATGTTGCCTCCGATGCTTCTGTTCCGTTCCATTGGTCTATATCTCTCTTTTGGTACCAGTACCATGCTGTTTTGATTACTGTAGCCTTGTAGTATAGTTTGAAGTCTGGTAGTGTGATGCCTCTCGCTGTGTTCTTTTTGCTTAGAATTGACTTGCCTATGCGGGCTCTTTTTTGGTTCCATATGAAATTCATGGTAGTTTTTTCTAGTTCTGTGAAGAAATTCACTGGTAGTTTGATGGGGATAGCAGTGATTGTGTAAATTACTTTGGGCAGTATAGCCATTTTCACGATATTGATTCTTCCTAACCACGAACATGGAATGTTTCTCCATCTGTTTGTGTCCTCTCTTATTTCGTTGAGCAATGGTTTGTAGTTTTCCTTAAAGAGATCCCTTATGTTCCTTGTGAGTTGCATTCCTAGGTATATTATTTTCTTTGTAGCAATTGTGAATGGCAGTTCGTTCTTGATTTGGTTCTCTTTAAGTCTGTTATTGGTGTATAGGAATGCTTGTGATTTTTGAACATTGATTTTATATGCTGAGACATTGCTAAAGTTGCTTAACAGTTGCAGGAGCTTTTGGGCTGAGGTGATGGGGTCTTCTAGGTATACTATCATGTCGTCTGCAAATAGAGACAACTTGGCTTCCACCTTTCCTATTTGAATACCCTTTATTTCTTTTTCTTGCCTTATTGCTCTGGCTAGAACTTCCAGTACTATGTTGAATAGGAGTGGTGAGAGAGGGCATCCTTGTCTCATGCCCGATTTCAAAGGGAATGCTTTCAGTTTTTGCCCATTCAGTATGATATTGGCTGTTGGTTTGTCATAAATAGCTTTTATGACTTTGAGATATGTTCCATCAATACCAAGGTTATTGAGGGTTTTTAGCATAAAGGGCTGTTGAATTTTGTCAAATGCCTTCTCTGCATCAATTGAGATAATCATGTGGTTTGTGTTTTTGCTTCTGTTTATGTGGTGAATTACATTTATAGACTTGCGTATGTTGAACCAGCCTTGCATCACCGGGATGAATCCTACTAAATCATGATGGATAAGTTTTTTAATGTGCTGTTGCAATCGGTTTGCCAGTATTTTATTGAAGATTTTTGCAACTATGTTCATCATGGATATTGCCCTGAAGTTTTCTTTTCTTGTTAAGTCTCTGCCGGGTTTTGGTATCAGGATGATGTTGGTCTCATAAAATGATTTGGGTAGGGTTTTCTCTTTTTGGATTATTTGGAATAGTTTTAGAAGGAATGGTACCAGATCCTCTTTGTGTGTCTGGTAGAATTCAGCTGTGAACCCATCTGGACCTGGGCATTTTTTGGGGGTAGGCTCTTAATTGCTGCCTCAACTTCACACCTTGTTATTGATCTATTCATAGTTTTGGCTTCTTCCT
The DNA here is from genome assembly GCA_031835075.1 of Saguinus oedipus. Classification (NCBI taxonomy): domain Eukaryota; kingdom Metazoa; phylum Chordata; class Mammalia; order Primates; family Cebidae; genus Saguinus; species Saguinus oedipus. The sequence continues at coordinate 173,446 of JASSZA010000042.1, forward strand.
GGTTTAGCCTTGTGAGGACACAAGCATCCAGAAATATATCCATTTCTTCCTCATTTACTAGTTTATGTGCATAGAGTTGTTTGTAGTATTCTCTGATGATGGTTTGAATTTCTGTGGAATCTGTGGTGATTTCCCCATTATCATTTTTTATTGCATCTATTTGGTTGTTCTCTCTTTTCTTTTTTATCAGTCTGACTAGTGGTCTATTTTGTTGACCTTTTCGAAAAACCAGCTCTTTGATTTATTGATTGTTGAAGGGATTTTCTTGTCTGTATCTCCTTCAGTTCTGCTCTGATCTTAGTTATTTCTTGTCTTTGGCTAGGTTTTGAGCTTTTTTGATCTTGCTCCTCTAGCTCGTTCAATTTTGATGATAGGTTGTCAATTTTGGATCTCTCCACTCTTCTCATATGGGTACTTATTGCTATATATTTTCCTCTACAGACTGCTTTAAATGTGTTTCAGAGATTCTGATACGTTGTGTCTTCATTTTCGTTGGTTTCAAAAACTTCTTTATTTCTGCCTTCATTTCATTGTTTATCCAATCAACATTCAAGCGTCAGTTGTTCAATTTCCATGAAGCTGTGCAGTTCTTAGTTATTTTCTGAATTCTGAGTCCAACTTGATTGCACTATGGTATGAGAGACTGTTTGTTATGATTTCAGTTGTTTTGCCTTTGCTGAGGAGTGCTTTACTTCCCATTATGTGGTCAATTTTGGAGCAGGTGTGATGTGGTGCTGAGGATAATGTATATTCTGTGGATTTGGGGTGGAGAGTTCTGTAAATGTCTATCAGGTTTGCTTGTTCCAGGTCTGAGTTCAAATCCTGGATATCCTTGTTAATTTTCTGTCTGGTTGATCTGTCTGCTATTGACAGTGGAGTGTTAAAGTCTCCCACTATTATTGTGTGGGAGTCTAAGTCTCTTTGTAAGTCATTAAGAACTTGCCTCATATATCTGGGTGCTCCTACATTGGGTCCATATATATTTAGAATCGTTAGCTCTTCTTGTTGTATCTATCCTTTTACCATTATGTAATGACCTTCTTTGTCCCTTTTGATCTTTGTTGCTTTAAAGTCTATTTTATCAGAGACGAGAATTGCAACTCCTGGTTTTTTTTGCTCTCCATTTGCTTGGTAAATCTTCCTCCATCCTTTTATTTTGAGCCTTTGTGTATCTTTGCGTGTGAGGTGGGTTTCCTGGATACAGCACACCGATGGGTTTTGGTTTTTTATCCAATTTGCCAGTCTGTGTCTTTTGATTGGTGCATTTAGCCCATTTACATTTAGGGTTAATATTGTTATGTGTGAATTTCATACTGCCATTTTGATGCTAGCTGGCTGTTTTTTCCGTTGGTTCATGTAGATTCTTTATTTTGTTGATGGTCTTTAGCATTTGGTATGCTTTTAGGATGGCTGTTACTGGTTGTTTATTTCTATGTGTAGTGCCTCTTTCAGGAGCTCTTGTAAAGCAGGCCTAGTGGTAACAAAATCTCTGAGTACTCGCTTGTTCATGAAGGATTTTATTTTTCCTTCACTTATGAAGCTCAGTTTGGCTGGATATGAAATTCTGGGTTGAAAGTTCTTTTCTTTAAGGATGTTGAATATTGGCCCCCACTCTATTCTGGCTTGTAGAGTCTGCCGAGAGATCTGCTGTGAGTCTGATGGGCTTCCCTTTGTGGGTGACCCAACCTTTCTCTCTGGCTGCCCTTAGTATTTTCTCCTTCATTTCAACCCTGGTGAATCTTACGATTATGTGCCTTGGGGTTGCTCTTCTTGCGGAGTATCTCTGTGGTGTTCTCTGTATTTTCTGGAGTTGAGTGTTGACCTGTCTTGCTAGGTTGGGGAAACTTTTCTGGATAATATCCTGAAGAGTGTTTTCCATCTTAGATTCATTCTCTTCATCACATTCTGGTACACCTACCAAACGTTGGTTGGGTCTCTTCACATAGTCCCACATTTCTTGGGGATTTTGTTCATTCCTTTTTGTGCTTTTTTCTTCAATCTTGATTTTACGTTTTATTTCATTGAGTTGATCTTCAATTTTTGATATTCTTTCTTCTGCTTGGTCAATTCAGCTCTTGAAACTTTTGCATGCTTCACGAAGTTTTCATGTTGTGTTTTTCAGCTCCTTCAATTCATTCATATTCCTCTCTAAGTTGTCCATTCTTGTTATCAATTCCTCGAATTTTTTTTCAAATCTTTGTTCAAGGTTCTTAGTTTCTTTGCACTGATTTAGAACATGTTCTTTTAGCTCAATGAAGTTTCTCATTATCCACTTTCTGAAGTCTGATTTCGTCATTTCATCACACTCATTCTCCGTCCAGCTTTGTTCCCTTCCTGGTGAGGAGTTTTGGTCCTTTGTCGGAGGTGAGGTGTTTTGGTTTCGGGTGTTTTCCTCCTTTTTGTGCTGGTTTCTTTCCATCTTTATGGATTTATCTGCCTGTCGTCTTAGTAGTTGCTGATTTTTCAATTGGGTCTCTTTGTGGATTCTGAGATTGTTGATGATGAAGTATTTCTGTTACTTAGTTTTCCTTCTAGTGGTCTAGCCCCTCTGCTGTATGAGTGCTGAGGTCCACTCCAGGCCCTGCTTGTCTGGAGTATACCTGTAGCAGCTGTGAATCAGTGAGGGATAATACCCATTTCTTCTTCTGCTGTCTTTGTTCCAGAATGATGCCCGCCAAATGTCAGTCTAATTAGTCCTTTTTTTGTGGTGACTCTGGATATACAGGGGTCAGGGAGCTGCTTAAGGACACGGTCTGTGCTTTATAGGAGCTCCAGTGCTGAGCTGTGAGCTTCGTTGTTCATTCAGGGTTGTTGGGAGGTTGTTTATGTGTGCTGCAATAGAACTCATAAAACACCACTCTTTTTTCCCCCTGATATGCGCTGTTTCAGGGAGTTGGGGCTTTCTTTATGAGTATCTGTTGCACAGTCCTGCCTCACTAGTTGGCAGTCTATTCACTATTTGCCTGCCGGGGCTCTGGCTTGCTAGCGTGGGTCCGCCCTGTTGCTGCTGGGCTCCCTTCTGCTCTGGAGAGCTCCCCTCTCCTGTCGGAGTCTCTCTGTTATGGCAGGTTGCCTCGGCAACAGCAGGCTGCATCAGCCCTGGGCGGTACTTCAATAGGGGCGGATTGTGTCAGCAATGGCGGATGCCCCTCCCTCACTGGGCTGCACCATCCTAGATTCCTGCAGCAAAACTCTCAGCCCCAAGCTCCTCCAGTCACTGCCCTGCTTGTCCCCATGAGAGTGGGACCCGCCGAGCTCGATCACCCAGCTCCCTGCCTCAGAGTCCGTCCTCTCTCTCTCTCTCTCTTCCTCTCTGCAAGCTGAAAGGTCGACTCTCTCACTGGCGCCCCAGTAGCCTGCCAATAGGGCACTGGGATCCGTGCGATCTCCCGTGCCGCTGCCCACTTCACCGGCTCAGATCACGCTTCCCAGGAAACTCCCAGGAAACTCCTGGTCTGGCTCACTGTCCAAGTCCAGTTCAATCAGATGGACGCACCAATCTGCCCTTCAAACTCTCAGATTGCCGGTTTAACAGGGCACCCAGAACAGTGAGTTTCATGCCGCGTCCCACTGCGGTGCGGGCCGAAGCGGCCGCGCGATCCGGCTGTGTTAGCCAGCTTTACTTTACTAGCGTCCTTTGTCTCTCCCACACCTGGGACTTTCAACACTCTGTGGGCTAAAAAGTCCATCCGAGAATGCGGCTAGGACTCACCCTCTGCGCCGTCACTGAGAGCTGCAATCCTGAGTCACTTCTATGATGCCATCTTGCCTCCCCTGACATTCGGCTTCCACCTTTTCTATTTGAATACGCTTTATTTCTTTTTCTTGCCTGATTGCTCTGGCTAGAACTTCCAGTACTATGTTGAATAGGAGTGGTGAGAGAGGACATCCTTGTCTGGTGCCAGATTTCAAAGGGAATGTTTTGTTTTTGCACATTCAGTATGATATTGCCTGTTGGTTTGTCATAAATAGCTTTTTGTACTTTGAGATATGCTCCATCAATACCAAGTTTATTGAGGGTTTTTAGCATAAAAGCCTGTTGGATTTTGTCAAATGCCTTCTCTGCATCAATTGAGATACTCATGTGGTTTTTGTTTTTGCTTCTGTTTATGTGGCGAATTACATTTATAGACTTGCATATGTTGAACCAGCCTTGCATCCCTGGGATGAATCCTCCTTGATCATGATGGATAAGTTTTTTAATATGCTGTTGCAATCTGTTTGCCAGTATTTTATTGAAAATTTTTGCATCTATGTTCATCATGGATATTGGCCTGAAGTTTTCTTTTCTTGTTGAGTCTCTGCCGGGTTTTGGTATCAGGATGATGTTGGTCTCATAAAATGATTTGGGAAGGGTTCCCTCTTTTTGAATTATTTGGAATAGTTTCAGAAGGAATGGTACCATATCCTCTTTGTGTGTCTTGTAGAATTCGGCTGTGAACCCATCTGGACCTGGGCTTTTTTTGTGTGGTAGGCTCTTAATCGCTGCCTCAACTTCAGACCTTGTTATTCGTCTATTCACAGTTTCGGCTTCCTCCAGGTTTAGGCTTGGGAGGACACAGATGTCCAGGAATTTATCCATTTCTTCCTTGTTTACTAGTTTATGTGCATGGAGTTGTTTGCAGTATTCTGTAATGATGGTTTGAATTTCTGTGGAATCTGTGGTGATTTCCCCATTATCCCTTTTTATTGCATCTCTTTGGTCATTCTTTTTTCTTTTTTATCAGTCTGGCTAGTGGTCTGTCTATTTTGTTGATCTTTTCAAAAAACCAGCTCTTGGATTTATTGATTTTTTGAAGGGGTTTTCTTGTCTCTATCTCCTTCAGTTCTGCTCTGATCTTAGTTATTTCTTGCATTTGGCTAGGTTTTGAGCTTTTTTGATCTTGCTCCTCTAGCTCCTTCAATTTTGATGATAGAGTGTCAATTTTGGATCTCTCCACTCTTCTCATGTGGGCACTTATTGCTATATATTTTCCTCTACAGACTGCTTTAAATGTGTCCCAGAGATTCTGGTACGTTTTGTGTTTGTTCTCATTTGTTTCAAAGAACTTTTTTATTTCTTCCTTAATTTCATTGTTTATCCAATCAACATTCAAGAGCCACTTGTTCAGTTTCCATGAAGCTGTGCAGTTCTGAGTTATTTTCTGAATTCTGAGTTCCAACTTGATTTCAGTATGGTCTGAGAGACTGTTTGTTGTGATTTCAGTTGTTTTGCATTTGCTGAGGATTGCTTTACTTCCAATTACGTGGTCAATTTTGGAGTAGGTTTGATGTGGTGCTGAGAAGAATGTATATTCTGTGTATTTGGGGTGGAGAGTTCTGTAAATGTCCATCAGGTTTGCTTGTTCCAGGTCTGAGTTCAAGTCCTGGATATCCTTGTTAATTTTCTGTCTGGTTGATCTGTCTGCTATTGACAGTGGAGTGTTAAAGTCTCCCACTATTATTGTGTGGGAGTCTAAGTCTCTTTGTAAGTCATTAAGAACTTGTCTTATATATCTGGGTGCTCCTGCATTGGGTCCATATATATTTAGAATCGTTAGCTCTTCTTGTTGTATTAATCCTTTTACCATTATGTAATGACCTTCTTTGTCACTTTTCATCTTTGTTGCTTTAAGGTCTATTTTATCAGAGACGAGAATTGCAACTCCTGCTTTTTTTTTGCTCTCCATTTGCTTGGTAAATCTTCCTCCATTCCTTTATTTTGAGCCTTTGTGTATTCTTGCGTGTGAGGTGGGTTTTCTATATACAGCACACCGATGTGTTTTGGTTTTTTATCTCATTTTTCAGTCTGTGTCTTTTGATTGGTGCCTTTAGCCCATTTACATTTAGGGTTAATATTGTTATGTGTGAATTTGATACTGCCATTTTGATGCTAGCTGGCTGTTTTGCCCCTTGGTTCATGTTGATTCTTTATTTTGTTGATGCTCTTTAGCATTTGGTATGCTTTCAGGATGGCTGTTACTGGTTGTTTATTTCTATGTGTAGTGCCTCTTTCAGGAGCTCTTGTAAAGCAGGCCTAGTGGTGACAAAATCTCTGAGTACTTGCTTGTTTGTGAAGGATTTTATTTTTCCTTCACTTATGAAGCTCAGTTTGGCTTTCTTTATGAGTATCTGTTGCACTCTCCTGCCCTCTCAGAGGCAGTCTATTCACTATTTGCCTGACAGGGCTCCACCCTGCTAGCGTGGGTCCTCCCTGCTGTGGCGGGACTCCATTCTGCTGTGGAGCGCTCTGCCCTGCTGGTGTGGTCTCTCTGTTATGGCAAGTTGCCTTGGCAATGGAAGGCTGTTTCAGCCCTGGGCGGTACCTCAGTAAGGGCGGATTGCCTCCATAGTTGTGGACACCCCTCCCCCACAGGGCTGCACCATCCTAGATGCCAGCAGCAAAACTCTCAGCTCCAAGCACCTCCAATTGCCACCCTGCTTTTCCCCGTAAGGGTGAGACCAGCCGAGCTCGATCACTCAGCTTCCTGCCTCAGAGTTTATCCTCTCTCTCTCTCTCTCTCTCTTCCTCTCCCCATGCTGAACGGTTGACTCTCTCACTGGCACCCCGGTAGCCTGCCTATAGGGCACTGGGATCTGTACAATCTCCCATGCTGCTTCCCACTGCGCCAGCTCAGATCACGTTTCCCAGGAATCTCCTGGTCTTGCTCATTGTCCAAGTCCTGTTCATTCAGATGGACATGCCAATCTGCCCTTCCAAATCTCAGATTGCCGGTTTAATAGGGCACCCAGACCAGTGAGTTCCGTGCTGGGTCCTGCTGCGCTACAGCACCAGCAGAACTGGCTGCGTGAGCTGGCTGTGCTACCGTCCCGTGTCTCTCCCACACCTTGGACTTTCAACGCTCTGTGGGCAAAAAAGGTCCATCCGAGAATGTGGCTAGGACTCACCCTTTGTGCCTTCACTGAGAGCTGCAATCCTGAGTCACCTCTATGACGCCATCTTGGAAGCCTCTCAATGCAAAATTCTCAAGGACCCTTTCTAAAAATTAAGGTCACAGTCACAGATTCAAGAGGATAATATATCTTTTGGGGTTTTTTATTTGACTTACTACATTTGGGAAGCTTTCAAATTGAAATTTATTTATTCTGATTAGTTTTTAAGGCATTTCAGTGTGTAATAATCTATATTTTCTCTCTCTTTTTTGAGAGGTTTGCATTTTAACGTAGAGCATTTTTAAACTAGGACTACAAAGTATTAGATGCAAGTTGAGAAATAGTATTAACATGTAATTAACTGGACTAATATTTACATTTCCCACATTAAAAATGGGTCATATCATTTAAGAAAATATCATATGCTATATGCTATATAAAACCAGAAGTTGAAATAAGCAATTATTTTGAAATATCTAGTACAATGGCTTTTAAAATGCCTACATTTTAAAATAAAACATTATTTTATATTATTGTATAATATATGCTTATTATAAAAAAACTCTAAACAATATGAAACTCTGTGAAATAGAAAGTATTTTTTATATTTCTATCTTCAGAGATAGATACAGTTTAACGTTTTTATACTCCTCCAGATTTTTAGTACATTTTTAGCTAGAGATATAGTTGTAAATATATTTTTCCAAATATAAAATTACAATACATATGCTTTTTCTGAGTCCTCTAAAAATAAATACTTCTTCAAATGCTATAAACAACATTTCATGTCAATATGCTTTCTCATTTAGATGTATGTTCTCATTTAAAATGGCTGTTTTGTACGCAATTATATAGGTGTAATCCATATTTCTTAAGCTCCTATAATGAACATTTAGGTTTTTTCTAAGGTTTCAATATAATTAGCATTAGCAATATTTTATTTATAGAAAATATCTTATATAGAAAACATTTTATATATCTGCATATATTTATATATCTGTGTCTATATCTACATTTCTATTTATATATATCATCTAATAATCTATCAGTTATACACAGACATATACATACGTACGTATTTGAGCAGTTACCTGATTGCATCGTTCCTTAATACCCTATACGTTGGTGTCAACCTGCCTGAATTAATATCCCACTTCCTCACTTACTAGCTATATGTTCTGGCAAGATATTTTGATGTTTCTAAAGGGGTAGTCACCCTAACTTTAAAATGATGATGATGATAATATTGATATCTCCTAGGGCCAGTGTAAAGATCAAATGAAGCAATGTCATATAAAATATTACTGTGTTTCAAGTCCCTGGCATGTAGTAGATACTCAATTTTCATTTGTTAAATAATGAATAAAGGGCTAAGCATTATGCCTGTATATAAACTATATTTTCTTTCTCTTCGGCGTGGGCTTGGATTTTAATGTACAGCATTGTTAAATTAGGACTATATAATACTAGATGAAAACTGGGAAATAATATTAACCTACAATTAACTGGACTATGTGGTTTATGTTTTCCCATGCTAAAAATTGGCTGTATAGTTTAAGAAGATAACATATACAGTATATATTGAGAAAAAAGAATATTTACTAAACTATATTCGTAAATAATACTATTATTAATGTTATTATAATTATTTCCCTAAAATAAATCCATAGAAGTTGAATGGCTTGGTTGAAGCATATGGTCATTTTATATTTTAATACATATTACAGAGATTGCTCTAATGCATAACAACAGGCTACCTCCAGAAAGGTTGTGAAATTTTATAACCTCATTAAAATATATAGCCAAGTACTTGTTTCCTTAAACACTAACTAACCTTACAAATTATCCATTTTTTTCATCCTTGCTATTTCTCTAAGTGAAAAATATTGTTGAATGATGTCTTAGAATTATTTGGCCATTAATGAGTTTGAGTAGCTTTTCACATATGTCTTGATCATTTGCATTTTATTTTTGAATTCTTTATTCATACAATGTGTCCATATTTATACTCTGTAATTCCTTATTTATAAAAGCTCATTTATGTTTAGAATATTATGTTGCAAATGTTTTATTCAGTTTTTAGGTGGCTTATGAAGTTTGTGGTCTAGACATTTTAAAGTAATATTTTAAGATTTAATCAAAACAATGCATGTATGCAAGTTAGTGCATAAATATTAAAGCTATACCTTGATGAGTTTTTAATCTTTATATCCACCTATGTAATTCTCATTTAGAAAAAGTTGTAGAACATTTCCAGAATCTCAGAGTCCTCTAATGCACATCCACTCTAAAAATAAAAACGGAATAGCTTCAATGTAGATCTCTATAACCATAAACTGACGTTGCTTATTCCTGAACTATCATACAAATAAAATCATGAAGTAGGTACTCTTTTGTGTTCTTTTTGCTTAGCACTATGCCAATGAGACTTTTCCATAGTGTATGTGGCCTTGGTATATCTTCAGCTTTAGGAAATAACTTCTGAATAATTTTCTAAGTGGATGTCCCAAGAAGCAGTATTTGAGGATTCCAAATGTTCCACATCCTTACCAACTCTTAGTAGTTCCAGGTGTTACCATTCTTTGCTATTCTGGTGGTTGGTTAGTGCATTTCCTGATCAAAGATACTGAGATCTTTTCATGTGCTTATTTGCCAAGTAAATATGCTTGTTTGTGAAGCCTTTTCCCAATTTTAATTGGATAGTTTGTATTTTTCTTAATAATTTACAGGAGGTCTTCAATATTTTTAATATGAGTTATTTGATGAATACAGAATAGCAAATATGGTCTTCTGGGCTAGGGCTTATAGTCACATTCTCTTGATGATTGTTGATAAGCAGAGCTTCTTAATTTTAATACTTTTTGTGTTCTGTTTAGACTATTTTTGCAAACCCTGATATCATGAAGATATTCTCCTACACTTTATTCAGGAAGATTTATTATTTTACTTTTCAAATTTTAGTCTATGTTCTATCTAGAATAGATTTTTGGAGATCATGTAAGGGAGGGGTCAAAATTTTTTTTCCCTCCTGGATGCATAATAAACGTAAAACACCTTGCCGCTTTAAACAAATTATTGCTTCTACCATTCTGCAGTGGTAACTTTGTCATCAGTTATCTGTATATGTGAAGATGGGTTTGTTTCTGAACTTTCTATTTTTTCCCAATGATCTGTCTGTCTGTCTAGACTTGGGTCAAAATATTTAATTACTGTATTAACTGTATTATTTAGTTTTAGTTACTGTATTAATACACATGTCTTAATATATAGCAGTTCTTCAACTTTTTTTTCTTTTAAGATCGCCTTGGCTATTATATATAAATTTTAGAAACAGAATTTCAATTCTCCTAAAAAATTCTGCTGAGATTTAAATTACTAAGTCATATTTGGGAGAATGGGCATCTAAACAATATCAAGTTTCCAACCCATAAACGTGATATATTCCTTAATTTCTCCCAGCAACCTTTTTAGTTTTCTATATAGAGGTCTCACTCATATTTTTTAGATTTGTTCATATATATTCATTGGTTTTCCTTTTTAATAGACTGTATTTTTTAGAACAATTTTAGAGTCACAGAAAGCTTGAGTGGAAAGTATAGAGAGTTCCAGTATGATCTCTGCTCCTACACACACACAGTCTCCTCCATTGTCAATATTCCTCACCAGAGCAGTATATGGTATGTTTGTTACAATTGATGAATTTACATTGACATATCATTATCACCCACAGTTCATAGTTTGCACTAGAGTTCACTCTTGATGTTGTACAATGAAAAGTATCCACTAGTCCAGTATCCTACAGAGAGTAGTTTCACTCTCTAAAAATCTTCTGTGTTCCTCATATTCATCCTTTTATCTATCCTAAACTTTGGCAGTCACTGATATTTTCACTGTGTCTGTATTTCTACCTTTTACAGAATATCATATAATTGGAATAAAAATGTATCTTTTTCAGATTGGCTTCTTTCCTTTAATAATATGCATGTAAGATTTCTTCATGTCTTTTCATGGCTTGGTGGTTCATTTCTTCTTAGTACTAAACAATAATCCATGTTTAGATACAGCATATTTGATTTGTTCATTCACCTACTGAAGGACATCTTGCTTGCTTCCAAGTTTTGGCAATTACGAGTAAAGTTGCTATAAACATCAGTGTGTAGAATTTTGTGTGAACATAAGTTTTCAACTTATAAATGCCAAAGATTGCAATTACTGGATCATATGGTAAGATAAGGTTAGTTTTGTAAGAAACTGTAAAATTGTCTTCCAAAGTGACTATATCATTTTACATTCCCATCAGCAATGAAAGAGAGTTCCTGTTGCCCCACATCCTTTCCAGCATTTGGTGTTGTCAGTGTTCTGGCTTTTTGGCCTATTGGTTATTTTGCATGCAATTATATTTAGTATTGTTTTTGTACTTCATTTTCTAATTTTGTTACTATTGCATAAATGTTGACCTATGTTCAGTGACCTTGAAAAAATCATTATTAATTCTGATAGGTACACAGTCCTATCATTTTCACATGTCAGGAACTTACCTGTTTTTGAATGTTTGTAATAAATGTGTGAAATGAACACAGCATAAATAGCTCCTATCGATACTTACATCTGATGCACTTATTAATTCTGAAATAATACAAAATTTTAGTTTTGTTTTTCTCCATGACCTGAGTTACTAACCAATGTGTAGCTTTAAAAGAGATGGTATATATTTTTGATATTCAAAATATTGTGGTTAAATGGCCAAGCTCTAGATTAAATATAACCCAGGTTTGCTTCTTTGATCAAAATATTTACTCCCTTGAAGTCTGGTTTCTAATCTATTAAATGGTGTTTTAATATGCAATTCATAGGAATCTTACAAGAATTATATGAGATGATGACTGTTGAGAAAATATTGCTTATTGTATAGTAAATGTGCAATAAGCAGTAACTATTTTACACTCTTTGAACATCTATTTTCTTATTGTGAAACAATAGGATAGGGATGACACTATCTTTCCATATGATTGTTGTATCAATCAAAAGGGAAAATATGTAAAGACTCTATGACTTTAATTTGTGTATGCTCTTAGATAAGCTAAACATGTGAAGAAGCAATATTTTAAAGAACCTATATATTTAGATACTTGGTTTGAGTAATTAGTATACTGAATAATTTTATAAAATACTCTGTGTGCAGAATTTTTAGGTAACACATTAAATCTTGTGAGCCTTATTTCATTATTTATTCCCCATTAGTACTTCTAAAAGTGTTTTATTGCAGCAAATGTTGCACAAAGTGTTTGATAGTGCCATAAATTAGTCCATGATACACTGCAGGGTTAAAATGGCTTGCTTCTATTCTACTTCAGCATACTAAATGTTAAATTAGTGCTTCAAAAGGACAGTGCAAACTGAAGATGATATTTGTTTTTAAACTCTGTAGAAATAAATTTCACTCCTGATTAGAAAGCATGTAGCTAGAAACTGGATTATTTCAAATATTAGTTTTTTATTATAATTTTCTCCTTTACATTCTGGGCATCTGAGAACTACAGAAGGAAAAGAATATTTTAAATAATTTTTATCTTTACTCTATCAATTTATATGTACAGTCATACCTACTGTATCTTTTCCCTAATTAGAGATGGCATATAGACTGACTCATTACTTCTGCCTAATGAGCCAGGCTCCATGCCACCTCTCTAATCAGAAAAGAGATAGGTACAGAATGTTCCTATGGACTTATTATAAATCATTTTCTTTCTCTCGCTTACTCCTTTTTTAAAATAAAAAAATTAAGTCACTCTCCTCCATACTTTTGTTCATATCCAAGATGGTTTCATTCAAAAGGGGTAATTGTGCAAGTGATTACTGGGCTAAATTAAAGGTGCTATCATGCAGTGCCAAGCCGGCTGTCTCTGCTTTGGAACAGACATCACCTCAAACACAAGTACATCAAATGAATGCCTATAGCAGATCAAGATGGATCTTTTCTGTCTTTCTCTGATTAGGTTTCACTTGCTTCTCTGTTTCTGCACCCAGACAGTAACAACTTTCCACATGAGTGTTGGCTACTACAGAGCTTTTTCTTTGAGTCTTATCTCTACCATAAAACTCTAGAAAAATGTGTTGCCAGTGACACTTTCTGTTATTGCAAGACTTGTCTCTGTCTTTCCTGAAAAATTAATCAGTGGGCCAAATACGTGCTTTTTACTGAACCCTTACCTGTCCTTATTAAGGGTAAAATCTGGTTTGATCAGACTGATTTTTATATATACAAATAGAAACACCTTAGACCATCCATATCAATTAAAGTAATTTGGTTCCTTTTCAGAACATTTTCTTTGAGCTGTAAATTTATTTTTGTGCTTCCAGTTGGGCATATAACCTAGAGCACTTGGGTTAACAGATATGTAGTTGTGAGGAGTCACCATTGTCATTGTGGTGATAAAATATACTAGCTTTCCAAATTTTGGATTTAAAATTACAGAAATGGGCAGAGGGAGACCCAAGATGGCATTGTAGAGGCAACTCAGGATTGCAGCTCTCAGTGAAGGCGCAGAGGTTGACTCCTAGCTGCATTCTTTGATGGACATTTTTTTCCCACAGAACGTTGAAAGTCCCAGGTGTTGGAGAGACACGGGATGCTGGTGCAGCCAGCTCGCAGGGCCAGGTCAGCCGGTGACACACCACAGTGGCACCCGGCACAAAGCTCACTGGTCCAGGTGCCCTGTTAAACTGGCACTCTGAGATTTGGAGGGGCAGATCGGCATGTCCATCTGATTGAACGGGACTTGGACAATGAGCCAGACCAGGAGACTTCAGGGAAACGTGATCTGAGCCAGTGCAGTGGGCAGCAGCATGGGAGATCACACGGATCCCAGTACCCTATCAGGAGGCTACTGGGGCGCCAGTGAGAAAGTCAACCATTCAGCTTGGGGAGAGGAAGAGAGAAAGAGAGAGGACGGACTGAGGCAGGGAGCTGGGTGATCGGGCTCGGCGGGTCCCACCCTCAAAGGGACAAGCAGGGTGGCGATTGGAGGTGCTCAGGGCTGAGAGTTTTGCTGCCGGCATCTAGGATGGTGATGCCCGGTGGGAGGGGCATCCACCACTATGGACGCAATCTGCCCCTACTGAAGTACCGCCCAGGGCTGATGCAGCCTGCTGTTGCCGAGGCAACCTGCCATAAAAGGGAGACTTTACCAGCAGGGCAGAGCATGCCACAGCAGAATGGAGCCCAGCAGCAACAGGGCAGACCCGTGCTAGCCGGGTGGAGCCCCAGCAGAAAAATAGTGAATACACTGCCTCCTAGCTGGGCAGGACAGTACAACAGATAATCATAAAGAAAGCCCCAACTACTTGAGACAGATCATCTAAGGGGGAAATAAAAGAGAGGGGTTATGAGTTCTGTTGCAGCAGACAAACACATTCTCACAACAACCCTGTATGAACAACGAAGCTCATAGCACAGCACTGGAGCTCCTATAAAGCACAGACTGTCTCATCAAGCAGCTCCCTGACCCCTGTATATCCAAAGAGTCAACCCCCCAAAAAACTAATCAGACTGACATTTGGCGGGCATCATTCTGGAACAAAGATAGCAGAAGAAGCAATTGGTAGCATCCCTCACAATTCCACAGCTCCTACAGGTGTACCCCAGAAAAGCAGGGCCTGGAGTGGACCTCAGCACTCGTACAGCAGAGGGGCTAGACCATTAGGAGAAAAACTAAGTAACAAAAATACCTCATCATTAACAATCGGGGCATCCACACAGAGACCCAATGGAAAAATCAACAACTACTAAGACAACAGGTGGATAAATCCATAAAGATGGGAAGAAACCAGCGCAAAAAGGAGGAAAACAACAAAAACCAAAACATATCACCTCCTACAAAGGACCAAAACTCCTCACCAGCAAGGGAACAAAGCTGGACGGAGAATGAGTGTGAAAAAAATGACAGAATCAGACTTCAGAAAGTGGAAAATGAGAAACTTCAGTGAGATAAAAGAACATGTTCTAAATCAGTGCAAAGAAACTAAGAACCTTGAAAAAAGATTTGAAAAAAGATTCGAGGAAATGGTAACAAGAATGGACAACTTAGAGAGAAATATGAATGAATTGCAGGAGCTGAAAAACACAACACGAGAACTTCGCGAAGCATGCACAAGTTTCAACAGCCGAATTGACCAAGCAGAAGAAAGAATATCAGAAGTCGAAAAACAACTTAATGAAATAAAACTAGAAACCAAGATTAAAGAAAAAAGCACAAAAAGGAATGAACAAAGTTGCCAAGAAATGTGGGACTATGTGAAGAGACAAAACCTACGTTTGATAGGTGTACCAGAAAATGATGAAGAGAATGAATCCAAGCTGGATTCTCCTCGCTTCATGAAGAGAATGAATCCAAGATAATATCTTCAAGATATTATCCAGGAAAATTTCCCCAACCTAGCAAGACAGGTCAATACTCAACTCCAGGAAATACAGAGAACACCGCAGAGATACTCCACAAGAAGAGCAACCTTAAGGCACATAATCGTCAGATTCACCAGGGTTGAAATGAAGGAGAAAATACTAAGGGAAGCTAGACAGAAAGGTTGGGTCACTCACAAAGGGAAACCCATAAACCTCAACACAGATACCTTGGCAGAGACTCTACAAGCCAGAAGAGACTGGGGACCAATATTCAACACACTTAAAGAAAAGAACTTTCAACCCAGAAATTCATATCCAGCCAAACTGAGCTTCATAAGTGAAGAAAAAATAAAATCCTTCATGAACAAGCGAGTACTCAGAGATTTTGTCACCACTAGGCCTGCTTTACAAGAGCTCCTGAAAGAGGCACTACACATGGAAAGAAACAACCAGTATCAGACATCCTAAAAGCATAACAAATTTTATAGAGCATCAACAAAATGAAGAATCTACATAAACCAATGGGCAAAACAGCCAGCTAGCATCAAAATGGCAGTATCAAATTCACACATAACAATATTAACCCTAAATGTAAATGGGCTAAATGCACCCAACAAAAGACACAGACTGCAAATTGGATAAATAACCAAAACCCATTGATGTGCTGTATCCACGAAACCCACCTCACATGCAAGGATACACAGAGGCTCAAAATAAAGGGATGGAGGAAGATTTACCAAGCAAATGGAGAGCAGAAAAAAAGCAGGAGTTGCACTTCTCATCTCTGATAAAATAGACTTTAAAGCAACAAAGATCAAAAGAGACAAAGAAGGTCATTACATAATGGTAAAATGATCAAAAAAACAAGAAGAGCTAATGAATCTAATTATATATAGACCCAATGCAGGAGCACCCAGATATATAAGGCAAGTTCTTAATGACTTACAAAGAGACTTAAACTCCCACACAATAATAGTGGGAGACTTTAACACTCCACTGTCAATATCAGACAGATCAACCAGACAGAAAATTAACAAGGATATCCAGGACTTGAACTCAGACCTGGAACAAGCAAACCTGATAGACATTTACAGAACTCTCCACCCCAAATCCACAGAATATACATTCTTCTCAGCACCACATCACACCTACTCCAAAATTGACCACATAATTGGAAGTAAAGCACTCTTCAGCAAATGGAAAACAACTGAAATCATAACAAACAGTCTCTCAGACCATAGTGCAATCAAGTTGGTACTCAGAATTCAGAAACTAACTCAGAAACACACAGCTTCATAGAGACTGAACAACTGGCTCTTGAATGTGGATGGAATAAAAAATGAGATGAAGGCAGAAACAAAGAAGTTCTTTGAAACCAACGAGAATAAGGACACAACGTACCAGAATTTCTGGGACACATTTAAAGGAGTCTGTAGAGGAAAATATATAGCAATAAGTGCCCACATGAGAAGAGTGGAGAGATCCAAAATTGACACCCTATCGTCAAAATTAAAAGAGCTAGAGGAGCAAGATCAAAAAAGCTCAAAACCTAGCCAAATGCAAGAAATAACTAAGATCAGAGCAGAACTGAAGGAGATAGAGACAAGAAAAGCCCTTCAAAAATCAATGAATCCAAGAGCTGGTTTTTTAGAAAGATCAACAAAATACACCACTAGCCAGATTGAAAAAAAGAAAAGAGAGAACAACGAAATAGATGCAACAAAATAGTGCATCTAGGATAATGGGGAAATCACCACAGATTCCACAGAAATTCAAACCATCATCAGAGAATACTACAAACAACTCTCTGCACATAAACTAGTAAACCAGGAAAAATGGATAAATTCCTGGACACCTGTGTCCTCCCAAGCCTAAACCAGGAGAAAGCCAAAACTATGAATTGACCAATAACAAGGTGTGAAGTTGAGTCAGCAATTAAGAGCCTACCACACAGAAAAAGCCCAGGTCCAGATGGGTTCACAGCTGAATTCTACCAGACACACAAAGAGGATATGGTACCATTCCTTCTGAAACTATTCCAAATAATTCAAAAAGAGGGAACCCTTCCCAAATCATTTTATGAGACCAACATCATCCTGATACCAAAACCCGGCAGAGACTCAACAAGAAAAGAAAACTTCAGGCCAATATCCATGATGAACATAGATGCAAAAATCTTCAATAAAATACTGGCAAACCGATTGCAACAGCACATTAAAAAACTTATCCATCATGATCAAGTAGGATTCATCCCTGGGATGCAAGGCTGGTTCAACATACGCAAGTCTATAAATGTAATTCACCACATAAACAGAAACAAAAACAAAAACCACATGATTATCTCAATTGATGCAGAGAAGGCATTTGACAAAATTCAACAGGATTTTATGCTAAAAACCCTCAATAAACTTGCCATTGATGGAACATATCTCAAAGTAATAAAAGCTATTTATGACAGACCAACAGCCAATATCATACTTAATGGGCAAAAACTGGAAGCATTCCCTTTGAAATCCGGCACTAGACAAGGATGCCCTCTCTCACCACTCCTATTCAACATAGTACTGGAAGTTCTAGCCAGAGCAATCAGGCAAGAAAAAGAAATAAAGGGTATTCGAATAGGAAAGGTGGAAGCCAAATTGTCTCTATTTGCAGACGACATGATAGTATACCTAGAAGACCCCATCACCTCAGCCCAAAAGCTCCTGAAACTGATAAGCAACTTCAGCAAAGTCCCAGGATACAAAATCAACGTGCAAAAATCCCAAGGATTTCTATACACCAATAACAGACTTAAAGAGAACCAAATCCAGAATGAACTGCCATTCACAATTGCTACAAAGAGAATAAAATACCTAGAAATACAACTCACAAGGAACGTAAGAAACCTCCTTAAGAAAAACTACAAACCACTGCTCAAGGAAATAAGAGAGGACAGAAACAGATGGAGGAACATTCCATGTTTGTGGTTAGGAAGAATCAATATCATGAAAATGGCTATACTGCCCAAAGTAATTTACACAATCACTGCTATCCCCATCAAACTACCATTGAATTTCTTCACAGAACTGGAAAAAAACACCATGAGCTTCATATAAAACCAAAAGAGAGCTTGCATAGCCAGGTCAATTCTAAGCAAAAAGAACACAGTGGGAGGCATCACACTACCAGACTTCAAACTATACTACAAAGTTACAGTGATCAAAACAGCATGGTTCTGGTACCAAAACAGAGATATAAACCAATGGAACAGAACAGAGGCATTGGACGCAAATCAACGTATCTACAACCATTCAATCTTTTACAAACCTGACAAAAACAAGCAATGGGGAAAGGATTCCCTGTTTTATAAATGGTGTTGGGAAAACTGGCTAGCCATGTGCAGAAAGCAGAAACTGGACCCCTTCCTGCCACCTTACACTAAAATTAACTCCAGATGGATTAAAGACTTAAACATAAGACCTGGCACCATAAAAACCCTAGAAGAAAATCTAGGCAAATCCATTGAGGACATAGGAATAGGCAAGAACTTCATGACCAAGACACCAAAAGCATTGGCAACAAAAGCCAGAATAGACAAATGGGACCTAATCAAACTCCACAGCTTCTGCACAGCAAAAGAAACAGTCACTAGAGTGAATCGGCAACCATCACAATGGAAAAAAATCTGCAGTTTATGCATCTGACAAAGGGCTGATATCCAGAATTTACAAAGAACTCAAATAGATTTACAGGAAAAAAACAAACAAGCCCATTCAAAAATGGGCAAAGGATATGAACAGACACTTTACAAAAGAAGACGTACATGAGGCCAACAAACACATGAAAAAATGCGCATCATCACTGGTCATTAGAGAGATGCAAATCAAAACCACATTGAGATACCATCGCACGCCTGTTAGAATGGTGATCATTAAAAAATCTGGAGACAGCAGATGCTGGAAAGGATGTGGAGAAATAGGAACACTCTTACACTGTTGGTGGGAATGTAAATTAGTTCAACCATTGTGGAAGACAGAGTTGCAGTTCCTGAAGGACATAGAAATAGAAATTCCATTTGACCCACCAATCCCATTGCTGTGTATATATCCAAAGGACAGTAAATCGTTCTACTATAAGGACACATGCACACGAATGTTCATTGCAACATGGTTTACAATAGGAAAGACCTGGAACCGACCCAAATGCCCATCGATGATAGACTGGACTGGTAAAATGTGGCACATATACACCATGGAATATTATGCAGCAATCAAAAATGATGAGTTTCTGTCTTTCGTGGGGACATGGATGAATCTGGAGAATATCATTCTCAGCAAACTGACACAAGAACAGAAAAAGAAATAACGCATATTCTCACTCATAGGCGGGTGAGATAAATGAAAACACAGGGACACAGGGAAGGGGTCTAATACACACTGGGGTCTATTGGGGGAATGGGGGAGTGACAGCAGGGGGGGCTGGGGAGAGATAGCCTGGGTATAAATGCCAGGTGTGGGTGAAGGGGAAAAGACACTGCCATGTGTGTACCTATGCAACTACCTTGCACATTCTGCACATGTACCCCAAAACCTATAATGCAATAAAAATTAAAAAAATTAGAGGTTCCTCTATCAAGATGGGATCGTAGAGGTGACTCAGGATTGAATCTCCCAGTGAAGGCGCAGAGGGTGAGTGCTAGCTGCATTCTCGGAAGGACCTTTTTTGCCCACTGAACGTTGAAAATCCCAGTTGTGGGAGAGACACGGGAAGCCAGCACAGCCGGTTTGCGTGGCTGGCTCATGGGGCTCGGCCGGCACCACAGCGCCTCGGCTCCCACACAAAACTCACTGGTCTGGGTGCCCTGTTAAACAAGCAATGTGAGATTTGGAAGGGCAGATTGACATGTCCATTCGATTGAACAGGACTTGGACAATAAGCCAGACCTGGAGATTTTTGGGAAACGTGATCTGAGCTGCTGCAGTGGGCAGCAGCACGGGAGATTGCATGGATCCCAGTGCCCTATCAGTAGGCTACTGGGGCGCCAGTGAGAGAGTCGACCGTTCACCTTGGGGAGAGGAAGAGAGAGAGAGAGAGGACGGACTCTGAGGCAGGGAGTTGGGTGATCGAACTTGGCGGGTCCCACCCTCACGGGGACAAGCAGGGTGGCGATTGGAGGCCCTCAGGGCTGAGAGCTTTGCTGCCGGCACAGTTGAATCTAGCACAGTGCAGCCCAGTGGTGGAAGGGTGTCTGCCACTACAGATGCAATCTGCCCCTACTGAAGTACTGCCCAGTGCTGATACGGCCTGCCATTGCCGAGGCAACCCGCCATAAGAGAGAGACTCCCTCAGCTGGGCGAAGCACACCACAGCAGAACGGGGCCAGCGGCAGCAGGGCAGACCCGTGCTAGCACAGCAAAGCCTTGGCAGGCAAATAGTAAATAGACTACCTCCTAGCCGGGCAGGACAGTGCAACAGATACTCATAAAGAAAGCCCCAACCCCCTGAGACAGAGCATCTCAGGGGAAAAAAGGGGGGATGTTTTATGAGTTCTGTTGCAGCAGACATAAACACATCCTCCCAACAACCCTGAATGAACAACGGAGCTTACAGCTCAGCACTGGAGCTCCTATAAAGCACAGACTGTCCCCTCAAGCAGTTCTCTGACCCCTGTATATCCAAAGAGTCACCCCAAAAAAGGACTAATCAGACTGACCTTTGGCGGGCATCATTCTGGGAAAAAAAGATAGCAGAAGAAAGAACTGGTAGCATCCCTGATGGTTCTGCATCTGCTACAGGTGTTCCCCAGACAAGCAGGGCCTGGAGTGGACCTCAGCACTCGTACAACACAGGGGCTAGACCATTAGAAGAAAAACTAAGTAACATAAATACTTTATCATTAACAATCTGGGCATCCACTCAGAGACCCAAGTAAAAAATCGGCAACTACTAAGACGACAGGTGGATAAATCCACAAACATGGGAAGAAACCAGCGCAAAAAGGAGGAAAACACCCGAAACCAAAACACCTCACCTCTGACAAAGGACCAAAACTCCTCACCAGCAAGGGAACAAAGCTGGACGGAGAATGACTGCGATGAAATGACGGAATCAGACTTCAGAAAGTGGATAATGAAAAACTTCAGTGAGATAAAAGAACATGTTCTAAATCAGTGCAAAGAAACTAAGAACCTTGAAAAAAGATTTGAAAAAAGATTCGAGGAAATGATAACAAGAATGGACAACTTAGAAAGAAACATGAATGAATTGAAGGAGCTGAAAAACACAACAGGAGAACTTCATAAAGCATGCACAAGTTTCAACAGCCGAATTGACCAAGCAGAAAAAAAAATATCAGAAGTCGAAGATCAACTCAATGAAATAAAATGAGAAACCAAGATTAGAGAAAAAAGCACAAAAAGAAATGAACAAAATCTCCAAGAAATGTGGAACTATGTGAAGAGACCCAACCTACGTCTTATAGGTGTAGCAGAATGTGATTAAGAGAATGAATCCAAGCTGAAAAATACTCTTCAGGATATTATTCAGGAAAATTTTCCCAACCCAGCAAGACAGATCAATACTCAACACAAGGAAATACAGAGAACACCACAAAGATACTCCACAAGAAGAGCAACCACAAGGCACATAATCGTCAGATTCACCAGGGTTGAAATGAAGGAGAAAATACTAAGGGCAGCCAGAGAGAAAGGTCGGGTCACCCACAAAGGGAAGCCCATCAGACTCACCGCAGACCTCTCGGCAGAGACTCTACAAGCCAGAAGAGAGGGGGGCGAATATTCAACATCCTTAAAGGAAAAACTTTCAATCAAGAATTTCATGTCGGGCCAACTGAGTTTCATAAGTGAAGGAAAAATAAAATCTTTCATGAACAAGGAAGTACTCAGAGATTTTGTCACCACTAGGCCTGCTTTACAAGAGCTCCCACACAATAATAGTGGGAGACTTTAACACTCCACTGTCAATATCAGACAGATCAACCAGACAGAAAATTAACAAGCATATCCAGGACTTGAACTCAGACCTGGAACAAGCAAACCTGATAGACATTCACAGAACTCTCCACCCCAAATCCACAGAATATACATTCTTCTCAGCACCACATCACACCTACTCCAAAATTGACCACATAATTGGAAGTAAAGCACTCCTCAGCAAATGCAAAACAACTGAAATCATAACAAATAGTCTCTCAGACCATAGTGCAATCAAGTTGGTACTCAGAATTCAGAAACTAACTCAGAAACACACAGCTTCATAGAGACTGAACAACTGGCTCTTGAATGTTGATGGAATAAAAAATGAGATGAAGGCAGAAACAAAGTTCTTCGAAACCAACGAGAATAAAGACACAACGTTCCAGCATCACTGGGACACATTTAAAGCAGTCTGTAGAGGAAAATATATAGCAATAAGTGCCCACATGAGAAGAGTGGAGAGATCCAAAATTGTCACCCTATCATCAAAATTGAAAGAGCTAGAGGAGCAAGATCAAACTAGCTTAAAACCTAGCAGAATACAAGAAATAACTAAGATCAGAGCAGACCTGAAGAAGATAGAGACAAGAAAAACCCTTCAAAAAATCAATAAACCCAAGAGCTGGTTTTTTGAAAAGATCAACAAAATAAACAGACCACTAGCCAGACTGCTAAAAAAGAAAAGAGAGAATAACCAAATAGATGCAATGAAAAACAATAATGGGGAAATCCCCACAGACTCCACAGAAATTCAAACCATCATCAGAGAATACTACAAACAACTCTATGCACATAAACTAGTAAACCAGGAAGAAATGGATAAATTCCTGGAGGTCTGTGTCCTCCCAAGCTTAAACCAGGAGGAAGCCAAAACTATGAATAGACCAATAACAAGCTCTGAAGTTGAGGCAGCAATTAAGAGCCTACCACACAAAAAAAGCCCAGGTCCAGATGGGTTCACAGCCGAATTCTACCAGGCACACAAAGAGGATCTGGTACCATTTTTTCTGAAACTATTCCACATAATTCAAAAAAAGGGAACCCTTCCCAAATTATTTTATGAGACCAACATCATTCTGATACCAAAACCCGGCAGAGACTCAATAAGAAAAGAAAACTTCAGGCCAATATCCATGATGAACATAGATTCAAAAATCTTCAATAAAATACTGGCAAACCGATTGCAACAGCACATTAAAAAACTTATCCATCATGATCAAATAGGATTCATCCCAGGGATGCAAGGCTGGTTCAACATATGCAAGTCTATAAATGTAATTCACCACATAAACAGAAGCAAAAACAAAAACCATATGATTATCTCAATTGATGCAGAGAAGGCATTTGACAAAATTCAACAGCCCTTTATGCTAGAAACCCTAAATAAACTTGGTATTGATGGAACATATATCAAAGTAATAAAAGTTATTTACAACAAACCAACAGCCAATATCATACTTAATGGGCAAAAACTGGAAGCATTCTTTTTGAAATCCGGCACTAGACAAGGATGCCCTCTCTCACCACTCCTATTCAACATAATACTGGAAGTTCTTGCCAGAGCAATCAGGCAAGAAAAATAAATAAAGGGTATTCAAATAGGAAAGGTGGAAGCCAAATTGTCTCTATTTGCAGACGACATAATAGTATACTTAGAAGACCCCATCACCTCAGCCCAAAAGCTCCTGAAACTGATAAGCAACTTCAGCAAAGTCCCAGGATACAAAATCAATGTGCAAAAATTCTAAGGATTCCTATACACCAATAACAGACTTAAAGAGAACCATATCAAGAACGAACTGCCATTCACAATTGCTACAAAGAAAATAAAATACCTAGGAATACAACTCACGAGGAACGTAAGGGATCTCTTTAAGGAAAACTACAAACCACTGCTCAACGACATAAGAGAGGACACAAACAGATAGAGAAACATTCCATATTCGTGATTAGGAAGAATCAATATTGTGAAAATGGCTATACTGCCCAAAGTAATTTACACAATCAACGCTATCCCCATCAAACTACTATTGAATTTCTTCACAGAACTGGAAAAAACCACCATGAACTTCATATGGAACCAAAAGAGAGCCCGCATAGCCAAGTGAATTCTAAGCAAAAAGAACACAGCGGGAGGCATCATACTACCAGACTTCAAACTATACTACAAGGCTACAGTGATCTAAACAACATGATACTGGTATCAAAACAGAGATATAGACCAATGGAACAGAACAGAGGCATCGGAGGCAACACAACATACCTACAACCATATAATCTTTGATAAACCAGGCAAAAACAAGCATTGGGGAAAGGATTCCCTGTTTAATGGTGTTGGGAAAACGGGCTAGCCATGTGCAGAAAGCAGAAACTGGACCCCTACCTGACACGTTACACTAAAATTAACTCCAGATGGATTAAAAACTTAAACATAAGACCTGACACCATGAAAACCCTAGAAGAAAATCTAGGCAAACCATTGAGGACATAGGAATAGGCAAGAACTTCATGACCAAAACACCAAAAGCATTGGCAACAAAAGCCAAAATAGACATATGGGACCTAATCAAACTCCACAGCTTCTGCATGGCAAAAGAAACAGTCACTAGGGTGAATCGGCAACCATCAGAATGGGAAAAAATCTCTCCAGTTTACCCATCTGACAAAGGGATAATATCCAGAATTTACAAAGAACTCAAACAGATTTACAGGAAAAAAACAAACAAGTCCATTCAAAAATGGGGAAAGGATATGAACAGACACTTTACAAAAGAAGACATACATGAGGCCAACAAACACATGAGAAAATGCTCATCATCACTGGTCATTAGAGAGATGCAAATCAAAACCACATTGAGATACCATCTCACGCCAGTTAGAATGGCGATCATTAAAAAATCTGGAGACAGATGATGCTGGAGAGGATGTGGAGAAAAAGCAACACTCTTACACAGTTGGTGCGAGTGTAAATTAGTTCAACCATTGTGGAGGACAGTGTGGCGATTCCTCAAGGACTATCTTCTTTCTAGAGATAGAAATTCCATTTGACCCAGCAATCCCTTTACTGGGTATATATCCAAAGGACTATAAATCGTTCTACTATAAGGACACATGCACATGTATGTTCATTGCAGCACTGTTTACAATAGCAAAGACCTGGAACCAACCCAAATGCCCATCGAAGATAGACTGTATTGGGAAAACGTGGCACATATACACTATGGAATGTTATGCAGCAATCAAAAATGATGAGTTTATGTCCTTTGTAAGGACATGGATGTATCTGGAGAACATCATTCTCAGCAAACTGACACAAGAACAGAAAAAGAAATACCGCATATTCTGACTCATAGGCGGGTGAGAAAAATGAGAACACATGGACACAGGGAGGGTGTCTACTACCCACTGGGGTCTATTGGGGGAAATGGGGGAGGGACAGTGGGGGGGGGTGGGGAGGGATAGCCTGGGGAGAAATGCCAAGTGTGGGTGAGGGGGAGGAAGGCAGCAAAACACACTGCCACGTGTGTACCTATGCAACTATCTTGCACGTTCTGCACATGTACCCCAAAACCTATAATGCAATAAAAATTAAAAAGAAAAAAAAATTTTTTTTAATTAAAATACATAAATAAAAATAATAAATAATAAACAATAAATAATTAAAAAAAGAGTGGAGACTATATCTAATATATTTTCAGAGAGCAGGCGTGCAAAAAATAATTCTCAATAAATATTTAATAAAGAATTATAAAATAAATAATAAATAAAATAAAATAAAATAAAATTACCGAACTATGTGTATCAAAACCTTTCAGAGCTGTTTCTGAACTCATTTATCAACAAGGTTCTGGTTGCTGATTAAAGGTGAGAATTTCTACGTTATACATTCAAATATGCATGACACTTTCCTAAGAAGATCATTGGTCATTAAGGAATCAATAAATATTTGTTGAGTGTCTGCTAAAGTGAATCTGCAGGGAAGAAAAGGATCATCATCTAAAGCTGGCACCGACTTGCCTTCCTTTCTGTATTTTCAATGTTGTGTGTCTTAACCCATGTGCTTGTACTTGAATCCAAATTTGGAATGCCACTTCCAATTTCTACCAGTTTCCCAGAGGTTCACATTTCTAACCTCTGCTATATATTCAAATTCCATTTTAGTACAGCTGAAATCATGCTCATTTTTTTCAGAGAAAATTATTTTTTTGGAATCAGATAAAAAGAAAGAAACTTAAAAGTATTGAAATTCACTAAAAGAATGGAATGGAAGAAGACTATAGAAATACAGTATATAGATATAGAGGAATTTTAGTTAGTTTCAGAACATTGCAGTCAAGATATCTAACAATATTATCAGACAAGTTATTTTATATACTTCAAAAGATGTTAATGTAGTTCTCACAACCATACCCAGTAAAAACTGCTGATGAATTAAAATTTGAATGCAAAATATGCTATCATAAGATAGTAAAGGAAAATGGAGGCAAGTGCTTCTATAATTCTAGCATATTCAGGACTTTTATTTTCACAATACCATGTCCAGAGACACTAAAGGAAAGTATTGAAACATCTGTTAATAAACTGAGAAGTTAAAATGGAAACAATGCTGATCATTTTGTACTTGATAGTTTGGTAAAAACTAAAAAAGATTATACCATTGTTGGAAAGATTTTGGGGTAACCTGGCAAACTATCAAAAGCAAAAATGTTAAAGTTACTTAATTCAAGATTTCTACTTCTAGGACATTATCTTGAGGATATAATTAGACGAAGGCTTAAATACATACTCAAAATTTTCATTGTAGAATTATTTAAAGTAACAAATAACTGGAATCAGTTAAAAACCTTAAAAAGGAATTGATTTAATAAATTATAATTCATTCCTATTCTAGAATAGTATACGCCATCAAGAGGAATGAAATATGTCCCTTTCTATGTACATGACAAAGAGTTCATGATATGTTATTACATGAAACAAGCAAGATTGTATAGTACAACGTTCTATAAATTTAATGTATATGTTATTATAAACATACATATATACATATTATTTAAAGTTCTGGAAGAAAATATGCCAAAACATTCTTTAGAATGTTAATAATGTTAATCTCTATAAGTGGAATTGCAAATAATTGTCTTTTAAATTTCTATTTTTATTGATTACAACTATTTTCAGTTAAATATTATTTTCAGTAAATTAAAAATATTTTCTAATTTTGGACAAAATAATATTATATGGAAGCATTTTCAGAGTATATTTGTTCTATGAATGTAACAAGTTCAGCCAGGGAGGCCTAATTTGTATAGTATAGAGGGCGGTCTTGAAATGGTTATTTAAACTCTATACTTGTCACATGGATTCAGGAAACAAGCATTCATTGAACATTTAACTCATTTGTACATTCAAATTATTATTACTATCATAATCAGTGCCTGAAAAGAAAAGCATGAGATTTGGAATCAAACAGATTTGGGTTCAAATACTAGTTCTGCTACTTAACAGCCAAGTGACTTTGGCAAAGAATTTAACTTCTCAATCCAATTTCCTAATATGTTTTCTCATTTATAAAATGTGTTTTATATACATACGTTTCAGGGTGATCAGAAAGCTTATAAATAATACATTTGATTCATGTTAGGTATTCAATACAATTTTACTGTCATAAATATTGTTGCTAATTTAGATGTTGTTTATGTTTATTGACTGGGATACTTAAGTATTTAAAAACAATGCCAATGACTGCATTTACTTTTTTTTTGGCTGAAAATTAAAATTTACATGGTGGATATTTTAAAATATTGTGTTTTATCTATGTAAACCTCACAAAATAATTTCTCTCTCTCATTTTAAAGATCAGCCCTTTCTGGCGTTCTTCACTGTTTCCTGTTTATCCTGAGTACCACCTAATGTCATTTCTTCTTAACCTGAAGAACCTCCTTTTTCATTGCTTGTAGGTCAGTCTGCTGAAGCAAATTCTCTCAGCTCTTGTAAAAATGTCTTTACTTTTGCAGGATATTTTTATTTGATATAGAATTCTACATTGACTACTGTTACTTCTTTTAAAACTTTAAATATTTTGTTTCATTGTCTTCTTGCCTTCATTGTTTCTGGTGAGACATAAGCCACCATTTATATAAATGTTTTCTTGTATACTATATATTGTTTGTTTGTTTTTGAGACAGAGTCTTGCTCTGTTAACCCAGGCTGGAGTGCAGTGGTGCAATCATGGCTCACTGCAGCCTCCAACTCCTGGGTTCAAGTAACTCTCATGCTTCAGCCTCCCGAGTAGCTGAGATTACAGGTGTTTGCCATCACATACAGCTAATTTTTATATTTTCAGTAGAGATGATGTTTCACCATGTTGGCCAATCTGGTCTCAAACTCCTGACCTCAGATGATCCACCCTCCATAGCCTCCCAAAGTGCTAGGATTACAAGTGTGAGCCACCATGCCTGGCTTATATATTGTTTTCCACTTGATGCTGTTAAAATTTTCTATTTACTTTTCATGTTACCAGTTTGACTATGATATACCTAGGCATGATATATTTGTCCTGCTTGAGGTTTGCTTGGATTCTTGAACCTATAAATTAGTGTTTTCATTACATTTAGAAGTTCTTGATAGTTATATCTTCAAAATTTCCTTCCCCCCACCCCCCTTCGCTTTTTTTTTGCTTCATTTACTTTCTTCTTTCTTCTATAATAAGACTCTAGTTAGATTTATGTTACAGAACTATATAGAGTCCCATAGATATTGGGTACACTTTTGTTACTCTGTTTTCATTTTCCCCACTCTTTTTTGTATTTCAGTTTGGATACTTTCTATTTGACCTGATTTCATTGATCATTTTCTCTTTTGTGTCTAGGCTACTGCTAAGCCCAACTAGAAAATTGTTGATTTCTACATTGTACTTTTCATTTCCAGTATTTTCATTTGGTTGTTTTGTAGACTTCATCTCTTGGCTCTAATTCACCCATCTATACACATATATTATTCACTATCACCACTGGATTTTTTTTTGAGATGGAGTTTCACTCTTGTTACCCAGGCTGGAGTGCAATGGCACGATCTCGGCTAACTGCAACCTCTGCCTCCTGGGTTAAAGCAATTCTCCTGCCTCAGCCTCCTAAGTAGCTGGGATTACAGGCACGCAGCACCATGCCCAGCTATTTTTTTGTATTTTTAGTGGAGACGGGGTTTCACCTTGTTGACCAGGATGGTCTTGATCTCTTGACCTCGTGATCCACCCTCCTCGGCCTCCCAAAATGCTGGGATTATAGGCGTGAGCCACTGCGCCTGGCCTCACCACTAGATGTTACAGCATTTATATTATAGGTATTTTCAAATTCCTATTTGATAATTCCAACATCTGGGCCAGTCTGTATCTTCTTCTATTGACTCTTTCTTCTCTTTACAAAGGCCACATTGTATTGATTTCTCATGTGTCTTAAATGTTTTTATTGTATAATAAACACTTTGCATAAAAGAATGAGAGAGGTGGAAGTAAATTATATTTTTTGTGCTTTTCCCTTTACGAAGAGGAGCACTGCTGGATCTATCATTTGAATGGGGGTGGGCAGTAGGAAAGAAACAATATCAAACTGATTTGCAGTTGATATGTATGTGGTCTTCACTACAGTTTTAATTCATTACTGGTGAATTTAGTTCACTACTGGTTTCAGATATCTGTGGGCAGAATTAAAAATAGTTATGAACATATGCAGGATGTGGCCTCCATAGACTTCTAATCTGTCATTCTGGCCTCTATATGGCTGCTTCCTTCTTAATCTTTCTATGCCTGATTCCTGTATTTCTCTCCTCTCAGCTAAGTAGGGGATCAGCCCTGGGTCTTATCCAATGGGTTAAATGTTCAATGAATGTTTGTGTTTCCTATAAAAGACTTATTAACTATCTATAATTTAATTTGTTTAGTTTTTTTGTGTGCCCTCTACATTTTGATGGGTTAAAAAGTAATTCCTTTAGGGTTTATGTGGCTTGTTTTTGTTGTTAGATTTACAGCAAAATGATGGTCCCTTGCAACTTTTTACATTTAAAGCAGAAGTCAAAGTTGAACTATTATAACAACATCTAATTTATGCCCCTTTTTTCCTTTGGCACAATTCTATCTATACTTCACTCTACAACCATCTAGATTATTTCAGCTATGGCTGGTCTCTGACTCTCTGAACAAAAAAAGGTACTTAATACTTGGCCCCAAAGATTTTTCTGGTAGAAATAATTAAAACGGGCATTGATGTTTTAATTACCTCCTCTAATTTTTATTGAGATTTTCAGCTTTTGTGGGCCCTAATTTTATCTCCGGCTTTTAACTTTTATATCTGTTTCTTCAGTTTCCCTGAAATCTGTTTACTGCTAATATTTAAACTGGAACATGTTTTTTGTTATAAATCTAGCAACTCGATCTTGTTTCACAAATGATCATGTGGCATCATTTAATCTCAGTGCCTCAGGCAACTGTTTGTTCCCTTTGTATAGCACATGCATTTCTTATGTTTCCTTTTCTGTCAGATACATAATCATATTTATCAGTGTATACCCTGAATCTATCAATTCCTCAACCTTCCTGGGATCTTCACATGATTTATCAACTTTTCACTATCTCTCACTTTTTAATGTGGTCTATTCCCTCCTTACTCAACTTAAGTTTCATGATCAGTTATTATAACCACTTGTTTTCATGGAACTAGACTTCCCTGCCTTCTTCACTTCTAGTATCATCTTGGCAATACCACAGCATAGGTTAAATATACCCAAACAGGATGACTCTACCGACCTTAAACTCGTGACCATGAACTTCCTATGTGTCTTGATGCTGCCATGTAATCATTCCGTATTTCCCTCATTCATTCACTTTTCCTGTCTCATGCCAACTACTTATACATTTTCCATCTCCTTATCCTGATTGTCAGTGATATTACCTCCAACTTTACTATAGAAATTAATGAAAAGAATAAAAGAGATTTTATAGATTTCCACTGCTATATTTATTCACCACTGGCATACAATCAATTGATAGATCTGACCAAGGATATTCTTGTCATATTTCCCCCAATTTACTCCTGTATTGTAAAATTTTCTTGTATTAATGGAACATTTTCAAGGGAATAAAGACGTGTTATTTTTCAATTAAAGAAGTATTCTTGACCCTCCTCCACTTCTTCCACTAGCCATTGTTTTATTTATTTGCTCCACCTTTTAGCAAAACTTCACCAAAGTATATTCAACCATAGGAGACTTTAATTTCTCTTTTCAAATTCCACCATGTACATTCAGACATTAGCTCACCATGGCACTTAAGCTACACCTGTCAAATCTCTACTGACCTTCATATTATAAATCTAATAATTTCAAGTCTTTATCTTTTTGACCTATCAACATCATTTAATGGAGTTGATCAGTCCTTCCTCCTTGGTATATGTTCTTCACTTGGTGTCTAACACTCCATCATCTCTCTGAGTTTCTAGTTGCTGCATATCAGTTCAATCTACGGGTTCCTCTTCATCTGAAATTTCAGTGTTGGTACCCCAGGCCTTATGACTTAGCTCTGCTCCCATGTCTATAGACACTTACTCCCTTGAAGATCACTTCCAGTCTTACAGCTTTTAATGTAATCTAAGTGACTTGACCTCCAAATATAAATCTACCTCTCAGGCCTCTTTCCTAAACTCCAGACTACTCCGTTGCATGCATCAAACTACCCAAAGTCTCCATTTGAATGTTTAATTTACATTTCAAAGTGAAACCTACTTTTTTCAAGATGAAACTGATTTTCTTAAGACCTCTCATTTTTATCCATACACTAATTCTTCCATGGTCTTCCTCATCTCAAGTGAAGGCAATTTAATCTTTCCACTAAGACAGAGAAAAATATTTGGAGTCATTCTTGTCAATTCTCTTTATCTCATATTCAACATTTTTTGTTTTGCAAAATCTTGTTTGTGTTACCATCAAAATATATCCAGATTTTGAATGCTTTTTAGCACTTCCACTAGAATCATCCCAGTCCAAGTCACGGTTGCTGCTTTGCTGACATTACTGCCTTGTCCTTTAACTACTTCCAGCCTGGCACTCCACTTAATTCTCAACACGGCAGTTGTTCTGTTAAATATCAGTCAAGCATCTTTATTTCTCTGTTCAAAATGCTGTATTGTGTCCCCATTTTACCAGAGTGAAAACCACCATTCTTACTATGACCTATTTAAGCAGACCTAATTAAGCTGACTGCAGTTACTTCTCTGGCTTTATTTCTTATGTTTATTTTGTTCTTTTTGTTTTACACAAATTGGCCTTCTTTCTGACTTTTGACTATGTGAGATGCACTTTAATCTTAGGGTTTTGATACCATTGGCTATTCTTTCAGCCTGGAACTTTTTACCTCCTGATATCCAGGAGGCTGACTCCCTTACCTGATTAGGTCTGCACAATACTACTTCCTTAAAGACGCCTTTCTTATCACCCTATTGACATCAGAAAACACCAACTCCCCACTTTGGGTCTTATTATATTGCTCTATTCTTTTCCATAGCACTTATCATCTTTAAGGTATTATAGGATTTGCTTACATTTGTTGAATAAATCTGTTTTCCTTTCTAGAATATAAAAGAACAAAATTTTTTTATTTGCATTGCTCACTGATATATCCCAGGAGTCAGAAGATTGCCTATCACGTGGTGGCTTCTCAATACATATTTACCAAGTAAATGAACGGATGGGCAGCTTCCATGCAGTATTAAGCCTGTGGGTGTGCAGAATGCAAGAATTGAGGCTTGGGAGCCACTGCCTAGATTTCAGAGGATGTACAGAAATGCCTGGGTGTCCTGGGTGTCCAGACAGTAGCTTGCTGCAGGGTCGGATCTCTCATGGTCCTAGAATCTCTATTAGGCAGTGCCAAGGGGAAATGTGATGGTGGAGTCCCCAGAGTTCCCTCTGGGGAGTTGCCTTGTAGAATTGTGTGAAAAGGGCCACCATACTCCAGAACCCAGAATGATAGAGCCATTTGCAGCTTTTACCCTCAGCAAGGAAAAACTGCAGGCACTCAGTGCCAGCCTGTGAGAGCAGCCTCTGGAGTTGAGCCCTGCAAAGCCAGCCATAGGGGCAGAGCTGCCCAAGGCCTTGGGAGTTCACGCCTCCGACCAATGTGCACTGGATGTGAGACATGAAGTCAAAGGAAATTATTTTGGAGTCATTAAAATTTGATGACTGCCCCTTTGGATTTCAGACTTGCATGAGGTCTGTAGCCTCTTTCTTTGGACTGATTTATCCCCTTTGGAATGCAAATATTTACCCAATGCTTGTACTTGAATTACGCTTTGGAAGTAAATAACTTGGTTTTCATTTTGCAGGCTCAAAGGTAGAAAGGGAAGTGCCTATCTCAGATGAGACATTGGACTTTTGACATAATGCTGGAATGATTTAACACTTTGGGATACTGTTAGGAAGGGAATTGTATTTTGCAACATGAAAAGGACATGAGATTTGGAAGGGGTCAGAGGCAGAATGACATGGTTTGGATCTGTGTCCCCATGCATATTCAGTTGTAATCCCCAATGGTGGAGCTGGTGCCTGGTGGGAGATTATTTCCCCTCCAGGGAAATCTATCCTGGAGGTAGATTTCTCATGAATGGTTTGGTGTTGTCCCCTTGTGCTGTCCTCATGATCGTGAATGAGTTCTCATAATATCTTGTTATTTAAAAGTGTGTGGCACCTCTTCCCGCATTGCTGCTGCTTTCCGCATTTGACGTACCTGCTTCTCCTTCATCTCTGCCATAATTGTGAGCTTGCTGAGACCTCTCCAGAATCTAAGCAGATGTTGGCACCACACTTCCTGTAAAACCTGCAGAACCATGAGTCAACTAAACCTCTTTTCTTTGTAAATTACTCAGTCTCAGGCATTTCTTTATAGCAAGGCAAGAATAGACTAATATATTATCCTTTGCTATTGATATCTAAAAATTTTTTTTTTTAAAAAGTAAAAGCAAGTTTATTAAGATAGTAAAGAATAAAGAATGGCTACTTCATAGGCAGAGCAGCCCTGAGAGCTGCTGGTTGACCATTTTTATGGTTGTTTCCTTGATTATATGCTAAACAAGTGGTGGATTATTTATGAGTTCACACCAACAGGAGTGAACAATTCCCAGTATTGAGAATTCACCCCGTTTTAGACTGTATAAGGTAACTTCCTGATGTTGCCATGGAATTTATAAACTGTCATGGTACTGATAGGAGTATAGCAGTGAGGACAATCAGAGATCGCTCTTATTGCCATCTTGGTTTTGGTGGATTTTAGCTGGCTTCTTTACTGCAATCTGTTTTATCAGCAGGTCTTTATGACCTGTGTCTTGTGCTAACCTCCTATCTAATCCTGCAGATTAGAATGCCTTAACCTCTTGAGAATGCAGCTTAGTAGGCCTCAGCCTTTGTTTTTTTTGCCAAACCCCTATTCAAGATGAAGTTGCTCTTGTTCAAACACCTTTGAAATTTCCCCCTGCCTTTTTCAAGAAAGCTCTTAATCTTAAGTATTGTAGAAGGATGAAGATCCATGTTCTCCAACTTCTTCAAGCTAAATAGGGGTAATGATATTTCTGCTTAACAATTAGGGTTTCTTGTCCTTGGGGTAGAAAGAAACTCAACCAGAAAGCATTGGTATGTCAGAGTTCATTTGGAACACGAGTTCTGACAAAAGATAGCATCTGGAATATTAATAAGTATTTAAGAAAGCATTTAGTAAGCCTGTCCTACACAAAGAGTACAACAGCAATATATTCCACAACAGTAAAGCAAAATAAATAAAATTATCACAGAAAAACTAGATCAGAAGTCTTTCCATGAATTGGACATATGTTGAAACCAAGCTGATATGGGGTTGCAAGTCGATTCAATACAGATTTTTACATTACCCATTCATTTTTCTTCTTTTGAATAGTAGTCAGAGATCACTGGTTGGTTCACAGAAATAAGCAGAATATGTCTAAAGTGTAGAAAAAAATTTAAAACAACTAATGAGACTAGAATCTAATAACAAGTGTACCATAGTTTTTGAAACTTTTTTTTCTCTTTCCAGTCTCCCATTTTTACTAGAGAAAAATTATAATAGAACTGATTTGTGTGAAAAAAATGAGCTTTGGTCTTACACTTTGCCTGGTTACTTGTATAAAATGCAACAAAAATAATTATTTTTCACATCGGATTTTGAAATTGGCTTTGTTGGAACTTTGCTCCATAAAA
Source organism: Saguinus oedipus (assembly GCA_031835075.1). NCBI lineage: Eukaryota > Metazoa > Chordata > Mammalia > Primates > Cebidae > Saguinus > Saguinus oedipus. Next base: position 208,942 of record JASSZA010000042.1, read on the forward strand.
AAAAATCTCATATAAGACATTTTTAAAGCTTAGCCCAGCCATGGGTTTTTACCATCAAATACCTGTAAGTTGGATCAATTCCTTTACTCTTGAGGTCCAAAGATAACTTGGAGCTCCCAGGTCTGTCAGAAAGTGACATTCTTTATTTATCATAGGTCAGGAGCCCTGTATAGGGTGGTTTAGACAGAATGAGAAAAACCACAAGGGGATTTTATTGGCTTTATAAGTCAAGTTTGATTCCTTAAAGGAAAACTCACCATTCCAGTGAAAGTCTTGGCAAAATAACCAGTTTTTCCAATTGTGTACCGTTACAAAATAAAACTGATTCTTATTGTACTTATGCAAATATTTATTGCCATTAATTAAGAATACTCACAAATAGTTTCCAAATTCTGAAGAAATTAGGTAGAGAGAAACAAATATGCTCCAAATTTTTTTCACAGGAGTATACTTTAATCAATTCTTAAAAGCTGTAAATAGCTTAATAGAAAATTTTCCTTGACTCTGATAGCAAAACAAAGAATTAGCAATATTTTAAGCAAAAATTTAAAAAAATTACTTCAGCTATCTGTTATTCAGGCCATGCAGTTAACTCCTGTTCTGCTTGATATTCATGAACATTTCAGCTCTCTATCAGTATTGAAAGTTTTATTCTCTATCCTAATGTCACATTCTTCAAAGTTATTAGACACCTTCATTCAGGAGCACCTGTTGAAATCTTATAGCTGAGTATAAACTTGCTTTTTAAAGAGACTTGAAACAGAACAGCAATTTTCTATGGATGATGAAAAATCCTAGAAGAGCAATTCTTCAAGCCACAATTGATAAAGAAATATTGTTTAGTTCTGTGGCATATGATAATTTTACTGACAATTATAACTATTACTAATAATTTACACTAAGTTGTATCAGAATTACAGGACTTTTCCATAATTTTGGAACACAAACCAATGATATATTTATACAAATACAGTTTGAAGAAGGCAAAGACTATTTCATATTTGACAATGCTTCCTGTATGATTTTTATATCAAATAAGCTGAATATGTCATTTTGGACTTTAGGCAACCTAATATCTAAAAATTTAATTAGGTCAGAAGAAGATACACTTTATCATTTTATTTTAGAAAGCTTGTCAAATATTAAAGGTTTAAAACACTGTATATCACAAAATATAATTCCAGATCATCATATGTCATTCATATAGCCAAAATAATAACTTGAAAATTTTAAAAAGGAAAATGCCTTGACTCATTAATAGAGGGGAGACTTGGCTTTTCAAATCAGCTGTATTTTCTCTTTCGTTTCTGACATAAAATTTCTTTTTTAAAAACAACCTCTTTGCACAGCTAGGGGACATGGCTAATAGCATATGTCCCCAAGGCCTTATGTAGAATGTAATGTCTCCAACGTAGGTAAATTGAATGATTTTCAAAAGTCAAAGAAGTAGTTTACGACCTTAAAACATTTAGTAAACTTAGTATGTGACCTGCCTAATTTAGACCAAAGGTCTAAATTAAAAAAAAGCTGTTTTTATTTCCTAAAGATTACTAACCTTGCATGAACTAAAAGGAATTACCCTTTTGACTTTTCTGACAAAATATTTGAATTAAGTGCTTATTATTTTTAAAGCAATTAATCAAAGTTCTTTTATATCACATATGCAATATGTATAAATACACGGACAGAAGAGCCAGTATGATTGTTCACTTGTTAGTTTTTTAACTGAATTACTGGCTTCAGGGTGGAGCCCTTAGAGAAACAGAGCCAGGAAAGCATGCTGTTTCTACAGCCTTATAAGCAGGAACAGCTGGAAGGCAAACTAGATCTCCAGAAATTAAGGGTTCCATTTTAAAACCAGATTCTGGATCCCAAAAAGAGGGGATAAGCCCATCTCCCATGGAAGTCTTACCACTCAGTGGGGAGGGGGAACATTTCCATAACTTCTAAGTGACCAAGAGCATGCTTCTCTGATCCAAACGTGCAAAGAGCCAAGTATTCCATAACTACCATTAGTCATCCCTGAAGGTATATTTCCTACCTAGTTATTACACACCAACATTCTTTCATCATATGAAGCAATTTCTGACACCTCCAAAAGTAAAAAACATCAGATAATGCAATGCAAAACAGAACATAGCCTTATATTTTGAGATGGATCTAACATTTATAATTCCTGGGGTTTCATGAGGGAAACAGATGTTTTTCTCCAAATGGGGTCTGTGATGCTCCTGTTTTTCTCGAGGAGTCCCAGGCTGTTAGAACTTAAATATCTGCTTTTAGTTAAGCTGAGTTTTAACCATGCTGCTCTTTAAAAAAAAGTAAGTCCTTTTAAATTTCTCATTACTTGACTTTAGCCAGGCCAAACTGTCCAAAGGTATCCTTCCAGGTGTTCAGAGAAAGGAAGATTCAAGAAAGTCCTTTGAGGGGGAGAGAATCAACAAGTGTTCATGCAGATGTCAAACCAGAAAGAACTCATTTCCTAAGCTGGGAATTGAACCCTGAACCTGGGTCACAATTGTGAAAAGAAAGCCTTAGCTACTGAGCTACACACTGAGAAGTTTCCATTGCTCTTCTCAGAAGTCTAGAGCAGCTGATTTTGAGCTTGCAAAGGTTTTAACTGCTCAAGATAATTGTGCAGAGCTGACAATGTCATGAACCCCCAATTCCTGTTTCCTGGATGGTAGAGACCTAGAGAAAGTACCACCATGTGGTCACAAGGTCAATCTCCCAAGGACACAACTGACCGGTTTCCTGGATGGTCTTGAACAATGGGCTTTTGGGGTCCTAAGCTTGTTTTCTGTTCTAAGGTACACCTCTTTCTAACAGAAAGATACAGAAAGACAAATGCATAGTGAAAAGTACAACAGATTTGCTACAGCTTAAGACTAGCCTCACAAATCCTTTTTCCCCTTAATCAGAACTTTACAGAGGAGATAAACAGAGATTTTTACCATTTCTTTAAACTAGTTTGCACAGAGAGAGAGAGAGGACAGAAGTCTGGTAAGAAATTCTTACCCTTTGACAGCATGCCAGGCTTCTGGGTTCCTTTTCCCTGGGCAGCCCTAGTGACCCAGCTCTGTTGGAAACTAGCCGAACCCTGCACCTGGAGTGACGAGGGAGTGAGAAAAGAAAGAAAGACGAAGACACAAGAATAGAATTTTACAGCATGGGTCCAGGGGTCCAACACAGCCTCTCAGGGTGATCTGTTTTGGCATTGAGCTCTGGGCTTCATGTGCTTTTATTGGGTGTGTTATCTTATTAATCTTGCAGGCTGTGGGGAGGGAAGTTGAGGAGGGAGATAGCCAGAGGAAGAGCATTCAATAGCAAATGTGGTTCTTCTCAGAAATTCTGACTAAGGGTACTGAGATTTTATGTCTATGCAGGTGTTTTGGCAAGAGAGGTGCAGTGGATAAGGCTCCACGAGGTCTGACCATACACAATGCATCAAGGGGCTTTTATCTCCCCAGCATTGTGGACACACAACAATTGGAATTGCTCCTTATTCTGAGAACATAGGGGGAGCCTGTGGGATTCTGGTGATCTCTGCCCTTTAAGGCCTTCTGGCCTTACCAGCTCCTATCTGCAAAGACCCTCCTGGAGTCTTGTGAGCAGAGGTTGCACTACTTCCCAGTCTTTTGCATAAGCTCCCTTTACTAGATCACACACAGAGTATGTCAGGAAGAGTTGTGGAGCCAAAGCAGTTTTTTCTTCTCTGCAACCACACCGCAGTGTTCCGTGGTTAGAGGGCGCTCTCAGATGGTCTTTACCACAGGCCTTCTGTTACCACTTGATCTCTGCTTTTATTTTTACTACACCATAATTTGGATATGATCCATGGCACAAATTTCAGTGTATAAAAAGCAGAGCAAGCTTGTAATTTTTTAAGTAACACAGGTTTGCCCCTTGCCATCTCTTCCCACACAGCTCACTGCCAAGTAGCACAGGGGACCAACCTGCAACACACAGGAAAATTGTCTCTTTTCTGTCCTGGCCAGAGAAAAATATGTGTGACAAAACGTAGACATTAGCCACTCTGCTTAGCACCCAATATCAAACTGGCAAGGCTCTAATTTGTCACTGGTTGGTGTTAGATTTATTGCCGAGGTAAAATAAGGAAACTGAGGCAGGTATAAAAAAGTGAGAAGCCAATTTATTTAGCTCCCAGGCAACCTCAGTGGTTCAAGAGGGGCCAGAAAAGTCACACCCGGTTTTTCAGGGCGTGGGGTTTTATGGGGTGTGCAGGCAATTGATTGGTTACTGGAAAACAAAGAGAAGGCATTTCTATTGGCTGTTGAGGATCAGGAAGTACATGGAGTTAAAGTAGAAAGTAGCTGCCATTGGTAGGCGGGACCTTGGGTAAATGGGCCTTGTTTGACTGTGGGGGAAACAAAGAGAAGGCATTTCTATTGGCTGTTGAGGATCAGGAAGTACATGGAGTTAAAGTAGAAAGTAGCTGCCATTGGTAGGCAGGACCTTGGGTAAATGGGCCTTGTTTGACTGTGGGGGAAACAAAGAGAAGGCATTTCTATTGGCTGTTGAGGAGCAGGAAGTACATGGAGTTAAAGTAGAAAGTAGCTGCCATTGGTAGGCAGGACCTTGGGTAAATGGGCCTTGTTTGACTGTGGGGGAAACAAAGAGAAGGCATTTCTATTGGCTGTTGAGGAGCAGGAAGTACATGGAGTTAAAGTAGGAAGTAGCTGTCATTGGTAGGCAGGACCTTGGGTAAATGGGCCTTGATTGACGGCGGGGGAAACAAAAAGAAGGCATTTCTATTGGCTGTTGAAGAGCAGGAAGTACATGGAGTTAAAATAGGAAGTAACTGCCATTGGTAGGTGGGCAGGACTTTGGGTACATGCGCCTGCTGGGGGCATACGGGGCAGGCTATTGTTGAGCAGGGAATGGTGGGGCTTCTTTAAAAAACTTTCTCTACAGCGTTTTTTAACAATGGGCTGGAGGTTGGATGGATAATTTAGTGCTGAGTGTTGGCTTGGACATGGTATGCAGAGGCAGGTGCGGGGAAGCTCTGTGGGGAAGCCAGATAATGAGCTCAGGTGATGACACAGTTATCAGGCGTGGAGTGATGAATGTGTCCGTTTGACTCCTGGCAAGGCAACCAGCCTTACAGTTGGGTTGAGTGGGCCCTGCCATCATTAATCGAACTTCCAACCAGGAGTTTAAACATGTGGTCTCTGGGCAAGATGGTCACCCTAAATAATAGAAAAGGTAAGAAAGGAAAAAGAGAGAAAGGGAGAAAAGCATTGGCTGCATACAGCAGGGTGGGGAAGGTAAAATAGGAAGGCCACCATCGCACAAAAGTTGAGGATGCTGTTTGTCAGTCATGAAGAAATCTTTTCTAGTAGTCTCATTCGCTCTCAAGCATCCCATCCCCCTTTTAAAAGGAGAAAGCTCCCCATGTTCCACAGATCATGTACATGACTGATTCTGTCACCCACAGCCATCAGCAAAGGGCACAAGGCAGATTATGCCAAAGAGAATAGCAGTTAACATCTCATAGTGCAAAACCCATCTTTAGCTGAGAGGGACTTTACTGATAGGAGCCTGAAACCCCCTAAACCTTAGGAAAAACTCTAACCCTCCTAAGTTGGATGTCAAGTGTCCTTGCCTTTTATTAATAGGGTCCTTTAACCACTCTGTCTTAAGAAAGACTCTATCTTTCCTAAATTAGGCCTCTAACCCATTCCCAACCTCTACCAAGGCAAATGCATTCCACTTACCCAAAGTCAGCCAATCAGTGCTGAAGCCTATTTCTTTTGGGTCAGAGGGGTTTCCTCAGTGTTGTACCTTCCATGGTTCACCAGAAAGATGTTACTAGAAAGAGGTCCAGAGCCAGACCCCAAGAGATGCATAAACAAAACAAGTTTTCCTTTTGAACTTGTCATAAATTCCATCTTGTAAAGTGTATTAAATGTTGCTTTAAGCTGAACCTGGAGAAAATTAGGTAGTTTGTGTGATCACACATATATGTGGGTGACTTCTAGTTTGCCACTTCAAGGGACAATTATTAATAGTTCAGTGTATTATGTTGATTTGATTTGAGCATGTGCACAGTTTGGATAATCTTAAATTTTGACAGACACTGGCTGTGGAGACTCTGTTACTGAATCCTTTTGTTTTGAAGCTGTTGCCGTTTGTATTTCTCTTGTCCTTTATATATATATTTTTGTCTGTTCCTTTAAGCTTTTATTGGAAATGTGAATACGTAAAGAATTACTTGTGTTACTTGCCAAGCAATGCATATTTCATAGTTTTAAATCTGTAATCAGCAATAAAAATTCTAAAATAAGTATTTAAGAACATTTTAAAAAAATTCTTTCTCATTCAAGAATGAATTCAAGGTTAATCCATAAAGTGAAAGTAAGTTTATTAAAAAAGTAAAAGAGGAAGATTGTGCTTCCAAGATGGCGTCGTAGAGGTGACTCAGAATTGCAGCTCCCAGTGAAGGTGAAGAGGGTGAGGGCTAGCTGCATTCTTGGACAAACCTTTTTTTGCCCACAGAACGTTGAAAGTCCCAGGTGTGGGAGAGACACGGGAAGCAAGCACAGTTGGCTGGCACAGCCGGCTCATGAGGTTCGGCCGGTGCTGCAGCGCCTTGGCTCCCACACAAAACTCACTGGTCTGGGTGCCCTGTTAAACCAGCAATCTGAGATTTGGAAGGGCAGATTGACATATCCATCTGATTGAACGGAACATGGACAATGAGCCAGACCAGGAGATTTTTGGCAAGCATGATCTGAGCCAGTGCAATGGGCAGTGGCACGGGAGACTGCACGGATCCCAGTGCCATATCAGCAGGATACTGGGGCACCAGTGAGAGAGTCGACTGTTCACCTTGGGGAGAGGAAGAGAGAGAGAGAGAGGACGGACTCTGAGGCAGGGAGATGGGTGATCGGACTCGGTGGGACCCACCCTCATGGGGACAAGCAGGGTGGCGATTGGAGGCGCTCGGGGCTGAGAGCTTTGCTGCCAGCACAGTTGAATCTAGAATGGTGCAGCCCAGTGGGGGAAGGGCGTCCACCACTACAGATGCAATCTGCCCCTATTGAAGTACCGCCCAGTACTGATGCAGCCTGCTGTTGCCAAGGCAACCCGCCATAACAGAGAAACTCCCTCAGCTGGGTGGAGCACACCACAGCAGAATGGGACCTGCAGAAGCAGGGTGGAACCGTGCTAGCACGGCAAAGCTTCGGCAGGCAAATAGTAAATAGGCTACGTCCTAGCAGGGCAGAACAGTGCAACAGATTCTCATAAAGAAAGCCCCAACCCCCTGAGACAGAGAATCTAAGGGAAAAAAAAGAGGGGGTGTTTTATGAGTTTTGTTGCAGCAGACATAAACACATCCTCCCAACAACCCTGAATGAACGACAGAGCTCACAGCTCAGCACTGGAGTTCCTATAAAGCACAGGCCACCCCTCAAGCAGCACCCTGACCCCTGTATATCCAAAGAGTCACCCCCCAAAAAAACTAATCCGACTGACATTTGGCGGGCATCATTCTGGGAAAAAAGATAGCAGAAGAAAAACCTGGTAGCTTCCCTCACAGTTCCACAGCTGCTACAGGTGTACCTCAGACAAGCAGGGCCTAGAGTGGACCTCAGCACTCATAGAGCAGAGGGGCTAGACAATTAGAAGGAAAACTAAGTAACAGAAATACTTCATCATCAACAATCTGGGCGTCAACTCAAAGACCTAACTGGAAAATCAGCAACTACTAAGACGATAGGTGGATAAATCCATAAACATGGGAAGAAACCAGCGCAAAAAAGAAGAAAACACCAGAAACCAAAACACCTCACCTCCTACAAAAAACCAAAATTCCTCACCTGCAAGGGAACAAAGCTGGATGGAGAATGACTGCGACGAAATGATGGAATCGGACTTCGGAAAGTGGATAATGAGAAATTTCAGTGAGCTAAAAAAAACAACTTCTAAATCAGCGGAAGAAAACTAAGAACCTTGAAAAAAGATTTGAAAAAAGATTCGAGGAAATGATAACAAGAATGGACAATTTAGAGAGGAACATGAATGAATTGAAGGAGCTGAAAAACACAACACGAGAACTTTGTAAAGCATGCACAAGTTTCAACAGCCGAATTGATCTAGCAGAAGAAAGAATATCAGAAGTCGAAGACAACTCAATGAAATAAAACAAGAAACCAAGATTAGAGAAAAACACACACACAAAAAATGAACAAAGTCTCCAAGAAATGTAAGAATATGTGAAGAGACCCAACCTATGTCTTATAGGTGTACCAGAATGTGATGAAGAGAATGAATCCAACCTGGAAAATACTCTTCAGGATATTATCCAGAAAAATTTTCCCAACCTACCAAGACAGATTAATACTCAACTACAGGAAATACAAAGAACACCACAAAGATACTCCACAAGAAGAGCAACCCCAAGGCACATAATCGTCAGATTCATCAGGGTTGAAATGAAGGAGAAAATACTAAGGGCAGCCAGAGAGAAAGGTCGGGTCACCCACAAAGGGAAGCCCATCGGACTCACCACAGATCTCTCAGCGGAGACTCTACAAGCCAGAAGAGAGTGGGGGCCAATATTCAACATCCTTAAAGAAAAGAACTTTCAACCCAGAATTTCATATCCAGCCAAACTGAGCTTCATAAGTGAAGAAAAAATAAAATCCTTCATGAACAAGCAAGTACTCAGAGATTTTGTGACCACTAGGCCTGCTTTACAAGAGCTCCTGAAAGAGGCACTACACATAGAAAGAAACAACTAGTACCAGCCATTCTAAAAGCATACAAAAGGCAAAAGAGCATCAACAAAATAAAGAATCTACATGAGCCAATGGGCAAAACAGCCGGCTAGCATCAAAATGGCAGTATCAAATTCACACATAACAATATTAACCCTAAATGTAAATGGGCCAAATGCACCAATCAAAAGACACAGACTGGCAAATTGGATAAAAAACCAAAATCCATCGGTGTGCTGTATCACGGAAACATACCTCATATGCAAGAATACACAAATGCTCAAAATAAAGGGATGGAGAAAGATTTACCAAGCAAATGGAGAGCAAAAAAAAGCAGGAGTTGCAATTCTCGTCTCTGATAAAATAAACTTTAAAGCAACAAAGATCAAAAGGGACAAAGAAGGTCATTACATAATGGTAAAAGGATCGATACAACAAGAAGAGCTAATGATTCTAAATATTTATGGACCCAATGCAGGAGCACCCAGATATATAAGGCAAGTTCTTAATGACTTACAAAGAGACTTAGATTCCCACACAATAATAGTGGGAGATTTTAACACTCCACTGTCAATATCAGACAGATCAACCATACAGAAAATTAACAAGGATATCCAGGACTTGAACTCAGACCTGGAACAAACAAACCTGATAGACATTTACAGAACTCTCCACCCCAAATCTAAAGAATATACATTCTTCTAAGCACCAAATCACACCTACGGCAAAATTGACCACATAATTGGAAGTAAAGCACTCCTCAGCAAATACAAAACAACTGAAATCATAACAGTTTCTCAGAACATAGTGCAATCAAGGTGGAACTCAGAATTCAGAAACTAACTCAGAACCGAAGAGCTTCATAAAAACTGAACAACTGACTCTTAAATGTTGATTGGATAAACAATGAAATGAAGGCAGAAATAAACAAGTTCTTCAAAACCAAAGAGAATGAAGACACAACCTACCAGAATCTCTGGGACACATTTAAAGCAGTATGTAGAGGAAAATATATAGAAATAAGTGCCCACACGAGAAGAGTGGGGAGATCCAAAATGGACACTCTAGCGTCAAAATTAAAAGAGCTAGAGGAGCAAGATAAAAAAGCTCAAAACCTAGCTGAAGACAAGAAATAACTAAGATCAGAGCTGAACTGAAGGAGATAGAGACAAGAAAAGCCCTTCAAAAAATCAATAAATCCAAGAGCTGTTTTTTCGAAAAGATCAACAAAATAGACAGACCACTAGCCAGACTGATAAAAATGAAAAGAGAGAATGACAAAATAGATGCAATAAGAAACGATAATGGGGAAATCACCACAGATTCCACAGAAATTCAAACCATCATCAGAAAATACTAAAAACAACTCTATGCACAGAAACTAGAAAACCAGGAAGAAATGGATAAATTCGTGGACGCCTGTGTCCTTTCAAGAACAAACCAGGAGGAAGCCAAAACTATGAATAGAGCAATAACAAGGTCTGAAGTTGAGGCAGCAATTAAGAGACTACCACACAAAAAAAGCCCAGGTCCAGATGCATTCACAGCCAAATTATACAAGACACACAAAGAGGATCTGCTACCATTTCTTCTGAAACTATTGAAATAATTCAAAAAGAGGGAACCCTTCCCAAATCATTTTATGAGACCAACATCATCCTGATACCAAAACTCGGCAGAGACTCAACAAGAAAAGAAAACTTCAAGCCAATATTCATGATGAACATAGATGCAAAAATCTTCAATAAAATACTGGCAAATCGATTGCAACAGCACATTAAAAAACTTCAACATCATGATCAAGTAGGATTCCTCCCGGGGATGCAAGGCTGGTTCAACATACACAAGTCTATAAATGTAATTCACTACATAAACAGAAGCAAAAACAGAAACCATATGATTATTTCAATTGATGCAGAGAAAGCATTTGACAAAATTCAATAGCCTTTATGCTAGTAACCCTAAATAAACTTGGTATTGATGGAACATATCTCAAAGTAATAAAAGCTATTTATGACAAACCAACAGCCAATATAATACTTAATGGGCAAAAACTGGAAGCATTCCCTTTGAAATCCATCACTAGACAAGAATGCCCTCTCTCACCACTCCTGCTCAACAAAGTACTGGAAGTTCTTGCCAGAGCAATCAGGAAAGAAAAAGAAATAATGGGTATTCAAATAGGAAAGGGGGAAGCCAAATTGTCTCTATTTGCAGACGACATGATAGTATACTTAGAAGACCCAATCACCTCAGCCCAGAAGCTCCTGAAACTGATAAGCAACTTCAGCAAATTCCCAGGATATAAAATCAATGTGCGAAAATCTAAAGCATTCCTACACACCAATAACAGACTTAAAGAGAACCAAATCAAGAACGAACTGCCATTCACATTTGCTACGAAGAAAATAAAATGAGAAAAGGGTGATTGGGAAGACTCGCAAGATGGCGTCCTAGAAGCAACTCAAAATTGCAGCTCTCAGTGAAGGCGCAGAGGGTGAGTCCTAGCCGCATTCTCGGATGGACCTTTTTTGCCCACAGAGCATTGAAAGTCCCAGGTGTGGGAGAGACACGAGACGCTTTGCCGGCTAACGCAGCTGGCTCCCGTGGCTGCTTCGGCCGGTGCCGCAGCGGGATCCCGCATGGAACTCACTGGTCTGGGTGCCCTGTTAAACCGGCAATCTGAGATTTGGAAGGGCACATTGGCATGTCCATCTGTTTGAATGGGACTTGGACAATGAGCCAGACCAGGAGTTTCCTGGGAAGCGTGATCGGAGCCAGTGCAGTGGGCAGTGGCATGGGAAATCGCATGGATCCCAGTGCCTTATCGGCAGGCTACTGGGGCGCCAGTGAGAGAGTCGAACTTTCAGCTTGTGGAGAGGGAGTGAGAGAGAGAGAGGACGGATTCTGAGGCAGGAAGCTGGGTGATCGGGCTCAGTGGTCCCACCCTCACAGGGACAAGCAGGGCGGTGACTGCAGACGCTTGGGGCTGAGAGTTTTGCTGCCAGCATCTAGGATGGTGCAGCCCAGTGAGGGAGGGGCATCCACCATTGCTGACGCAATCCGCCCCTACTGAAGTACTGCCCAGGGCTGATGCAGCCTGCCGTTGCCAAGGCAACCTGTCATAACAGAGAGACTCCGCCAGGAGCGCCCCACAGCAGAAGGGAGCCCAGCAGCCACAGGGCGGACCCGCGCTAGCAGGTCAGAGCCCCGGCAGGCAAATAGTGAATAGACTGCCACCTAGTGGGTCAGGACAGTGCAACAGATACTCATAAAGAAAGCCCCAACTCCCTGAGACGGAGCATCTAAGGGGGGGGAAGGGTGGTGTTTTATGAGTTCTATTGCAGCAGACATAAACAACCTCCCAACAACGCTGAATGAACAATGGAGCTCACAGCTCAGCACTGGAGCTCCTATAAAGTACAGACCGTCTCGTTAAGCAGGTCCCTGACCCCTGTATATCCAAAGAGTCACCCCAAAAAAGGACTAATCAGACTGACATTTGGTGTGCATCATTCTGGAACAAAGACAGCAGAAAAAGAAACTGGTATCATCCCTCACTGTTCCACAGCAGCAATAGGTATACTCCAGACAAGCAGGGCCTGGAGTGGACCTCAGCACTCATACAGCAAAGGGGCTAGACCATTAGAAGGAAAACTAACTAAAAGAAATACTTCATCATCAACAATCTCAGAATCCACAAAGAGACCCAATTGAAAAATCAGCAACTATTAAGACGACAGGCCGATAAATCCATAAAGATGGGAAGAAACCAGCGCAAAAAGGAGGAAAACACCCGAAACCAAAACACCTCACCTCCTACAAAGGACCAAAACTCTTCACCAGCAAGGGAAACAAGCTGGACACAGAATGAGTGTGACGAAATGACGGAATCAGACTTCAGAAAGTGGATAATGAGAAACTTCATTGAGCTAAAAGAACATGTTCTAAATCAGTGCAAAGAAACTAAGAATCTTGAAAAAAGATTTGAACAAAGATTCGAGGAATTGATAACAAGAATGGACAACTTACAGAGGAATATGAATGAATTGAAGGAGCTGAAAAACACAACACGAGAACTTCGTGAAGCATGCACAAGTTTCAACAGCCGAATTGACCAAGCAGAAGAAAGAATATCAGAAGTTGAAGATCAACTCAATGAAATAAAATGAGAAACCAAGATTTAAAAAAAAGCACAAAAAGGAATGAACAAAATCTCCAACAAATGTGGTACTATGTGAAGAGACCCAACTTTCGTTTGATAGGTGTACCAGAATGTGATGAAGAGAATGAATCCAAGCTGGAAAACACTCTTCAGAATATTATCCAGAAAAATTTCGCCAACCTAGCAAGACAGGTCAATACTCAACTCAAGGAAATACAGAGAACACCACAAAGATACTCTGCAAGAAGAGCAACTCCAAGGCACATAATCGTCAGATTCACCAGTGTTAAAATGAAGGAGAAAATAGTAAGGGCAGCCAGAGAGAAAGGTCGGGTCACCCACAAAGGGAAGCCCATCAGACTCACCACAGATCTCTCGGCAGAGACTCTACAAGCCAGAAGAGAGTGGGGGCCAATATTCAACATCCTTAAAGAAAAGAACTTTCAACACAGAATTACATATATAGCCAAACTGAGCTTCATGAGTGAAGGAAAAATAAAATCCTTCATGAACAAGCAAGTACTCAGAGATTTTGTGACCACTAGGCCTGCTTTACAAGAGCTCCTGAAAGAGGCACTACACATAGAAAGAAACAGCCAGTACCAGCCATCCTAAAAGCATACCAAATGCTAAAGACCATCAACAAAATAAAGAATCTATGTGAACCAACGGGCAAAACAGCAAGCTAGCATCAAAATGGCAGTATCAAACTCACACATGACAATATTAACCCTAAATGTAAATGGGCTAAATGCACCAATCAAAAGACACAGACTGGCAAATTGGATAAAAAAACAAAACCCATTGGTGTGCTGTATCCAGGAAACCCACCTCACACGCAAAGATACACAAAGGCTCAAAATAAAAGGATGGAGGAGGATTTACCAAGCAAATGGAGATAAAAAAAAGCAGGAGTTGCAATTCTCGTCTCTGATAAAATAGACTTTAAAGCAACATAGATCAAAAGGGACAAACAGGGTCATTACATAATGGTAAAAGCATCGATACAACAAGAAGAGCTAACAATTCTAAATATATATGGATGCAATGCAGGAGCACCCAGATATATAAGGCAAGTTCTTAATGACTTACAAAGAGACTTGGACTCCCACACAATAATAGTGGGACACTTTAACACTCCACTGTCAATAGCAGACAGATCAACCAGACAGAAAATTAACAAGGATATCCAGGACTTGAACTCAGACCTAGAACAAGCAAACCTGATAGACATTTACAGAACTCTCCACTCCAAATCCACAGAATATACATTCTTCTCAGCACCACATCACACCTACTCCAAAATTGACCACGTAATTGGAAGTAAAGCACTCCTCAGCAAATTCAAAACAACTTAAATCACAACAAACAGTCTCTCAGACCATAGTGCAATCAAGTTGGAACTCAGAATTAAGAAAATAACTCAGAACCGCACAGCTTCATGGAAACTGAACGACTGGCTCTTGAAGTTTGATTGGATAAACAATGAAATGAAGGCAGAAGTAAAGAAGTTCTTTGAAACCAATGAAAATGAAGACACAACGAACCAGAATCTCTGGGACACATTTAAAGCAGTCTGTAGAGGAAAATATATAGCAATAAGTGCAAACATGAGAAGAGTGGAGAGATCCAAAATTGACACCCTATCGTCAAAATTGAAAGAGCTGGAGGAGCAAGATCAAAAAAGCTCAAAACCTAGCCGAGGACAAGAAATAACTAAGATCAGAGCAGAACTGAAGGAGATAGAGACAAGAAAAACCCTTCAAAAAATCAATAAATCTAAGAGCTGGTTTTTTGAAAAGATCAGAAAATTGACAGACCACTAGCCAAAATGATAAAAAAGAAAAGAGAGAACAACCAAATAGATGCAATAAAAAACGATAATGGGAAAATCACCACAGACTCCACAGAAATTCAAACCATCATCAGAGAATACTACAAACAACTCTATGCACATAAACTAGTAAATCAGGAAGAAATGGATAAATTCCTGGACGCCTGTGTCCTCCCAAGCCTAAACAAAAGGAAGTTGAAACTATGAATAGACCAATAAAAAGGTCTGAAGTTGAGGCAGCAATTAAGAGCCTACCACACAAAAAAAGCCCAGGTCCAGATGGGTTCACAGCTGAATTCTACCAGACACACAAAGAGGATCTGGTACCATTTCTTCTGAAATTCTTCCAAATAATCCAAAAAGACGGAACCCTTCCCAAGTCATTTTATGAGACCAACATCATTCTGATACCAAAACCTGACAGAGACTCAACAAGAAAAGAAAACTTCAGGCCAATATCCATGATGTACATAGATGCAAAAATCTTCAATAAAATACTGGCAAACCGATTGCAACAGCACATTAAAAAACTTACCCATCATGATCAAGTAGGACTCATCCCAGGAATGCAAGGCTGGTTCAACATACGCAAGTCTGTAAATGTAATTCATCACATAAACAGAAGCAAAAACAAAAACCACATGATTATCTCAATTGATGCAGAGAAGGCATTTGACAAAATTCAACAGCCCTTTATGCTAAAAACCCTCAATAAACTTGGTGTTGATGGAACATATCTCAAAGTAATAAAAGCTATTTACGACAAACCAACAGCCAATATCATACTTAATGGGCAAAAACTGGAAGCATTCCCTTTGAAATCCGGCACTAGACAAGGATGCACTCTCTCACCACTCCTATTCAACATAGTACTAAAAGTTCTAGCCAGAGCAATCAGGCAAGAAAAATAAATAAAGTGTATTCAAATAGGAAAGGTGGAAGCCAAATTGTCTCTATTTGCAGACGACATGATAGTATACCTAGAAGACCGCATCAACTCAGCCCAAAAGCTCCTGCAACTGACAAGCAACTTCAGCAAAGTCTCAGGATATAAAATCAATGTGCAAAAATTACAAGCATTTCTATACACCAATAACAGACTTAAAGAGAACCAAATCAAGAACGAACTGCCATTCACAATTGCTACAAAGAAAAGAAAATACCTAGGAATACAACTCACAAGGAATGGAAGGGACCTCTTTAAGAAAACTGCAAACCCTTCTCAACGAAATAAGAGATGACAGAAACAGATGGAGAAACATTCCATGTTCGTGGTTATGAAGAATCATTATCATGAAAATGGCTATACTGCCCAAAGTAATTTACACAATCAATGCTATCCCCATCAAACTACCATTGAATTTCTTCACAGAACTGGAAAAAACCACCATGAATTTCATATGGAACCAAAAATAAGCCTGCATAGCCAAGTCAATTCTAAGCAAAAAGAACACACACTACCAGACTTCAAACTATACTACAAGGCTACAGTAATCAAAACAGCATGGTACTGATACCAAAACAGAGATATAGACCAATGGAACAGAACAGAAGCATCGGAGGCAACACAACCTATCTACGGCCATATTATCTTTGATAAACCAGACAAAAACAAGCAATGGGGAAAGGATTCCCTATTTAATAAATGTTGATGGGAAAACTGGCTAGCCATGTGCAGAAAGTAGAAACTGGACCCCTTCCTGACACCTTACACTAAAATTAACTCCAGATGGATTAAAGACTTAAACGTATGACCTGACACCATGAAAACCCTAGAAGAAAATCTAGGCAAAACCATTCAGTTCATAGGAGTAGTCAAGGACTTCATGACCAAAACACCAAAAGCATTGGCAACAAAAGCCAAAATAGCCAAATGGGACCTAATCAAACTCCACAGCTTCTGCACGGCAAAAGAAACAGTCACTAGAGTGAATCGGCAACCATCAGAATGGAAAAAAATCTTTGCAGTTTACACATCAGACTAAGGGCTGATATCCAGAATTTACAAAGAACTCAAACAGATTTACAGGAAAAAAACAAACAAGCCCATTCAAAAATGGGCAAAGGATATGAACAGACACTTTACAAAAGAAGACATACATGAGGCCAACAAACATATGAAAAAATGCTCATCATCACTGGTCATTAGAGAGATGCAAATCAAAACCATTTTGAGATACCATCTCACGCCAGTTAGAATGGCAATCATTAAAAAATCTAAAGACAACAGATGCTGGAGAGGATGTGGAGAAATAGGAACACTCTTACACTGTTGGTGGGAGTGTAAATTAGTTCAACCATTGTGGAAGACAGTGTGGCGATTCCTCAGGGACCTAGAAATAGAAATTCCATTTGACCCAGCAATCCCATTACTGGATATATATCAAAAGGACTATAAATGTTTCTACTATAAGGACACATGCACACGAATGTTCATTGCAGCACTGTTTACAATAGCAAAGACCTGGAACCAACCCAAATGCCCAACGATGATAGACTGGACTGGGAAAATGTGGCACATATACACCATGGAATATTATGCAGCAATCACAAATGATGAGTTTGTGTCCTTTGTAAGGACATGGATGAATCTGGAGAACATCAATCTCAGCAAACTGACACAAGAACACAAAAAGAAATACTGCATATAGTCACTCATAGGCGGGTGAGAAAAATGAGAACACATGGACACAGAGAGGCGGTCTACTATACACTGGGATCTATTGGGGGAATGGGGGAGGGACACCGGGGGGAGCTGGGGAAGGATAGCCTGGGGATGAATGCCAAGTGTGGGTGAAGGTGAGAAAGGCAGCAAAACACACTGCCACGTGTGTTCCTATGCAACTATCTTGCACGTTCTGCACATGTACCCCTAAACCTATAATGCAATAAAAATTAAAAAAAAAAAAGAAAAGAAAAGAAAAGAAAATACCTAGGAATACAACTCACAAGAAATGTAAGTGACCTCTTTAAGAAAACCTACAAACCATAGCTCAATGAAATAGGAGAAGACACAAACAGATGGAGAATCATTCCATGTTTGTCGTTAGGAAGAATCAGTATTGTGAAAATGGGTATACTGCCCAAAGTAATTTACACAATCAATGCTATCCCCATCAAACCGCCATTGAATTTCTTCACAGAACTGGAAAAAACCACCATGAACTTCATATGGAACCAAAAGAGAGCCCACATAGCCAAGTCAATTCTAAACAAAAAGAACACAGCGGGAGGCATCACACTACCAGACTTTAAACTATACTACAAGGCCTCAGTAATCAAAACAGCGTGGTACTGGTACCAAAGAGAGATATAGACGAATGGAACAGAACAGAGGCATTGGAGGCAACACAACATACCTACAACTATACAATCTTTGATAAACCAGAGAAAAACAAGCAATGGAAATGGGATTTCCTGTTTAATAAATGTTGTTGGGAAAACTGGCTAGCCATGTGCAGAAAGCAGAAACTGGACACAATCCTGACACTTTACACTAAAATTAACTCCAGATGGATTAAAGACTTAAACATAAGACCTGACACCATAAAAACCCTAGAAGAAAATCTAGTCAAAAACCATTCAGGACATAGGAGTAGGCAAGGACTTCATGACCAAAACACCAAAAGCATTAGCACCAAAAGCCAAAATAGACAAATGGGACCTAATCAAACTCCACGGTTTCTGCACGGTATAAGAAACAGTCACTAGAGTTAATCGGCAACCATCAGAATGGAAAAAAAATCTTTGCAGTTTACACATCTGACAAAGGGCTCATATCCAGAATTAACAAAGAACTCAAACAGATTTACAGGAAAAAAACAAACAAGTCCATTCAAAAATGGGCAAAGGATATGAACAGACACTTTACAAAAGAAGACATACATGAGGCCAACAAACACATGAAAATATGCTCATCATTGGTCATTAGAGAGATTCAAATCAGAACCACATTGAGATACCATCTCACGCCAGTTAGAATGGCAATCATTAAAAAATCCGGAGACAGCAGATGCTGGAGAGGATGTGGAGAAAGAAGAACACTCTTAAACTGTTGATGGGAGTGTAAATTAGTTCAACCATTGTGGAAGACAGTGTGGCGATTCCTCAAGGACCTAGAGATAGAAATTCCGGTTGACCCAGCAATCCCATTACTGGGTATATATCCAAAAGACTACAAATTGTTCTACTATAAGGACACATGCAAACGAATGTTCATTGCAGCACTGTTTGCAATAGCAAAGACATGGAACGAACCCAAATGCCCATCGATGATAGACTGGACTGGGAAAAAGTGGCACATATACACCATGGAATATTATGAAGCAATCAGAAATGATGAGTTCATGTCCTTTGTAGGGACATGGATGAATCTGGAGAACATCATTCTCAGCAAACTGACACAAGAACAGAAAAAGAAATACCGCATATTTCTCACTCATATTGGTGAGAAAAATGAGAACACATGGACACAGGGAGGGAGTCTACTACACCCTGGGGTCTATTGGGGGAAACGGGGGAGGGACAGCAGGGGGGCTGGGGAGGGATAGCCTTGGGATGAATGCCAAGTGTGGGTGAAGGGGAGGAAGGCAGCAAAACACACTGCCATTGTGTACCTATGCAACTATCTTGCACGTTCTGCACATGTACCCCAAAACCTATAATGCAATAAAAATTAAAAAGAAAAAAAAGTAAAAGAGTAAAGAATGGTTCCTCCAACGGCAGAGCAGCCCCCAAGTTGTCTAAAAATCTTAACAATGAAAAAGTAAAAGCAGAGAAGATATGTTTTTTTAGCATAAACCCTTTACTGTAATGAGTATTAAAAAATAAATAGAAAGGTGCTTCCAAGATGGCGTCATAGAGGCGACTCATGATTGCAGCTCCCAGTGAAGGCGCAGAGGCTGCTACAGGTGTACCCCAGACAAGCATGGCCTGGATTGGACCTCAGCACTCATACAGCAGACGGACAAGACCATCAGAAGAAAAACTAAGTAACAGAAATACTTCATCATCAACAATCTGGGCGTCCACTCAGAGACCCAAGTAAAAAATCAGCAACTACTAAGATGACAGGTGGATAAATGCACAAACATGGGAAGAAACCAGCGCAAAAAGGAGGAAAGCATCCGAAACCAAAACTCCTCACCTCTGACAAAGGACCAAAACTCCTCACCAGCAAGGGAACAAAGCTGGACGGACAATGACTGTGATGAAATGACAGAATCAGACTTCAGAAAGTGGATAAGGAGAAACTTCAGTGAGCTAATAAAACATGTTCTAAAAACCTTGAAAAAAGATTTGAACAAACATTCAAGAAAATGATAACAAGAATGGACAATTTAGAGAGGAAAATGAATGAATTGAAGGAGCTGAAAAACACAACACGAGAACTTCGTAAAGCATGCACAAGTTTCAACAGCCGAATTGACCTGGCAGAAGAAAGAATATCAGAAGTCGAAGATCAACTCAATGAAATAAAATGAGAAACCAAGATTAGAGAAAAAAACACACAAAAAAACGAACAAAATCTCCAAGAAATGTTGGACTATGTGAAAAGACCCAACCTACCTCTGATAGGTGTACCAGAATGTGATGAAGAGAATGAATCCAAGCTGGAAAATACCCTTCAGAATATTATCCAGGAAAATTTTCCCAACCTAGCAAGACAGATTAATACTCAACTTCAGGAAATACAAAGAACTCCACAAAGATACTCCGCAAGAAGAGCAACCCCAAGGCACATAATTGTCAGATTCACCAGGGTTGAAATGAAGGAGAAAATACTAAGGGCAGCCAGAGAGAAAGGTCGGGACACCCACAAAGGGAAGCCCATCAGACTCACCGCAGATATCTCAGCAGAGACTCTACAAGCCAGAAGAGAGTGGAGGCCAATATTCAACATAATTAAAGAAAAAAACTTTCAAACCAGAATTTTATATCCAGCCAAACTGAGCTTCATAAATGAAGGAAAAATAAAATCCTTCATGAACAAGCAAGCACTCAGAGATTTTGTCACCACTAGGCCTGCTTTACAAGAGCTCCTGAAAGACGCACTACACATAGAAATAAACAACCTGTACCAGCCATCCTAAAAGCATACCAAATGCTAAAGAGAATCAATAAAATGAAGAATCTACATAAACCAATGGGCAAAACAGCCAGCTAGCATCAAAATGGCAGTATCAAATTCAGACATAACAATATTAACCCTAAATGTAAATGGGCTAAATGCACCAATCAAAAGACACAGACTGGCAAATTGGATAAAAAACCAAACCCATCGGTGTGCTGTATTCAGGAAACCCACCTCACATGCAAGGATACACAAAGGCTCAAAATAAAGGGATGGAGGAAGATTTCCCAAGCAAATGGAGAGCAAAAAAAAAGCAGGAGTTGCAATTCTCGTCTCTGATAAAATAGACTTTAAAGCAACAAAGATCAAAAGGGACAAAGAAGGTCATTACATAATGGTAAAATGATTAATACAACAAGAAGAGCTAATGATTCTAAATATACATGGACCCAATGCAGGAGCACCCAGATATATAAGGCAAGTTCAAAATGATTCAAAAATAGACTTAGACTCCCACACAATAATAGTCGGAGACTTTAACACTCCACTGTCAATAACAGACAGATCAACCAGACAGAAAATTAACAAGGATATCCAAGACTTGAACTCAGACCTAGAACAAGCAAACTGTTAGACATTTACAGAACTCTCCACCCCAAATCCACAGAATATACATTCTTCTCAGCATCACATCACACCTACGCCAAAATTGACCACATAATTGGAAATAAAGCACTCCTCAGCAAATGCAAAACAACTGAAATCATAACAAACAGTCTCTCAGACCATAATACAATCAAGTTGAAATTCAGAATTCAGAAACTAACTCAGAACTGCACAGCTTCATGAAAACTGAACAACTGGCTCTTAAATGTCGATTGAATAAACAATGAAATGAAGGCATAAATAAAGAAGTTCTTCGACACAAATGGGAACGAAGACACAACATACCAGAATCTCTGGGACACATTTAAAGCAGTCTGTAGAGGAAAATATATACCAATAAGTGCCCACATGACAAGAGTGGCGAGATCCAAAATTGATGCCCTATGGTCAAATTTGAAAGAGCTAGAGGAGCAAGATCAAAAAAGCTCAAAACCTAGTTGAAGACAAGAAATAACTAAGATCAGAGCACAACTGAAGGAGATAAAGACACGAAAAACCCTTCAAAAAATTAATAAATCCAAGAGCCGATTTTTCGAAAAGATCAACAAAATAGACAGACAACTAGCCAGACTGATAAAAATGAAAAGAGAGAATAACCAAATAGATGCAATAAAAATCGATAATGGGGAAATCACCACACATTCTACAAAAATTCAAACCATCATCAGTGAATACTACAAACAACTCTATGCACAGAAATTAGTATACCACGAAGAAATGGATAAATTCCTGGACGCCTGTGTCCTCCCAATCCTAAACCAGGAGGAAGCCGAAACTATGAATTGACCAATAACAAGGTCTGAAGTTGAGGCAGCAATTAAGAGCCTACCACAAAAATAAAAAGCTCAGGTCCAGATGGGTTCACAGCTGAATTCTACCAGACACACAAAGAGGATCTGTTACCATTCCTTCTGAAACTATCTCAAATAGTTCAGAAAGAGGGAACCCTTCCCAAACCATTTTATGAGACGAACATCATCCTGATACCAAAACCTGGCAGAGACTCAACAAGAAAAGAATCCTTCAGGCCAATATCCATGATGAACATAAATGCAAAAATCTTCAATAAAGTACTGGCAAACCGATTGCAACAGCATATTAAAAAACTTATCCATCATGATCACGTAGGATTCATCCCGGGGATGCAAGGCTAGTTCAACATATGCAAGTCTATAAATGTAATTCACCACATAAACAGAAGCAAAAACAAAAACCACATGATTATCTCAATCGATGCAGAGAAGGCATATGACAAAATTCAACAGGGCTTTATGCTAAAACCCTCAATAAACTTGGTATTGATGGAAAATATCTCAAAGTAATCAAAGCTATTTATGACAAACCAGCAGCCAATATCATACTTAATGGGCAAAAACTGGAAGCATTCCCTTTGAAATCCGGCACTAGACAACGATGCCCTCTCTCACCACTCCTATTCAACATAGTACTGAAAGTTCTAGCCAGAGCAATCAGGCAAGAAAAAGAAATAATGGGTATTCAAATAGGAAAGGTGGAAGCCAAATTGTCTCTATTTGCAGACGACATGATAGTATACCTAGAAGACCCCATCACCTCAGCCCAAAAGCTCCTGAAACTGATAAGCAACTTCAGCAAAGTCTCAGGAGATAAAATAAATGTGCAAAAATCACAAGCTATCCTATACACCAATAACAGACTTAAAGAGAACCAAATCAAGAATGAACTGCCATTCACAATTGCTACAAAGAAAATTAAATACCTATGAATACAACTCACAAGGAACGTAAGGGACCTCTTTAAGGAAAACTACAAACCACTGCTCAACGAAATAAGAGAGGACACAAACAGATGGAGAAACATTCCATGTTTGTGGTTAGGAAGAATCAATATTGTGAAAATGGCTATAGTGCCCAAGGTAATTTACACAATCAATGCTATCCCCATCAAACTACCATTGAATTTCTTCACAGAACTAGAGAAAACCACCATGAACTTCATACGGAACCAAAAGAGAGCCCACATAGCCAAGTCAATTCTAAGCAAAAAGAACACAGTGGGAGGCATCACACTACCAGACTTCAAACTATACTACAAGGCTATAGTGATCAAAACAGCATGGTTCTGGTACCAAAACAGAGATATAGACCAATGGAACAGAACAGAAGCATCGGAGGCAACACAACGTATCTACAACCATATAATCGTTAATAAACCACACAAAAACAAGCAATGGAAAAAGGATTCTCTGTTTAATAAATGGTGTTGTGAAAACTGGCTAGCAATGTGCAGAAAGCAGAAACTGGACGCAATCCTGACACCTTACACTAAAATTAACTCCAGATGGCTTAAAGACTTCAACCTAAGACCTGACACCATTAAAAATGTAGAAGAAAATCTAGGCAAAAACCATTCAGGATATAGGAGTAGGCAAGAACTTTATGACCAAAACACCAAAAGCATTGGCAACAAAAGCCAAAATAGATAAATGGGACCTAATCAAACTCCACAGCTTCTTCAAGGCAAAAGAAACCATCACTAGAGTGAATCGGCAACCATCAGAATGGAAAAAAATCTTTGCAGTTTACGCATCTGACAAAGGGCTCATATCCAGAATTTACAAAGAACTCAATCAGATTTACAGGAATAAAAACAAACAAGCCCATTCAAAAATGGGCAAAGGATATGAACAGACACTTTACAAAAGAAGACATACATGAGGCCAACAAACACATGAAAAAATGCTCATCATTCGTCATTCGAGAGATTTAAATCAAAACCACATTGAGATACGATCTCACGCCAGTTAGAATGACGATCATTAAAATATCTGGAGACAGCAGATGCTGGAGAGGATGTGGAGAAATAGGAACACTCTTACACTGTTGGTGGGAGTGTAAATTAGTTCAACCAATTTGGAAGACAGTGTGGCGATTCCTCAAGGACCTAGAAATAGAAATTCCACTTGACCCAGCAATCTCATTACTGGGTGTATATCCAAAGGTCTATAAATCATTCTACTATAAGGATACATGCACACGCATGTTCATTGCAGCAATGTTTACAATAGCAAAGTCCTGGAACCAACCCAAATGCCCATCGATGATAGACTGGATTGGGAAAATGTGACACATATACATCATAGAATATTATGCAGCAATAAAAAATGATGAGTTCGTGTCCTTTGTAAGGACATGGGTGAATCTGGAGAACATCATTCTTAGCAAACTGGCACAAGAACAGAAAAAGTAATACCGCATATTCTCACTCATAGGCGGGTGAGAAAAATGAGAACACGTGGATACAGGGAGGGGTCTACTACACACTGGGGTCTATTGGGGGAAATGGGGGAGAGAGAGTGGGGAGGGGCTGGGGAGGGATATCCTGGGGATAAATACCAAGTGTGGGTGAAGGGGAGGAAGGCAGCAAAACACACTGCCATGTGTGTACCTGCGCAACTATCTTGCACGTTCTGCACATGCACCCCAAAACCTATAATGAAATAAAATTTATAAATAAATAAATAAATAAATAAATAAATAAATAAATAAATAGAGGAGATCCACGATGGCTTAATAGGAACAGCTCTGGAATGCACTTCCCAGCGAGAACGCAGAGGGTGAGTGATCATGGTATTTCCAAACGAATTTTTACTGCCCACAGACCAGGAGATTCCCAGGCCGAAAAGCACCACGAATCTCCAGTATGGCTGTTTCAGCCGGCCCAGCGGGCCTCCGCAGAAAACCTCACACAAATCTGGACACCTTTTCAACTGGTACCTGGATGGCCTGGGAGGTTCATTAGGGATATTGGCCTGAAATTTTCTTTTCTGTCGTGTCTCTGCCGGGTTTTGGGATCGGGATGATGTTGGCCTCATAAAATTAGTAAAGGAGCAGTTCTTCCTTTTCAATTGTTTGGAATAGTTTCAGAAGGAAAGGTACCAGTTCCTCTTTGTACCTTGTGTAGAATTCAGCTGTGAATCTGTCTAATCCTGTGCTGCTTTTTTTTGTTTTGTTTTATCTTTCTTTTTTGGTTGGTAGAATGTTAATTACTGCCTCAATTTCAGAATTTGTTATTGGTCTATTCAGTAATTTGATCTCTTCCTGGTTTCATCTTGGGAGTGTTTATGTGTCCAGTAATTTATCCATTTCTTCTAGATTTTCTAGTTTATTTGCATAGAGGTATTTATACTAGTCTCTGATGGTAGGTTGTATTTCTGTGAGGTCAGTGATGTTATCTCCTTTATCATTTTTTATTGTGTCTATTTCATTCTTTTCTTCTTTATTAGTGTACCAGTCTATTAATTTTTTCAAAGAATCATATCCTTGATTCATTGATTTTTTGAAGGGTTTTTCATGTCTCTCCTTCAGTTCTGCTCTGATCTTAGTTATTCCTTGTCTTTTGCTAGATTTTTTATTTGTTTGCACTTCCTTCTCTAGTTCTTATAATTGTGATGTTAGGGTATAAATCTGAAATTTTTCTACCTTTCTTATGTGGGCATTTAGTGCTATAAATATCCCTCTTAACACTGCTTTAGCTGTGACCCAGAAATTTTAGTATGTTGTCTCTTTGTTCTCATTAGTTTCAACGAACTTCTTGATTTCTGTCTAAATTTCATTATTTACCCAGGAGTTGTTCAGAAGTAGATTGTTCAATTTTCTTGTAGTTCTGTGGTTTTGATAAAGTTTTAAAATCCTAATACTAATTTGATTGCCCTGTGGTCTGAGAGACAGTTATGATTTCAGTTCTTTTGCATTTGCTGAGGAGTGTTTTAGTAATAACTTTTTAAAATATCAGTTATTTTTCCAAGTAATCTATAGCTTTCAAATTTTAAAATATGTTTAAACAGTTTTTTAAAAAATTATCAATAGCCTCCTTCCATAGTCAGCATTTATATTTATCATTGTCATGTGTGATTTTATACTTTTACTGTGAGATTGAAACATATGCAATTGCCAGTCTTACAGATTAAAAATGGTCAAACATTAGCTATTTCAAATAGTTTAATTCAGTATGTAAGTATCCCAAAATAATATGATACATGCTATTATCTTTATGTTGTTAATATTTATACAAGTGCTCATATATATATATGATATCTTCATGTTGCCTTTTTTATAAATGTTTTTGAGAATTACCCATTTTGACATTTTGTTCATTATAGCTTCTTTTTAGTATTCTACTTTATAAAAAAGTGTGGCTTATGTGTTTGTTTTCATGTGGAGAGTTAGCTTTTCTTTTTATATAATTTAGAGAAGATCACAATTAACATTTTGTTTGTCTTCTTGTATGCATCTGTGAGAATTTTCATAGAAAAAGCACTTTGAAAGGTACTATAGGCTTCTTAAGTATTCTTATCTTCCACTTGGATATATTGCCAAATGGTTATCTGAAGTGGTCGAACCAATTTGCATTCCTACAGCAACAGGTAAAAGACCCATTTGCCTGTGTTATCAACATGTTTTGTTTTCCAACATTTTTGCCTAAATCATGAGTATAAAATATTCTCTTATTTAATTTTAATTTATTTAATAACTATTAAAATATTGAAACATGTTTACTTGACATTTGAGTTTTCTCCTCTGTGAATTGTGTGTTCTGGTATATTTTTTGTTAAATTTTCCATTGCATTATCTTTTCCTTGTCAGTAAAAGTTATAATCTGCATTTTTAATGTTTTAATTATATTGATCACAAAAGTATTTCCTTCAGTGGTTTGACTTTTTAAATTTTCTATATTTTTGGTCTGCCACACAGGAGTTTTATATTTTAATATTGGCAAATGTATCAGTTACATTTTTATGGTTCAGATAGTTTTATACCTTAAGAAATCCTTTTTTACCCTGATATAATATATATAGCCTACTATTTTTCCTGAAATTAATTTTTGTGTAATGTATGAGGTAGAGATTTAATTTTAACTTTATTGTCACGTTCTTATCCCACTGATTTTTATTGAACAGACATTATTTCCTCACTGATTTTTACAGCCACTTCCATCGTATCTCAAACTCTAATTTAATGATAGTGTGTTTAACATCTTGTTTCAGAGGTCAATTTGATTAACTTCTTGCCAAAAGCTATAGCATTTGATTAACTTTTGATATCTTGCAGTGGATTCCTTCTACTAGCCTTCTTCAGCTTTTCTTAGGTCTTACTCCTCCAAATAAAATTTAAGATTAGTTTATATACAAATATTTATTGGATTTTTAATTGGAATTGAATTAAATTTATACAACAGCTTAGGGAGAATTTATATTGTTATCATTGCTGATTTTTTTCATCCATAATCATAGTATATCATTCTATTTATTTACATCTCCTTTTATGTCTTTTAATACATTTTGGCAAACAAAATATTCATACCTTATAATAAAAGGGATAAATACAAAATTTATTCATAGGTATCTAAAGGTTTTGGTGCCATTGTAAATAGTATCTTTTATTAAATTGCATTTTATATTTATTGCTGATATTAAAAAATATAAATATTTACATATAATTCTTATTTTCAACAGCACTTTGGAACATGTTATTCTAATATTTGATTGTAGACTTATTTGAATTTTCAAAGTAATTTGAAAATAATATATTTATGTCTTTTTAAAAATTTTTTTTTAAAATTTTTATTGCATTATAGGTTTTGGCGTACATGTGCAGACGATGGTTTGAATTTCTGTGGAATCTGTGGTGATTTCCCCTTTATCGTTTTTATTGCATCTATTTAGTTGTTCTCTCTTTTCTTTTTTATCAGTCTGGCTAGTGGTCTGTCTATTTTGTTGATATTTTCAAAAAACCAGCTCTTGGATTTATTGATATTTTGAAGGGTTTTTTGTTTCTCTATCTCCTTCAGTTCTGCTCTGATCTTAGTTATTTCTTGTCTTTGGGTAGGTTTTGAGCTTTTTTGATCTTGCTCCTCTAGCTCTTTCAATTTTGATGATAGGGTTTCAATTTTGGATCTCTCCACTCTTCTTATATGAGCACTTATTGCTATATATTTTCCTCTACAAACTGCTTTAAATTTGTCCCAGAGATTCTGGTACATTGTGTCTTCGTTCTCATTGGTTTTGCAGAACTTCTCTATTTCTGCCTTCATTTCATTGTTTATCCAAACAACATTCAAGAGCCAGTTGTTCAGTTTCCATGAAGCTGTGTGGTTCTGAGTTATTATCTGAATTCTGAGTTCCAACTTGATTGCCCTATGTTCTGAGAAACTGTTTGTTATGATTTCAGTTGTTTTGCATTTGCTGAGGAGTGCTTTACTTCCAATTATGTGGTCAATTTTGGAGTTGCTTTGATGTGGTGCTGAGAGGAATGTATATTCTGTGGATTTGGGGTGGAGAGTTCTGTAAATGTCTATCAGGTTTGCTTGTTCCAGGTCTGAGTTCAAGTCCTGAATATCCTTGTTAATTTTCTGTCTGGTTGATCTGTCTGATATTGACAGTGAAGTGTTAAAGTCTCCCACTATTATTGTGTGGGAGTCTAAGTCTCTTTGTAAATCATTAAGAACTTGTCTTATATATTATTTATGTCCTTCTAATTCTTATACTTTTACTTCTCTTTTTTGTCTGATTGTGGGGTCTAGACATTCCTTTCACAATGTTGGAAAACAGCAGTGAGAGCAAGCATCTTCAACTTGTCATTACTTCAATAGAAATGGCTTTACATATTTTCCTTTAAATAAGATGTTTGCCATATCACTTTAAAACGTTTCCCACCTATTCCTAGTTGTTTAGGATTTTCTATTTGTATATAATGGATTTTTCAAAAAGTGGCAGATTTAATTTGGTAAAATATAATTTTCATGCCTATGGTATCAAGTGAGATTGGTCCTGTGGTTTTCTTTTCTTCTTCTATCTTTGAGAATATGTTTTGGCTCTCCCATTTATGACCTGTTTTACCTTTGGCAAAGTTTTTAATATCTATATTCTTTGTTTTCCTCATCTTTAAAATTAGGATCAAAAGAATATCTTGACATAGTGTTTTTAGGAGGATTAAATAAAATAATATATATAAAGCACTGGGAACAGGGCCTGCTACTCAGTATGTAATAGTTAGTAGCTGTTGTCATCATTATTATCAAGATATTCTAAAAAATTTTTCCCCTAAAATACATAAGGGTGAAGAGTACTTAGATGTATGTCCTGAGATCTGTCTCTGGTTGCTATTTCTGGGCATTTCTTTCTTCTAATATTTCTGGTAGCCCTTACTTGTGACCATGAATTGTAGACATTTGATGACCACAGACTATTCAGCTCTTTCAACTTCGCCCGTGTTCTTAAGGAATTCTGAATCAACTCATCAGTGGCTTTTCTAAAGAAATTTGTCAAGGTTATGCAATCCAATGCCACAATCATATATCTTCTCGTGTGATTGTGGTTTTGTTGCTGTGTCAAAGAAATGTTTGCTCAAGTGAAGGTTACAAAAATTTTTCTGTAATTTGTTCTAGACACATTATAGTTTCAGGTTAGTTATATCATCCTTATTGAGTTAAACTTTTACCTAAGGTACATGATATAGGTTAAGGTACTATAAAAAATAAGATATCCAATAATAAAGGACCATTCTTGGAAAGAACAGTATTCTTCTTCAATTTAATTTTCTTTGCATCTTTGTTAAAATACAATGGACTGTATATGATTTTATTATCAAATTTTTCATTGCCACTGTGCTAGATATGCAACTGATTTTTTTTATGACAGTTTTTTTTTTGAAAGGAAAAGAGAGGAAGAAAAAGAGGGAGAGAGAACAAAAATACTGCTTTATTCTATAAATGGCTATTAATAATGGCCGATCATTATTTTATGTATTTAAAATGGAGAATGTATATTTTATTTATCTAAAGTGGAGAGTTTGCTTATTAAGTTTACTTGTTACTGATCTGAGTTCAGATTCTGGATATCCTTATTAATTTTCTGTTTCGTTGAGTCTGAATCTCTTTATGGGTCTTATGTATCTGGGTGTTAGGATGCATTGATCCTTATACCACTCTACCTTTGTTGATTTGAAATCTGTTTTATCAAATGCATGAATTGCAACTCCTTTTTGTTTATTTATTTGTTTTTCTCTATTTGATTGGTAAATCTTTCTCCAACCCTTTGTTTTTAGTCTGTGTATATCTTTGGATATGAAATAGGTCTGGATATAGTATACCATTAGATTTTGGCTGTATCTTTTAATTAGAAAATTTAGTCGATTTCAATTTAAGATTACTGCCATTTGATGTTAACTGGCTATTTTATCCATTTGTTGATGTAAATTCTTCTTTCTGTTGATGTTCTTTACTTTTTGGTATATTTTTAGAAAGGCGAATACTGGTTGTTCCTTTCTGTGTGTAATGCTTCTTTCAGAAGTTTTTGTAAAGCAGGCCTGGTGGTAATAAAATCTCTGAGTACTTGCTTGTTCATAAAAGATTTTATTTTTCCTTCAATTGTGAAGCTTAGTTTGGCAGGATATGAAATTCTGGGCTGAAATTTCTGTTCTTTGAGGATGTTAAATATCGGCCCCCACTCTCTTCTGGCTTGTAGGGTTTCTACTGAGAGATCTGCTGTAAGCCTAATAGGCTTCCCTTTGTGGGTAACCTGACCTTTCTCTCTGGCTGCCCTTAGTATTTTCTCCTTTGTTTCAACCCTGGTGAATCTAATGATTATGTATCTTGGGGTTGCTCTTCTTAGGGAATATCTTTGTGGTGTTCTCTGTATTACTTGAGGTTGAATGGTATCCTGCTTTGCTAGATTGGGAAAATTCTCCTGGATAATATCCTGAAGAATATTTTCCAGCTGGGATTCATTCTCTCCATCACATTCAGGTACACCTATCAAACATAGATTAGGTCTTTTCACATAGTCCCATAATTCTTGGAGACTTTGCTCATTCCTTTTTATCCTTTTTTTTCTATTCTTGTCTTCTCGTTCCATTTCATTAAGTCGGTCTTCGACCTCTGATATCCTTTCTTCTGCTTGATCAATTCGGCTATTCAAACTTGTGCATATTTCACTAAGTTCTCGTGTTGTATTTTTCAACTCCATTAGTTCATTTATATTCCTTTCTATATTGTCCATTCTTTTTAACATTTCTTCTAACCTTTTTTCAAAGTTCTTAGTTTCTTTGCATTGGTTTAGAACAATTTGTTTCAATTCCCAGAGGTTTTTTACCATCCACCTTCTAAAGCCTCCTTCAGATACTGGAACACAGTCCTCTTCCATTAGGGCTTGTTCCGTTGCTGATGAGGAATTACTATCCCCTGTAGAGGGAGAGGGGTTCTGACTTTCAGTTTTCTCGGCCTTTTTAGGCTGTTTTTTTCCCTTTATTGTGAATTTATCCATCTGTTATCTTTACAATTAGCGCCTTTCTGATTAAGTTCCTGAGAGGATGTCCAATTTATTGATTCCCAGTGCTGGAATCCGAGAAACCCACTGTGCCGGCCAAAACAACAGCGGTAAGACTGATGGTGCTCTTCTGCCTGGGAATCTCCGGTCTGATTTTTATATATTAAGAATATTATATATTAATATTGCACCTTGCAATTTCGTTAAACTCATTTTTAATTCCTCTAGATGTCCTTGATGGTTGTGGTATTAGGGTAATACTGGTTTCATAGAATAATTTGGAGAGTGTTTATTTCTCTTTTATTTTTCGAAGGGCTTATGAAGTAATGGTGCTATTTCTTCTTTAAATGTTTTGTAGAATTTGCCAATGAAGGCATCCGGTCCTAGGCTTTTCGTTGTGAAAATTTTTAAAAAATTACTAATGTGGTCTCTTTACTTGGTATAGATCTATTCAGATTGTTAATTTCTTCTTGAGTCAGTTTCTATAGTTTGTGTGTTTCTTGGAATTTATCTATTTTTTTAGATTGTCTAATTTTTAACATGCAGTTTTTTTATAGGATTCCTTATAATCCTTTTTGTGTCTGTAAAGTCAGTTGTAATTTCCCTTGTTTTATTCCTTATTTTAATAATTTGTGTTTTCTCTTTTCTTGGCTTTTCATTTATTCTATAGTCTAGTTGAATGTTAAATTTATTCATAATTTCAAAGAATCAACTTTTGTTGGTTTTCTTGTTGTTGTTCTATTCTCTATTTTATTTTTCTACACAAATTTCCTTTCTTCTGCTAGCTTTGAGTTTGTTTTTCTTTTTCTGGTTTCTTAAGGTAGAAAGTCAGGTCATTGATTTAATAAATTTCTTTTAAAATATAAGTGTTTACAACTCTAAATATTTCTTTAAACACTACAATATATCACATAAAATGTGATATATTAAATGTTCACTTCCATTAATTTCAAAGGATTTTGAAATCTTTTTGTGATTTCTTTTTTGATTATTAGTTATTAGGAATGGATTAATTTTCACACATTTGTTAATTTTACATATTTCCTTCTGTTATTGATTTCTAATTTATTCTACTGTAATCTAAGAACATACTTTGCATGATCTCATTTATTTTTAATTTATTGAGACTTGTTTTATGGCCTAACATATAATCTATCCTGGAGAAAGTACCATATGCACTTGAGAAGAGTTTGTATTCTGTTATGGTTGGGTAGAATCTTCTGTGGATGTCTGTTAAGTCCAATTGGTTTGCAAAGTCATTCAGGTCTTCCACTTCTGTTTATCTTCTGCCTGGTTTCTCTCTCCGTGATTGAAAGTAGGATACTGAGGTCTCCACTATTGTCAAATTGTCAATATTTCTCTTTAAATTTGTCATTTTTACTGTTGATTAGACACGTGATTATAATTCTTTTATCTTCCTGATGGATTGATATCTTAAAATATCCTTGTCTCTACTCACAATTTTGTCTAAAGTCTATTTTGTCTGATGTTAGCATAGGTGCTCAAGCTCTTTTTTGGTTATTGTTGGTGTGGTATATTTCTTTTCATTCTTGAACATTCAGTCTATTTGTTTCCTTGAATGTAGAGTTTGTCTCTTGCAGAACAACTGCTGGGGGTCACGTTTGTTTGTTTTTCCATTCTGTAAATATCTACTTTATGACTGTAGTGTTTAAGCCACTTATATTTAGCATAATAACAGATAAGGTAGTTACAATGTCACTTTGCTTTCTTTAAAAATATGATTTATGTTTTCTAGGTTTCTCTTTTCTTTTGTGACTGTGTGCTTTTGTGTTAAAAAGTTACTTTCTAGTGTATAATTTTAATATTGTTGTCATTTATTCTGTGTTTCTTGCTGGGATGTTATGTTTAACATCTTAATTTATAAAAATGTAATCCAAATTAAAACCAACTTAATTTGAAGAGTACAAAAAACTTTGCATCTGTACAATTTATGTTCCATCTGCTTTCTGTTGTGCTGTTACTGTGTGTAAACAGAGATTTTTACATTGGATGCCCATCAACACAGATATATAATTATAGTTTTATAAAGTTTTTTTTAAAACAGATGTAAGAGAGAAACACTGCAAGTAAAAATATTTTTACAATCTTTTTTTATATTTACCTATTTAATTACCTCTACAGATACTTTTATTTTTTCATGCAGATTAGATTACTCTCTAATATCCTATTACATCAGCCAGAAGAACTTCTTTTCATATTTCTTGTAGAGCAAGTCGGATGGTGAATATTCCCTTATCTGGAAATACAAATTCATCCTGCATTTTTGAAAAACAGTTTTTTCAGAAAAAATAGTTTTTGGTGTACAGTTGTGTGTGTGGTTTTTTTTTTTTTTTGTAGCACTTTAAATGTCATTCCACTGCCTTCCAGACTCCATGGTTTCTTTGCAAGAAATCTGTTGTTAATCTTACTGAAGATCCCATGAAGGAGATGGCCTTTTCTTTCCTTTTTTTTAAGAGCTCATTAATGGTATATATATATATATATTTTAATTTTAAATTTTTATTGCATTTTAGGTTTTGGGGTACATGTGCAGAATGTGCAAGATAGTTGCATAGGTACACACATGGCAGAGTGCTTTGCTGCCTTCCTCCCCTTCACCAACACTTGGCATTTCTCCCCAGGCTATTCCTCCCCAGCTTCCCACACACTGTCCCTCCCCCATTTCCCCCAGTAGACCCAAGTGTGTAGTAGACCCCCTCCCTATGTCAATGTGTGCTCATTTATCTCACCTGCAAATGAGTGAGAATATGCAGTATTTCCTTTTCTGTTCTTGTGTCAGTTTGCTGAGAATAATGTTCTCCAGATTCATCGATGTCCTTACAAAGGACAAAATCTCATCATTTTTGATTGCTGCATAATATTCCATGGTGTATATGTGCCACATTTTCCCAGTCCAGGCTATCATCGATGGGCATTTGTGTTGGTTCCAGGTCTTTGCTATTGTAAACAGTGCTGCAATGAACATTCGTGTGCATGTTTTTTTATAATAGAAAGATTTATATTCTTTTGGATATATACCCAGTAATGGGATTGCTGGGTCAAATGGAATTTCTACTTCTAGGTCCTTGAGGAATCGCCACACTGTCTTCCACAATGGTTGAACTAATTTACACTCCCACCAACAGTGTAAGAGTGTTCCTATTTCTCTGCATCCTCTCCAGGATCTGTTGTCTCCAGACTTTTTAATGATCGCCATTCAAACTGGCATGAGATGGTATCTCAATGTGGTTTTGATTTGCATCTCTCTAATGACCAGTGATGATGAGCATTTTTTCATGTGTTTGTTGGCCTCATGTATGTCTTCTTTTGTAAAGTGTCTGTTTATATCCTTTGCCCATTTTTCAATGAGCTTGTTTGTTTTTTTTTCTGTAAATCTGATTGAGTTCTTTGTAAATTCTGGATATCAGCCCTTTGTCAGATGGGTAAACTACAAAGACTTTTTCCCATTCTGATGGTTGCTGATTCACTCTAATGACTTTTTCTTTTGCCGTGCAGAACTTGTGAAGTTTGATTAGGTCCCATTTATCTATTTTGGCCTTTGTTGCCAATGCTTTTGGTGTTTTGGTCATGAAGTCCTTGCCTACTCCTATGTCCTAAATGGGAATGGTTTTGCCTAGATTATCTTCTAGGGTTCTTATGGTGCCAGGTCTTATGTTTAAGTCTTTAATCCATCTGGAGTTAATTTTAGTGTAAGGTGTCAGGAAGGGGTCCAGTTTCTGCTTTCTGCACATGGCTAGCCAGTTTTCCCAACACCATTTATTAAACAGGGAATCCTTTACCCATTGCTTGTTTCTGCCTGGTTTATCAACGATTATATGGTTGTAGATATGTCGTGAGGCCCCCAATGCCTCTGTTTTGTTCCATTGGTCTATATCTCTGTTTTGGTACCAGTACCATGCTGTTTTGATCACTGTAGCCTTGTAGTATAATTTGAAGTCTGGTAGTGTGATGCCTCCCGCTGTGTTCTTTTTGCTTAGAATTGACTTGGCTATGCGGGCTCTCTTTTGGTTCCATATGAAGTTCATGGTGTTTTTTTCCAGTTCTGTGAAGAAATTCAATGGTAGTTTTATGGGGATAGCATTGATTCTGTAAATTATTTTGGCCAGTATAGCCATTTTCACGATATTGATTCTTCCTAATCACGAACATGGAATGCTTCTCCATCTGTTTGTGTCCTCTCTTATTTCATTGAGCAGTGGTTTGTAGTTTTCCTTAAAGAGGTCCCTTACATTCCTTGTGAGTTGTATTCCTAGGTATTTTATTTTCTTTGTAGCAATTGTGAATGGCAGTTTGTTCTTGATTTGGTTCTCTTGAAGTCTGTTATTGGTGTATAGGAATGCTTGTGATTTTGCACATTGATTTTTATCTCCTGAGACTTTGCTGAAGTTGCTTATCAGTTTCAGGAGTTTTTGGGCAGAGATGATGGGGTCTTCTAGGTTTACTATCATGTCATCTGCAAATAGAGACAATTTGGCTTCCACCTTTTCTATTAGAATACGCTTTTTTTTTTTTTTATTGCCTGATTGCTCTGGATAGACCTTCCAGTACTATATTGAATTGGAGTGGTGAGGGAGGGTATCCTTTTCTATTGACAAATTTCAAAGGGAATGTTTCCAGTTTTTGCCCATTAAGTATGATATTGGCTGTTGGTTTGTCGTAAATAGCTTTTATTACTTAGAGATATGTTCCATCAATACCAAGTTTATTGAGGGTTTTTAGCATAAAGGGCTGTTGAATTTTGTCAAATGCCTTCTCTGCATCAATTGAGATAATCAGGCGGTTTTTGTTTTTGCTTCTGTTTATGTGATGAATAATGTTTATAGACTTGTGTATGTCGAACCAGCCTTGCATCCCTGGGATGAATCCTACTTGATCATGATGGATAAGTTTTTTAATGTGCTGTTGCAATCGGTTTGCCAGTATTTTATTGAAGATTTTGGCATATATGTTCATCATGAATATTGGCCTGAAGTTTTCTTTTCTTGTTGAGTCTCTGTCAGGTTTTGGTATCAGGATGATGTTGGTCTTATAAAATGATGTGGGAAGGGTTTCCTCTTTTTGAGTTATTTGGAATAGTTTTAGAAAGAATGATACCAGATCCTCTTTGTGTGTCTGGTAGAATTCGGCTGTGAACCCATCTGGACCTGGGCTTTTTTTGTGTGGTAGGCTCTTAATTGCTGCCTCAACTTCACACCTTGTTATTGGTCTATTCGTCGTTTCAGCTTCCCCGTGGTTTAGGCTTGGGAGGACACAGGCGTCCAGGAATTTATCCATTTCTTCCTGGTTTACTAGTTTATGTGCATAGAGTTGTTTGTAGTATTCTCTGATGATGGTTTCAATTTCGGTGGAATCTGTGGTGATTTTCCCATTATCGTTTTTTTATTGCATCTATTTGGTTGTACTCTTTTCTTTTTTGTCAGTCTGGCTAGTGGTCTCTCTATTTTGTTGATCTTTTTGAAAAACCAGCTCTTGGATTTACTGATTTTTTTTGAAGGGTTTTTCTTGTCTCTATCTCCTTCAGTTGTGCTCTGATCTTAGTTATTTCTTGTCTTCAGCTAGGTTTTGAGCTTTTTTGATCTTGCTCCTCTAACTCTTTCAATTTTAATGATAGGGTGTCAATTTTGGATCTCTCCACTCTTCTCATGTGGTCACTTATTGCTATATATTTTCCCCTAGACACTGCTTTACATGTGTCCCAGAGATTCTGGCACGTTGTGTCTTTATTCTCGACGGTTTCGAAGAACTTCTTTATGTCTGCCTTCATTTCATTGTTTATCCAATCGACATTCAAGAGCCAGTTGTTCAGTTTCCATGAAGCTGTGCGGTTCTGAGTTAGTTTCTGAATTCTGAGTTCTAATTGATTGCACTATGGTCTGAGAGACTGTTTGTTATTATTTCAGTTGTTTCGCATTTGCTGAGGCGTGTTTTACTTCCAATTATGTGGTCAATTTTGGAGTAGGTGTGATGTGGTGATGAGAAGAATGTATATTCTGTGGATTTGGGGTGGAGAGTTCTGTAAATGTCTATCAGGTTTGCTTTGTTTCAGGTCTGAGTGCAAGTCCTGGATATCCTTGTTAATTTTCTGTCTGGTTGATCTGTCTGATATTGACAGTGGAGTGTTCAAGTCTCCTACTATTATTGTGTCTTAGTCTCTTTTTAAGTCATTAAAAACTTGTTTTATTTATCTGGGTGCTCCTGCATTAGGTCCATATATATTTAGGATTGTTAGCTCTTCTTGGTTTATGAATCCTTTTACCATTACGTAATGACCTTCTTTGTCTCTCTTGATCTTTGTTGCTTTTAAGTCTATTTTATCAGAGACGAGATTTGCAACTCCTGCTTTTTTTTTTGTTCTCCATTTACTTGGTAAATCTTCCTCCATCCCTTTATTTTGAGCCTTTTTGTATCCTTGCGTGTGAGATGGGTTTCCTGGATACAGCACACCAATGGGTTTTGGTTTTTTATCCAATTTGCCAGTCTGTGTCTTTTGATTGGTGCATTTAGCCCATTTACATTTAGGGTTAATATTGTTATGTGTGAATTTGATACTGCCATTTTGATGCTACCTGGCTGTTTTGCCCATTGGTTCATGTAGACTCTTCATTTAATTGATGCTCTTTATCATTTGGTATGCTTTTAGGATGGCTGGAACTGGTTGTTTTCTTCTATGTGTGGTGCCTCTTTCAGAAGCTTTTGTTAAGCAGGCCTAGTGGTGACAAAATCTCTAAGTACTTGCTTGTTTGTGACGGATTTTATTTTTCCTTCACTTATGAAGCTCAGTTTGGCTGGACATGAAATTCTGGGTTCAAAGTTTTTTCTTTAAAGATGTTAAATATTGGCCCCCACTCTCTTCTGGCTTGTAGAGTCTCTGCTGAGAGATCTGCAGTGAGTCTGATCGGCTTCCTTCTGTGGGTGACCCGACCTTTCTCTCGTTGCCCTTAGTATTTTCTCCTTCATTTCAACCCTGGCGAATCTGACGATTATGTGCCTTGGGCTTGCACTTCTTGTGGAGTATCTTTGTGGTGTTCTCTGTATTTCCTGGAGTTGAGTATTGGCCTGCCTTGCTAGGTTGGGGAAATTTTCCTGAATAATATCCTGAAGAGTATTTTCCAACTTGGATTCATTCTCTTCATCACATTCTGATTACACCTATCAAACGTAGGTTGGGTCTCTTCACATAGTCCCACATTTCTTGGAGATTTTGTTCATTTTTTGTTGCGTTTTTCTCTAATTTTGGTTTCTCATTTTATTTCATTGAGTTGATCTTCGACTTCTGTTATTGTTTCTTCTGCTTGGTAAATTCGGCTGTTGAAAGTTATGCATGCTTTGCAAATTTCTTGTGTTGTGTTTTTTAGCTCCTTGAATTCATTCATATTCCTCTCTAAGTTGTCCATTCTTGTTATCATTTCCTCGAATCTTTTTTCAAATCTTTTTTTCAAGGTTCTTAGTTTCTTTTCATTGATTTACAACATGTTCTTTTAGCTCTCTGAAGTTTCGCATTATCCACCTTCTGAAGTCTGATTTGGTCATTGTGTCACACTCATTCTTCGTCCAGCTTTGATCCCTTGCTGGTGCAAAGTTTTTGTCCTTGGTAGGAGTTAGGTGTTTTGGTTTCGGGTGTTTTTCTCCTTTTCAAGCTGGTTTCTTTCCATCTTTGTGGATTTATCCACCTGTCGTCTTAGTAGTTGCTGATTTTTCAAATGAGTCTCAGAGTGGATGCCCAGATTGTTGATGATGAGGTATTTCTGTTAGTTAGTTTTCCTTCTCATGGTCTAGCTTCTCTGCTGTACAAGTGCTGAGGTCCACTGCAGGCCCAGCTTGTCTGGGGTACACCTGTAGCAGCTGTGGAACAGTGAGAGAGGCTACCAGTTTCTTCTTCTGATATCTTTTTTCCAGAATAATGCCCGCCAAATGTCAGTCTGATTAGTCCTTTCATGAGGTGACTCTTTGGATATACAGGGGTCAGGGAGCTTCTTGAGGAGACGGTCTGTACTTCATAGGAGCTCCAGTGCTGAGCTGTGAGCTCTGCTGTTCATTCAGGGTTGTTGTGTTTCAGTCTGCTGCAGCAGTCCTCATAAAACCCCCCTTTTTTCCCCCTGAGATGCTCTGTCTCAGGGAGTTGAAGCTTTCTTTATGAGTATTTGTTGCACTGTCCTGCCTGGCTAGGAGTTAGTCCATTCACTATTTGCCTGCTGAGGCTCCGCCCTACTACTGTGGGTCTGTTCTGCTGCCGTGGGGATCTGTTCTACTGTGGTGCACTCTGCCCTGCTGTTGGAGTCTCTCTGTTATGGTGGGTTGCCTCGGCAACGGGAGGCTGCTACAGCACTGGGTGTGTACGTCATAGGGGTGGATGGCGACGGTAGTGGCGGACGCCCCTCCCCCACCGAGCTGCACCATCCTGGATTCAGCTGAGCTCACAGCAAAACTCTCAACACCAAGCGCCTCAAATCGCCACCCTGTTTGTCTCCGTGAGGGTGGGACCGCCGAGCTTGATCACCTGGCTCCCTGCCTCAGAGTTCGTCCTCTCTTTCTCTCTTTTTTCTCCCCAATTTGAATGGTTGACTCTCTCACTGGTGCCCCAGTAGCCTGCCAACCGGACACTGGGATCTGTGACCTCCCCTGCCACTGCCCATTGCACTGGCTCAAATCATGCTTCCCAGGAATCTCCTGGTCTGGCTCACTGTCCAAGTCCCGTTTAATCAGATGGACATGTCAATCTGCCCTTCCAAATCTCAGATTGCCGGTTTAACAGGGCACCCTGACCAGTGAGTTTTGTGCCGGGTGCCGCTGCACTGCGGTGCCGGCCGAACTGGCCGCACAAGCCAAAACACCAGCTGCGCTTGCGTTCCGTGTCTCTCCTACACCTGGAAATTTTCTCGTTCTGTGGGCAACAAAGGTCCGCCTGAGAATGCGGCTAGGATTCACCCTCTTCACCTTCACTGAGAGCTTCAATCCTGAGTTCTTTCTACGGCGCCATCTTGGAAATCTCCCCATATTGTGTGATTTTTCTACAAGTCAAAATCCATTTATCTATTTGGAATTCTGGGTCCTGACATCAGACTTGTTCAGCACCTGACCAGAAGTGCCAAGGTCAAACACCTTTCAGGCAGGACAGCAGAACACAGGGAGCACTTTGCAGGAAAACAAGGGCCTTGGTCTCTGTGTTCAT
This sequence comes from Saguinus oedipus, assembly GCA_031835075.1. NCBI lineage: Eukaryota > Metazoa > Chordata > Mammalia > Primates > Cebidae > Saguinus > Saguinus oedipus. The sequence continues at coordinate 249,917 of JASSZA010000042.1, forward strand.
AGCAGGGGTTGACTCTGAGTTTTAATATTGTATTATTATTTTTTAAATTTTTATTGCATTATAGGTTTTGGCATACATGTGCAGAACGTGCAAGATAGTTGCATAGGTACACACATGGCAGTGAGTTTTGCTGCCTTCCTCCCCTTCACCCACACTTGGCATGCATCCTCAGGCTATCCTCCCCAGCCCCCCCACCACTGTCCCTCCCCCATTCCCCCCAATGCACTCAAGTGTATAGTAGACCGTCTCTCTGTGTCCATGTGTTCTCATTTTTTTCACCCACATATGAGTGAGTAAATGCAGTATTTCTTTTTCTGTTCTTGTGTCAGTTTGCTGAGAATGATGTTCTCCAGATTCATCCATGTCCTTACAAAGGACACAAACTCATCATTCTTGATTGCTGCATAATATTCCATGGTGTATATTTACCACATTTTCCCAGTCCAGTCTATAATCATTGGGCATTTGGGTTGACTACAGTTCTTTGCTATTGTAAACAGTGCAGCAATGAACATTCCTGTGCATGTGTCCTTATAGTAGAACAATTTATAGTCCTTTGGATATATACCCAGAAATGGGATTGCTGGGTCAAATGGAATTTCTATTTGTAGGTCACTGAGAATCACCACACTGTGTTCCACAATGGTTGAACTAATTTACACTCCAACCAACAGTGTAAGAGTGTTCCTATTTCTCCACATCCTCTCCAGCATCTCCTGTCTCCAGATTTTTTAATGATCGCCATTCTAACTGGCATGAGATGGTATCTCAATGTGGTTTTGACTTGCATCTCTCTAATGACCAGTGATGATGAGCATTTTTTCATATGTTTCTTGGCCACATGTATGTCTTCTTTTGTAAAGTGTCTGTTCATATCCTTTGCCCATTTTTGAATGGGCTTGTTTGTTTTTTTCCTGTAAATCTGTTTGAGTTTTTGTAAATTCTGGATATCAGCCCTTTGTCAGATGTGTAAACTGTAAAGATATTTTTCCATTCTGATGGTTGCTGATTCACTCTAGTGACTGTTCCTTTTGCCGTGCAGAAGCTGTGGAGTTTGATTAGGTCCCATTTGTCTATTTTGGCTTTTGTTGCCAATGCTTTTGGTGTTTTATTCATGAAGTCCTTGCCTACTCCTATGTTCTGAATGGTTTTGCCTAGATTTCCTTCTAGGGTTTTTATGGTGTCAGGTCTTACATTTAAGTCTCTACTCCATCTGGAGTTAATTTTAGTGTAAGGTGTCAGGAAGGGGTCCAGCTTCTGCTTTCTGCACATGGCTAGCCAGTTTTCCCAACACAATTTGTTAAACAGGGAATCCTTTCCCCATTGCTTGTTTTTGTCTGGTTCATCAAAGGTTATATGGTTGTAGATATGTTGTGTTGCCTCCAATGCTTCTGTTCTGTTCCATTGGTCTATATCTCTGTTTTGGTACCAGTACCATGCTGTTTTGATTACTGTAGCCTTGTAGTATAGTTTGAAGTCTGGTAGTGTGATGCCTCCCGCTGTGTTCTTTTTGCTTAGAATTGACTTGGCTATGTGGGCTCTTTTTTGGTTCCATATAAAATTCATGGTGGTTTTTTCCACTTCTCTGAAGAAATTCAATGGTAGTTTGATGTGGATAGCATTGATTGTGTAAATTACTTTGGGCAGTATAGCCATTTTCACGATATTGATTCTTCCTAACCACGAACATGGAATGTTTCTCCATCTGTTTGTGTCCTTTGTTATTTCGTTGAGCAGTGGTTTGTAGTTTTCCTTAAAGAGGTCCCTTATGTTCCTTGTGAGTTGTATTCCTAGGTATTTTATTTTCTTTGTAGCAATTGTGAATGGCAGTTCGTTCTTGGTTTGGTTCTCTTTAAGTCTGTTATTGGTGTATAGGAATGCTTGAGATTATTGCACATTGATTTTATATCCTGAGACTTTGTTGAAGTTGCTTGTCAGTTGCAGGAGCTTTTGGGCTGAGGTGATGGGGTCTTCTAGGTATTCTATCATGTTGTCTGCAAATAGAGACAATTTGGCTTCCATCTTTCCTATTTGAATACCATTTATTTCTTTTTCTTGCCTGATTGCTCTGGCTAGAACTTCCAGTACTATGTTGAATAGGAGCGGTGAGAGAGGGCATCCTTGTCTAGTGCCAGATTTCAAAGGAAATGCTTCCAGTTTTTGCCCATTAAGAAAGATATTGGCTGTTGGTTTGTCATAAATAGCTTTTATTACTTTGAGATATTTTCCATCAATACCAAGTTTATTGAGGGTTTTTAGCATGAAGGGCTGTTGAATTTTGTCAAATGCCTTCTCTGCGTCAATTGAGATAATCATGTGGTTTTTGTTTTAGCTTCTGTTTCTGTGGTGAATTTCATTTATAGACTTGCGTATGTTGAACAAGCCTTGCATCCCCGGGATGAATACTACTTGATCATGATGGATAAGGTTTTAATGTGCTGTTGCAATCGATTTGCCAGTATTTTATTGAGGATTATTGCATCTATGTTCATCATGGATATTGGCCTGAGGTTTTCTTTTCTTGTTGAGTCTCTGTCAGGTTTTGGTATCAGGATGATGTTGGTCTCATAAAATGGTTTGGGAAGGGTTCCCTTTTCTTGGATTATTTGCAATAGTTTCAGAAGAAATGGTACCAGATCCTCCTTGTGTGTCTGCTAGAATTCAGCTGTGAACCCATCTGGACCTGGGCTTTTTTTGTGTGTGGTAGGCTCTTAATTGCTGCCTCAACTTCGGACCTTGTTATTGGTCTATTCATAGTTTCGGCTTCCTCCTGATTTAGGCTTGGGAGGAAACAGGCGTCCAGGAAATAATCCATTTCTTCCTGATTTACTAGTTTATGTGCATAGAGTTGTTTGTAGTATTCTCTGTTGATGGTTTGAATTTCTGTGGAATCTGTTGTGATTTCCCCTTTATTGTTTTTTATTGCATCTATTTTTTTGTTCTCTTTTTTTTATCAGTCTGGCTAGTGGTCTGTCTATTTTGTTGATCTTTTCAAAAAACCAGCTCTTAGGTTTATTGATTTTTTGAAGGGTTTTTTTTGTCTCTATCTCCTTCAGTTCTGCTCTGATCTTAGTTATTTCTTCTCTTTGGCTAGGTTTTGAGCTTTTTTGATCTTGCTCCTCTAGCTCTTTCAATTTTGACGATAGGGTGTCACTTTTGGATCTCTCCACTCTTCTCATATGGGCATTTATTGCTATATATTTACCTCTACAGACTGCTTTAAATGTGTTCCATAAATTCTGGTACGTTGTGTCTTCATTTTCGTTGGTTTCAAAGAACTTCTTTATTTCTGCCTTCATTTCACTGTTTATCCAATCAACATTCAAGAGCCAGTTGTTCAGTTTCCATGAATCTGTGCGGTTCTGAGTTATTTTCTGAATTCTGAGTTCCAATTTGATTGCACTATGGTCTGAGAGACTGTTTGTTATGATTTCAGTTGCTTTGCATTTGCTGAGGCGTGCTTTACGTCCAATTATGTGGTCAATTTTGGAGTAGGTGTGATGTGGTGCTGAGAAGAATGTATATTCTGTGGATTTAGGGTGGAGAGTTCTGTAAATGTCTATCAGGTTTGCTTGTTGCAGGTCTGAGTTCAAGTCCTGTATATCCTTGTTAATTTTCTGTCTGGTTGATCTGTCTGATATTGACAGTGGAGTGTTAAAGTCTTCCACTATTTTTGTGTGGGATTCTAAGTCTCTTTGTAAGTCATTAAGAACTTGCCTTATATATCTTGGTGCTCCTGCACTGGGTCCATATATTTTTAGGATTATTAGCTCTTCTTGTTGTATCGATCCTTTTAACATTATGTAATGACCTTCTTTGTCTCTCTTGATGATTGCTGCTTTAAAGTCTATTTTATCAGAGATGAGAATTGCAACTCCTTCTTTTCTTTGCTCTGGATTTGCTTGGTAAATCTTCCTCCATCCCTTTATTTTTAGCCTTTTTGTAACCTTGCGTGTGAGATGGGTTTGCTGAATACAGCACACTGATGGGTTTTCTTTTTTATTCAATTTGTCAGTCTGTGTTTTTGATTGGTGCATTTAGCCCATCTACATTTGAGGTTAATATTGTTATGTGTGAATTTGATACTGCCATTTTAATGCTAGCTGACTGTTTTGCCCAGTGGATTATGTAGATTCTTCATTTTGTTGATGCTCTTTAGCATTTGGAATGCTTTAAGGATGGCTGGTACTGGTTGTTCCTTTCTATGTGTAGTGCCTCTTTTAGGAGCTCTTGTAAAGCATGCCTAGAGGTGACAAAATCTCTGAGTACTTGCTTGTTTGTGAAGGATTTTATTTTTCCTTACACTTAAGAAGCTCAGTTTGGCTGGATATGAAATTCCGGGTTGAAAGTTCTTTTCTTCAAGGATATTGAATATTGGCCCCCACTCTCTTCTGGCTTGTAGAGTCTCTGCTGAGAGATCTGCTGTGAGTCTGATGGGCTTCCCTTTTTGGGTGACCCGACCTTTCTCTCTGGCTGCCCTTAGTATTTTCTTTTTCATTTCAATCCTGGTGAATCTGACGATTATGTGCCTTGGGGTTGCTCTCCTTCCGGAGTATCTTTGTGGTGTTCTCTGTATTTCCTAGAGTTGAGTATTGACATGCCTTGCTAGGTTGAGAAAGTTTTCCTGGATCATATCCTGAAGAGTATTTTCCAACTTGGATTCATTCTCTTCATCACATTCTTGTACACCTATCAATCGAAGGTTGGGTCTCTTCACATTGTCCCACATTTCTTGGAGACTTTGTTCATTTTTTTGGTGCTTTATTTTTATTTTTAAATTTATTGCATTATAGGTTTTGGGGTACATGTGCAGAACGTGCAAGATAGTTGCATAGGTGCACACATGCCAGTGTGTTTTGCTGCCTTCATCCCCTTCACCCACACTTGGCATTCACTCCAGGCTATTACTCCCCAGCCCCCCCGCTGACCCTCCCCCAATAGACCCCAGTAGACTGCCTCTCTGTGTCGATGTGTTCTCATTTTTCTCACCCACCTATGCGTGAGTATATGCGGTATTTCTTTTTCTGTTCTTGTGTCAGTTTGCTGAGAATGATGTCCTCCAGATTCATCCATGTCCTTACAAAGGACACAAACACCAATTTTGATTGCTGCATATTATTCCATGGTGTATATGTACCACGTTTTCCCAGTCCAGTCTATCATCGTTAGGCATTTGGGTTGGTTCCAGTTCTTTGCTATTGTAAACAGTGCTGCAATGAACATTCGTGTGCATGTGTCCTTATAGGAGAACGATTTATGGTCCTTTGGCTATATACCCAGTAATGGGATTGCTGGGTCAAATAAAATTTCTATTTCTAGGTCCCTGAGAAATCGACACACTGTCTTCCACATTGGTTGAACAAATATACACTCCCACCAACAGTGTAACAGTGTTCCTATTTCTCCACAATCTCTCCAGCATCTGCTGTCTCCAGATTTTGTAATGATCGCCATTCTAACTGGCGTGAGATGGTATCCCAATGTGGATTTGATTTCCATCTCTCTAATGACAAGTGATGATGAGCATTTTTTTATATGTTTGTTGGCCTCATGTATGTCTTCTTTTGTGAAGAGTCTGTTCATATCCTTTGCCCATTTTTGAATGGGTTTGTTTTTTTTTTCCCTGTAAATCTGTTTGAGTTCTTTGTAAATTCTGGATATCAGCCCTTTGTCAGATGTGTAAACTGCAAAGAATTTTTTCCATTCTGATGGTTGCCTACTCACTCTAGTGACTGTTTCTTTTGCCATGCAGAAGCTGTGGAGTTTGATTAGGTCCCATTTGTCTACTGGCTTTTTTTGCCAAAGCTTTTGGTGTTTTGTTCATGAAGTCCTTGCCCACTCCTATGTCCTGAATGGTTTTGCCATGATTTTCTTCTAGAGTTTTTATGGTGTCAGGTCTTACGTTTAAGTCTTTAATCCATCTGGAGTTAATTTTAGTGTAAGGTGTCAGGAAGAGGTCCAGTTTCTGCTTTCTGCACATGGCTAGCCAGTTTTCCCAACACCATTTATCAAATAGGGAATCATTTCACCATTGCTAGTTTTTGTCTGGTTTATCAAAGATTATATGGTTGTAGATATGTTGTCTTGCCTCCGATGCCTGTGTTCTTTTCCATTGGTCTATATCTCTGTTTTGGTACCAGTACCATGCTGTTTTGATTATTGTAGCCTTGTAGCATAGTTTGAAGTCTGGTAGTGTGATGCCTCCCGCTGTGTTCTTTTTGCTTAGAATTGACTTGGCTATGCGGGCTCTTTTTTGGTTCCATATGAAATTCATGGTTGTGTTTTCCAGTTCTGTGAAGAAATTCAATGGGAGTTTGATGGGGATAGCATTGATTGTGTAAATTACTTTGGGCAGTATAGCTATTTTCACGATATTGATTCTTCCTAACCACGAACATGGAATGTTTCTCCATCTGTTTGTGTCCTCTCTTATTTCGTTGAGCAGTGGTTTGTAGTTTTCCTTAAAGAGGTCCCTTGCGTTCCTTGTAAGTTGTATTCCTAGGTATTTTATTCTCTTTTTAGCAATTGTGAATGGCAGTTCTTTCTTGATTTGGTTCTCTAAGTCTGTTATTGGTGTATAGGAATGCTTGTGATTTTTGCACATTGATTTTATATCTTGAGACTTTGCTGAAGTTGCTTATCAGTTTCAGGAGATTTTGGGCTGAGGTGATGGGGTCTTCTTGGTATACTATCATGTCGTCTGCAAATAGAGACAATTTGGCTTCCACCTTTCCTATTTGAATATTCTTTATTTCTTTTTCTTGCCTGATTGCTCTGGCTAGAACTTCCAGTACTATGTTGAATAGGAGTGGTGAGAGAGGGTATCCTTTTCTAGTGCCGGATTTCAAGGGGAATGCTTCCAGTTTTTGCCCATTAAGTATGATGCTGGCTGTTGGTTTGTTGTAAATAGCTTTTATTACTTTGAGATATGTTCCATCAATACCAACTTTATTGAGGGTTTTTAGCATAAACGGCTGTTGAATTTTGTCAAATGCCTTCTCTGCGTCAATTGAGATAATCATGTGCTTTTTGTTTTTGCTTCTGTTTATATGGTCAATTACCTTTATAGACTTGCGTATGTTGAACCAGCCTTGCATCCCTAAGGTGAATCCTACTTGATCATGATGGATAAGTTTTTGAATGTGCTGTTGCAATCGGTTTGCCAGTATTTTATTGAAGATTTTTGCATCTATGTTCATCATCGATATTGGCCTGCAGTTTTCTTTTCTTGTTGAGTCTCTGTCAGGTTTTGGTATCAGGATGATGGTGGTCTCATAAAATGACTTGGGAAGGGTTCCCTCTTTTTGTATTATTTGGAATAGTTTCAGAAGGAATGGTACCAGATACTCTTTGTGTGTCTGGTAGAATTCGGCTGTGAACCCATCTGGACCTGTGCTTTTTTTGTGTGGTAGGCTCTTAATTGCTGCCTCAACTTCTGACCTTGTTATTGGTCTATTCATAGCTTTGGCTTCCTCCTGGTTTAGACTTGGGAGGACACAGGCCTCCAGGAATTTATCCATTTCTTCCTGATTTACTAGTTTATGTTCATAGAGTTGTTTGTAGTATTCTCTGATGATGGTTTGAATTTCTGTGGAATCTGTGGTGATTTCCCCTTTATCGTTTTTTATTGCGTCTATTTGGTTGTTCTCTCTTTTCTTTTTTATCAGTCTGACTAGTGGTCTGTCTATTTTGTTGACATTTTCGAAAAACCAGCTCTTAGATTTGTTGATTTTTTGAAGGGTTTTTCTTGTCTCTATCTCCTTCACTTCTGCTCTGATTTTAGTTATTTCTTGTCTTCGGCTAGGTTTTCAGCTTTTTTGATCTTGCTCGTCTAGCTCTTTCAATTTTGATGGTAGGGTGTCAATTTTGGATCCCTCCACTCTTCTCATGTGGGCACTTATTGGTATATATTTTCCTCTACAGACTGCTTTAAATGTGTCCCAGAGATTCTGGTACGTTGTGTCTTCATTGTCGTTGGTTTCAAAGAACTTCTTTTTTTCTTCCTTCATTTCGTTGTTTATCCAATCAACATTCAAGAGCCAGTTGTTCAGTTTCCATAAAGCTGTGCGGTTCTGAGTTATTTTCTGAATTCTGAGTTGCAACTTGATTGCACTATGGTCTGAGAGACTGTTTGTTATGATTTCCGTTGTTTTGCATTTGCTGAGGAGTGATTTACTTCCAATTATGTGGTCAGTTTTGGAGTAGGTGTGATGTGGTGCTGAGAAGAATGTATATTCTGTGGATTTGTGGTGGAGAGTTCTGTAAATGTCTATCAGATTTGCTTGTTCCAGGTCTGAGTTCATTCCTGGATATCCTTGTTACTTTTCTGTCTGGTTGATCTGTCTGATATTGACAGTGGAGTGTTAAAGTCTCCCACTATTATTCTGTGGGAGTCTAAGTCTCTTTGTAAGTCCTTAAGAGCTTGCCTTATATATCTGGGTGCCCCTGCATTGAGTCCATATAGATTTAGAATCGTTAGCTCTTCTTCTTGTTTCGATTTTTTTACCAATATGTAATGACCTTCTTTGTCCCTTTTAATCTTTATTGCTTTAAAGTCTATTTTATCAGAGATGAGAATTGCAACTCCTGCTTTTTTTTGCTCTCCATTTGCTTGGTAAATCCTCCTCCATTCCTTTATTTTGAGCCTTTGTGTATCCATGCGTGTGAAGTGGGTTTCCTGGATACACCACACCGATGGGTTTTGTTTTTTTATCCAATTTGCCAGTCTGTGTCTTTTGATTGGTGCGTTTAGCCCATTTACATTTAGGGTTAATATTGTTATGTGTGAATTTGATACTGCCATTTTGATGCTGGCTGTTTTGCCCGTTGAACAGCCCTAGCTGGCTGTTTTGCCCATTGGTTCATGCACATTCTTCATTTTGTTGATGGTCTTTAGCATTTGGTATGCTTTTAGGATGGCTGGTACTGGTTGTTTCTTTCTATGCGTAGTGCCTCTTTCAGGAGCTCCTGTAAAGCAGGCCTAATTGTGACAAAATCCCTGATTACTTGCTTATTCATGAAGGATTTTATTTTTCCTTTACTTATGAAGCTCAGTTTGGCTGGATATGAAATTCTGGGTTGAAAGTTGTTTTCTTTAAATATGTTGAATATTGGCCCTCACTCTCTTCTGGCTTGTAGAATCTCTGCCAAGAGATCTGTTGTGAGTCTGATGGGCTTCACTTTGTGGGTGACCTGACCTTTTTCCCTGGCTGCCCTTACTCTTTTCTCTTTCATTTCAACCCTGGTGAATCTGACGATTATGTGCCTTGGGGTTGCTCTTCTTGCAGAGTATCTTTGTGGTGTTCTCTGTATTTCCTGGAGTTGACTATTGACCTGTCTTGCTAGATGGGGAAATTTTCCTGGATAATATCCTGAAGAGTGTTTTCCAGCTTGGATTCATTCTCTTCATCACATTCTTGTACATCTATCAAACGTAGGTTCGGTGTCTTCACATAGTCCCACATTTCTTGGAGATTTTGTTCATTCCTTTTTGTGCTTTTTTCTTTAATCTTGGTTTTTCATTTTATTTCATTGAGTTGATCTTCAACTTCTGATATTCTTTCTTCTGCTTGGTCAATTCGGCTATTGAAACTTTTGCATGCTTCGTGATGTTCTCCTGTTGTGTTTTTCAGCTCCTTCAATTCATTCATATTCCTCTCTAAGTTGGCCATTCTTGTTATCAATTCCTCAAATCTTTTCTCAAGTCTTTTTTCAAGGTTCTTAGTTTTATGCACTGATTTAGAACATGTTCTTTTAGCTCACTGAAGTTTCTCATTATCCACTTTCGGACGTCTGATTACATCATTTTGTCACACTCATTCTCCGTCCAGCTTTGTTCCATTGCTGGTGAGGAGTTTTGGTCCTTTGTAGGAGGTGAGGTGTTTTGGTTTCGGGTGTTTTCCTCATTTTTGCACTGGTTTCTTCCCATCTTTATGGATTTATCCGCCTGTCGTCTTAGTAGTTGCTGATTTTTCAATTGGGTCTATGTGTGGATGCCGAGATTGTTGATGATGAAGTATTTCTGTTACTTAGTTTTCCTTCTAATTTTCTAGCTCCTCTGCTGTATGAGTGCTGAGGTCCACTCCAGGCCCTGCTTGTCTGGGGTATACCTCTAGCAGATGCAAAACAGTGAGGGATGATACCAGTTTCTTCTTCTGCTGTCTTTGTTCCAGAATGATGCCCGCCAAATAGTCTGATTAGTCCTTTTTTGGGGTGACTCTTTGGATATACAGGGGTCAGGGAGCTGCTTAAGGAGACGGTCTGTGCTTTATAGGGGCTCCAGTGCTGATCTGTGAGCTCTGTTGTTCATTCAGGGTTGTTGGGAGGTTGTTTATATCTGCTGCAATAGAACTCATAAAACACCACCCTATTTTTTCCCCCATAGATGCTCTGTCTCAGGGAGTTGGGGCTTTTTTTATGAGTATCTGTTGCACTTTCCTGCCCCACTAGGAGGAAGTCTATTCACTATTTGCCTGCCGGGGCTCTGACCTGCTAGTGCGGGTCCGCTCTGTTGTTGCTGGGCTCCCTTCTGCTGTGGAGCACTCCCCCCTCCTGGTGGAGTCTCTCTGTTATGGCAGGTTCCCTTGGCAACAGCAGGCTGCATCAGACCTGGGCATTACTTCAGTAGGGGCATATTGCGTCAGTAATGGTGGATGCCCCTCCCTTACCGGGCTTCAGCGTCCTAGATGCTGGCAGCAAAACTCTTATCCCCAAGCACCTCCAGTCGCCGCCCTGCTTGTCCCCGTGAGGCTGGGCCCCACCGAGCCTGATCACCTAGCTCCCTGCCTCAGAGTCCATCCTCTCTCTCTCTCTCTCTCTTCCTCTCTGCAAGATGAAAGGTCGACTCTCTCACTGGTGCCCCAGTAGCCTGCTGATAGGGCACTGGGATCCGTGCATTCTCCTGTGCCACTGCCCACTGCACCAGCTCAGATCACACTTCCCAGAAAACTCCTGGTCTGACTCATTGTCCAAGTCCCATTCAATCAGATGGACATGCCAATCTGCCCTTACAAATCTCAGATTGCCGGTTTAACAGGGCACCCAGACCAGTGAGTTCCATGCTGGGTCCCACTGCAGTGCCAGCTAAAGCGGCCATGCGAGCCTGCTGCTCTAGCCTGCTGCACTATCTTCCCTTGTCTCTCCCGCACCTGGGACTTTCAACGCTCTGTGGGCAAAAAAGGTCCATCTGAGAATGCGGCGAGGACTCACCCTCTGCACCTTCACTGAGAGCTGCAATCCTGAGTTCCTTCTATGACACCATATTGCGAGTCCCCCTCCAGGTGCTTTTTTTTCTAATCTTGGTTTCTCATTTTATTTCATTGAGTTGATCTTCGACTTCTGATATTTTTTCTTCTGCTTGGTCAATTGGGCTGTTGAAATTTGTGCATGCTTCATGAAGTTCTCATGTTGTGTTTTCCAGCTCCGTCAATTCTTTCATATTCCTCTCTAAGTTGTCCATTCTTGTTATCATTTCCTTGAATCTTTTTTCAAATGTTTTTTCAAGGTTCTTAGTTTCTTTGCATTGATTTAGAACATGTTCTTTTAGCTCACTGAAGTTTCTCATTACCCACCTTCTGAAATCTGATTCCATCATTTTGTCACACTCATTCTCTGTCCAGCTTTTTGCGTTTGCTAGTGAGGAGTTTTTGTCCTTTGTCAGCAGTGAGGTGTTTTGGTTTCGGGTGTTTTTCTCCTTTTTGCGCTGCTTTCTTCCCATATTTGTTGATTTATCCACCTGTCATCTTAGTAGTTGCTGATTTTTCAATTGAGTCTCTGAGTGGATGCCCAGATTGTTGATGATGAGGTATTTCTGTTAGTTAGTTTTTCCTCTCATGGTATAGCTTTTCTGCTGTACGAGTGCTGAGGTCCACTCCAGGCACCGCTTGTCTGGGATACAGATGTAGCAGCTGCGGAATAGTGAGGGATGTTACATTTCTTATTCTGCTATCTTTTTTTCCAGAATAATGCCCGCCAAATGTCAATCTGATTAGTCCTTTCATGAGGTGGCTCTTTGGATATACAGGGGTGAGAAAGCTGCTTGAGGAGACGGTCTGTACTTTATAAAAGCTTCAGTGCTGAGCTGTGAGCTCCGTTGTTCATTCAGGGTTGTTGTGTTTCAGTCTGCTACAGCAGACCTCATAACACCCCCCTTTTTTTACCCTGAGATGATCTGTCTCAGGGAGTTGGGGCTTTCTTTATGAGTATCTGTTGCACTGTCCTGCCTGGCTAGGAGTTAGTCTATTCACTATTTGCCTGCTGGGGCTCCGCCCTACTAGCGTGGTTCTGTCCTGCTGCCATGGGGTTTTGTTCTACTGTGGTGCGCTATGCTCTGCTGGTGGAGTCTCTCTGTTATGGCGGGTTGCCTCGGCAATGGGAAGCTGCTTCAGCACTGGGCGTATATGTCAGTAGGGGGCCGATTGCGTCGGTAGTGGTGGACGCCCCTCCCCAACCGGGCTGCACCATCCTGGATTCAGCTGAGCTCACAGCAAACTCTCAAGACAAAGCACCTCAAATTGCCACCCTGTTTGTCTCCATGAGGTTGGGACCCGCTGAGCTTGATCACCTGGCTCCCTGCCTCAAGGTCCGTCCTCTCTTTCTCTGTTTTTTTCTCCCCAATTTGAATGGTTGACTCTCTCACTGGTGCCCCAGGAGCCTGCCGACAGGACACTGGGATCTGTTATCTCCCCTAACACTGCCCATTGCACCGGCTCAAATCACGCTTCCCAGGAATCTCCTGGTCTAGCTCATTGTCCAAGTCCCGTTTAATCAGATGGACATGTCAATCTGCCCTTCCAAATCTCAGATTGCCGGTTTAACAGGGCACCCTGACCAGTGAGTTTTGTGCTGGGTGCCGCTGCGCTGCGGTGCCGGCCGAACTGGCCGCACAAGCCAAAACACCGGCTGCGCTGGCGTCCCGTGTCTCTCCTACACCTGGAAATTTTCTCGTTCTGTGGGCAACAAAGGTCTGTCTGAGAATGCCGCTAGGACTCACCCTCTGCACCTTCACTGAGAGCTTCAATCCTGAGTTGTTTCTACAGCGCCATCTTGGAAATCTCCCCACATGTGTGATTTTTCCACAAGTCAAAATCCATTTATCTATTTGGAATTCTGGGTCCTGACATCAGACTTGTTCAGCACCTGACCAGAAGTGCCAAGGTCAAACACCTTTCAGGCAGGGCAGCGGAACACAGGGAGCCCTTTGCAGGAAGACAAGGGCCTTAGTCTCTGTGTTCGTAGCAGGGGTTGACTCTGAGCTTTAATTTTGTATTTCTTAGTAGAGATAGCGTTTCAGCATGTTGGCCAGGCTGGTCTCGAACTCCTGACCTCGAGTGATCCACCTACCTTGGCCTCCCAAAGTGCTGGGACTACAGATGTGAGCCACCATGGCTGGCTGAGCCTTACTTTTAAAAATGTATTAAAGGACATTTTTTCAAGAGCAGTTTTAGATGCACTACAAAATTGAGCCAAAGGTACAGAGATTTTTCACATCCCCTACCTGTACATATGCCTAGCCTCTTCCGTTGCCAACATTCCCCACCACATTTGTTAAAACTGATGAGCTTATGTTGACACATCATGATCACCCAATCTGTAGTTTACATTAGAGTTTACACTTGATGTTGTGCATTCTATAGGTTCAAGCAACTTTGTAATGGTATGTATCCAACAGCCTCATTTTTTAAATGATAAAAATTGACCATAGTCTTGATTGGACTTACATAACAACAAAAACGTGCAATATAATTCTGTGTTCTTGGACAAGTTACGATGTCATTTTGAAACAAAATGTAATGAACATAAAAGTAAGACTTTCTCACTTTCTTTGTCAATGGAATTGTTTAATGTTACCTTGTTCATGGGTGGAATAAAATGTAATCTGATGGTGAAAATATTTTTCTTAACATTGTGAAAAGTGCCTCCCTATATTGCATGTAATGGAAAAGCCACTTGATTGGGGAAAGTTCACTAAATTAAGCTTATTAAGCTTACTGAATTCTGGCCTACTGACCTTGTAACAAGCATGTTAGATGAGATGCTATACGAGCTCAAGTAATACCTGCATCATTCAGGATTATTTTGATTGCAAGTCACATAAAACCTCAGTGAAATAGAGCAAAAAATGGAATTTTCTAGGTCATGCAACAAAACATCCAGAGGGTACAGCTTGATCCAGAAGCTCTGTCACAATGTCACTTGACTCCAGGCTCTCTCTTCATCACTACATTGCTTTCATCTGTGTTGTCTTCCTTCCCAGACAAATTCTTCCTTTGTGGATAATAAACAATTAAACAGGCCAGCCTGGTGGCTCACACCTGTAAGTCCCAGCACTTTGGGAGGCCAAGGAGGGTGGATCACTTGAGGTCAGGAGTTCCAGACCAGAATGGCCAACATGGTACAACCCCATCTCTACTAAAAATACAAAAATTAGCTTGACGTGGTAACACAAACCTGTAATCTGAGCTGCCCATGGGCTGTGGCATGAAAATTACTCGAACCTGAGAGGTGGAGGTTGAAGCAAGGCAAGATTGTGCCACTGCACTCCAGCCTGGGCAAGAGTGAGAATCTGTCTCAAAATAAACAAACGAACAATTAAACAACAATTTTTAAGGAATGATAATGCCTACAAAAACATCTTCACAGTTCTAATTTAATCCAGCCATAAAGAGAACTGTCTGATCAAAATATCTTAAGAGTGCATTTTCTTGACCTTATTGGGTTATAGACCAATTCCTAGACTAGTCGCTGTGGCCAGGCTACTGCAGTACTCTGCTTTGATTGGCTAGGCCCGAGTCACATGCCACCAATCAAAACATATGGACTGAGATTTGGGGCCACAGCGCTCCACAGGGGAGTTGAAGTGTTAAAATAGCAGATGTCCATCAGAGAGTCACTGTCTACTAATACAGTATAGTGTATTGAATGCACATCCCATATACTCAGTGGGTTCATCTGAAGACTAAGAATAGCAAAAAGCACAATTCAACCAGACAAGAGTAAAAAGGCCTGTGTTTGTTTCATATGATCATGCAGTCTAAAAAGGTACAGCTATATACTTGGTATGTATAGAAGACATGCAAATCTATGTTACAATAGAAGATTCTGTCAAAAACTCCCTTTGAAAAACAGGGTACTGTTAAAGAATGTTTGGGACCCAGCAGGACTAAATGAGGGAAGATAAGGACTCCCCCTCCACCACCCAGCTTTCTTTTAAGTAGGAAAAAGTTTGAAAATCCCCACCTCTGAGAAAGGGGCCCTGTAGGGGCTCTGAGGCACATTGCAGAACAATTCTCAAGGCAACGGCTCTTGAAAGATTATGAGCTCAAATAAAGTCATGTTTAAGGAAGCTCTTCTAAGCTATATAATTAATTGACAGAAACACTCCCAGAAATCGCTCTGTTACAGATCTTGCCACCAGGAGATAGAAACTCCTCTCTGTGTGGCACTTGGAGAAGATGACAGTTAATGGAGTGGAGTTGGAGGTGAGTTCAGAATCCTCAAAGGAAATTCTTTGTTTGATAAGATCTATGTTTGATATTTGCCCAGGAATCATATACCTGGGCAAATATTGGGAAGCTGATGTTGGTTGTAACTCTGTGCCAACAAAACAAAACCAACCAGCTCAGTTTTCATGTATTTTTTTCTAATTAAGGGAGGTATGCATCATCATTTTATTGGAAACTTTGAAAGGTACACTAGCTTTTAAGGGCTCATTTGTGGTTCCCCCAGCCAGGAGAGACACCATTCCCACTTAATCATATTTCAATATCTTCTCTTTCTTTGTCTCTTGTGTATTTATTTACTTTTGAGACAGGATCTTGTTCTGTATCCCAGGCTGGAATGCAGTGGTACAATCACAGCTCAATGCAACTTCCACCTCCTGGGCTCAAGTGATTCTCTTGTCTCACCCTCTCAAGTAGCTGGGACTACAACCCCATGAACAACCATGCCTGATTAATTAATAATTTTTTGTAGAGATGGAGGTCTCACTGTATTTCCCAGGCTGTTCTTGAAATTCAAGGCTCAAGTAATCCTCACACCTTGGCCTCCCAAAGTGCTGAAATTACAGAAGTGAGCCAATGCATCCAGTTCTCTTAAAATATATATATATATTTTTTTTATGCACAGATACATTTGTGATAAAACTATAAAACATTTGGAATGGTAAATAGGAAATGTCACATTGTGGTTATCTCTGGGGCTAGGAAAGAATATGGAAAGGCCATCTGGAAAGCTGAAAGGTTTTGAGATGAGGTCTCAGTCTGTAGCACAGGCTGGAGTGTGGTTTTGTGACCACGGCTCAAGTGGAGCCTTGAACTCCTCCCACCGCAGCCTCCCCAGTAACTGGGATTGCAGGTGCATGCTACCACACCCAGCCAATTTTTTGTATTTTTTGTAGAGACAGGGGTTCGCCATGTTGCTTAGGCTGGTCTTGAACTCCTAGGCTCAAGCTACCCTCTTGCTTCAGCCTCCCAAATGCTGAGATAATAGGTGTAAGCCACTATGCCCAGCCACTTTTTCCATTTAACATTACATTTTCAAGATTCATCCATGGTGCATCTGTGGCTAAAGCACACTCATTTTTCAGTGCCATGTAATTCTCCATTTCATAATACCCCACCATTTTTTTAATTTTTTGAGGGGAGGGTGGTTAACAGATAATTGGTTAATTCCAAGGTTTTTGCTAACATGAACTGTGCTTCTATGAAGATTCTTGCTTATATCTCCTGGTGTATATGTGTAAGAGTTTCTCCAGGGCATATATCTAGGAGTAGAAATGCTGGGTTTTACAATGTAGAAATATTGAGCTTTAAAAGGCAAGTGTCCTGAATTTTCATTTGGCAATGTTGCACAAGCATTTGTCTATGTTATTAAAAGTTCTTCTTTTTACATAAAGGAAAAGCAAGGTAAATGTATAAAACATTATTCAGATGTGCTGGAAATTGGTTTAAAATGTTGGGGAAAATCCAACACCAAGACAATGGATTGCTCCGCAAGGCTAGTTTAATTTCTGCAGAAAGGGTGCAACTCGCTGGCAGACTTGCCATGAGAGCACACCTGATCAAAGGAGACAGGGACATTTATAACTTTGGTAACCTGCCCTACTGCTGTGTCCAGTTTCCATTGGCAAGAATGGGACCTCACATTTTATGCTTGACCCGATTGGTTAAAAACTTGAAAATTTCCAGAATAGATAAGGAGAAAAGAAGACAAGAAAAAAGAAGCAGCTAGTCAGAAGGTCAGGAGGTTTCCAAATAAGGAATGGCATACACCAGATTTTGGAGCTTGTCCAGTTTTGTTCAGACGTGCTGGAGCAAGTCAAGGTAGCCGATTTAAGATGTGTTAATCGGCTAGGGCATGTATCAATGTGTAATAACAATGGGTACTGTGGTAATCTACTGCATATATTAATGTGTAATAAAAAGATGTACTGTGAAAAACCGCAGCATGTGTTAATGTTTAATAAAAATGTCTATTGTGAAAAACTACTTAATATATTAATGTGCAACAAAAACATGTACTGTGTGAGTGTATGGCATATATTAGTGTGTAATAACAACGTGTACTTTGTGAAACTATGGCATGTATTAGCGTGTAATAACAACATGTACTGTGGAAAACTATGGCATGTATTAATGTGTAATAACAACATGTACTGTGGAAAACTACGGCATGTACTAATGTGTAACAACAATGTGTACTGTGTAAAACTGTGGCATGTATTAATGTGTAATAGCAATATGTACTGTGTAAAACTATGGTTTGTCGTAATGTGCTGTATGTAAAACTATGATATATTAATACGTAATAATAAGGTGTAATGTGGAAAACTATGGCACAAATTAATGTGTAATAACAATGGGTACTGTGCAAAACTATGGCATGTATTAATGAGTAATTAAAAGGTGTGCTTTGTAAAACGACATCATGTGTTAATGTGTAGTAACAACATGTACTGTGTGAAAGTATGGCATGTATTAATGTGTAAAAAACATGCACAGTGTAAAACTGTGGCATGCATTAATGTGTAATAACAATTTGTAATGTGTAATAACATGGCATGTATTAATGTGTAACGACAATGTGTACTGTAGAAAACTACAGCATATATTAATGGGTAATAGCAATGGGTACTGTGGAAAATTATGGCATGTATTAATGTGTAACAACGTTTACTGTGTAAAACTACTTCATGTATTAATGTGTAATAACAACGTGTACTGTGTAATACTACTTCAAATATGAATGAGTAATGAAAACATGCACTGTGTAAAAGTAAACCATGTAATGGTGTGTAATAATATGTACTGTGAAAACTATGGCATGTATTAATGTGTAATAACTGAGTACTGTAGAAAATTACAGTATGAATAAATGTGTAATAACAAGTGGT
The DNA here is from genome assembly GCA_031835075.1 of Saguinus oedipus. Classification (NCBI taxonomy): domain Eukaryota; kingdom Metazoa; phylum Chordata; class Mammalia; order Primates; family Cebidae; genus Saguinus; species Saguinus oedipus. Next base: position 268,308 of record JASSZA010000042.1, read on the forward strand.
ATTATATAAAACTATGGCATCTATTAATGTGTAAAAACAATGTGTACTGTGTAAAATCATGGCATGTATTAATATGTCATAACAATGTGTAGTGTGTGAAACAACTTCATGTATTAATGTGTCATAAAAACCTGTTCTGTGTGAAAGTACATGTATTAATGTGTAATAACATGTGATATGAAATGTATTAATGTGTAATAACAATGAATACTGTTTAAAACTACTTCATTTATTAATGTGTAATAACAACGTGTAGTGTGTGAAAGTAGAGAGTGTATTAATGTGTAATAGCAATGTGTACCGTGTAAAATTATGGCATATATTAATTTTTAATAACAATATATACTGTGTAAAAGTACTGTATATCAATGTGCACTATGTAAAACTACGGTATATATTAATATGTAATAAAAACGTATAATGTGGGAAACTATGGCATGTATTAATGTGTAATAACAATTTTTACTGTGTAAAACTACGGCCTGTATTAACGTATAATAACAATGTGTATTGTGTAAAATTACTTCATGTATTAATGTTTAATAACAACGTGTAGTGTGTGAAAGTACATCAGGTATTAAGGTGTAATAAATATGTGTACTGTGTAAAACTATGGCATGCATTAATGTGTAATATCAGCGTGTACTGTGTAAAACTACTTCATCTATTAAAGTGTAATAACGTGTTCTGTGTAATAGTAAGACATATATTAAGGTGTAAAAACAATGAATACTCTGTAAAACTACGGCACGTACTAACGTGTAATAATGTGTATTGTGTACAACTATGGCATGTATTAATGTGTAATAATAACGTAAAAATACGGCATGTATTAATGTGTACTAACAATGTGTTCTGTGTAAAATCATGGCATGTATTTATGTGTAATAACAATGTGTAATATGTAAACTCTGACATGTATTAATGTGTCATAACAATGTATACTGTGTGAAACTACTCCATGAATTAATGTGTAATAAAAACCTGTATTATACGAAAGTACCACATGTATTAATGTGTAATAACAACGTGTACTGTTTAAAACTACTTTATTTATTAATGTGTAATAACAATCTATACTGTGTGAAAGTACGGCATGTAAAAATGTGTAATAGAAATCTGTACTGTGTAAAATTATGGCATGTATTAATTTGTAATAACAATATATACTGCATAAAACTACTGTATATCTTACTGCACACTATGTAAAACTATGTTATATATTAATATGTAATAAAAATATATAATGTGGAAAACTATGGCATGCGTTAATGTGTAATAACAATGTGTACTCTGTGAAACTACGGTGTGTATTAAATTGTAAAAACAATGTGTACTGTGTAAAATTACTTCATGTATTAATGTTTAATAACAACATGTATTCTGAGAAAGTACAGCATGTATTATGAGTAACAACAATGCATACTGTGTGAAACTATGGCATGTATTAATGTGTAATATCAACATTTACTGTGTAAAACTACATTGTCTATTAATGTGCAATAACAAAGTGTTCTGTGTAACAGTAAATTATATATTAATGTGTAACAACAATGCGTACCGTGTAAAACTAAGGTATGTGTTAATGTGTAATAATGCCTACTGTGAAAAACTATGGCATATATTAATGTGAAATAACAACGTGTACTGTGTAAAATTCTTTTATGTATTAATGCGTAATAACAATTTGTACTATGAAGACTAGGGCATGTATTAATAGGTAATAACAATGGGTACTGTGGTAAACTATGGCATATATTAATGTGTAATAACAAGGTGTACTGTAAAAAACAATGGCATGTATTAATGTGTAATAATGTCTATTGTGAAAAACCACTTCATGTATTAATGTGTAATAAAAACCTGTACTGTGTGAAAGTACAGAATATATTAGCGTGTAATAACAACGTGTACTGTGGGAAACTACAGCAAGTATTATTGTGTAATGACAACGTGTACTGTGGAAAACTATGGCAGGTATTAATGTGTAATCACAACGTGTACTGTGAAAAACTACAGAATGTATTTATGTGTAATAACAATGTGTACTGTGAAAAACTATAGAATGTATTAATGTGCAACAACAATGTGTACTGTGTAAAACTGATTTATGTATTAATGTGTAATAACAACCTTTACTGTGTGAAAGTATTGCATGTATTAATGTGTAAAACCATGTGTACTGTGTAAAACTATGGCATGTATTAATGTGTAGTAACAATGTGTACTGTGTAAAACTACTTAATATATTAACGTGTAATACAAACGTGTACTGTGTAAAAGTACTGCATGTATTTATGTGTGATAACAATGTGCACTGTTTAAAACAAGGGAATGTATCAATGTGTAATAACACTGTGTACTGTATAAAACTACTGCACGTATTAATGTGTAATAACAATATGTACTTATGTACTGTATAATACTATGGTTTGTCTTAATGTGCTGCATGTAAAACTCCAGTATATTAATATGTAATAACAATGTGTAATGTGTACATCTGCGGCATAAATTAATGTGCAATAACAATGTGTACTTTGCAAAACTATGGCATGTATTAATGTGTAATTAAAATGTGTACATTGTAAAACTGTTCCTTGTGTTAATCTGTAATAACAACGTGTACTGTGTGAAAGTACAGCATGTATTAATGTGTAATATCAATGTGTACTGTGTCAAAATATGGCATGTATTAATGTGCAATAACAATGTGTACCGTGTAAAACTACTTCATCTATTAATGTGTAATAACAACGTGTACTCTGTGAAAGTACAGCATGTATTAATGTGTAATAACAATGTGTACTGTGTAAAACTACTGCATGTATCAATGTGTAATTAGGTGTACTGTGTAAAACTACTGCAAGTATTAATGTGTAATAAAGACTTGTACTGTGTAAACTACTTTGTCTATTAATGTGTAAAAACAACGTGTTCTGTTTAACAGTAAGGCATATATTAATGTGTAACAACAATGCATACCGTGTAAAACTAAGGTATGTGTTAATGTGTAATAACAATGCCTACTGTGAAAAACTATGGCATATATTAATGTATGAAAACAATGAATACTGTGTAAAACTAAGGCATGTATTAATGTGTAATAATGTGTACTGTGTACAACTATGGCATGTATTAATGTGTAACAACAATATATAATGTGTAAAACTAGGTCATGTTTTAATGTGTAATAATGTACTGTGTAAAACTACGTCATGTATTAATGTGTAATAATGTACTGTGTAAAACTACAACATGTATTAATGTGTAAGAACAATTTGTACTGTGGAAAACTATGGTATGTATTAAGGTGTAATAACAATCTTTACTGTGAACTACTATGGCATGTATTAATGTGTAATTACAAAATGTCTTGTGTTAACTATGGCATCTATTGATGTGTAATAACAATGTATACTGTGTAAAACTCTTTTATGTATTAATGTGTAATAACAATGTGTACTGTGAAAACTATATCATGTATTAATGTGTAATTACAAAATATCTTGTGTAAACTATGGCATCTATTAATGTGAAATAACAACGTGTACTGTGTAAAACTCTTTTATGTATTAATGCGTAATAATTTGTACTATGAAGACTAGGGCATGTATTAATGGGTAATAACAATGGGTACTGTGGTAAACTAGGCCTATATTAATGTGTAATAACAAGGTGTACTGTTGAAAACAATGGCATGTATTAATGTGTAATAATGTCTATTGTGTAAAACTACTTCATGTATTAATGTATAATTAAAACCTGTACTGTGTGAAAGTACAGCATATATTAGCATGTAATAACAACGTGTACTGTGGAAAACTGCAGCAAGTATTATTGTGTAATGACAACGTGTACTGTGAAAAACTTTGGCATGTATTAATGTGTAATCACAACGTGTACTGTGAAAAAGTACAGAATGTATTAATGTGTAATAACAACGTGTACTGTGAAAAACTACAGAATGTATTAATGTGCAACAACAATGTGTACTGTGTAAAACTGATTTATGTATTTATGTGTAATAACAACCTTTACTGTGTGAAGGTATTGCATGTATTAATGTGTAAAACCATGTGTACTGTGTAAAACTATGGCATGTATTAATGTGTAGTAACAATGTGTACTGTTTAAAACTACTTAATATATTAACGTGTAATACAAACGTGTACTGTGTAAAAGTACTGTATGTATTTATGTGTAATAACAATGTGTACTGTTTAAAACAAGGGAATGTATCAATGTGTAATAACACTGTGTACTGTATAAAACTACTGCACGTACTAATGTGTAATAACAATACGTACTTATGTACTGTATAAAACTACAGTTTGTCTTCATGTGCTGCATGTAAAACTACAGTATATTAATATGTAATAACAATGTGTAATATGTACATCTGTGGCATAAATTAATGTGTAATAATCTCTACTGTGCAAAACTATGGCATGTATCAATGTGTAATTAAAATGTGTACTTTGTAAAACTGCTTCTTGTGTTAATCTGTAATAACAACGTGTACTGTGTGAAAGTACAGCATGTATTAATGTGTAATATTAGCGTGTACTGTGTCAAAATATGGCATGTATTAATGTGCAATAACAATGTGTACCGTGTAAAACTACTTCATCTATTAATGTGTAATAACAACGTGTACTGTGTGAAAGTACAGCATGTATTAATCTGTAATAAAAATGTGTCCTGTGTAAAACTACTGCATGTATCAATGTGTAATAAGGTGTACTGTGTAAAACTACTGCAAGTATTAATGTGTAATAAAAACTTGTATTGTGTAAAACTAGGGCATGTATTAATGTGTAATAACAACGTGTACTGTGACAAAGTATGTCATGTATTAATGTGTAATAACAATGTATACTGTGTAAAATTATGGCATGCATCTATATGTAAGAACAACATGTACTATGTAAAACTACTTCAATTAATGTGTAATAATATGTTCTGTGAATAAGTATGGCATGTATTAAAGTGTAATAATAATGCATACTGTGTAAAACTAGGCAATGTATTAATGTGAAATAACAATGCCTACTATGACAAACTACATCATGTATTAGTGTGTAATAACAATGCATACTGTGTAAAACTACAGCATGCATTAATGTGTAATAATAATGTGTACTGTGGAAAACTATGGCATGTATTCATGTGTAAGAACAATTTGTATTGTGAAAAATTATGGTATGTATTAATGTGCACCATGTAAGATTACGGTATATATTAATCTGTAATAACAATTTGTTCTGTGGAAAACTATGGCATATATCAATATGTAATAAAAATATGTACTGTGTAAAACCGTGGCATGTATTAATGTGTAATAACAATGTGTACCATGTAATACTACTTCATGTATTAATGTTTACTAACAACCTGTACTGTGTAAACCTATGGTATGTATTAATGTGTAATAACAAAACATATTGTGGAAAACTCTGGGATGTATTAATGCTTAATAACAACGTGTACTGTGGAAAGCTATGTCATGTATTAATGTGTAATAACAACGTGTACCGTAGAAAACTCTGCATGTTTTAATGTGTAATAACAATGCCTATTCTGGAATACTATGGCACATATTAATGTGTAACAGCAATGCGTACTTCGTAAAACTACAGCATGTATTAATGTGTAACAACAATGTGTACTGTGTAAAACTATGGCATGAATTAATATGTAATAAAAATGTGTACTGTTTAAAATTACTGCATGTATTAATGTGTAATAACAATGTGTACTGTGTAAAACTATGTCATTTATTAATGTGCAGTAACAACGTGTTCTGTGTGAAAGTACTCATGCATTAATGTGTAATAACAATGTGTACTGTGTGAAACTATGACATGTTTTAATGTGTAATAACAACGTGTACTGTGGAAAGGTATGGCGTGTATTAATGTGTAATAATATTGCATACTGCGGAAAGCTACGGCATGTATTAATATTTAGTAACAACGTGTACTGTGGAAAACTAAGGCATGTATTAATGTGTAATAACATGTACTGTGTAAAAATACGGCATGTATTAATGTGTAATAACAATGTTTACTGTGGAAAATTATGGCATGTATTAATGTGTAATGACAATGCCTATGGTGGAAAACGACAGCATGTATTGATGTGTAATAACAAAGTGTACTGTGGAAAACTATGACATGTATATTTTTATTTTATTTTACTTTTTTCATTTGATGCTTTATTTCATTTTATTTTCTACTTTTTTATTGCATTTTAGGTTTTGGGGTACATGTACAGAACATGCAAGATAGTTGCATAGGTACACACGTGGCAGTGTGATTTGCTGCCTTCCTCCCATTCACCCACAACTGGCATTTCTCCCCAGGCTATCCCTCCCCAACTCCTCCCCCACCTCTGGTCCTCCCCTATTTCCCCCAACAGACCCCAGTGTGTAGTGTTCCCCTCACTATGTCCAAGTGTTCTCATTGTTCATCACCCACCTATGAGTGAGAGCATGTGGTATTTCATTTCCTGTTCTTGTGTCAGTTTGCTGAGAATGATGGTCTCCAGATTCATCCATGTCCTTACAAAGTACACAAACTCATCGGTTTTGATTGCTGAAGAAAATTCCGTGGTGTATATGTGCCACATTTTCCCAGTCCAGTCTATCATCGATGGGCATTTGGGTTGGTTCCAGGTCTTTGCTATTGTAAACAGTGCTGCAATGAACATTCGTGTGCATGTGTTCTTACGGTAGAATGATTTATAGTTTTTTGGATACATACCCAGTAATGTGATTGCTGGGTCAAATGGAATTTCTATTTCTAGGTCCCTGAGGAATCGCCACACTGTCTTCCACAATGGTTGAACTAATTTACACTCCCACCAGCAGTGTAAAAGCGTTCCTATTTCTCCACATCCTCTCCAGCATCTGTTGTCTCCATATATTTTAATGATCGCCACTCTAACTGGCATGAGATGGTATCTCAATGCATTTTTCATTTGCATTTCTCTAATGGCCAGTGATAATGAGCATTTTTTCATATGTTTGTTGGCCTCATGTACATCTTCTTTTGTAAAGTGTCTTTACATATCCTTTGCCCGTTTTTGGATGGGGTTGTTTGTTTTTTTCTTGTAAATCTGTTTGAGTTCTTTGTAAATTCTGGATATCAGCCCTTTGTCAGATGGGTAAACTGAAAAGATTTTTTCCCATTCTGTTGGTTGCCGATTCACTCTAATGACTGTTTCTTTTGCCGTGCAGAAGCTGTGGAGTTTGATTAGGTCCCATTTGTCTATTTTGGCTTTTGTTGCCAATGTTTTTGGTGTTTTGTTCATGAAGTCCTTGCCTACTCCTATGTCCTGAATGGTTTTGCCTAGATTTTCTTCTAGGGTTTTTATGGTGCCAGGTCTTATGTTTAAGTCTTTAATCCATTTGGAGTTAATTTTAGTGTAAGGTTTCAGGAAGGGGTCCAGTTTCTGCTTTCTGCACATGGCTAGCCAGTTTTCCCAACACTATTTATTAAATGGAAATGGGCTAAATGCACCCTTCAAAAGACACAGACTGGTAAATTGTCTATTAATGTGTAATAACAACGTGCTCTGTGTAACAGTAAGGCAAATATTAATGTGTAACAACAATGCGTACTGTGTAAAACTAAGGTATGTGTTAATGTGTAATAAAAATGCCTACTGTGAAAAACTATCGCATATATTATTGTGTGAAAACAATGAATACTTTGTAAAACTATGGGAAGTATTAATGTGTAATAATGTGTAGTGTGCACAACGGCATGTATTAATGTGTAACAACAATGTGTACTGTGTAAAACTACATCGTGTATTAATGTGAAATAAGGTACTGGGTAAAACTACAACATGTATTAACGTGTAATAACAATTTGTACTGTGGAAAACTACGGCATGTATTAATGTGTAATTACAAAATGTCTTGTGTTAAACTATGGCATCTATTAAAGTGTAATAACCATGTGTACTGTGTAAAACTCTTTCATTTATTAATGTGTAATAACAATGTGTACTGTGAAAACTATGTCATGTATTAATGTGTAATTACAAAACATCTTGTGTAAACGATGGCATCTATTAATGTGAAATAACAACGTGTACTGTGTAAAACTCTTTTAAGTATTAATGCGTAATAACAATTTGTACTATGAAGACTGGGGCATGTATTAATGGGTAATAACAATGGGTACTTTGGTAAATGATGGCATATATTAATGTGTAATAACAAGGTGTACTGTTAAAAACAATGGCATGTATTAATGTGTAAAAATGTCTATTGTGTAAAACCACTTCATGTATTAATGTGTAATAAAAACCTGTACTGTGTGAAACTAGAGCATATGTTAGTATGTAATAACAACGTGTACTGTGGGAAACTACAGCAAGTATTACTGTGTAATGACAACGTGTACTGTGGAAAACTACAGCATGTATTAATGTGTAATCACAACGTTTACTTTGAAAAACTACAGAATGTATTAATGTGCAACAACAATGTGTACTGTGTAAAACTGATTTATGTATTAATGTGTAATAACAAACATTACTGTGTGATAGTATTGCATGTATTAAAGTGTAAAACCATGTGTACTCTGTAAAACTATGGCATGTATTAATGTGTAGTAACAATGAATACTGTGTAAAACTACTTAGTATATTAACGTGTAATACAAACGTGTACTGTGTAAAAGTACTGCATGTATTTATGTGTAATAAAAATGTGTACTGTTTAAAACAAGCGAATGTATCAATGTGTAATAACACTGTGTACTGTATAATACTACTGCACGTATTAATGTGTAATAACAATACATACTTATGTACTGTATAAAACTACGGTTTGTCTTAATGTGCTGCATGTAAAACTACAGTATATTAATATGAAATAAAAATGTGTAATATGTACATCTATGGCATAAATTTATTTGTAATAACAATGTGTACTGTGCAAAACTATGACATGTATTAATGTGTAATTAAAACCTGTGCTTTGTAAAACTACTTCTTGTGTTAATCTGTAATAACAACGTATACTGTGTGAAAGTACAACATGTATTAATGTGTAATATGAACGTGTACTGTGTCAAAATATGGCATGTATTAATTTGCAATAACAATGTGTACCGTGTAAAACTACTTCGTCTATTAATGTGTAATAACAACGTATACTGTGTGAAAGTACAGCACGTATTAATGTGTAATGACAATGTGTACTGTGTAAAACTGAATGTATCAATGTGTAATAAGGTGTAGTGTGTAAAACTACTGCAAGTATTAATGTATAATAAAAACTTGTACTGTATAAACTACTTTGTCTATTAATGTGTAATAACAACGTGTTCTGTGTAACAGTAAGGCATATATTAGTGTGTAACAATAATGAATACCATGTAAAACTAAGGTATGTGTTAATATGTAATAACAAAGCCTACTGTGAAAAACTATGGCATATATTAATGTGTGAAAACAATTAATACTGTGTAAAATATTGGCATGTATTAATGTGTAATAATGTGTACTGTGAACAACCATGGCATGTATTAATGGGTAACAACAATATGTACTGTGTAAACTACGTCATGTATTAAAGTGTAATAATGTACTGTGTAAAACTACAACATGTATTAACGTGTAATAATAATTTGTACTGTGGAAAATTATGGCATGTATTAATGTGTAATTACAAAATTTCTTGTGTTACACTATGACATCTATTAATGTGTAATAACAATGTGTACTTTGTAAAACTCTTTTATGTATTAATGTGTAATAACAAGGTGTCCTGTGAAAACTATGTCATGTATAAATGTGTATTTTAAAAACATCTTTTGTAAACTATGGCATCTATTAATGTGAAATAACAACGTGTACTGTGTAAAACTCTTTTATGTATTAATGCGTAATAACAATTTGTACTATGAAGACTAAGGCATGTATTAATGGGTAATAACAATGGGAACTGTGGCAAACTATGGCATATATTAATGTGTAATAGCAAGGTGTACTGGTAAAAACAATGGCATGTATTAATGTGTAATAATGTCTATTGTGTAAAACCACTTCATATATTAATGTGTAATAAAAACCTGTATTGTGTGAAAGTACAGCATATATTAGCGTGTAATAACAACGTGTACTGTGGGAAACTACAGCAAGTACTATTGTGTAGTGACAACGTGTACTGTGGAAAACTATGGCATGTATTAATGTGTAATAACAACGTGTACTGTGAAAAACTACAAAATGTATAATTCTGCAACAACAATTTGTACTGTTTAAAACTGATTTATGTATTAATGCATACTAACAACCTTTACTGTGTGAAAGTATTGCATGTATTCATGTGTAAAATCATGTGTACTGTGTAAAACTATGGCATGTATTAATGTGTAGTAACAATGTGTACTGTGTAAAACTAATAAATATATTAACGTGTAATACAAACATGTACTGTGTAAAAGAACTGCATGTATTTATGTGTAAAAACAATGTGTACTGTTTAAAAAAAAGGAATAAATTAATGTGTCATAACACTGTGTACGGTATAAAACTACTGCACGTATTAAAGTGTAATAACAATACGTACTTATGTAGTGTATTAAACTACGGTTTGTCTTAATGTGCTCATTGTAAAACTACAGTATATAAATATGTAATAATGTGTAATGTGTACATACATGGCATAAATTAATGTGTAAGAACAATGTGTACTCTGCCAAACTATGGCATGTATTAATGTGAAATTAAAATGTGTACTTTGCAAAACTGCTTCTTGCGTTAATCTGTAATAACAACGTGTACTGTGTGAAAGTACAGCATGTAATAATGTGTAATATCGACGTGTACTGTGTCAAAATATGGCATGTTTTAATGTGCAATAACAATGTATACCGTGTAAAACTACTTCATCTATTAATGTGTAATAACAACGTGTACTGTGTGAAAGTACAGCATGTATTAATGTGTAATAACAATGTGTACTGTATAAAACTAGTTGATGTATCAATGTGTAATAAGGTGTACTGTGTAAAACTACTGCAAGTATTAATGGGTAATAAAAACTTGTACTGTGAAAACTACTTTGTCTATTAATGTGTAATAACAACATGTTCTGTGTAACAGTAAGGCATATATTAATCTGTAACAACAATGCGTACCGTGAAAACTAAGGTATGTGTTAATATGTAATAACAATGCCTACTGTGAAAAACTATGGCATATATTAATGTGTGAAAACAATGAATACTGTGTAAAACTATGGCAAGTATTAATGTGTACTGTGAACAACTATGGCATGTAATAATGTGTAACAACAATATGTACTGTGTAAAACTAGGTCACGTATTAATGTGTAATAATGTACTCTGAAAAACTACAACATGTATTAACGTGTAATAACACTTTGTACTGTAGAAAAGTAGGGCATGTATTAATGTGTAATAACAATGTGTACTGTGTAAAACTCTTATGTATTAATGTGTAATAATATGTACTGTGAAAACTAGGTCACGTATTAATGTGTAATTACAAAACATCTTGTGTAAACTATGGCATCTATTAATGTGAAATAACAACGTGTACTGTGTAAAACTCTTTTATGTATTAATGGGTAATAACAATTTGTACTATGAAGACTAGGGCATGTATTAATGGGTAATAACAATGGGTACTGTGGTAAACTATGGCATATATTAATGTGTAATAACAAATTGTACTGTTAAAAACAATGGCATGTATTAATGTGTCATAATGTCTATTGTGTAAAACCACTTCATATATTAATGTGTAATGAAAACCTGTACTGTGTGAAAGTACAGAATATATTAGCGTGTAATAACAACGAGTATTGTGGGAAACTACAGCAAGTACTATTGTGTAATGACAACGTGTACTGTGGAAAACTACGGCATGTATTAATATGTAATCACAACGTGTACTGTGAAAAGCTACAGAATGTATTAATGTGTAATAACAACGTGTACTGTGAAAAACTACAAAATGTATTAATGTGCAACAACAATTTGTACTCTGTAAAACTGATTTATGTATTAATGTGTAATAACAACCTTTACTGTGTAAAAGTATTGCATGTATTAAAGTGTGAAACCATGTATACTGTGTAAAACTATGGCATGTATTAATGTGTAGTAACAATGTGTACTGTGTAAAACTACTTAATCTATTAATGTGAAATACAAATGTGTACTGTGTAAAGAACTGCATGTATTTATGTGTAAAAACAATGTGTACTGTTTAAAACAAGGGAATGAATCAATGTGTAATAACACTGTGTACTGTATAAAACTATTGCACGTATAAATGTGTAATAACAACACGTACGGATGTACTGTATTAACCTACGGTTTCTCTTAATGTGATCATTGTAAAACTACAGTATATTTATATGTAATAACAATGTGTAATGTGTACATCTATGGCATAAATTAATGTGTAATAACAGTGTGCACTGTGCAAATCTATGGCATGTATTAATGTGTAATTAAAATGTGTACGTTGTAAAACTGCTTCTTGTGTTAATCTGTAATAACAACGTGTACTGTGAGAAAGTACAGCATGTATTAATGTTTAATATCGACGTGTACTGTGTCAAAATATCGCATGTTTTAATGTGCAATAACAATGTGTACCGTGTAAAACTACTTCATCTATTAATGTGTAATAACAACGTGTACCATGTGAAAATACAGCATGTATTAATGTGTAATAACAATGTGTACTGTATAAAACTAGTTGATGTATCAATGTGTAATAAGGTGTACTGTGTAAAACTACTGCAAGTATTAATGGGTAATAAAACCTTTTACTGTATAAACTACTTTGTCTATTAATGTGTAATAACAACCTGTTCTGTTTAACAGTAAGGCATATATTAATGTGTAACAACAATGCATACCATGTAAAACTAAGGTATGTGTTAATGTGTAATAACAATGCCTACCGTGAAAAACTATGGCATATATTAATGTGTGAAAACAATGAATACTCTGTAAAACCATGGCAAGTATTAATGTGTAATAATGTGTACTGTGTACAACTACGGCATGGATTAATGTGTAACAAAAATGTGTACTGTGTAAAACTACGCCATGTATTAATGTGTAATAATGTACTGTGTAAAACTACAACATCTATTAACGTGTAATAAAAATTTCTACTGTGGAAAACTAAGGCATGTATTAATGTGTAATTACAAAATATCTTGTGTTAAACTATGGTATCTATTAATGTGTAATAACAATGTGTACTGTGTAAATCTCTTTATGTATTAATGTGTAATAACAATGTGTACTGTGAAAACTATGTCATGTATTAATGTGTAATAATGTCTATTTTGTAAAACTCTTTTATGTATTAAAGCATACTAACAATTTGTACTATGAAGACTAGGGCATGTATTAATGGGTAATAACAATGGGTACTGTGGTAAACTATGGCATACGTTAATGTGTAATAACAAGGTGTACTGTTAAAAACAATGGCATGTATTAATGTGTAATAATGTCTATTGTGTAAAACCACTTCATATATTAATGTGTAATAAAAACCTGTACTGTGTGAAAGTACAGCATATATTCGCATGTAATAACAAAGTGTACTGTGGGAAATTACAGCAAGTATTATTGTGTAATGACAACGTGTACTGTGGAAAACTATGGCATGTATTAATGTGTAATCACAACGTGTACTGTGAAAAATTACAGAATGTATTAATGTGCAACAACAATGTGTACTGTTTAAAACTGATTTATGTATTAATGTGAAATAAACTTTACTGTGTGAAAGTATTGCATGTATTAATGTGTAAAACCATGTGTACTCTGTAAAACTGTGACACGTATTAATGTGTAGTAACAATGTGTACTGTGTAAAATTACTTAATATATTAACGTGTAATACACACGTGTACTGTGTAAAAGTACTGCAGGTATTTATGTGTAATAACAATGTGTACTGTTCAAAACTATGGAATGTATCAACGTGTAATAACACTGTGTACTGTATAAAACTACTGCACGTATTAATGTGTAATAACAATACGTACTTATGTACGGTATAAAACTACGGTTTGTTTTAATGTTCTGCATGTAAAACTACAGTATATTAATATGGAATAACAATGTGTAATGTGTCCATCTATGGAATAAATTAATGTGTAATAACAATCTCTACTGTGCAAAACTATGGCATGTATAAATGTGTAATTAAAATATGTACTTTGTGAAACTTCTCCTTGTGTTTATCTGTAATAACAACGTGTACTGTGTGAAAGAACAGCATGTATTAATGTGTAATACCAACGTGTACTGTGTCAAAATATGTCATGTATTAATGTGCAATAACAATGTGTATTGTGTAAAACTACTTCATCTATTAATGTGTAATAACAACGTGTAATGTGTGAAAGTACAGCATGTATTAATGTGTAATAACAATGTGTACTGTGTAAAACTACTGCATGTATCAATGTGTAATAAGCTGTAATGAGTAAAACTACTGCAAGTATTAATGGGAAATAAAAACTTGTACTGTGTAAAGTTCTTTGTCTATTAATGTGTAATAACGTGTTCTGTGTAACAGTAAGGCATAAATTAATGTGTAACAACAATGCGTACCGTGTAAAACTAAGGTATGTGTTATTGTGTAATAAAAAAGCCTACTGTGAAAAACCATCGCATATAATAATGTGTGGAAACAATGAATAATTTGTAAAACTATGGCAAGTATTAATGTGTAATAATGTGTAGTGTGCACAATGGCATGTATTAATGTGTAAAAACAATGTGTACTGTGTAAAACTACGTCATGTATTAATGTGTAATAATGTACTGTGTAAAGCTACAACATGTATTAACGTGCAATAACAATTTGTACTGTGAAAAACTATCGCATGTATTAATGTGTAATTACAAAATGTCTTGTGTTAAACTATGGAATCTATTAGTGTGTAATAACAATGTGTACTGTGTAAAACTCATGTATTAATGTGTAATAACAATGTGTACTGTGAAAACGATGTCATGTATTAATGTCTAATTACAAAACATCTTGTGTAAACTATGGCATCTATTAACGTGAAATAACAACGTGTACTGTGTAAAACTCTTTTATGTATTAATGTGTAACAACAATTTGTACTATAAAGACTAGGGCATGTATTAATGGGTAATAACAATGGGTACTTTGGAAAACGACGGCATATATTAATGTGTAATAACCAGGTGTACTGTTAAAAACAATGGCATGTATTAATGTGTAATAATGTCTATTGTGTAAAAAACCACTTCATATATTAATGTGAAATAAAAACCTGTACTGTGTGAAAGTACAGAATATATTAGCGTGTAATAACAACGTGTATTGTGGGAAACTACAGCAAGTACTATTGTGTAATGACAACGTGTACTGTGGAAAACTACGGCATGTATTAATATGTAATCACAACGTGTACTGTGAAAAGCTACAGAATGTATTAATGTGTAATAACAACGTGTACTGTGAAAAACTACAAAATGTTTTAATGTGCAACAACAATTTGTACTGTGTAAAACTGATTTATGTATTAATGTGTAATAACAACCTTTACTGTGTAAAAGTATTGCATGTATTAATGTGTAAAACCATGTGTACTGTGTAAAACTATGGCATGTATTAATGTGTAGTAACAATGTGTACTGTGTAAAACTACTTAATCTATAAATGTGAAATACAAATGTGTACTGTGTAAAGAACTGCATGTATTTATGTGTAAAAACAATGTGTACTGTTTAAAACAAGGGAATGAATCAATGTGTAATAACACTGTGTACTGTATAAAACTACTGCACGTATTAATGTGTAATAACAACACGTACTTATGTACTGTATTAAACTACGGTTTCTCTTAATGTGCTCATTGTAAAACTACAGTATATTAATATGTAATAACAATGTGTAATGTGTACATCTATGGCATAAATTAATGTGTAATAACAGTGTGCACTGTGCAAATCTATGGCATGTATTAATGTGTAATTAAAATGTGTACTTTGTAAAACTGCTTCTTGTGTTAATCTGTAATAACAACGTGTACTGTGTGAAAGTACAGCATGTATTAATGCTTAATATCGACGTGTACTGTGTCAAAATATGGCATGTTTTAATGTGCAATAACAATGTGTACCGTGTAAAACTACTTCATCTGTTAATGTGTAATAACAACGTGTACTGTGTGAAAATACAGCATGCATTAATGTGTAATAACAATGTGTAGTGTATAAAACGAGTTCATGTATCAATGTGTAATAAGGTGTACTGTGTAAAACTACTTCAAGTATTAATGGGTAATAAAACCTTTTACTGTATAAGCTACTTTGTCTATTAATGTGTAATAACAACCTGTTCTGTGTAACAGTTAGGCATATATTAATGAGTATCAACAATGTGAACCGTGTAAAACTAAGGTATGTGTTAAAGTGTAATAACAATGCCTACCGTGAAAAACTATGGCATATATTAATGTGTGAAAACAATGAATACTCTGTAAAACCATGGCAAGTATTAATGTGTAATAATGTGTACTGTGTACAACTACGGCATGGATTAATGTGTAACAACAATATGTACTGTGTAAAACTATGCCATGTATTAATGTGTAATAATGTACTGTGTAAAACTACAACATCTATTAACGTGTAATAAAAATTTCTACTGTGGAAAACTAAGGCATGTATTAATGTGTAATTAAAAAATATCTTGTGTTAAACTATGGTATCTATTAATGTGTAATAACAATGTGTACTGTGTAAATCTCTTTATGTATTAATGTGTAATAACAATGTGTACTGTGAAAACTATGTCATGTATTAATGTGTAATAATGTCTATTTTGTAAAACTCTTTTATGTATTAAAGCATACTAACAATTTGTACTATGAAGACTAGGGCATGTATTAATGGGTAATAACAATGGGTACTGTGGTAAACTATGGCATACGTTAATGTGTAATAACAAGGTGTACTGTTAAAAACAATGGCATGTATTAACGTGTAATAATGTCTATTGTGTAAAACCACTTCATATATTAATGTGTAATAAACACTTGTACTGTGTGGAAGTACAGCATATATTCGCATGTAATAACAACGTGTACTGTGGAAAACTACAGCAAGTATTATTGTGTAATGACAACGTGTACTGTGGAAAATTATGGCATGTATTAATGTGTAATCACAACGTGTACTGTGAAAAATTACAGAATGTATTAATGTGCAACAACAATGTGTACTGTTTAAAACTGATTTATGTATTAATGTGAAATAACAAACTTTACTGTGTGAAAGTATTGCATGTATTAATGTGTAAAACCATGTGTACTCCGTAAAACTGTGACATGTATTAATGTGTAGTAACAATGTGTACTGTGTAAAATTACTTAATATATTAACGTGTAATACACACGTGTACTGTGTAAAAGTACTGCATGTATTTATGTGTAATAACAATGTGTACTGTTCAAAACTATGGAATGTATCAACGTGTAATAACACTGTGTACTGTATAAAACTACTGCACGTATTAATGTGTAATAACAATACGTACTTATGTACTGTATAAAACTACGGTTTGTTTTAATGTTCTGCATGTAAAACTACAGTATATTAATATGTAATAACAATGTGTAATGTGTCCATCTATGGAATAAATTAATGTGTAATAACAATCTCTACTGTGCAAAACTATGGCATTTATAAATGTGTAATTAAAATATGTACTTTGTGAAACTTCTCCTTGTGTTTATCTGTAATAACAACGTGTACTGTGTGAAAGTACAGCATGTATTAATGTGTAATACCAACGTGTACTGTGTCAAAATATGTCATGTATTAATGTGCAATAACAATGTGTATTGTGTAAAACTACTTCATCTATTAATGTGTAATAACAACGTGTAATGTGTGAAAGTACAGCATGTATTAATGTGTAATAACAATGTGTACTGTGTAAAACTACTGCATGTATCAATGTGTAATAAGGTGTAATGAGTAAAACTACTGCAAGTATTAATGGGAAATAAAAACTTGTACTGTGTAAACTTCTTTGTCTATTAATGTGTAATAACGTGTTCTGTGTAACAGTAAGGCATAAATTAATGTGTAACAACAATGCGTACCGTGTAAAACTAAGGTATGTGTTATTGTGTAATAAAAAAGCCTACTGTGAAAAACCATCGCATATAATAATGTGTGGAAACAATGAATAATTTGTGAAACTATGGCAAGTATTAATGTGTAATAATGTGTAGTGTGCACAATGGCATGTATTAATGTGTAAAAACAATGTGTACTGTGTAAAACTACGTCATGTATTAATGTGTAATAATGTACTGTGTAAAGCTACAACATGTATTAACGTGCAATAACAATTTGTACTGTGAAAAACTATCGCATGTATTAATGTGTAATTACAAAATGTCTTGTGTTAAACTATGGAAACTATTAGTGTGTAATAACAATGTGTACTGTGTAAAACTCATGTATTAATGTGTAATAACAATGTGTACTGTGAAAACGATGTCATGTATTAATGTCTAATTACAAAACATCTTGTGTAAACTATGGCATCTATTAACGTGAAATAACAACGTGTACTGTGTTAAACTCTTTTATGTATTAATGTGTAATAACAATTTGTACTATAAAGACTAGGGCATGTATTAATGGGTAATAACAATGGGTACTTTGGAAAACGACGGCATATATTAATGTGTAATAACCAGGTGTACTGTTAAAACAATGGCATGTATTAATGTGTAATAATGTCTATTGTGTAAAAAACCACTTCATATATTAATGTGAAATAAAAACCTGTACTGTGTGAAAGTACAGAATATATTAGCGTGTAATAACAACGTGTATTGTGGGAAACTACAGCAAGTACTATTGTGTAATGACAACGTGTACTGTGGAAAACTACGGCATGTATTAATATGTAATCACAACGTGTACTGTGAAAAGCTACAGAATGTATTAATGTGCAATAACAACGTGTACTGTGAAAAACTACAAAATGTATTAATGTGCAACAACAATTTGTACTGTGTAAAACTGATTTATGTATTAATGTGTAATAACAACCTTTACTGTGTAAAAGTATTGCATGTATTAATGTGTAAAACCATGTGTACTGTGTAAAACTATGGCATGTATTAATGTGTAGTAACAATGTGTACTGTGTAAAACTACTTAATCTATTAATGTGAAATACAAATGTGTACTGTGTAAAGAACTGCATGTATTTATGTGTAAAAACAATGTGTACTGTTTAAAACAAGGGAATGAATCAGTGTGTAATAACACTGTGTACTGTATAAAACTACTGCACGTATTAATGTGTAATAACAACACGTACTTATGTACTCTATTAAACTACGGTTTCTCTTAATGTGCTCATTGTAAAACTACAGTATATTAATATGTAATAACAATGTGTAATGTGTACAACTATGGCATAAATTAATGTGTAATAACAGTGTGCACTGTGCAAATCTATGGCATGTATTAATGTGTAATTAAAATGTGTACGTTGTAAAACTGCTTCTTGTGTTAATCTGTAATAACAACGTGTACTGTGTGAAAGTACAGCATGTATTAATGCTTAATATCGACGTGTACTGTGCCAAAATATGGCATGTTTTAATGTGCAATAACAATGTGTACCGTGTAAAACTACTTCATCTGTTAATGTGTAATAACAACGTGTACTGTGTGAAAATACAGCATGCATTAATGTGTAATAACAATGTGTACTGTATAAAACTAGTTGATGTATCAATGTGTAATAAGGTGTACTGTGTAAAACTACTTCAAGTATTAATGGGTAATAAAACCTTTTACTGTATAAGCTACTTTGTCTATTAATGTGTAATATCAACCTGTTCTGTGTAACAGTTAGGCATATATTAATGTGTATCAACAATGTGAACCGTGAAAAACTAAGGCATGTGGTAAAATGTAATAATGCCTACTGTGAAAAACTATGGCATATATTAATGTGTGAAAACAATGAATACTCCGTAAAACTATGGCAAGTATTAATGTGTAATAATGTGTACTGTGTACAACTACGGCATGGATTAATGTGTAACAACAATATGTACTGTGTAAAACTACACCATGTATTAATGTGTAATAATGTACTGTGTAAAACTACAACATCTATTAACGTGTAATAAAAATTTCTACTGTGGAAAACTAAGGCATGTATTAATGTGTAATTACAAAATATCTTGTGTTAAACTATGGTATCTATTAATGTGTAATAACAATGTGTACTGTGTAAATCTCTTTATGTATTAATGTGTAATAACAATGCGTACTGTGAAAACTATGTCATGTATTAATGTGTAATAATGTCTATTTTGTAAAACTCTTTTATGTATTAAATCATACTAACAATTTGTACTATGAAGACTAGGGCATATATTAATTGGTAATAACAATGTGTACTGTGAAAACTATGTCATGTAGTAATGTGTAATAATGTCTATTTTGTAAAACTCTTTTATGTATTAAAGCATACTAACAATTTGTACTATGAAGACTAGGGCATGTATTAATGGGTAATAACAATGGGTACTGTGGTAAACTATGGCATATGTTAATGTGTAATAACAAGGTGTACTGTTAAAAACAATGGCATGTATTAATGTGTAATAATGTCTATTGTGTAAAACCACTTCATATATTAATGTGTAATAAACACCTGTACTGTGTGGAAGTACAGCATATATTCGCATGTAATAACAACGTGTACTGTGGAAAACTACAGCAAGTATTATTGTGTAATGACAACGTGTACTGTGGAAAACTATGGCAGGTATTAATGTGTAATCACAACGTGTACTGTGAATAAATTAAAGAATGTATTAATGTGCAACAACAATGTGTACTGTTTAAGACTGATTTATGTATTAATGTGAAATAACAACCTTTACTGTGTGAAAGTATTGCATGTATTAATGTGTAAAACCATGTGTACTCCGTAAAACTGTGACATGTATTAATGTGTAGTAACAATGTGTACTGTGTAAAATTACTTAATATATTAACGTGTAATACACACGTGTACTGTGTAAAAGTACTGCATGTATTTATGTGTAATAACAATGTGTACTGTTTAAAACTATGGAATGTATCAACGTGTAATAACACTGTGTACTGTATAAAACTACTGCACGTATTAATGTGTAATAACAATACGTACTTATGTACTGTATAAAACTACGGTTTGTTTTAATGTTCTGCATGTAAAACTACAGTATATTAATATGTAATAACAATGTGTAATGTGTCCATCTATGGAATAAATTAATGTGTAATAACAATCTCTACTGTGCAAAACTATGGCATGTATAAATGTGTAATTAAAATATGTACTTTGTGAAACTTCTCCTTGTGTTTATCTGTAATAACAACGTGTACTGTGTGAAAGTACAGCATGTATTAATGTGTAATACCAACGTGTACTGTGTCAAAATATGTCATGTATTAATGTGCAATAACAATGTGTATTGTGTAAAACTACTTCATCTATTAATGTGTAATAACAACGTGTAATGTGTGAAAGTACAGCATGTATTAATGTGTAATAACAATGTGTACTGTGTAAAACTACTGCATGTATCAATGTGTAATAAGGTGTAATGAGTAAAACTGCTGCAAGTATTAATTGGTAATAAAAACTTGTACTGTGTAAACTTCTTTGTCTATTAATGTGTAATTACAACGTGTTCTGTGTAACAGTAAGGCATAAATTAATGTGTAACAACAATGCGTACCATGTAAATCTAAGTTATGTGTTATTGTGTAATAAAAAAGCCTACTGTGAAAAACCATCGCATATAATAATGTGTGAAAACAATGAATACTTTGTAAAACTATGGCAAGTATTAATGTGTAATAATGTGTAGTGTGCACAATGGCATGTATTAATGTGTAACAACAATGTGTACTGTGTAAAACTACGTCATGTATTAATGTGTAATAATGTATTGTGTAAAGCTACAACATGTATTAACGTGCAATAACAATTTGTACTGTGAGAAACTATCGCATGTACTAATGTGTAATTACAAAATGTCTTGTGTTAAACTATGGAATCTATTAGTGTGTAATAACAATGTGTAATGTGTAAAACTCATGTATTAATGTGTAATAACAATGTGTACTGTGAAAACGATGTCATGTATTAATGTCTAATTACAAAACATCTTGTGTAAACTATGGCATCTATTAACGTGAAATAACAACGTGTACTGTGTAAAACTCTTTTATGTATTAATGTGTAATAACATCTTGTACTATAAAGACTAGGGCATCTATTAATGGGTAATAACAATGGGTACTTTGGGAAACGATGGCATATATTAATGTGTAATAACCAGGTGTACTGTTAAAAACAATGGCATGTATTAATGTGTAATAATGTCTATTGTGTAAAAAACCACTTCATATAATAATGTGAAATAAAAACCTGTACTGTGTGAAAGTACAGAATATATTAGCGTGTAATAACAACGTGTATTGTGGGAAACTACAGCAAGTACTATTGTGTAATGACAACGTGTACTGTGGAAAACTACGGCATGTATTAATATGTAATCACAACGTGTACTGTGAAAAGCTACAGAATGTATTAATGTGTAATAACAACGTGTACTGTGAAAAACTACAAAATGTATTAATGTGCAACAACAATTTGTACTGTGTAAAACTGATTTATGTATTAATGTGTAATAACAACCTTTACTGTGTAAAACTATTGCATGTATTAACGTGTAAAACCATGTGTACTGTGTAAAACTATGGCATGTATTAATGTGTAGTAACAATGTGTACTGTGTAAAACTACTTAATCTATTAATGTGAAATACAAATGTGTACTGTGTAAAGAACTGCATGTATTTATGTGTAAAAACAATGTGTACTGTTTAAAACAAGGGAATGAATCAATGTGTAATAACACTGTGTACTGTATAAAACTACTGCACGTATTAATGTGTAATAACAACACGTACTTATGTACTGTATTAAACTACGGTTTCTCTTAATGTGCTCATTGTAAAACTACTGTATATTAATATGTAATAACAATGTGTAATGTGTACATCTATGGCATAAATTAATGTGTAATAACAGTGTGCACTGTGCAAATCTATGGCATGTATTAATGTGTAATTAAAATGTGTACTTTGTAAAACTGCTTCTTGTGTTAATCTGTAATAACAACGTGTACTGTGTGAAAGTACAGCATGTATTAATGCTTAATATCGACGTGTACTGTGTCAAAATATGGCATGTTTTAATGTGCAATAACAATGTGTACCGTGTAAAACTACTTCATCTATTAATGTGTAATAACAACGTGTACTTTGTGAAAATACAGCATGCATTAATGTGTAATAACAATGTGTACTGTATAAAACTAGTTGATGTATCAATGTGTAATAAGGTGTACTGTGTAAAACTACTTCAAGTATTAATGGGTAGTAAAACCTTTTACTGTATAAGCTACTTTGTCTATTAATGTGTAATATCAACCTGTTCTGTGTAACAGTTAGGCATATATTAATGTGTATCAACAATGTGAACCGTGTAAAACTAAGGCATGTGTTAAAATGTAATAATGCCTACTGTGAAAAACTATGGCATATATTAATGTGTGAAAACAATGAATACTCTGTAAAACTATGGCAAGTATTAATGTGTAATAATGTGTACTGTGTACAACTACGGCATGGATTAATGTGTAACAACAATATGTACTGTGTAAAACTACGCCATGTATTAATGTGTAATAATGTACTGTGTAAAACTACAACATCTATTAACGTGTAATAAAAATTTCTACTGTGGAAAACTAAGGCATGTATTAATGTGTAATTACAAAATATCTTGTGTTAAACTATGGTATCTATTAATGTGTAATAACAATGTGTACTGTGTAAATCTCTTTATGTATTAATGTGTAATAACAATGTGTACTGTGAAAACTATGTCATGTATTAATGTGTAATAATGTCTATTTTGTAAAACTCTTTTATGTATTAAAGCATACTAACAATTTATACTATGAAGACTAGGGCATGTATTAATGGGTAATAACAATGGGTACTGTGGTAAAATATGGCATATGTTAATGTGTAATAACAAGGTGTACTGTTAAAAACAATGGCATGTCTTAATGTGTAATAATGTCTATTGTGTAAAACCACTTCATATATTAATGTGTAATAAACGCCTGTACTGTGTGAAAGTACAGCATATATTCGCATGTAATAACAACGTGTACTGTGGAAAACTACAGCAAGTATTATTGTGTAAAGACAACGTGTACTGTGGAAAACTATGGCAGGTTTTAATGTGTAATCACAACGTGTACTGTTGAAAAATTACAGAATGTATTAATGTGCAACAACAATATGTACTGTTTAAAACTGATTTATGTATTAATGTGAAATAACAACCTTTATTGTGTGAAAGTATTGCATGTATTAATGTGTAAAACCATATGTACTCCGTAAAACTGTGACATGTATTAATGTGTAGTAACAATGTGTACTGTGTAAAATTACTTAACATATTAACGTGTAATACACACGTGTACTGTGTAAAATACTGCATGTATTTATGTGTAATAACAATGTGTACTGTTTAAAACTATGGAATGTATCAACGTGTAATAACACTGTGTACTGTATAAAACTACTGCACGTATTAATGTGTAATAACAATACGTACTTATGTACTGTATAAAACTACGGTTTGTTTTAATGTTCTGCATGTAAAACTACAGTATATTAATATGTAATAACAATGTGTAATGTGTCCATCTATGGAATAAATTAATGTGTAATAACAATCTCTACTGTGCAAAACTATGGCATGTATAAATGTGTAATTAAAATATGTACTTTGTGAAACTTCTCCTTGTGTTTATCTGTAATAACAACGTGTACTGTGTGAAAGTACAGCATGTATTAATGTGTAATACCAAGGTGTCCTGTGTCAAAATATGTCATGTATTAATGTGCAATAACAATGTGTATTGTGTAAAACTACTTCATCTATTAATGTGTAATAACAACGTGTAATGTGTGAAAGTACAGCATGTATTAATGTGTAATAACAATGTGTACTGTGTAAAACTACTGCATGTATCAATGTGTAATAAGCTGTAATGAGTAAAACTACTGCAAGTATTAATGGGTAATAAAAACTTGTACTGTGTAAAGTTCTTTGTCTATTAATGTGTAATAACAACGTGTTCTGTGTAACAGTAAGGCATAAATTAATGTGTAACAACAATGCGTACCATGTAAAACTAAGGTATGTGTTATTGTGTAATAAAAAAGCCTACTGTGAAAAACCATCGCATATAATAATGTGTGAAAACAATGAATACTTTGTAAAACTATGGCAAGTATTAATGTGTAATAATGTGTAGTGTGCACAATGGCATGTATTAATGTGTAAAAACAATGTGTACTGTGTAAAACTACGTCCTGTATTAATGTGTAATAATGTACTGTGTAAAGCTACAACATTTATTAACGTGCAACAACAATTTGTACTGTGAAAAACTATCGCATGTATTAATGTGTAATTACAAAATGTCTTGTGTTAAATTATGGAATCTATTAGTGTGTAATAACAATGTGTACTGTGTAAAACTCATGTATTAATGTGTAATAACAATGTGTACTGTGAAAACGATGTCATGTATTAATGTCTAATTACAAAACATCTTGTGTAAACTATGGCATCTATTAACGTGAAATAACAACGTGTACTGTGTAAAACTCTTTTATGTATTAATGTGTAATAACAATTTGTACTATAAAGACTAGGGCATGTATTAATGGGTAATAACAATGGGTACTTAGGAAAACGACGGCATATATTAATGTGTAATAACAAGGTGTACTGTTAAAAACAATGGCCTGTATTAATGTGTAACAATGTCTATTGTGTAAAACCACTTCATATATTAATTTGTAATAAAAACCTGTACTGTGTGAAAGTACAGAATATATTAGCGTGTAATAACAACGTGTATTGTGGGAAACTACAGCAAGTACTATTGTGTAATGACAACGTGTACTGTGGGAAACTATGGCATGTATTAATATGTAATCACAACGTGTACTGTGAAAAGCTACAGAATGTATTAATGTGTAATAACAACGTGTACTGTGAAAAACTACAAAATGTATTAATGTGCAACAACAATTTGTACTGTGTAAAACTGATTTATGTATTAATGTGTAATAACAACCTTTACTGTGTAAAAGTATTGCATGTATTAATGTGTAAAACCATGTGTACTGTGTAAAACTATGGCATGTATTAATGTGTAGTAACAATGTGTACTGTGTAAAACTACTTAATCTATTAATGTGAAATACAAATGTGTACTGTGTAAAGAACTGCATGTATTTATGTGTAAAAACAATGTGTACTGTTTAAAACAAGGCAATGAATCAATGTGTAATAACACTGTGTACTGTAGAAAACTACTGCACGTATTAATGTGTAATAACAACACGTACTTATGTACTCTATTAAACTACGGTTTCTCTTAATGTGCTCATTGTAAAACTACAGTATATTAATATGTAATAACAATGTGTAATGTGTACATCTATGGCATAAATTAATGTGTAATAACAGTGTGCACTGTGCAAATCTATGGCATGTATTAATGTGTAATTAAAATGTGTACTTTGTAAAACTGCTTCTTGTGTTAATCTGTAATAACAACGTGTACTGTGTGAAAGTGCAGCATGTATTAATGTTTAATATTGACGTGTACTGTGTCAAAATATGGCATGTTTTAATGTGCAATAACAATGTGTACCGTGTAAAACTACTTCATATATTAATGTGTAATAACAACGTGTACTGTGTGAAAATACAGCATGTATTAATGTGTAATAACAATGTGTACTGTACAAAACTAGTTGATGTATCAATGTGTAATAAGATGTACTGTGTAAAACTACTGCAAGTATTAATGGTTAATAAAACCCTGTACTGTATAAACTACTTTGTCTATTAATGTGTAATAACAACCTGTTCTGTGTAACAGTTAGGCATATATTAATGTGTATCAACAATGTGAACCGTGTAAAACTAAGGTATGTGTTAATGTGTAATAACAATGCCTACTGTGAAAAACTATGGCATATATTAATGTGTGAAAACAATGAATACTCTGTAAAACTATTGCAAGTATTAATGTGTAATAATGTGTACTGTGTACAACTACGGCATGGATTAATGTGTAACAACAATATGTACTGTGTAAAACTACGCCATGTATTAATGTGTAATAATGTACTGTGTAAAACTACAACATCTATTAACGTGTAATAAAAATTTCTACTGTGGAAAACTAAGGCATGTATTAATGTGTAATTACAAAATATCTTGTGTTAAACTATGGTATCTATTAATGTGTAATAACAATGTGTACTGTGTAAATCTCTTTATGTATTAATGTGTAATAACAATGTGTACTGTGAAAACTATGTCATGTATTAATGTGTAATAATGTCTATTTTGTAAAACTCTTTTATGTATTAAAGCATACTAACAATTTGTACTATGAAGACTAGGGCATGTATTAATGGGTAATAACAATGGGTACTGTGGTAAACTATGGCATACGTTAATGTGTAATAACAAGGTGTACTGTTAAAAACAATGGCATGTATTAATGTGTACTAATGTCTATTGTGTAAAACCACTTCATATATTAATGTGTAATAAAAACCTGTACTGTGTGAAAGTACAGCATATATTCGCATGTAATAACAACGTGTACTGTGGGAAACTACAGCAAGTATTATTGTGTAATGACAACGTGTACTGTGGAAAACTATGGCAGGTATTAATGTGTAATCACAACGTGTACTGTGAAAAATTACAGAATGTATTAATGTGCAACAACAATTTGTACTGTTTAACACTGATTTATGTATTAATGTGAAATAACAACCTTTACTGTGTGAAAGTATTGCATGTATTAATGTGTAAAACCATGTGTACTCCGTAAAACTATGGCATGTATTAATGTGCAGTAACAATGTGTACCGTGTAAAACTACTTCGTCTATTAATGTGTAATAACAACGTGTACTGTGTGAAAGTACAGCATGTATTCATCTGTAATAAAAATGTGTACTGTGTAAAACTACTGCATGTATCAATGTGTAATAAGGTGTACCGTGTAAACCTACTGCAAATATTAATGTGTAATAAAAACTTGTATTGTGTAAAACTAGGGC
Source organism: Saguinus oedipus (assembly GCA_031835075.1). NCBI lineage: Eukaryota > Metazoa > Chordata > Mammalia > Primates > Cebidae > Saguinus > Saguinus oedipus. Next base: position 296,661 of record JASSZA010000042.1, read on the forward strand.
ATGTATTAATGTGTAATAACAACGTGTACTGTGACAAAGTATGTCATGTATTAATGTGTAATAACAATGTATACTGTGTAAAATTATGGCATGCATGTATATGAAGAACAACTTGTCCTGTGTAAAACTACTTCAATTAATGTGTATTAATATGTTCTGTGAATAAGTATGGCATGTATTAAAGTGTAATAATAATGCATACTGTGTAAAACTAGGCAATTAATTAATGTGAAATAACAATGCCTACTATGACAAACTACATCATGTATTAATGTGTAATAACAATGTGTACTGTGGAAAACTATGGCATGTATTCATGTGTCAGAACAATTTGCATTGTGAAAAATTATGGTATGTATTAATGTGCACCATGTAAGACTACGGTATATATTAATCTGTAATAACAATTTGTTCTGTGGAAAACTACGGCATATATTAATATGTAATAAAAATATGTACTGTGTAAAACCGTGGCATTTATTAATGTGTAATAACAATGTGTACCGTGTAATACTACTTCATGTATTAATGTTTACTAACAACCTGTACTGTGTAAACCTAGGGTATGTATTAATGTGTAATAACAAAACATAATGTGGAAAACTCTGGGATGTATTAATGCTTAATAACAACGTGTACTGTGGAAAGGTATGGCGTGTATTAATGTGTAATAATATTGCATACTGCGGAAAGCTACGGCATGTATTAATGTTTAGTAACAACGTGTACTGTGGAAAACTAAGGCATGTATTAATGTGTAATAACATGTACTGTGTAAAAATACGGCATGTATTAATGTGTAATAACAATGTTTACTGTGGAAAATTATGGCATGTATTAATGTGTAATGACAATGCCTATGGTGGAAAACGACAGCATGTATTGATGTGTAATAACAAAGTGTACTGTGGAAAACTATGACATGTATATTTTTATTTTATTTTACTTTTTTCATTTGATGCTTTATTTCATTTTATTTTCTACTTTTTTATTGCATTTTAGGTTTTGGGGTACATGTACAGAACATGCAAGATAGTTGCATAGGTACACACGTGGCAGTGTGATTTGCTGCCTTCCTCCCATTCACCCACAACTGGCATTTCTCCCCAGGCTATCCCTCCCCAACTCCTCCCCCACCGCTGTTCCTCCCCATTTCCCCCAACAGACCCCAGTGTGTAGTGTTCCCCTCACTGTGTCCAAGTGTTCTCATTGTTCATCACCCCCCTATGAGTGAGAGCATGTGGTATTTCATTTCCTGTTCTTGTGTCAGTTTGCTGAGAATGATGGTCTCCAGATTCATCCATGTCCTTACAAAGTACACAAACTCATCATTTTTGATTGCTGAAGAAAATTCCGTGGTGTATATGTGCCACATTTTCCCAGTCCAGTCTATCATCGATGGGCATTTGGGTTGGTTCCAGGTCTTTGCTATTGTAAACAGTGCTGCAATGAACATTCGTGTGCATGTGTTCTTACGGTAGAATGATTTACAGTTTTTTTGATATATACCCAGTAATGGGATTGCTGGGTCAAATGGAATTTCTATTTCTAGGTCCTTGAAGAATCGCCACACTGTCTTCCACAATGGTTGAACTAATTTACACTCCCACCAGCAGTGTAAAAGCGTTCCTATTTCTCCACATCCTCTCCAGCATCTGTTGTCTCCATATATTTTAATGATCGCCACTCTAACTGGCATGAGATGGTATCTCAATGCATTTTTCATTTGCATTTCTCTAACGGCCAGTGATAATGAGCATTTTTTCATATGTTTGTTGGCCTCATGTACATCTTCTTTTGTAAAGTGTCTTTTCATATCCTTTGCCCGTTTTTGGATGGGGTTGTTTGTTTTTTTCTTGTAAATCTCTTTGAGTTCTTTGTAAATTCTGGATATCAGCCCTTTGACAGATGGGTAAACTGCAAAGATTTTTTCCCATTCTGTTGGTTGCCGATTCACTCTAATGACTGTTTCTTTTGCCATGCAGAAGCTGTGGAGTTTGATTAGGTCCCATTTGTCTATTTTGGTTTTTGTTGCCAATGTTTTTGGTGTTTTGTTCATGAAGTCCTTGCCTACTCCTATGTCCTGAATGGTTTTGCCTAGATTTTCTTCTAGGGTTTTTATGGTGCCAGGTCTTATGTTTAAGTCTTTAATACATCTGGAGTTAATTTCAGTGTAAGGTGTCAGGAAGGGGTCCAGTTTCTGCTTTCTGCACATGGCTAGCCAGTTTTCCCAACACCATTTATTAAACAGAAAATCCTTTTCCCGTTGCTTGTTTTTGTCAGGTTTACCAAAGATTGTAGGGTTGTAGATATGTTGTGTGGCCTCCGATGCCTCTGTTCTGTTCCATTGGTCTATATCTCTGTTTTGGTACCAGTACCATGCTGTTTTGATTACTGTAGCCTTGTAGTATAGTTTGAAGTCCAGTAGTGTCATGCCTCCCGCTGTGTTCTTTTTGCTTAGAATTGACTTGGGTATGTGGGCTCTCTTTTGGTTCCATATGGTTTAAGGTGTTTTTTTCCAGTTCTGTGAAGAAGGCCATTGGTATCTTGATGGGAATAACATTGAATTTGTAAATTACTTTGGGCAGTATGGCCATTTTCACGATATTGATTCTTCCTAACCACGGACATGGAATATTTCTCCATCTGTTTGTGTCCTCTCTTATGTTGTTGAGCAGTGGTTTGTAGTTCTCCTTGAGGAGGTCCTATATGTTCCTTGTTAGTTGTATTCCTAGGTATTTTATTCTCTTTGTAGCAATTGTGAATGGCAGTTCGTTCTTGATTTGGCTCTCTTTAAGTCTGCTATTAGTGTGTAGGAATGCTTGTAATTTTTGCACATTGATTCTGTATCCTGAGACTTTGCTGAAGTTGCTTATCAGTTTCAGGCATTTTTGGGCTGAGACGATGGGATCTTTTAGATATACTATCATGTCGTCTGCAAGTAGAGACAGTTTGACTTCCTCTTTTTCTATTTGAATATCCTTTATTTCTTTTTCTTGCCTGATTGCTCTGGCTAGAACTTCCAGTACTATATTGAATAGGAGTGGTGAGAGAGGGCATCCTTGTCTAGTGCCAGATTTCAAAGGGAATGCTTTCTCTTTTTGCCCATTCAGTATAATATTGGCTGTTGGTTTGTCATAAATAGCTTTTATTATTTTGAGATACATTCCATCAATACCGAGTTTATTGGGGATTGTTAGCATAAAGGGCTGTTGAATTTTGTCAAAGGTCTTCTCTGCATCAATTGAGATAATCATGTGGTTGTTTTTTTTTTCTGGTGCTGTTTATGTGGTGAATTACGTTTACAGACTTGTGTATGTTGAATCAATCTTGCATCCCTGGGATGAATCCTAGTTGATCATGGTGGATAAGCCTTTTGGTGTGCTGTGGCAATTGGCTTGCCAGGATTTTATTGAAGATTTTTGCGTCTATGTTCATCATGGATATTGGCCTGAAGTTTTCTTTTCTTGTTGAGTCTCTGCCGGGTTCTGGTATCAGGATGATGTTGGTCTCGTAAAATGATTTGGGAAGGATTCCCTCGTTTTAGATTATTTGGAATAGTTTCAGGAGGAATGGTAACAGTTCCTTTTTCTGTGTCTGGTAGAACTTGGCTGTGAACCCATCTGGACCTGGGCTTATTTGGTGTGGTAGGTTCTTAATTGCTGCCTCAACTTCAAATCTTGTTATTGATCTATTCATAATTTTGACTTCTTCCTGGTTTATGTTTGAAAGTACAAAAGTGTTCAGGAATTTATCCATTTCTTCCAGGTTTACTAGTTTATGTGCATAGAGTTGTTTGTAATATTCTCTGATGATGGTTTGAATTTCTGTGGAATATGTGGTGATTTTCTGATAGGGTGTCAAATTTGGATCTCTCCATTCTTCTCATGTGGGCACTTATTGCTATATATTTTCCTCTAGAGACCGCTTTAAACGTGTCCCAGAGATTCTGGTATGTTGTGTCTTCATTCTCGTTGGTTTTGAAAAACTTCTTTATTTCTGCCTTCATTTCATTGAGTATCCAGTCAACATTCAAGAGCCAGTTGTTCAGTTTTCATGAAGCTGTGCGGTTCTGAGTTAGTTTCTGAATTCTGAGTTCTAACTTGATTGCATTGTAGTCTGAGAGGCTGTTTGTTATAATTTCCGTTCTTTTGCATTTGCTGAGGAGTTACTTAATTCCAACTATGTGGTCAATCTTAGAGTAGGTGTGATGTGGTGCTGAGAAGAATGTATATTCTGTGGATTTTGGGTGGAGAGTTCTGTAAATGTCTGTCAGGTTTGCTTGTTCCAGGTCTGAGGTCAAGTTCTGGATATCCTTGTTAATTTTCTGTCTGGTTGATCTGTCTGATATTGACAGTGGAGTGTTAAAGTCTCCCACTATTATTGTGTGGGAGTCTAAGTCTCTTTGTAAGTCATTAAGAACTTGCCTTATATATCTGGGTGCTCCTGCATTGGGTCCATATATATTTAGGATCGTTAGCTCTTCTTGTTGTATCAATCCTTTTACCATTATGTAATGTCCTTCTTTGTCTCTTTTGATCTTTGTTGCTTTAAAGTCTATTTTATCAGAGATGAGAATTGCAACTCCTGATTTTTTTTGCTTTCCATTTGCTTGGTAAATCTTCCTCCATCCCTTTATTTTGAGCCTTTGTGTATCCTTGCATGTGAGATGGGTTTCCTGGATACAGCACACCAATGGATTTTGGCTTTTTATCCAATTTGCCAGTCTGTGTCTTTTGAATGATGCATTCAGCCCATTTCCATTTAGGGTTAATATTGTCATGTGTGAATTTGATACTGCCATTTTGATTCTAGCTGTTTTGCTCGTTAGTTGATGCAGATTCTTTATTTTGCTGATGCTCTTTAGCATTTGGTATGTTTTTGAAGTGGCTGGTACTGGTTGTTTCTTTCTATGTGTAGTGCCTCTTTCAGGAGCTCTTGTAAAGCAGGCCTGGTGGTGACAAAATCTCTGAGTACTTGCTTGTTTGCAATGGATATTATTTTTCCTTTACTTATGAAGCTTAGTTTGGCTGGATATGAAATTCTGGTTTGAAAGTTCTTTTTTTAAGGATGTTGAATATTGTCCCCCACTCTCTTCTAGCTTGTAGGGTTTCTGCTAAGAGATCTGCTGTGAGTCTGATGGGCTTCCCTTTGTGGGTAACCCGACTTTTCTCTCTGGCTGCCTGTAGCATTTTCTCCTCATTTCAACCCTGGTGAATCTGATGATTATGTGCCTTGGGGTTGCCCTTTTTGAGGAATATCTTTTTGGTGTTCTCTGTATTTCCTGGACTTGAATATTGGCCTGCCCTGCTTGGTTGAAGACGTTTTTCTGGATAATATCCTGACGAGTGTTTTCCAGCTTGGATTCATTCTCTTTGTCACATTCTGGTACACCTATCAAATGTAGATTAGGTCTCTTCACATAGTCCCACATTTCTTGGAGACTTTGTTCATTCCTTTTTGTGCTTCTTTCTGTAATCTTGCCTTCTCATTTTATTTCATTGAGTTTGTCTTCAACCTCTTATATCCTTTCTTCTGCTTGGTCAATTCGGCTGTTGAAACTTGTGCATGCTTCACAAAGTTCTCATGTTGTGTTTTTCAGCTTCATCAATTCACTCATATTCCTCTCTAAGTTGTTCATTCTTGTTATCATTTCCTCAAATCTTTTTTCAAAGTTCTTAGTTTCTTTCCATTGAGTTAGAACGTGTTTTGTTAGCTCATGGACGTTTCTCATTACCCACCTTCTGAAGTCTATTCTGTCATTTTGTCAAACTTGTTCTCTGTCCAGCTTTGTTCCCTTGCTGGTGAGGGATTGTGGTCCCTTGTAAGAGGTGAGGTTTTTCAGTTTTAGGTGTTTTCCTTTTTTCTGCACTGTTTTCTTCCCATCTTTGTGGATTTATCCACCTGTCGTCTGAGTTGTTGCTGATTTTTCGATTGGGTCTCTGAGTGGACGTCCAGATTGTTGATGATGAAGTATTTCTGTTTCTTTGTTTTCCTTCTAACACTCTAGCCCCTCTGCTGGACAACTGCTGAGGTCCACTCCAGGCTCTGCCTGCCTGGGGAACACCCATAGCAGCTGCAGAACAGTGAGGGTTTCTACCAGTTTCTTCTTCTGCTATCTTTGTTCCAGAATGATGCCCACCAAATGTCAGTTTGATCAGTTTTTTGTGAGGTGACTCTTTAGATATACAGGGGTCAGGGAGCTGCTTGATGAGACACTCTGTACTTTATAGCAGCTCAAGTGCTGAGCTGTGAGCTCTGTTGTTCATTCAAGGCTCCTAGGCAGGTACGTTTAAGTCTGCTGCAGCAGAACTCATAAACCCCCTTTATTTTCCTAGGTGCTCTGTCCCCCGGGGCTTAGGGCATTATTTATGGTATATGTTGCATTACTGTCTTCTTCCCCGCCCCCCGGGCTGTCCTGCCAGCAAGGGGGCAGCCTAGTCACTTCCTGTAGAGGTTTTGCTGAGCCTCTGCTGTGGGTTCTGCCTTGCTGCTTGCTCCACCCTGCTGCCATTTGTATTTTCCTGCAGTCCTATCTCACTGAGGCAGAGGCTGGAGGATCGCTTTAATCATGAAGGTGGGGGATGCAGCGAGATGAGACTGTGCTACTGCACTCCAGCCTGGGTAACAGAGCGAGACTTCATCTGGCTTTGTCTCTGGCTCCGGGTTCCCTCAGAGCTGGGGATGCACTAGTGAGCAGTCGGCTGCTATACATACGCATTTTAAAGTGGAGGAAACAAAGTGAAGAGGAACTGTGGCCACTGCTCATATCCATTCTCCTGAGGGCCTTGCTCTTGCTCCTCCCAGCAGAGCAGCACATGCACAAACTTCCCACTTGGGTGGGAAGAGCCTTGGTGGATGATCACTATGGCATGTATTAATATGTAATAACAACATGTACTGTTTAAAACTACTTCATTTGTTAATGTGTAATAACAACATGTACTGTGTGAAAGTACGGCATGTATTAATGTGTAATAGCAATATGTACTGCGTAAAATTATGGCATGTATTAACGTGTAATAACAATATATACTGTGTAAAACTATGGTATATCTTAATGTGCACTATGTAAAACTATAGTATATATTAATATGTAATAAAAATATATAATGTGGAAAACTATGGCATGTATTAATGTGTAATAACAATGTGTACTGTGTAAAACTATGGCCTGTATGAATGTGTAATAACAACGTGAACTGTGTAAAACTACTTCTTGTATTAATATTTAATAACAACGTGTAGTGTCTAAAAGTACAGCATGTATTTTGTGTAGTAACAACGTGTACTGTGCAAAACTACGACATGTATTAATGTGTAATATCAACGTATACTGTGTAAAACTACTTCATCTATTAGTGTGTAATAACAACGTGTTCTCTGTAAAAGTACACATATATTAATGTGTAACAACAATGTGTACTGTGCAAAACCAGGGTATGTATTAATGTGTAATAACAATGCCTACTGTGAAAAACTATGGCATGTATTAATGTGTGAAAACAATGCATACTGTGTAAAACTATGGCATGTACTTATGTGTACTGATGTGTACTGTGTAATACTATGGCCTGTATTAATTTGCAATAACAATATGTACTTTGTAAAAATATGGCATCTATTAATGTGTAATAACAATGTGTATTGAAAGTACCACATGTATTAATGTGCACTAACAATGTGTACTGTGTAACACTACTTTATCTATTAATGTGTAATAACGTTTACTGTGTGAAAGTACGGCATGTATTAATGTGTAATAAAAATATTTACTGTGTAAAACTAGGGAATGTATTAATCTGAAATAAAAATGCCTGTTGTGAGAAACTACGGCATGTATTAATGTGTAATAAAAATGTGTACTGTGTAAACTAGGGAATGTTTTAATGTGAAATAGCAATGCCTACTGTGAGAAACTAAGGCATGTATTAATGTGTAACAACAATGTGTACTTTGGAAAATTATGGCATGCATTAATGTGTAACAACAATGTTTACTGTGTAAAAGTACTTCATATATTAATGTGTAATAGCAACGTGTACTGTGTAAAACTATTTCATGTATTAATGTGTAATAAAAACGTACACTTTGTAAAACTATGGCGTGTATTAATGTGTAATAACAATGTGCACTGTGTAAAACTATGGCATGTATTAATGTGTAATAACAACGTGTACTGTGTAAAATTATGGAATGTATTAATGTGTAATAACAAGGTGTAATGTGGTAAACTGTGGCATTTATTAATGTGTCATAACAGGGTTTACTGTGTAAAACTACTTCATGTATTAATCTTTAATAATAACGTGTAGTGTGTAAAAATACTGCATGTATTAATGTGTGATAACGATGTGTACTGTGTAAAACTATGGCATGTATAAATGTTTAATATCAATGTGTATTGGGTAAAACTACTTCATATATTAATGTTTAATAACGTGTTCTGTGTAAAAGTATGGCATATATTAATGTGTCATAACAATGTGTACTGGGTAAAACTAGGGTATGTATTAAAGTGTGAAACCAATGCCGACTGTGAAAAACTATGGCATGTATTAATGTGTTAAAAATGTGCAGACTGTGTAAAACTACACCATGTATTACTGTGTAATAATGTGTACTGTGTAAAATTATGGCATGTATTAATGTGTAATAACAATATGTACTGTGTAAAACTACAGCATTTATTAATGTGTAATAACAATTGGTACTGTGGAAAAAGTGCCACATGTATTAATGTGTAATAACAATTTGTACTGTGTAAAACTATGGCACTCATTCATGTGTAGTAAAAATTTCTACTGTGAAAAACTATGACATGTATATATGTGTAATAACAACGTGTACTGTGGAAAACTATGGCATGTATTAATGTATAATAAGAATTTGTATTGTGGAAAACTATGATATGAAATAATGTGCAGTATGTAAAACCACAATATATATTAATAGGTAATAGCAATATGTACTGTGGAAAACTATGGCATGTATTAATATGTAATAGCAATATGTACTGTGTAAAATTATGACATGTATTAATGCGTATTAACAATGTGTACTGCTGAAAACTATGGCATGTATTAATGTATAATAATGTGTACTGTGTAAAACTACTTTATGTATTAATGTGTAATAACAATGCTTACTGTGTAAAACTATGACCTGCATTAATGTGTATTAACAATGTGCACTGTGCAAAACTACAGAATGTTTTAATGTGTAATAACAATGCCTACTGTGAAAAACAATGGCATGTATTAATGTTGAACAACAATGTGCACTGTGTAAAACTACAGCATGTATTAATGTGTAATAACAATGTGTAGTGTGTAAAACTACTTCATGTATTAATGTGCAGTAACAACGTGTTCTGTGTGAAAGTATGACATGTATTAATGTGTAATAATGTTTACTGTGGAAAATTATGGCATGTATTAATGTGTAATAACAATGTGTACTGTGTAATACTGCTTCAATTATTAATGTGTAATTACAAGATGTACTGTGTAAAACTATGGCATGTATTAATGTGTAATAACAACGTGTAATGTGGAAAACTGCTGCATGTTTAATGTGTAATAACATTGCATACTGTGGAAAAGTATGGCATGTATTAACGTGTAATAATGCATACTGTGCTAAACTATGACATGTATTAATGTGTAATAACAATGTGTACTGTTTAAAACTATGGCATGTATTAATGTGTAATAACAATGTGTGCTGTGTAAAACTACTTCATATATTAATGTGTAGTAACAACATGTTCTGTGTGCAAGTATGGCATGTATTAATGTGTAATAGCAATGTGTACTGTGTAAAACTATGGCATTATTAATGTGTAATAACAATGTGTACTGTGTATAACTTCATCTATTAATGTGTAATAAAAACATATACTGTGTAAAAGTACAGCATGTATTAATGTGTAATAGCAATGCCTACTATAAAAAACGATGGCATGTATTAATGTGTAATAAGAATGTCTACTGTGTAAAACTCTGGCATGTATTAATGTGTAACAATGTGTACTTTGTACAACTATGGAATGTATTAATATGTACTGTGTAAAACTACAGTATGTCTTAATGTGGACCATGTATAACTATGGTATTCATTAATAAGTAATAATGTGTCATGTAAAAAACTATGACAGGTATTAATATGTAATAACAATGTGTACAGCTAAAGCTACAATATGTATTAATGTGTAATAAGAATGTGTACTCTGTAAAAACTATGGCATGTATTAATGTGTAATAACAAATTTACTGTCTAAAACTACAGCATGCATTCATGTGTAATAACAATCTGTCCAGTGTAAAACTATGGTATGTTTTAATGTGTAATAACAATTTGTACTGTGGAAAACTACATCATGTATTAATGTGTAATAACAATGTATACTGTGTAAAACTATGGCATGTATTAATGTGTAGTATCAATGTGTACTGTGTGAAAGTAGGGCATGTATTAATGTTTAATAACAATGTGTACTTTGTAAAACGATGGCAAGTATTAATGTGAAATTACTACCAATACTGTATAAAACTACTTTACTAATGTGTAACAGCAACATGTACTGCATAAAATACGGCATGTATTAATGTGTAATAACAATGCGTACTCAGAGAGGAGAAGATGGCGCTATAGGAGCAACTCAGGATTGCAGCTCCAAGTGAAAGCACAGAGGGTGAGGGGATGCCACACTTCCAGATGAATATTTATTGCCCACAGACTGGGAGAGTCCCAGGTGTAGGAGCCCCACGAGCCACCAGCACAGCTGTTTCACCTGGCATGGCTGTTTTGGCTGGCACAGCTGTTTCAGCTGGCACTGCAGTGCAGTGGCCCTCCATACAAATTACACTGGTCTGGTAGCCCTGTTAAACCAGCAATTTGAGATTTGAGAAGGCAGATTAGAACATTCATCTGATGGAATGGGACTTAAATAGTAAGCCAGGCCAGGAGGTTTCCAGGCAGCGATGTTGTTTCAGCTGGAGCAGTGGGTCGCTGCATGGGAAATTACACAGATCTCAGTGCACTTTCAGCTGGTGACTGAAACACCTGGGAGAGAGTCAACCTGTACAACTTAAAATAAAAAAGAACTCTGAGGTAGGGAGCCAGGTTATCAGGCTCGGCGGGTCCCACCACCACAAAAACAAACAAAACAGCAATTGAAAACACTTGGGGTTGAGAATTTCACAGCAAGCACAGCTGAACCCAGGATGGTGCAGCTTTGTGGTGGAGGGGTGCCTGCCATTACTGAGGCACTCTACCCCTACAAAAGTACTCTGCCATTGCTGACAGAGCCTGCCATTGCCGAGGCAACCCGCCAGAACAGGGAGACTCAGCCATTACAAAGGGGGGCCACCATCGCCATGGCAGTTCTAACCATACCCATATAAACAGGACTACAGAGAATTACACACAGCAGCAGGGCAGAGCCCATAGCAGTAGGGCAGAGCTTGTCACAGCAGGGCAGAGCCCACAGCAACAGGGTGGAGCCCACGGCAGCAGGTCGAGGCCCAGAGCAGCTCAGCATAGCCTCGGCAGGCAGGCAGTGACTAGACTGCCTCCTTGCTAGGCAGGACAGTGCAATGGATACTCATAAATAAAGCCATAACTCCCTGGGACAGATTACCTAAAGAAAAAACGGTGCTTTATGAGCAATGTGCACACAGTACACATTGTTACTAAACATTAATACATGCAATAGTTTTACACAGGACACACGGTTTTACACATTAATACATGCAATACTTTCACACAGTAAAGGTTGTTATTACACATTAATACATAAATCAGTTTTACACAGTACATTGTTGCACATTAATACATTCTGTAGTTTTTCACAGTACACGTTGTTATTACACATTAATACATTCTGTAGCTTTTCACAGTTATTACACATTAATACATGCCGTAGTTTTCCACAGTACACGTTGTCATTACACAATAATACTTCCTGTAGTTTCCCACAGTACACGTTGTTATTACACGCTAATATATGCTGTACTTTCACACAGTACAGGTTTTTATTACACATTAATACATGAAGTGGTTTTACACAATAGACATTATTACACATTAATACATGCCATTGATTTTAACAGTACAACTTGTTATTAAACATTAATAGATGCCATAGTTTAACACAAGATATTTTGTAATTACAGATTAATACATGCCATAGTTTTCCACAGTACAAATTGTTATTACACGTTAATACATGTTGCAGTTTTACACAGTACATTATTACACATTAATACATGACGTCGTTTTACACAGTACATATTGTTGTTACACATTAATACATGCCGTAGTTGTACACAGAACACATTATTACACATTAATACATGCCAATATTTTAAACAGTATTCATTGTTTTCACACATTAATATATGCCATAGTTTTTCACAGTAGGCATTGTTATTACACATTAACACATACCTTAGTTTTACATGGTACACATTGTTGTTACACATTAATATATGCCTTACTGTTACACAGAACACGTTGTTATTACACATTAATAGACAATGTAGTTTACACAGTGCAAGTTTCTATTACACATTAATACTTTCAGTCGTTTTACACAGTACACCTTATTACACATTGATACATGCAGTAGTTTTACACAGTACACATTGTTATTACACATTAATACATGCTGTACTTTCACACAGTACACGTTGTTATTACACATTAATAGATGAGGTAGTTTTACACGGTACACATTGTTATTGCACATTAATACATGCCATATTTTGACACAGTACACGTTGACATAACACATTAATACATGCGGTACTTTCACACAGTACAAGTCGTTATTACAGATTAACAAAAGCAGCAGTTTTACAAAGTACAGGTTTTAATTACACATTAATACATGCCATAGTTTGGCACAGTACACATTGTTATTACACATTAATTTATGCCATAGATGGACACATTACACATTGTTATTACATATTAACATACTGTAGTTTTATATGCAGAATATTAAGACAAACCATAGTTTTATACAGTACATAAGTACGTATTGTTATTACACATTAATACGTGAAGTAGTTTTATACAGTACACAGTGTTATTACACATTGATACATTCCCTTGTTTTAAACAGTGGACATTGTTATGACACAAATACAAGCAATACTTTTACACAGTACACGTTTTTATTACACGTTAATATATTAAGTAGTTTTACACAGTACACATTGTTACTACACATTAATACATGCCATAGTTTTACACAGTACACATGGTTTTACACATAAATACATGCAATACTTTCACACAGTAAAGGTTGTTATTACACATTAATACATAAATCAGTTTTAAACAGTACACATTGTTGTTGCACATTAATACATTCTGTAGTTTTTCACAGAAAACTTTGTGATTACACATTAATACCTGCCATAGTTTTCCATAGTACACGTTGTCATTACACAATAATACTTGCTGTAGTTTCCCACAGTACACGTTGTTATTACGCGCTAATATATGCTGTACTTTTACACAGTACAGGTTTTTATTACACATAAATACATGAAGTGGTTTTACACAATAGACTTTATTACACGTTAATACATGCCATTGTTTTTAACAGAACACCTTGTTATTACACATTAATATATGCCATAGTTTACCACAGTACCAATTGTTATTACCCATTAATACATGCCTTAGTCTTCATAGTACAAATTGTTATTACACGTTAATACATCCTGTAGTTTTACACAGTACATTATTACACATTAATACATGACGTAGTTTTACACAGTACATATTGTTGTTACACATTAATACATGCCGTACTTGTTCACAGTACACATTATTGCACATTAATACATGCAAATATTTTACACAGAATTCATTGTTTTCACACATTAATATATGCCATAGTTTTACACAGTAGGCATTTTTATTACACATTAACACATACCTTAGTTTTACATGGTAGGCATTGTTGTTACACATTAATATTTGCCTTACTGTTACACAGAATATGTTGTTATTACACATTAATAGACAAAGTAGTTTACACAGTAGAAGTTTTTATTACACATTAATACTCGCAGTAGTTTTACACAGTACACCTTATTACACATTGATACATGCATTAGTTTTACACAGTACACAGTGTTATTACACATTAATACATGCTGTACTTTCACAGAGTACACGTTGTTATTACACATTAACAGATGAAGTAGTTTTACACGGTACACATTGTTGTTGCACATTAATACATTCTGTAGTTTTTCACAGTACACGTTGTGATTACACGTTAATACATGCCATAGTTTTCCACAGTACACGTTGCCATTACACAATAGTACTTGCTGTGCTTTCCCACAGTACACGTTGTTATTACATGCTAATATATGCTGTACTTTCACACATTGCAGATTTTTATTACACATTAATACATGAAGTGGTTTTACACAATAGACATTATTACACATTAATACATGCCATTGTTTTTAACAGTACACCTTGTTATTACACATTAATATATGCCATAGTTTACCACAGTACCCATTGTTATTACCCACTAATACATGCCATAGTCTTCATAGTACAAATTGTTATTACGCATTAATACATAAAGGAGTTTTACACAGTATACGTTGTAATTTCACATTAATAGATGCCATAGTTTACACAATATGTTTTGTAATTACACATTAATACATGACATAGTTTTCACAGTACACACTGTTTTTACAGATTAATACATAAAAGAGTTTTACACAGTACACATTGTTATTACATATTAATAGATGCCATAGTTCAACACAAGACATTTTGTAATTACACATTAATACAGGCCATAGTTTTCCACAGTACAAATTGTTATTACATGATAATACATGTTGTAGTTTTACACAGTACATTATTACACAGTAATACATGACGTAGTTTTACACAGTACATATTGTTGTTACACATTAATATATGTCATAGTTGTACACAGTACTCATTATTACACATTAATACATGCCAATATTTTACACAGTATTCATTGTTTTCACACATTAATATATGCCATAGTTTTTCACAGTAGGCCTTGTTATCACACATTAACACATACCTTAGTTTTACACAGTACGCATTGTTTTTACACATTAATATATGCCTTAATGTTACACAGAACACGTTGTTATTACACGTTAATAGACAACATAGTTTACACAGTACAAGTTTTTATTTCACATTAATACTTGCAGTAGATTTACACAGTACACCTTATTACACATTGATACATGCAGTAGTTTTACACAGTACACATTGTTATTACACATTAATACATGCTGCACTTTCACACAGTACACGTTGTTATTACACAGTAATAGATGAAGTAGTTTTACACGGTACACTTTGTTATTGCACATTAATACATGCCACAGTTTGACACAGTACACGTTGATATTACACATTAACACATGCTGTTCTTTCACACAGTACACGTTGCTATTACAGATTAACACAAGCAGTTTTACAAAGTACGCGTTTTAGTTACACATTAATACATGCCATAGTTTTGCACAGTACCCATTGATATTACACATTAATTTATGCCATAGATGTACACATTACACATTGTTATTACATATTCATATACTGTAGTTTTTCATGCAGCACATTAACACCAACCAAAGCTTTATAAATTACTTAAGTACGTATTGTTATTATACATTAATATGTGCAGTAGTTTTATAAAGTACACAGTGTTATTACACATTGATACATTCCCTTGTTTTAAACAGTACCCATTGTTATTACACATAAATACATGCAGTACTTTTACACAGTACACGTTTGTATTACACGTTAATATATTAAGTAGTTTTACACAGTACACATTGTTATTACACATTAATACATGCTGTACTTTCACACAGTACTCGTTGTTATTACACATTAATTGATGAAGTAGTTTTTCACGGTACACATTGTTATTGCACATAAATACATGCCATATTTTTACACAGTCCACGTTGATATTACACATGAATACATGCTGTACTTTCACACAGTACACGTTGTTATTACAGATTAACACAAGAAGCAGTTTTACAAAGTACACATTTTAATTACACATTAATACATGCCATAGTTTTGCACAGTACACATTGTTATTACACATTAATTTATGCCATAGATGTACACATTACAGATTTTTATTACATATTAATATACTGTAGTTTTACATGCAGCACATTAAGACAAACCGTAGTTTTATACAGTACATAAGTACGTATTGTTATTACACATTAATACGTGCAGTAGTTTTATACAGTACACAGTGTTATTCCACATTGATACATTCCCTTGTTTTAAACAGTACAGATTGTTATTACACATAAATACATGCAGTACTTTTACACAGTACACGTTTCTATTACACGTTAATATATTAAGTAGTTTTACACAGTACACATTGTAACTACACATTAATACATGCCATAGTTTTACACAGTACACATGGTTTTACACATTAACACATGCAATACTTTCACACAGTAAAGGTTGTTATTACACATTAATACATAAATCAGTTTTACACAGTACACATTGTTGTTGCACATTAATACATTCTGTAGTTTTTCACAGTACATTTTGTGACTACACATTAATACCTGCTGTAGTTTTCCACAGTACACGTTTTCATTACACAATAATACTTGCTGTAGTTTCCCACAGTACACGTTGTTATTACACGCTAATATATGCTTTACTTTCACACAGTACAGAATTTTATTACACATTAATACATGAAGTGGTTTTACACAATAGACATTATTACACATTAATACATGCCATTGTTTTTAACAGTACACCTTGTTATTACACATTAATATATGCCATAGTTTAACCACAGTACCCATTGTTATTAACCATTAATACATGCCCTAGTCTTCATAGTACAAATTGTTATTACGCATTAATACATGAAAGTGTTTTACACACTACACGTTGTTATTTCACATTAATAGATGCCATAGTTTACACAAGATGTTTTGTAATTACACATTAATACATGCCATAGTTTTGCACAGTACACATTGTTATTATACATTAATTTATGCCATAGTTGTACACATTGCACATTGTTATTACATATTAATATACTGGAGTTATTCATGCAGCAAATTAAGACAAACCATAGTTTTATACAGTGCATAAGTACGTATTGTTATTACACATTAATACATGTAGTAGTTTTATACAGTACACAGTGTTATTACACATTGATACATTCTTTTATTTTAAACAGTACACATTGTTATTACACATAAATACATGCAGGACTTTTACACAGTACATGTTTGTATTACACGTTAATATATTAAGTAGTTTTAAACAGTACACATTGTTACTACACATTAATACATGCCATAGTTTTACACAGTACACATGGTTTTACACATTAATACATGCAATACTTTCACACAGTACATGTTTTATTACACATTAATGCATCATGTGGTTTTACCCAATAGGCATTATTACACATTAATACATGCCATTGTTTTTAACAGTACACCTTTTTATTACACATTACTATATGCCATAGTTTACCACAGTACCCATTGTTATTACCCATTAATACAAGCCCTAGTCTTCATAATACAAATTGTTATTAGGCATTAATACATAAAAAAGTTTTACACAGTACACGTAGTTATTTCACATTAATAGTTGCCATCGTTTACACAAGATATTTTGTAATTACACATTAATAAATGCCATAGTTTTCACAGTACAGATTGTTATTATTAATACATGCCATAGTTTTTCACAGTACAAATTGTTATCACACATTAATACATGTTGTAGTTTTACACAGTACATTATTACACATTAATACATGACGTAGTTTTACACAGTACATTATTACACATTAATACATGACGTAGTTTTACACAGTACATATTGTTGTTACACATTAATACATGCCATAGTTGTACACAGTACACATTATTACACATTAAT
Organism: Saguinus oedipus; assembly: GCA_031835075.1. Lineage (NCBI taxonomy): Eukaryota > Metazoa > Chordata > Mammalia > Primates > Cebidae > Saguinus > Saguinus oedipus. Next base: position 314,676 of record JASSZA010000042.1, read on the forward strand.
ACATGCCAATATTTTACACAGTATTCATTGTTTTCACACATTAATATATGCCATAGTTTTTCACAGTAGGTGTTGTTATTACACATTAATACATACCTTAGTTTTACACGGTACGCAATTTTGTTTCACATTAATATATGCTTTACTGTTAATATTGTTGTTATTACACATTAATAGACAAAGTGGTTTTACACAGTAAACGTTTATATTACACATTATTACATGCCATAGTTTCACACAGTATGCATTTTTATTACTCATAATACATACTGTACTTTCACACACTACATGTTTTTATTAAACATTTTACGTGAAGTAATTTTACACAGTACACATTGTTATTACAATTTAATACAGACCGTAGTTTCACAGAGTACACATTGTTATTACACATTAATGCATGCCATAGTTTTCCACATTATACATTTTTATTACATATAAATATATATCATAGTTTTACATAGTGCACAGTAAGATATACAGTAGTTTTATGCAGTATATATTGTTATTACAAATTAATACATGCCATAATTTTAAACAGTACACATTTCTATTACACATTTTTACATGTCATACTTTCACACAGTATAGATTGTTATTACACATTAATAAATAATGTAGTTTTAAACAGTACACGTTATTACACATTAATACATGTGGTACTTTCGTATAATACAGGTTTTTATTACACATTAATACATGGAGTAGTTTCACACAGTATACATTGTTATGACACATTAATACATGTCAGAGTTTACATATTACACATTGTTATTACACATAAATACATGCCACGATTTTACACAGAACACATTGTTATTACACATTAATACATGCTGTATTTTTACGTTATTATTACACATTAATACATGCCATAGTTTTACACAATACACATTAATACACGTTAATACATGCCATAGTTTTACAGAGTATTCATTGTTGTTACACCTTAATATATGCCTTACTGTTACACAGAACACGTTATTACACTTTAATAGATGAAGTAGTTTTACACAGTACATGCTATTACACATTAATGCATGCCATAGTTTTACACAGTACACATATTTATTACACCTTAATACCTGATGTACTTTCACACACTACACGTTGTTATTAAACATTAATTTATGAAGTAATTTTACACAGTACACATGGTTATTATACGTTAATACAGGCCATAGTTTTACACAGTACAAATTGTTATTACACATTAATACATGCCATAGTTTTCCACATTATACATTTTTATTACATATTAATATATACAGTAGTTTTACATAGTGCACATTAAGATATTAAGTACTTTTACACAGTATATATTGTTATTACAAATTAATATATGCCATAATTTTACACGGTCCACATTGCTATCACACATTAATACACTCTCTACTTTCACACACTACACGTTGTTATTATACATTAATAAATGAAGTAGTTTTAAACAGTATGCATTGTTATTACACATTAATACATTCCATGTCACATGTTATTACACATTAATACATGTACTTTCACACAGTACAGGTTGTTATGACACATTAATACATGAAGTTGTTTCACACACTACACATTGTTATGACATATTAATACATGCCATGATTTTCCACAGTACACATTGTTATTACACATTAATAGATGCCATAGTTTTTTACAGTACCACTTGTTATTACACATTAATTCATACTGTAATTTTCTACACTACTCAGTTATTACACATTAATACATGCCATAGTTTCCCACGGTACATATTATTACACATCATTACATGCTTTACTTTTCCACAGTGCACGTTTTCATTACACATTCATAGATAAAGTAGTATTACACAGTACACGTTGTTATTACACATTAATACATGAAGTAGTTTTACACAGTAAACATTGCTGTTACACATTAATACATGCCATAATTTTCCACAGTACCCATTGTTATTACACATTAATATATGCTGTAGTTTTCCACAGTACACTTTGTCGTTACACATTAATACATGCCATAGTTTTACACAGTACACGTTGTCATTACACATTAATACATGCCACGATATTACACAGTACTAATTGTTATTACACATTAATGCATGCCATAGTTTTACACTGCGCATGTTTTTTTACACATTAATACATGCTGTACTTTCACACAGTACATGTTGTTACTACACATTAACACAAGATGTAGTTTTACAAAGTACACCATTTAATTACACATTAATACATGCCATAGTTTTGCACAGTACACATTGTTATTACACATTAATTTGTGCCATAGTTTTCCACATTACACCTTATTATTATGTATTAATATATCATAGTTTTACATACAGCACATTAAGACAAACCATAGTTTTACACAGTACATATTGCTATTACACATTAATACATGCCACAGTTTTACACAGTACACATTGTTGTTACACATTAGTACATGCCGTAGTTTTCCACAGTACATGTAGTTATTACACATTAATACATGCCATAGTTTTCCACAGTACATGTTGTTATTACACACTAATACATGCCATAGTTTCACAAAGTACACATTGTTATTACACACTAATATATGCCATACACTCACACAGTACACGTTTTTGTTGCACATTAATACATTAAGTAGTTTTTCACAATAGATATTTTTATTTAATATTAACACATGCTGCGTTTTTTCACAGTACATCTTTTTATTACACATTAATATATGCCGTAGATTACCACAGTACCCATTGTTAATACACATTGATACATGCCCTAGCTGATTAACACATCTTAAATCGGCTACCTTGACTTGCTCCAGCACGTCTGAACAAAACTGGACAAGCTCCAAAATCTGGTGCATGCCATTCCTTATTTGAAACCTCCTGGCCTTCTGACTAGCTGCTTCTTTTTCCTTGTCTTCTTTCCTCCTTAACTATTCTGGAAATTTTCAAGATTTTAGCCAATCAGGTCAAGCATAGAATGTGAGGTCCCATTCTTGCCAATGGAAACTGGACACAGCAGTAGGGCAGGTTACCAAAATGTCCCTATAAATGTCCCTGTCTCCTTTGATCAGGTGTGCTCTCATGGCAAGTCTGCCAGCGAGTTGCACCCTTTCTGCAGAAATTAAACTAGCCTTGCGGAGCAATCCATTGTCTTGGTGTTGGATTTTCCCCAACATTTTAAACCAATTTCCAGCACATCTGAATAATGTTTTATACATTTACCTTGCTTTTCCTTTATGTAAAAAGAAGAACTTTTAATGACATAGACAAATGCTTGTGCAACATTGCCAAATGAAAATTCAGGACACTTGCCTTTTAAAGCTCAATATTTCTACATTGTAAAACCCAGCATTTCTACTCCTAGATATATGCCCTGGAGAAACTCTTACACATATACACCAGGAGATATAAGCAAGAATCTTCATAGAAGCACAGTTCATGTTAGCAAAAACCTTGGAATTAGCCAATTATCTGTTAACCACCCTCCCCCCCAAAAATTAAAAAAATGGTGGGGTATTATGAAATGGAGAATTACATGGCATTGAAAAATGAGTGTGCTTTAGCCACAGATGCACCATGGATGAATCTTGAAAATGTAATGTTAAATGGAAAAAGTGGCTGGGCATAGTGGCTTACACCTATTATCTCAGCACTTTGGGAGGCTGAAGCAAGAGGGTAGCTTGAGCCTAGGAGTTCAAGACCAGCCTAAGCAACATGGCGAACCCCTGTCTCTACAAAAAATACAAAAAATTGGCTGGGTGTGGTAGCATGCACCTGCAATCCCAGCTACTGGGGAGGCTGTGGTGGGAGGAGTTCAAGGCTCCAGTTGAGCCGTGGTCACAACACCACACTCCAGCCTGTGCTACAGACCGAGACCTCATCTCAAAACCTTTCAGCTTTCCAGATGGCCTTTCCATATTCTTTCCTAGCCCCAGAGATAACCACAATGTGACATTTCCTATTTACCATTCCAAATGTTTTATATTTTTATCACAAATGTATCTGTGCATAAACAATATATAAATATATATATATATTTTAAGAGAACTGGATGCATTGGCTCACTTCTGTAATTTCAGCACTTTGGGAGGCCAAGGTGGGAGGATCACTTGAGCCTTGAAGTTCAAGAACAGCCTGGGAAATACAGTGAGACCTCCATCTCTACAAAAAATTATTAATTAATCAGGCATGGTTGTTCATGGGGTTGTAGTCCCAGCTACTTGAGAGGGTGAGACAAGAGAATCACTTGAGCCCAGGAGGTGGAAGTTGCATTGAGCTGTGATTGTACCACTGCATTCCAGCCTGGGATACAGAACAAGATCCTGTCTCAAAAGTAAATAAATACACAAGAGACAAAGAAAGAGAAGATATTGAAATATGATTAAGTGGGAATGGTGTCTCTCCTGGCTGGGGGAACCACAAATGAGCCCTTAAAAGCTAGTGTACCTTTCAAAGTTTCCAATAAAATGATGATGCATACCTCCCTTAATTAGAAAAAAATACATGAAAACTGAGCTGGTTGGTTTTGTTTTGTTGGCACAGAGTTACAACCAACATCAGCTTCCCAATATTTGCCCAGGTATATGATTCCTGGGCAAATATCAAACATAGATCTTATCAAACAAAGAATTTCCTTTGAGGATTCTGAACTCACCTCCAACTCCACTCCATTAACTGTCATCTTCTCCAAGTGCCACACAGAGAGGAGTTTCTATCTCCTGGTGGCAAGATCTGTAACAGAGCGATTTCTGGGAGTGTTTCTGTCAATTAATTATATAGCTTAGAAGAGCTTCCTTAAACATGACTTTATTTGAGCTCATAATCTTTCAAGAGCCGTTGCCTTGAGAATTGTTCTGCGATGTGCCTCAGAGCCCCTACAGGGCCCCTTTCACAGAGGTGGGGATTTTCAAACTTTTTCCTACTTAAAAGAAAGCTGGGTGGTGGAGGGGGAGTCCTTATCTTCCCTCATTTAGTCCTGCTGGGTCCCAAATATTCTTTAACAGAATCCTGTTTTTCAAAGGGAGTTTTTGACAGAATCTTCTATTGTAACATAGATTTGCATGTCTTCTATACATACCAAGTATATAGCTGTACCTTTTTTGACTGCATGATCATATGAAACAAACACAGGCCTTTTTACTCTTGTCTGGTTGAATTGTGCTTTTTGCTATTGTTAGTCTTCAGATGAACCCACTGAGTATAGGGGATGTGCATTCAATACACTATACTGTATTAGTAGACAGTGACTCTGATGGACATCTGCTATTTTAACACTTCAACTCCCCTGTGGAGCGCTGTGGCCCCAAATCTCAGTCCATATGTTTTGATTGGTGGCATGTGACTCGGGCCTAGCCAATCAAAGCAGAGAACTGCAGTAGCCTGGCCACAGCGACTAGTCTAGGAATTGGTCTATAACCCAATAGGGTCAAGAAAATGCACTAAGATATTTAGATCAGACAGTTCTCTTTATGGCTGGATTAAATTAGAACTGTGAAGATGTTTTTGTTGGCATTATCATTTCTTAAAAATTGTTGTTTAATTGTTCGTTTGTTTATTTTGAGACAGATTCTCACTCTTGCCCAGGCTGGAGTGCAGTGGCACAATCTTGCCTTGCTTCAACCTCCACCTCTCAGGTTCGAGTAATTTTCATGCCACAGTCCATGGGCAGCTCGGATTACAGGTTTGTGTTATCACGTCAAGCTAATTTTTGTATTTTTAGTAGAGATGGGGTTGTACCATGTTGGCCATTCTGGTCTGGAACTCCTGACCTCAAGTGATCCACCCTCCTTGGCCTCCCAAAGTGCTGGGACTTACAGGTGTGAGCCACCAGGCTGGCCTGTTTAATTGTTTATTATCCACAAAGGAAGAATTTGTCTGGGAAGGAAGACAACACAGATGAAAGCAATGTAGTGATGAAGAGAGAGCCTGGAGTCAAGTGACATTGTGACAGAGCTTCTGGATCAAGCTGTACCTTCTGGATGTTTTGTTGCATGACCTAGAAAATTCCATTTTTTTGCTCTATTTCACTGAGGTTTTATGTGACTTGCAATCAAAATAATCCTGAATGATGCAGGTATTACTTGAGCTCATATAGCATCTCATCTAACATGCTTGTTACAAGGTCAGTAGGCCAGAATTCAGTAAGCTTAATAAGCTTAATTTAGTGAACTTTCCCCAATCAAGTGGCTTTTCCATTACATGCAATATAGGGAGGCACTTTTCACAATGTTAAGAAAAATATTTTCACCATCAGATTACATTTTATTCCACCCATGAACAAGGTAACATTAAACAATTCCATTGACAAAGAAAGTGAGAAAGTCTTACTTTTATGTTCATTACATTTTGTTTCAAAATGACATCGTAACTTGTCCAAGAACACAGAATTATATTGCACGTTTTTGTTGTTATGTAAGTCCAATCAAGACTATGGTCAATTTTTATCATTTAAAAAATGAGGCTGTTGGATACATACCATTACAAAGTTGCTTGAACCTATAGAATGCACAACATCAAGTGTAAACTCTAATGTAAACTACAGATTGGGTGATCATGATGTGTCAACATAAGCTCATCAGTTTTAACAAATGTGGTGGGGAATGTTGGCAACGGAAGAGGCTAGGCATATGTACAGGTAGGGGATGTGAAAAATCTCTGTACCTTTGGCTCAATTTTGTAGTGCATCTGAAACTGCTCTTGAAAAAATGTCCTTTAAGACATTTTTAAAAGTAAGGCTCAGCCAGCCATGGTGGCTCACATCTGTAGTCCCAGCACTTTGGGAGGCCAAGGTAGGTGGATCACTCGAGGTCAGGAGTTCGATACCAGCCTGGCCAACATGCTGAAACGCTATCTCTACTAAAAAATACAAAATTAAAGCTCAGAGTCAACCCCTGCTATGAATACAGAGACTAAGGCCCTTGTCTTCCTGCAAAGGGCTCCCTGTGTTCCGCTGCCCTGCCTGAAAGGTGTTTGACCTTGGCACTTCTGGTCAGGTGCTGAACAAGTCTGATGTCAGGACCCAGAATTCCAAATAGATAAATGGATTTTGACTTGTGGAAAAATCACACATGTGGGGAGATTTCCAAGATGGCGCCGTAGAAACAACTCAGGATTGAAGCTCTCAGTGAAGGTGCAGAGGGTGAGTCCTAGCCGCATTCTCAGACAGACCTTTGTTGCCCACAGAACGAGAAAATTTCCAGGTGTAGGAGAGACACAGGACGCCAGCGCAGCCGGTGTTTTGGCTTGTGCGGCCAGTTCGGCTGGCACCACAGTGCAGCGGCACCCGGCACAAAACTCACTGCTCAGGGTGTCCTGTTAAACCGGCAATCTGAGATTTGGAAGGGCAGATTGACATGTCCATCTGATTAAACGGGACTTGGACAATGAGCCAGACCAGGAGATTTCTGGGAAGCGTGATTTGAGCCGGTGCAATGGGCAGTGGCAGGGGAGATAACAGATCCCAGTGTCCTGTCGGCAGGCTCCTGGGGCACCAGTGAGAGAGTCAACCATTCAAATTGGGGAGAAAAAACAGAGAAAGAGAGGACGGACCTTGAGGCAGGGAGCCAGGTGATCAAGCTCAGCGTGTCCCACCCTCATGGAGACAAACACGGTGGCAATTTGAGGCGCTTGGTCTTGAGAGTCTGCTGTGAGCTCAGCTGAATCCAGGATGGTGCAGCCCGGTTGGGAAGGGGCGTCCACCACTACCAACGCAATCCGCCCCTACTGACATACACGCCCAGTGCTGAAGCAGCTTCCCATTGCCGAGGCAACCCGCCATAACAGAGAGACTCCACCAGCAGAGCATAGCGCACCACAGTAGAACAAAACCCCATGGCAGCAGGACAGAACCACGCTAGTAGGGCGGAGCCCCAGCAGGCAAATAGTGAATAGACTAACTCCTAGCCAGGCAGGACAGTACAATAGATACTCATAAAGAAAGCCCCAACTCCCTGAGACAGAGCATCTCAGGGTAAAAAAAGGGGGGTTATGAGGTCTGCTGTAGCAGACTGAAACACAACAACCCTGAATGAACAACGGAGCTCACAGCTCAGCACTGAAGCTTTTATAAAGTACAGACCGTCTCCTCAAGCAGCTCCCTCACTCCTGTATATCCAAAGAGACACCTCATAAAAGGACTAATCAGATTGACATTTGGCGGACATTATTCTGGAAAAAAGATAGCAGAATAAGAAATGTAGCATCACTCACTATTCCTCAGCTGCTACAGCTGTACCCCAGACAAGCGGTGCCTGGAGTGGACCTCAGCACTCGTACAGCAGAGAAGCTATACCATGAGAGGAAAAACTAACTAACAGAAATACCTCATCATCAACAATCTGGGCATCCACTCAGAGACTCAATTGAAAAATCAGCAACTACTAAGATGACAGGTGGATAAATCCACAAATATGGGAAGAAAGCAGCGCAAAAAGGAGAAAAACACCCGAAACCAAAACACCTCACTGCTGACAAAGGACAAAAACTCCTCACTAGCAAGGGCAAAAAGCTGGACAGAGAATGAGTGTGACAAAATGACGGAATCAGACTTCAGAAGGTGGGTAATGAGAAACTTCAGTGAGCTAAAAGAACATGTTCTAAATCAATGCAAAGAAACTAAGAACCTTGAAAAAACATTTGAGAAAAGATTCAAGGAAATGATAACAAGAATGGACAACTTAGAGAGGAATATGAAAGAATTGACGGAGCTGAAAAACACAACATGAGAACTTCATGAAGCATGCACAAATTTCAACAGCCCAATTGACCAAGCAGAAGAAAAAATATCAGAAGTCGAAGATCAACTCAATGAAATAAAATGAGAAACCAAGATTAGAAAAAAAAGCACCTGGAGGGGGACTCGCAAGATGGCGTCGTAGAAGCAACTCAGGATTGCAGCTCTCAGTGAAGGCACAGAGGGTGAGTCCTAGCCGCATTCTCGGATGGATCTTTTTACCCACAGAGCGTTGAAAGTCCCAGGTGCGGGAGAGACAAGGGACGCTAGTACAGCAGGCTAGTGCAGCAGGCTCGTGCAGCCGCTTTAGCCGGCACCCCAGCAGGACCCAGCACGGAACTCACTGGTCTGGGTGCCCTGTTAAACCGGCAATCTGAGATTTGTAAGGGCAGATTGGCATGTCCATCTGATTGAATGGGACTTGGACAATGAGTCAGACCAGGAGTTTTCTGGGAAGTTTGATCTGAGCTGGTGCAGCGGGCAGTGGCACGGGAGAACACATGGATCCCAGGGCCCTATCGGCAGGCTACTGGGGCGCCAGTGAGAGAGTCGACCTTTCAGCTTGCAGAGAGGAAGAGAGAGAGAGAGGACGAACTCTGAGGCAGGGAGCTAGGTGATCAGGCTCGGTGGGTCCCAGCCTCACAGGGACAAGCAGGGCGGCGACTGGAGGCGCTTGGGGATGAGAGTTATGCTGCCAGCATCTAGGATGGTGAAGCCCGCTGAGGAAGGGGCATCCGCAATTACTGACGCAATCCGCCCCTACTGAAGTAATGCCCAGGTCTGATGCAGCCTGCCATTGCCAAGGGAACCTGCCTTAACAGAGAGACTCCACCAGGAGGGGGGAGTGCTCCACAGCAGAAGGGAGCCCAGCAGCAACAGGGTGTACCCGCACTAGCAGGTCAGAGCCCTGTTAGGCAAATAGTGAATAGACTTCCTCCTAGTGGGGCAGGAAAGTGCAACAGATACTCATAAAGAAAGCCCCAACTCCCTGAGACACAGCATCTATGGGGGAAATAATGGGTGGTGTTTTATGAGTTCTATTGCAGCAGACATAAACAACCTCCCAACAACCCTGAATGAACAACAGAGCTCACAGATCAGCACTGGAGCCCCTATAAAGCACAGACCGTCTCCTTAAGCAGCTCCCTGACCCCTGTATATCCGAAGAGTCACCCCAAAAAAGACTAATCAGACTGACATTTGGCGGGCATCATACTGGAACAAAGACAGCAGAAGAAGAAACTGGTATCATCCCTCACTGTTTTGCATCTGCTACAGGTATACCCCAGACAAGCAGGGCCTGGAGTGGACATCAGCACTCATACAGCAGAGAAGCTAGAAAATTAGAAGGAAAACTAAGTAACAGAAATACTTCATCATCAACAATCTTGGCATCCACACAGAGACCCAATTGAAAAATCAGCAACTACTAAGACGACAGGTGGATAAATCCATAAAGATGGGAATAAACCAGTGCAAAAAGGAGGAAAACACCCGAAACCAAAACACCTCACCTCCTACAAAGGACGAAAACTCCTCACCAGCAAGGAAACCAAGCTGGATGGAGAATGAGTGTGACAAAATGATGTAATCAGACTTCAGAAACTGGATAATGAGAAACTTCAGTGAGCTAAAAGAACATGTTCTACATCAGTGCAAAGAAACTAAGAACCTTGAAAAAAGATTTGAGAAAAGATTTGAGGAATTCATAACAAGAATGGCCAACTTAGAGAGGAATATGAATGAATTGAAGGAGCTGAAAAACACAACAGGAGAACATCACGAAGCATGCAAAAGTTTCAATAGCCGAATTGACCAAGCAGAAGAAAGAATATCAGAAGTTGAAGATCACCTCAATGAAATAAAATGAAAAACCAAGATTTAAGAAAAAAGCACAAAAAGGAATGAACAAAATCTCCAAGAAATGTGGGACTATGTGAAGAGACCGAACCTACATTTGATAGATGTACAAGAATGTGATGAAGAGAATGAATCCAAGCTGGAAAACACTCTTCAGGATATTATCCAGGAAAATTTCCCCACCTAGCAAGACAGGTCAATACTCAACTCCAGGAAATACAGAGAACACCACAAAGATACTCTGCAAGAAGAGCAACCCCAAGGCACATAATCGTCAGATTCACCAGGGTTGAAATGAAAGAGAAAATAGTAAGGGCAGCCAGAGAAAAAGGTCAGGTCACCCACAAAGGGAAGCCCATCAGACTCACAACAGACCTCTTGGCAGAGATTCTACAAGCCAGAAGAGAGTGAGGGCCAATATTCAACATCTTTAAAGAAAACAACTTTCAACCCAGAATTTCATATCCAGCCAAACTGAGCTTCATAAGTAAAGGAAAAATAAAATCCTTCATGAACAAGCAAGTAATCAGAGATTTTGTCACACTTAGGCCTGCTTTACAAGACCTTCTGAAAGAGGCACTATGCGTAGAAAGAAACAACCAGTACCAGCCATCCTAAAAGCATACCAAATGCTAAAGACCATCAACAAAATGAAGAATGTGCATGAACCAATGAGCAAAACAGCCAGCTAGGGCTGTTCAACGGGCAAAACAGCCAGCATCAAAATGGCAGTATCAAATTCACACATAACAATATTAACCCTAAATGTAAATGGGCTAAACGCACCAACCAAAAGACACAGACTGGCAAATTGGATAAAAAAACAAAACCCAGCGGTGTGCTGTATCCAGGAAACCCACTTCACACGCATAGATACACAAAGGCTCAAAATAAAGGGATGGAGGAGGATTTACCAAGCAAATGGAGAGCAAAAAAAAAAAAAGCAGGAGTTGCAATTCTCATCTCTGATAAAATAGACTTTAAAGCAATAAAGATCAAAAGGGACAAAGAAGGTCATTACATAATGGTAAAAAAATCGAAACAACAAGAAAAGCTAACGATTCTAAATCTATATGGACTCAATGCAGGAGCACCCAGATATATAAGGCAAGCTCTTAAGGACTTACAAAGAGACTTAGACTCCCACACAATAATAGTGGGAGACTTTAACACTCCACTGTCAATAGCAGACAGATCAACCAGACAGAAAACTAACAAGGATATCCAGGAATGAACTCAGACCTGGAACAAGGAAATCTGATAGACATTTACAGAACTCTCCACCCCAAATCCACAGAATATACATTCTTCTCAGCACCACATCACACCTACTCCAAAATTGACCACATAATTGGAAGTAAATCACTCCTCAGCAAATGCAAAACAACGGAAATCATAACAAACAGTCTCTCAGACCATAGTGCAATCAAGTTGCAACTCAGAATTCAGAAACTAACTCAGAACCGCACAGCTTTATGGAAACTGAACAACTGGCTCTTGAATGTTGATTGGATAAACAACAAAATGAAGGCAGAAAAAAAGAAGTTCTTTGAAACCAACGACAATGAAGACAAAACGTACCAGAATCTCTGGGACACATTTAAAGCAGTCTGTAGAGGAAAATATATACCAATAAGTGCCCACATGAGAAGAGTGGAGAGATCCAAAATTGACACCCTACCATCAAAATTGAAAGAGCTAGATGAGCAAGATCAAAAAAGCTCAAAACCTAGCCGAAGACAAGAAATAACTAAAATCAGAGCAGAAGTGAAGGAGATAGAGACAAGAAAAACCCTTCAAAAAATCAATGAATCTAAGAGCTGGTTTTTCGAAAATGTCAACAAAATAGACAGACCACTAGCCAGACTGATAAAAAAGAAAAGAGAGAACAACCAAATAGATGCCATAAAAAACGATAAAGGGGAAATCACCACAGATTCCACAGAAATTCAAACCATCATCAGAGAATACTACAAACAACTCTATGAACATAAACTAGTAAATCAGGAAGAAATGGATAAATTCCAGGACGCCTGTGTCCTCCCAAGCCTAAACCAGGAGGAAGCCAAAGCTATGAATAGACCAATAACAAGGTCAGAAGTTGAGGCAGCAATTAAGAGCCTACCACACAAAAAAAGCACAGGTCCAGATGGGTTCACAGCCGAATTCTACCAGACACACAAAGAGTATCTGGTGCCATTCCTTCTGAAACTATTCCAAATAATACAAAAAGAGGGAACCCTTCCAAAGTCATTTTATGAGACCACCATCATCCTGATACCAAAACCTGACAGAGACTCAACAAGAAAAGAAAACTGCAGGCCAATAACCATGATGAACATAGATGCAAAAATCTTCAATAAAATACTGGCAAACCGATTGCAACAGCACATTAAAAAACTTATCCATAATGATCAAGTATGATTCACCCCGGGGATGCAAGGCTGGTTCAACATACGCAAGTCTATAAAGGTAATTGACCATATAAACAGAAGCAAAAACAAAAAGCACATGATTATCTCAATTGACGCAGAGAAGGCATTTGACAAAATTCAACAGCCGTTTATGCTAAAAACCCTCAATAAAGTTGGTATTGATGGAACATATCTCAAAGTAATAAAAGCTATTTACAACAAACCAACAGCCAGCATCATACTTAATGGGCAAAAACTGGAAGCATTCCCCTTGAAATCCGGCACTAGAAAAGGATGCCCTCTCTCACCACTCCTATTCAACATAGTACTGGAAGTTCTAGCCAGAGCAATCAGGCAAGAAAAAGAAATAAAGAATATTCAAATAGGAAAGGTGGAAGCCAAATTGTCTCTATTTGCAGACGACATGATAGTATACCTAAAAGACCCCATCACCTCAGCCCAAAATCTCCTGAAACTGATAAGCAACTTCAGCAAAGTCTCAAGATATAAAATCAATGTGCAAAAATCACAAGTATTCCTATACACCAATAACAGACTTAAAGGAACCAAATCAAGAACGAACTGCCATTCACAATTGCTACCAAGAGAATAAAATACCTAGGAATACAACTCACAAGGAATGTAAGGGACCTCTTTAAGGAAAACTACAAACCACTGCTCAACGAAATAAAAGAGGACACAAACAGATGGAGAAACATTCCATGTTCATGGTTAGGAAGAATCAATATCATGAAAATGGGTATACTGCCCAAAGTAATTTACACAATCAATGCTAACCCCATCAAACTACCATTGAATTTCTTCACAGAACTGGAAAACACAACCATGAATTTCATATGGAACCAAAAAAGAGTCGCATAGCCAAGTCAATTCTAAGCAAAAAGAACACAGCGGGAGGCATCACACTACCAGACTTCAAACTATACTACAAGGCTACAATAATCAAAACAGCATGGTACTGGTACCAAAACAGAGATATAGACCAATGGAACAGAACACAGGCATCGGAGGCAAGACAACATATGTACAACCATATAATCTTTGATAAACCAGACAAAAACAAGCATTGGGGAAAGGATTCCCTATTTCATAAATGGTGTTGGGAAAACTGGCTAGCCATGTGCAGAAAGCAGAAACTGGACCCCTTCCTGACACCTTACATTAAAATTAACTCCAGATGGATTAAAGACTTAAACGAAAGACCTGAAACCATAAAAACTCTAGAAGAAAATCTAGGCAAAACCATTCAGGACATAGGAGTAGGCAAGGACTTCATGAACAAAACACCAAAAGCATTGGCAACAAAAGCCAGTAGACAAATGGGACCTAATCAAACTCCACAGCTTCTGCACGGCAAAAGAAACAGTCACTAGAGTGAATAGGCAACCATCAGAATGGGAAAAAATCTTTGCAGTTTACACATCTGACAAAGGGCTGATATCCAGAATTTACAAAGAACTCAAACAGATTTACAGAAAAAAGAAAAAACAAACAAACCCATTCAAAAATGGGCAAAGAATATGAACAGACTCTTCACAAAAGAAGACATACATGAGGCCAACAAACATATTAAAAAATGCTCATCATCACTGGTCATCAGAGAGATGGAAATCAAAACCACATTGAGATACCATCTCACGCCTGTTAGAATGGCGATCATTACAAAATCTGGAGACAGCAGATGCTGAAGAGGATGTGGAGAAATAGGAACACTCTTACACTGTTGGTGGGGGTGTATATTTGTTCAATCAATGTGGAAGACAGTGTGTCGATTCCTCAGGGACCTAGAAATAGAAATTTTATTTGACCCAGCAATCCCTTTACTGCAAGAAAATGAACTAATGCAGTAAATTGGTCCCAGTAGAGTGGAGCATTCTGGAAAGATACCAATAATTATAAAAGTAATTTTGGAATTGGGTAACAGGCAGAGGTTGGAACAATTTGGAGGGCTCAGAAGAACACACAAAAATGTAGAAAAGTTTGGAACCTCCTAGAGGCTTGTTGAGTGGCTCTGACAAAAATGCTGACAGTGATATGAACAATAAGGTTCAGGCCGAGGCAGTATCAGATAGAGATGAGGAACTTGTTGGAAACTGGAACAAAGTTAACTCTTGTTGTGTTTTAGCACAGAAACTGGTGTCATTTTGCTCCTCCCCTAGAGATCTGTGAAACTTTGAAATTGAGTGAGATTATTTATGGTGCAAATAATTTCTAAGCAACAAAGCATTTAAACCATGACTAGGGTCCTGTTAGAAGCATTCTGTTTAAAAAAGGAAACAAAGCGTAAAAGTTCAGAAAATTTGCAGCCTGAGAATGCAGTAGAGGGGAAATTTCCAGACAGGTGTGGTGGCTCACACCTGTCATCCCAGCACTTTGGGAGGCCAAGGCAGGTGGATCACCTGAGGTCGGAAGTTCAGAATCAACCTGGAAAACATGGAGAAAACCTGTCTGTACCAAAAATACAAAATTAGCTGGGTGCGGTGGTGGGCTCCTGTAATCCCAGCTACCTGGGAGGCTGAGGCACGAGAATTGCTTGAACCTGGGAGGTAAATTTTGGGAGAAGAGATTACACCATTGCACTCCAGCCTGGTAACAGAAGAGAGACTCTGTCTCAAAAAAATAAAAATAAAAATAAAAACCCATTTTTTATGGGGAAATTCAAGCCAGCTGCATAAATTTTCATAAGTAGCAAGGAGTCAAATTCTAATCCCCAAGATTATAGGAAAAAAAGGGTCTCCAGGCCATTTCATAGACCTTCACAACAGCCCGTGCCTTCACAGTCCCAGAGGCCCAGAAGGAAAATGTAATTTATTTGGCAAGGCCCAAGGTCCCATGTGGTGTACAGCCTAGAAATTTGGTTCCCTTTGTCCCAGTTGACCCACCCATGGCAGACAGAGGCAACTGTAGACCTCAGGTTGTGGCTTCAGATAGTGGAAGGGCCAAGGCTTGGCAGCTACCACTTGGTGTTGAGCCTGTGGGTGCACAGAAATCAAGAGTTGGGGTTTGGGAACCTCTGCCTAGATTTCAGCAGATGTATGGACATGCCTGAATGCTCAGGCAAAATTTGCTGCAGGGGCAGGCCCTCTACAAGGGCAGAGCAGAAGGAAAATATGGGGTGGAAGTCCCTTCATAGAGTCCCTACTGTGGCACTGCCTAGTGGATATGTGAGAAAAGCCGCCATTCTTTGGGCCCCAGAATGCTAGATCCACCAACAACTTGCACAAAGCACCTGGAAAATCTGCAGATACTCAACATCAACCCATTAAAGCAGTCAGGAGCAAAGCTGTACTCTGAAAATCCATGGTGTTGGAGCTTCCCAAGACCATGGAAACCCAACTTTTGAATCAGGGTGACTTAAGTGTGACACCTGGGGTTAAAAACTTTATTGTGGAGATTTAAAATTTGATTGTATCACTGGATTTTGGACTTGAATGGGCACTGTAACTTTTGTTTTGGCCAAATTTTTCCATTTGGAATGGCCGTATTTACTCAATACCTGTATCCCCATTGTATCTAGAAAGTAATTAGCTTGCTTTTGATTTTACAGGCCCATAGGCAGAATAAACTGGATTTGTCTCAGATGAGACTTTAAACTGTGGACTTTTGGGTTAATACTGAAATGAGTTAAGACTTTAAGAAGCTCTTGGGAAGGCATGATTGGTTTTGAGATGTAAGGACACGAGATATGGAGAGGCCAGGGGCTGAATGATATGATTCAGTTCTGTCCACACACAAATGTCAACTTGGATTGTATCTCCCAGAATTCTCACATGTTGTGAAAGAAACCCAACGGAAGGTAATTGAATCATGAACACCAGTCTTTCCTGTGCTATTTTCATGATAGTGAATAAGTCTCATGAAATTTGAAGGGTGTATCAGGTATTTCTTTATCAGCAGCATAAAAAGAAACTAATACAACTTCTAAAGTCACCTCATTGTAAAAAGAAAATTTCAGGAGTAGAAAACGTGCTTAACCACTGTGTATCTCAATCTTATAGAAATAGATGTACTTTAATATGTAACATATTTTTAATTTTGTGTATCTTGTCAGTTGTAAGATGTGGTTGTAATTTTTTTAAAAAAACAGAGTCTTGCTGTTGCCCAGGCTGGAGTGCAGATGGCATAATCTAAACTCACTGCAACCTCTGCCCCTCAGATTCAAGCAATTCTCTTGTCTCAGCCTGCCAAGTAGCTGGGAATACAGGTGCCTGACACCACTGCAGGCTAATTTTTGAATTTTTAATAGAGATCGGGTTTCACCATATTGGTCAGCCCTATTTTAAACTCCTGACCTCAGGTTATCCACTCTACTTGGCCTCCCAAAGTGCTGAGATTACAGACATGAGCCACCACACCCAGCCATATGGTTGTACTTTTCAAAAAGTTTTCATTGTGGCAATTTCTCATTTAAATCTAATTAAATTAAATCTAACCACTAATTGTAAGAAAAATTAGTTTTTTAAGTAAATAAAAACATCAAATGAAGTTATTTTTGTGTTAGAATTATTAAACATATTAAAAAAATCAATTTTAAAGAGGGAATCTGAAAGTAAAAACAATTATTTACTGAACTAATTTAAATAGACGAATATTAATCCCGGGAATGGCGTTAGAATATATATATATATATATATATATATTTTAATTTTAATTGCATTATAGGTTTTGGGGTACATGTGCAGAACGTGCAAGATAGTTGCATAGGTACACACATGGCAGTGTATTTTGTTGCCTTCCTCCCCTTCAACCACGCCTGGCATTTATCCCCAGGCTATCCTGACCCAGCCCCCCTGCTGTCCCTCCCCCATTCCCCAAAATAGACCCCAGTGTGTAGTAGAACCACTCCCTGTGTCCATGTGTTCTCATTTTTCTCACCCGCCTATGAGTGAGAATATGCGGTATTTCCTTTTCTGTTCTTGTGTCAGTTTGCTGAGAATGATGTTCTCCAGATTCATCCATGTCCTTACAAAGGACACAAACTCATCATTTTTTCTTGCTGCATAATATTCCGTGGTGTATATGCGCCACATTTTCCCAGTCCAGTCTATCATCGATGGGCATTTGGGTTGGTTCCAGGTCTTTGCTATTGTAAACAGTGCTGCAATGAACATTCGTGTGCATGTGTCCTTATAGTAGAACGATTTATAGTCTTTTGGATATATACCCAGTAATGGAATTGCTGGGTCAAATGGAATTTCTATTTCTAGGTCCTTGAGGAATCGCCACACAGTCTTCCACAATGGTTGAACTAATTTACACTCCCACCAACAGTGTAAGAGTGTTCCTATTTCTCCACATCCTCGCCGGCATCTGCTGTCTCCAGATATTTTAATGATCGCCATTCTAACTGGCGTGATATGGTATCTCAATGTGGTTTTGATTTGCATCTCTCTAATGCCCAGTGATGATGGGCATTTTTCATGTGTTTATTGGCCTCATGTATGTCTTCTTTTGTAAAGTGTCTGTTCATATCCTTTGCCCATTTTTGAATGGGCTTGTTTTATTTTTCCTGTAAATCTGTTTGAGTTCTTTGTAAATTCTGGATATCAGCCCTTTGTCAGATGTGTAAACTGCAAAGATTTTTTCCCATTCTGATGGTTGCTGATTAACTCTAGTGACTGTTGCTTTTGCCGTGCAGAAGCTGTGGAGTTTGATTAGATCCCATTTGTCTATTTTGGCTTTTGTTGCCAATGCTTTTGGTGTTCTGGTCATGAAGTTCTTGCCTACTCCTATGTCCTGAATGGTTTTGCCTAGATTTTCTTCTAGGGTTTTTATGATGCCAGGTCTTATGTTTAAGTCTTTAATCCATCTGGAGTTAATTTTAGTTTAAGGTGTCAGGAAGGGGTCCAGTTTCCACTTTCTACACATGGCTAGCCAGTTTTCCCAACACCATTTTTTAAACAGGGAATCCTTTCCCCACTGCTTGTTTTTGTCTGGTTTATCAAAGATTATATGGTTGTAGATATGTTGTGTTGCCTCCGATGCCTCTGTTCTGTTCCATTGGTCTATATCTCTGTTTTGGTACCAGTACCATGCTGTTTTGATTACTGTAGCCTTGTAGTATAGTTTGAAGCCTGGTAGTGTAATGCCTCCCACTGTGTTTTTTTTTACTTAGAATTGACTTGGCTATGCGGGCTCTCTTTGGTTCCATATGAAGTTCATGGTGGTTTTTTCCAGTTCTGTGAAGAAATTCAATGGTAGTTTGATGGGGATAGCATTGATTGTGTAAATTACTTTGGGCAGTATAGCCATTTTCACGATATTGATTCTTCCTAACCATGAACATGGAACGTTTCTCCATCTGTTTGTGTCCTCTCTTATTTCGTTAGCAGTGGTTTGTAGTTTTCCTTGAAGAGGTCCCTTACGTTCCTTGTTAGTTGTATTCCTAGGTATTTTATATTTTTTTTGTAGCAATTGTGAATGGCAGTTCATTCTTGATTTGGTTCTCTTTTAGTCTGTTATTGGTGTATAAAAATGCTTGTGATTTTTGCACATTGATTTTTATATCCTGAGACTTTACTGAATTTGCTTATCAGTTTCAGAAGCTTTTGGGCTGAGGTGATGGGGTCTTCTAAGTATACTATCATGTCATCTGCAAATAGAGACAATTTGGCTTCCACATTTCCTATTTGAATACCCTTTATGTCTTTCTCTTGCCTGATTGCTCTGGCTAGAACTTCCAGTCCTATGTTGAATAGGAGTGGTGAGAGAGGGCATCCTTGTCTAGTGCCAGATTTCAAAGGGAATGATTCCAGTTTTTGCCCATTCATTATGATATTGGCTGTGGGTTTGTCATAAATAGCTTTTATTACTTTGAGATATGTTCCATCAATACCAAGTTTATTGAGGGTTTTTAGCATAAAAGACTGTTGAATTTTGTCAAATGCCTTCTCTGCGTCAATTGAGATAATCATGTGGTTTTTGTTTTTGCTTCTATTTATGTGGTGAATTACATTTATAGACTTGAGTATGTTAAACCAGCCTTGCATCCCCGGGATGAATTCTACTTGATCATGATGGATAAGTTTTTTAATGTGCTGTTACAATCGGTTTGCCAGTATTTTATTGAAGATTTTTGCATCTATGTTTATCATGGACATTGGCCTGAAGTCTTGTTTTCTTGTTGAGTCTCTGCCGGGTTTTGCTATCAGGATGATGTTAGTCTCATAAAATGATTTGGGAAGGGTTTCCTCTTTTTGAATTATTTGGAATAGTTTCAGAAGGAATGGTACCACATCCTCTTTTTGTGTCTGGTAGAATTCGTCTGTGAACCCATCTGGACCTGGGCTTTTTTTGTGTGGTAGACTCTTAATTGCTGCCTCAACCTCAGACCCTGTTATTGGTCTATTCATAGTTTCTGCTTCCTCTTGGTGTAAGCTTGGGAGGACACAGGCGTCTAGGAATTTATCCATTTCTTCCTGGTTTACTAGTTTATGTGCATAGAGTTGTTTGCAGTATTCTCTAATGATGGTTTAAATTTTTGTGGCATCTGTGGTGATTTCCCCATTATCGTTTTTTATTGCATCTATTTGGTTGTTCACTCTTTTTTTTATCAGTCTGGCTAGTGGTGTGTCTATTTTGTTGATCTTTTCGAAAAACCACCTCTTGGATTTATTGATTTTTTGAAGCGTTTTTGCGTCTCTATCTTCTTCAGTTCTGCTCTGATCTTAGTTATCTCTTGTCTTCGGCTAGGTTTTGAGCTTTTTTGATCTTGCTCCTCTAGCTTTTTCAATTTTGACAATAGAGTGTCAGTTTTGTATCTCTCCACTCTTCTCATGTGGACACTTATTGCTATATATTTTCCTCTACAGACTGCTTTAAATGTGTCCCAGAGATTCTGGTACGTTGTGTCTTCGTTCTCATTGGTTTTGAAGAACTTCTTTATATCTGCCTTTATTTCATTGTTTATCCAATCAACATTCAAGAGCCAGTTGTTCAGTTTCCATGAAGCTGTGCGGTTCTGAGTTATTTTCTGAATTCTGAGTTCCAACTTGACTGCACTATGGTCTGAGATACTGTTTGTTATTATTTCAGTTGTTTTGCATTTGCTGAGGAGTGCTTTACTTCCAATTATGTGGTCAATTTTGGAGTAGGTGTGATGTGGTGCTGAGAAGAATGTATACTCTGTGGATTTGGGGTGGAGAGTTCTGTAAATGTCTATCAGGTTTGCTTGTTCCAGGTCTGAGTTCAAGTCCTGGATATCCTTGTTAATTTTCTGTCTGGTTGGTCTGTCTGATATTGACAGTGGAGTGTTAAACTCTCTCACTTTCATTGTGTGGGAATCTAAGTCTCTTTGTAAGTCATTAAGAACTTGGTTTATATATCTGGGTGCTCCTGCATTGGGTCCATATATATTTAGAATCATTAGCTCTTCTTGTTTTATCGATCCTTTTACCATTATGTAATAACCTTTTTTGTCCCTTTTGATCTTTGTTGCTTTAAAGTCTATTTTATCAGAGACCAGAATTGCAACTCCTGCTTTTTTTTGCTCTCCATTTGCTTGGTAAGTCTTCCTCCATCCCTTTATTTTGAGCCTTTTTGTATTTTTGCATGTGAGGTGGGTTTCCTGGATACGACCCACCGATGGGTTTTGTTTTTTATCCAATTTGCCAGTCTGTGTCTTTTGATTGGTGCATTTAGCTCATTTACATTTAGGGTTAATATTGTTATGTGTGAATTTGATACTGCTATTTTGATGCTAGCTGGCTGTTTTTCCCATTGGTTCATGTTGATTCTTCATTTTGTTGATGCTCTTTAGCATTTGGTATGCTTTTAGGATGGCCGGTACTGGTTGTTTCTTTCTACGTGTAGTGCCTCTTTCAGGAGCTCTTGAAAAGCAGGCTTAGTGGTGACAAAATCTCTGAGTACTTGCTTGTTTGTGAAGGATTTTATGATTCCTTCACTTATGAAGCTCAGTTTGGCTGGATATGAAATTCTGGGTTGAAATTTCTTTTCTTTAAGGATGTTGAGTATTTCCCCCCACTTTCTTCTGGCTTGTAGAGTCTCTGCCGAGAGATCTGCTGTGAGTCTGATGGGCTTCCCTTTGTGGGTGACCCGACCTTTCTCTCTGGCTGCCCTTAGTATTTTCTTCTTCATTTCAACCCTGGTGAATCTGACAATTATGTGCCTTGGGGTTACTCTTCTTGTGAAGTATCTTTGTGGTGTTCTCTGTATTTCCTGGAGTTGAGTATTGACCTGTCTTGCTACGTTGAAGAAATTTTCGTGGATAATATACTGAAGAGTGTTTTCCAGCTTGGATTCATTCTCTTCATCACATTTTGGTACACCTATCAAACTTTGGTTAGGTCTCTTCACATAGTTCCACAATTTTTGGAGATTTTGTTCATTCGTTTTTGCACTTTTTTTTAAATCTTGGTTTCTTGTTTTATTTCATTGAGTTGATCTTCGACTTCTGATATTCTTTCTTCTGCTTGGTTAATTCCGCTGTTGAAACTTGTGCATGCTTCACGAAGTTCTCATGTGTTTTTCAGCTCCTTCAATTCATTCATATTCCTCTCTAAGTTGTCCATTCTTGTTATCATTTCCTCGAATGTTTTTTTAAATCTTTTTTCAAGGTTCTTGGTTTCTTTGCACTGATTTAGAACATGTTCTTTTAGCTCACTGAAGTTTCTCATTATGCACTTTTTGAAGTCTGATTCCGTCATTTCGTCACACTCATTCTCTGTCCAGCTTTTTTCCCTTGCTGATTAGGAGTTTTGGTTTTTTGTAGGAGGTGAGGTGTTTTGGTTTCGGGTGTTTTCCTCTCTTTTGAGCTGGTTTCTTTTTATCTTTATGGATTTATCCGTCTGTCGTCTTAATAGTTGCTGATTTTTCAATTGGGTCTCTGATTGGACGCCCAGATTGTTGGTGATGAAGTATTTTTGTTATTTAGTTTTTCTTCTAATGGTCTAGCCCCTCTGCTGTATGAGTGCTGAGGTCCACTCCAGGCCCTGCTTGTCTGGGGTACACCTGTAGCAGCAGCGTAACAGTTAGGGATGCTTCCAGTTTCTTCTTCTGCTATCTGTTTCCGAATGATGCCCGGCATATGTCAGTGTGATTAGTCCTTTTTTGGGGTGACTCTTTGGATATACAGGGGTCAGGGAGCTGCTTGAGGAGACGGTCTGTGCTTCATAGGAGCTCCAGTGCTGAGCTGTGAACTCCGTTGTTCATTCAGGGATGTTGTGAGGATGTGTCTATGTCCGCTGCAACAGAACGCCTAAAACTCCCCCTTTTTTTCCCCTTAGAAGCTCTGTCACAGGGAGTTGTGGGTTTCTTTATGAGTATCTGTTGCACTGTCCTGCCCAGCTAGTTGGCAGTCTATTCACTATTTTTCTGCTGGGGCTCCAGTCTGCTATCGTGGGTTCGCCCTGCTGCCACGGGCTCCGTTCTGCTGTGGTGCACTCCACCCTCTTGGTTGAGTCTCTCTGTTATGGCAGGTTGCCTTGGCAATGGCAGGCTGCATCAGCCCTGGGTGGTACTTCAGTAGGGGCAAATTGCATCCATAGTGGTGGACGCCCCTCCCCCACCAGGCTGCACTGTCCTAGATGCCAGCAGCAAAACTGTCAGCACCGAGTGCCTCCAATCGCCGCCATGCTTTTCCCCGTGAGGGTGGGACCTGCTGAGCGTGATCACCCAGCTCCCTGCCTCAGAGTCCATCCTCTCTCTCTCTCTCTCTTCCTCTCCCCAAGCTGAACTGTCGACTCTCTCACTGGCGCCCTAGTAGCCTGCTGACAGGGCACTGAGATCCGTGCAATCTCCTGTCCCGCTGCCCACTGCACCGGCTCAGATCACGTTTCCCAGGAATCTCCTTGTCTGGCTCATTGTACAAGTGCCGTTCAATCAGATGGACATGCCAATCTGCCCTTCCAAATCTCAGATTGCCAGTTTAACAGGGCACCCAGACCCGTGAGTTTTGTGCTGGGTGCCCCTGCGCTGTGGCGCTGGCCTGGCCAAACCGGCCACACGAGCCGGCTGCGCTAGCGTCCCATGTCTCTCCCACTCCTGGGACTTTCAAAATTCTGTGGGCAAAAAGGTCCGTTCCAAGAATGCAGCTAAAACTCACCCTCTGCGCCTTCACTGAGAGCTGCAATCCTGAGTCGCCTCTACAACGCCATCTTGGAAGCCTCTCTACTCTAGAATATTCTTAAACTCAGAAGAAATGTAACAAAGTATTAAATTCTGAAAACTACTGAAGTTTGTAATATTTTTCTAATGTGGAAAACTAAGGTTATTAAGTTACCTTTCTATGAATGCTTCATCCTTAATTTCATGAAGAAATAGTCTTGTCATAATTGACGAAGGCCAAATGTTTTCTGTTATCATCTAGTTATAATCTATGTCAAGTATATAATATGCTCTAGTAGGTAAAACAACAACAACATCAAAGAGGCCCAAATTTATTATTTTTTAAAATATTAAGATAATTAAACTAGCTTCATTCTTTTGCTTTTATATGCATAAAGGTACTCTGGAAATACATCTACTAATATTGGAAATGTTATTCCTGACTCCTGTAGGGAAGATAAAATAGCTAGCAGATTAATTGCCAAATTATATTCAATAACTTTTTACAAAACAGATTTTATGGCTTAATACATCACAAAACTACAGTAATGAGCACTGAGAATTAGATTATTTTAAATTAAGGTTAGCTAGGGACAGGCTTATATTCTTGATAATATATTCTCTCCATAATTTCAGCCCATGAGTAAGTAATTATTTCTTGCCTCCTGCACGGCTTTGGTATTACTCAGTTTCCAGAAGAGTTTGTTTTCCAGACAAGGGTACAACTTATTACAAATTTAATTTAAAGATGGAATTGGATTTTATTTGTGATTGTAGAATTTTATGGATTCTATTTAGAGGCTCAAACACTGAGTCACTTGATTTAGCTTCAAATGAGTAATGAAGTCTAGCTCAGCAGGTTTTATGTTGTCAATATAGTTTGCCTAAGATTCCACAGCTCCTCCTGGATATTAATACGCTATTATGTGTGCAGTTTCTTTAATTTTCTTCCAAAGAAAGCAGAGGTACATCCATTTGTTTCCATTCTAAACAATCCTGCAACTCAACACCACTGACTGCAGAGCCCAGTCCTTGTCCTGAACCCAGGTCTGGGGTGAAGATCTGCCCAGGACAATCTCCCATACAGAGCATTTTAACAAGCGCCATTTCATAAAATGACAGGTAGATTTGGAAAGAGACTGAGCAGGATCCTGGGTGAGTGCAAGCCCATGTGTCAGATAGAAGACTGCAGAGTCAGAGGTTAGTGAGTGCTGAACACATCTGCAGTAAGGAAACAGAGCAATCAACCGAGAATGACTCTCACCTGGGCTGATGGCACCATTTTTGACTTCTCTTTCTTTTCTCTTTTTCTGCAGACTTGTTTCTTAGGTAAGATCATGACTGAGAAGTCACCTCATGGTGTATAGTATGACAACTGGACCTTCACATATACCTTTTCCTTTGGTATCACAATCCTGTAATTAGAAAGTAACTAACATGTTGAAAAAAATGTTCTATGCTGACCACTGGAAGAGGAAGAATTTCAGATTCAAACCTGTCATTTGGAAGCCAGGTGTAGTGGCTCATGCCTGTATCCAAGCACGTTGGGAGGCCAAGGCAGGTGGAAAGCCTGAGCTCAAGAGTTTGAGACCAGCCTGGTCAATATGGTGAGAACCCGACTCTACTAAAAGTACAAAAATTAACCGGGTGCAGTGGTAAGTGCCTATAATCCCAGCTAATCAGGAGGCTGAAGTAGAGGAATCACTTGAGCCCCAGAGATAGAGGTTGCAGTTTGCCAAGATCCCATGATTGCACAGCCCAGGTGACAGAGTGAGACCTTTGTCAAACAAACAAACAAAAACACCAAAAACAAACAAAAAACACAAAAAAGTGAGATATTTTTGCTCTTTCCCCCAAATTACTATCTCATTTTAGTGAAGACCACACATTACATTAGAGCCAGGGGTATATGGCTGGACTCATCCTCCCCTTCAAGTCACAGGCCTCTCAGTCTCTGCTAGTCCCTGGTGAGCACAGGGTCACCAAGGGAGACCCAGGTCACCAGGATCACACAGCTTTTTCTTTCTCCTGCTCCTGAGCTTCCAAGTCCTCTTCCCATATCTGAGCCCTAACCCCCAACCTGCATTCTGCCTCCTCTTAGATTTCTTCCCAGAGTCAGTGTTCCCTTCTCATTGCAGACAGGCCTCTCTTCTGTGCTGAGCTTAAAGCCTGGGCTCTCCTCTCCTCAGCTGCCTTGTGACTCTGAAAGTGTGTGTTGGGGAAGCCAGGGATGAGAAGACAGGCCAGTAGAGTCACCAAATCTGGCTCAAGGTCTCAGACCATGTTTTATACTCTTGACCAGGAGATACTTCTCTGTGATTCTAATCACATTAATTTCAAGCATTTTTTTTGTTTGAGAAATCACATTGACCTCCCCAAATTATAAAATTGAAAAGATGTAATAATTGGCCATTGGAAATATGAGGGAGGTTGGCTATACAATTAACTCAGGACAATGTATTCATCAGAAACAGATGGTTTTGATGAAAGAAACTTCCATATCCAGCTAGCACCTTTTTCAATATCTGCTAAGAAAGAGCAAAGGAAAATTGAAGAGAACATAGACTTAGAAATTTCATGTTGCAATGCATTAATTTTCTAAACCGCATGAGAAATAGAAGAAGCTGTTGTGTATTAGACTAACTAGTTTTATTGAATGTTTTCTGTTAATTTTAAAATTAATATTTTTCCAAGGGCATGTTTAAATTCTGAGAGCTATTGACTAAACATCAAAGAATATTTTTAGTACATCAGAAGATTTTTAAAAACATTGACACCTTCACTAAATATGACACAAATTTAAAAGAAAAAGTAACAAGAAAATAAAAGAAGCATCTGGCAAATATGTGATGCACACTCTGTTGTGCCAACTGGTCCTGTTTGTGGAGAGCCCCCTCCTCTATTCTGCCTCCTCCATCTCATTGCTGATTCCTCTTTTTGTCTATTTTAATTTCTCTATTCCATTCTCAGGTCAGCATCTATCACTATTTTGTCTTTTTATGTCCAATCTCACCCACACCATCTTCATTCTTTATTTTACCTTCTTTAGTTCTCCCCAATACTTATCTATCTATCTATCTATCTATCTATCTATCTATCTATCTATCTATTTATTTATTTAGCAGAGTCTTGCCTGGTTAAGTTTTTGCACCTGGCTTTCCTCTATTCTTTATTCACTGTTTCTCTGGTTCTTAATCTTTGTGTCTATCTTCTCTTCTCATCCTTCTCACCTTGATATTCACAGAGGTAGAATAGTCTGGTCCCTACCCAGGGATGGCATGTGTAAGCTGTTTAAACACACCCTGGCAGGCATAGTCTGTGGAGTGTAATTGAGGACATAAAAAGATGAGATGTCACAGGAGAGAACAGTCACTTTTCATTTTCTAAATTTCTGTATGTCTTGTGTGGGCTGTAAAGAATGAGGCTTATAAAAGGTATAATTCTTAGGAGACACACAGATTCACCTTTTGCATAACATGTTTTCTTATTTCCAGAAACAGAATAGGTAAATTAGAAATAAAGCCAGATACAAGCAGCAAATTTTCAACAAAGCAGACAGAAACATACACTTAAAAAAGCACTTTATTCAATAAATGATGCTAAAAATTGTTTACCCACATGTAAAATAATAAAACTGAACTCCTGTCTCTTACCATATAGAAAAATTAACTCAAGATAGATTAACGAGTTAAACATAAGCCCTAAACCTACAAAAATTATTAGAGAAAAAATAGAAAAACTTAGAAAAATATTGGAAAGATTTTGAAAATGTCTTCTGGATATTGGCATAGGCAAAGTTATTACTAAGAAAGCAATAGCAAATGCAACAAAAACAGAAATAAATGACTCGGACCTAATTAAACTAAAAATCTTCTGCAAAGGGAAAGAAATAATTAACAGAGTAAATGGACAAGCTACAGAATGGGAGAAAGTATTTGCAAGCCATGTATCCAACAAAGGACTATTGTCCAGAATCTATAAGGACCTCATATAAATCAGCAAGAAGAGAACAAACAAGCGAATAAAGAACTTGCACAGATATTTATCAGAAGAACATATAGAAATGGCCAACAAATCTGTGAAAAAGGCACAACATTACTAATTATTAGGGAAATGCAAATTGAAACCACAATGAAATACCACCTCATTTCCTGCAGAAAGGTCATTATTAAAAAGTCAAAAAGTGGGAAAATGTGGCACATATACACCATGGAATATTATGCAGCAGTCAAAAATGACGAGTTTATGTCCTTTGTAAGGACATGGATGAATCTGGAGAACATCATTCTCAGCGAACTGACACAAGAACAGAAAAGGAAATACCACATATTCTCACTCATAGGCGGGTGAGAAAAATGAGAACACATGGACACAGGGAGGGGGGTACTACACACTGGGGTCTATTGGAAAAATAGGGGAGGGACAGCGTGGGGGGGAGCTGGGGAGAGATAGCCTGGGGAGAAATGCCAAATGTGGGTTAAGGGGAGGAAGGCAGCAAAACACACTGCCATGTGTGTACCTATGCAACTATCTTGCACATTCTGCACATGTACCCCAAAACCTAAAATGCAATAAAAATTAAAAAATTTAAAAAAAATTAAGAAAAGAAATAAACCCCATTTTACTCCACAAAAAAATAAAAAATAAAAAGTCAACAAGCAAAAAATATTTTCACGGATTTGGTGTAAGGGGAATAATTATACACTGCTAGGGGAAAGGTAAATTACTACAATCACTGTGGAAAACAGTATGAAGATTCCTAAGAACTAAAAGCAGATCTACTATTCAATCCACCAGTCCCAATTCTGGGAACCCACCCAAAGAAAAAAAAGTCAATATAAAAGGGACACCTGCATGCATGTATTTATTGCAGTACAATTCACACTTGCAAGGATATGGAGTTAATGAAAGTGCCCATCAACTAATGAGTGGATAAAAATGTGGTACACGTAGATTTCATGAAATAGTACTTAACCATGAAAAGAAATGAAATGATGTACTTTGTAGCACCTTGGCTAAAACTAGGGTTATTATCCTAAGTACAGTAACTCAGGAATGGAAAACCAAATACCACATGTTCTCGCTTTTAAGAGGGAGCTAAGCTTTTGTATACAAAGAGGTTTAGTGGACACTGGAAACTCAGAGTGGGGAGGCTAAGAGGTGAGTTAGTAATAAAACATTACCTATTGTGTACAATGAACACTATTCAGGTGGCAGTTACAAGAAAAGCCCAGGCTTCACCAGTATACACTTCATCTGTGTAACTAAAAATTATTTGTACCCCTAGAGCTTTTGAAATAAAAATATTATGCATACTATAGTTGCACACTTGGTCAATAAAGAAAAAAATAACAAAAAAAGAAAAATTAACAAATTAAAATAAATAAAATGTGTAGTTTTTAAAAGATATTGACTTTTTTCTTTTTTATAATAATTTTAAAATTATTTCTAGAGACATTTGTTAGATATGTCTATGTATATGAGCATTAAAGAAGAGTAAAAATGTTCCACTGCATCTTCTATAGCCTTACTATATTTTTGGCATGCAATACACGGGTATTTCCTTTTCTATTTCCTGTGAAAATTATAGAGTGATTTTGCACAGATTTCAGCTGTGCATGTTATAGACATTTCTCAAAGATGATTTTCAAAGGCATTCTTTTGATTTTTCTAATAATATCAGTTTATCCAACTCTTGATGATCTTTTGTATTAAATATGTGGGATTAAAATATTTAAGTTTTAAAATACATTTTGTTTGGGGAAGGGAGAAAAATAACAATAATTTTCACATAAAAGAGAGAGTGGGAAGACCTCCTAATTTTCCCTAGACATCCAGGGCTGAATTCCCTTTTCCTGAGCTCAGATGACATTCTGGGAAGTAAAAACAGTTGGAGCCAGTACTCTTCACCATTTGTGGGGCAAAGGGTTAATGTATAAACCTTGTGTTTTTCTGTAGACCATTTGGTCTTTACCTAAGAGTTAAGTGATGTGTCTCTGCCTATGTGAACTATCAACCTCTAATAATCTTCTCCATCAAACCTGCATTCAGGTTTGCACATTGTGTATGCTTGTGGGCTCTTCAAATAGACTGAAATAGTTTCTCTTGGGATTGGGCCCACTTGTGATATGGATTTATTGGAGGCTCCACAGGTCTCAGAGGAGCTGTGCCTGGAAGGTGCATGTCTGATCAGATGAAAGTCTTTTCACCGCCATTCACCATCTTTGGTTCTTGACTGGGAATTAGATCTTATAAGTAAAGAGTGAAAACAGGTGACAGAAACTAGAAGTATGACCTCTTCAGTTTAGATATTATTACAGTGACAAAATGATTTTTAGGTATTAATTGGAAAAAAAATCCCTCTCTGAAGAACCAATGACCTTTTTAGGAGAAACTGCAGCCCTTATGAGCACAATGGATGTAGAATGAAGTTTCCTGAGGCCCAGACAGATGCCCGGATGAGAAGATGATCCCACTGAGGTCAACAGCAGTGACAAGACATTTTAAAAACACAGCTAATAGGTGACTGAATCCCCACTGTGCTATGAAGGGTTGAAGCACTCACACTTTGAGCAGCAGCTCTGGGACCTATTGAGAAGAGGTCACGTTTTGGTAGTTACACAGGAAGGTAGAGATGTAGAAAGAGCCACTGCCCTGGAAGACAGACCCCAGGAGATTCTCCAGCTTCTCCAACCTGCTACCCTGATGCTTACCACCTGCAGATCTCAGCCAAATTTGTGTGTGACTCATTTTAGCTGGAGGGATGGTTACAAAAATATATATCCCAACAAAATGAAAAAATATTTATGGTTGTGATTATGAAGTAAATATGGTATATGGCACAGAAAATTCTCTGAGATATTCTCATAAATATGTGAAAGCTGATTTTTGTATGTGACCAAGACTGGACTTGGAGATTGTAGGCAGAGAAGTGGAGGAGGCTCAGATTCTTTTGGAAATGGGACTGGGGTCACTGAAGAGGAAAACCCTAGGAAGGAGTTCTGGGAGTCATCAGTGTGGTGTCTGGACAGGAGGACTTTCCAGGCCATCTATAGGTATTGGTTCTGGTAACACGCACTGGCTCTTGCTGACAGCATGCACACCTGCCCTTCACCTTCAGAGATGAGGGGGTAATCCCATTACCATCTCCTTGCCAATCTCTTGTGGAAAGCTCTGCTAAGATCATGACCATGACATTTCCCTTATCCGTTTATCTGCCCATTGACACTTATACTGTTTCCAAATCTTGGCTATTGTAAACAGCACTGCAGCAAACAGGAGTATAGACATTTCTTCAATACACCAATTTCCTGTCTTTTGGGTGTATACACAGCAGTGGGATTGCTGGATCATATAGTAGCTCAGTTTTAGTTTTTGTTTGTTTGTTTGTTTTAAGGAAACTCCAAAGTGTTCTTTATGGTGGTTGAAAGAATTAATTTAAATTCCCACCAACAGTGTATTAAAGTTCCTTTTTATCCACATTCTCATCAGCATTTTTTATTGTCTGTCATTAAGATATAAGCCATTTTAACTGGGGTGAGATAATATCTCATTGTAGCTTTGGTTTGCATTTCTATGAGAATCAGTGATGTTGAAGGCCTTTTCATATGCCTGTTTTTCATGTGTATGTTTTCTTGTGAAGAATGTATAGTTAGATCTTTTGCATATATTTTATTGGATTATTATATTTTTCCTATAGAGTTGTTAAACTCCTTATATATTAAGGTTATGAATCCTTGGTCAGATGGTGAAACAGAAAATATGTTTTTCTGTTCCATGGGTTGTCTCTTCACTTTGTTGTTTGTGTTCTTCACTGTATGGAAACTTCCTAAGTTGATGTGATTCAATTTTTCCATTTTTGCTTTGGTGTGATTTTGTTTATTCATTTTTGCTTTGATTGCCACTGCTTGTTGGATATTGTTCAAGAAATCTGCCCCGACTAATGCTCTGGAGAGTCTCCTCAATTCTGTTTCTGGTACTTTTATAGTTTGAGATATTAGAAGTAAATATTTAATTCATTTTGATTTGATTTTTCTATATGATGAGAGATATAAATCTAGTTTCATTTTTATGCATATAGATCCAGCTTCCATAGCATTATTTACTGAAAAGACTGTCTTGTCCCCAGTGTATATTCTTTAGATCTTTGTCAAAAAAAATGAGTTCACTGTAAATGTGTGAATTTGTTTCTGGGGTGTCTATTCTGTTCTATCAGTCTATGTGTCTGTTTTGATGCCAGCACAATGTTGTTTTAGTTACTATAGCTCTGTAGTATAATTTGAAGTCACATAAGATGATTCTTCCAGTTTTGTTCTTTTTGCTTCGAATGGACATTGACTATTTTAGCTTTTTTTTGTAATTCTATATACATTCTTTTTTGAGATAGTATTTCTGTCACCCAGGCTGGAGTGCAGTGGCACAATTTTGGCTCTTCAGCCTCAACTTGTCTCTTCCACCTTCTTAATAACTGGGACTATGGGCACAGACCATCATGCCCAGCTAAATTTTTGGGTTTTTTTTGTAGAGATGGGTTCTCATGGTGTTGCCCAGGCTGGTCTCAAACTCCTGAACTCAGGCAATCCACCAGCCTTGGCCTCTGAAAGTGCTGTGATTACAGGTGTTAGCTATCATGCTTTGTCAAAATGTATTTTGCAAATATGGAGTTTCATTGTGTTGCAAAGTCTGCTGTTGAACTCCTTGCCTAAAGTGATTCTTTCACCTCAGCCTCCTAATGTGCTGGGATTATAGGCATGAGTCACCATGCCTGGGCATTCACATAAATTGGAAGATGGTTTTTTCTAATTCTGTAAAAATTCTCAATTGATATTCTGATAACAATTGCATTTCATCTAGATTGCTTTGGGTAGTATGGACATTTCAACAATACTGATATTACAAATCCGTGAACACAGAATAATTTTTCAGTTTTTGCTGTCCTCTTCAACTTCTTAGGTGTTTTATAGTTTTATTTTGAAGAGTTCTCACTTGCTGGGTGTTTTCCATGTGGGAGATGCATGAGAGGAGAATAAAAGGCACACACAATACTTTTAAGGGTAAACAGCTTTTATTTCAAGTATATGGCAATACAGATATAATAAGCAAGTCATATAAGAAGTAAATAATATAATAAGAAAATTGATATGGGGAGAAGGGAAAAATATATATCTTTTGTGTATATATGTTGAGGGTAAATATATATATATATTTATATGCTTCACATATACATTTACACACACACACACACACACACATATATATATATATGCTTTCTCTATAGTCTGGTCACCTGACTATGTAGGAAGCATCACCTGACTGGGAAGCAACAGGACTGGTAGTTAGATTAGTCTGGGCTCCAGAATCGGGCACACATCCGTGCACAGATGAAAATTCTCCTGAAGCTTCTCTCCAGTCTGGGACCCCAGCTCTTGCAGCAAGTTGTTTAGCATGCAGTCCAGTCATGAGAGCCCTTCGCAACTGGGCTCAAGGAACACAAAAAGGTCAACTCGTTTTTTTGATTGTCTATTTTTTTTCAATAACTACCCTATAGAAATAGATTGAAATAGAGATTTCTCCGAAACAGTTCTGGATAAATGCCTCAAGGGGCTCATACAACGTGTTCCCGGACTTGATGACCACTGTGTCCAGTTCAATTGAGTTTAAATTAAATATGTCATTTTCCCCCCACACTTGGTTAACTCCTAGGTATTTCATTCCATGTGCGGCTATTGTAAATAGGATTAGTATTCTATTTTTTTTTCACGTTATACACTGTTGGCATATTGAAATGCTACTGATTTTTGTACGTTGATTTTTTATCCAGCAACTTTATTGAATTTAAACATTCTAATACTTTTTCAGTGGAATCTTTGGGTTTTTTTAAATATAAGATTATATTATGTGCAAAAAAAGATAATTTTACTTAACCTTTTCAATTAGGATTTATTTATTTATTTATTTGATTGCTCAAGCTAGGACTTCTTATACTATATTAAATATCAGTGGAAACATTGGGTATCCTTGTCATATTCTATATTTTAGAGGAAAGGCTTTTATTGTTTCCCCACTCAGTATACTACCAGCTGTGGGCCTGTCATTGCTTATTGTTTATTCTGTTAACATAATGTATCACATCTATTAATTTGTGTATATATTAAACCATTCTGCCTCCAAGGGGTAAGTCACACTTGGTCATCATAAATGAGCTATCTAATATATTGTTGAATTTGGTCTGCTAATATTTTGTTGAGGATTTTTGCATCAACATTGGTCAGAGATACTGGACTGTAGTTTTCTTTCTTTCTTTCTTCTTTCTTTGTTTCTTTCTTTTTCTTTCTTTCTTTCTTCTTTCTTTCTCTTTCTTTCTCTCTTTCTCTTCTCTCCTTCTCTCTTTCTCTCTTTCTTTCTTCTTTCCTTTTCTTCTTATGTCTTTGTTTGATTTTGGAATCAGGGTAGTACTGATCTTGTTATATACGTTTTGAAAAATTCCCTTCTATATTTTTAAAATTAGTTTGATTAGGACTGGTATTCATTTTTCTTAAATGTTTGGTGTAATTCTGCAGTGAAGCCCTTAGGTCCTGGGTTTTTACTTACTGGGAGACTTTTATTAAGCCTTCAGATTTGTTACTTATTGGTCTGTTTAGGCTTTAGATTTCTTTCTAGTTCAATCTTGGTAGGTTTTATTTATCTGAGATTTTTTTCATTTTTTTTCTAGATTTTTCAATTTATTGACATATAGTTGCCCATAGTAGCCATTAATAATCCCCTAATTTGTGAATTATCAGTTGTAGTGTTTATAATTCTGATTTTATTTATTCAGATGGCTAAATGTTTGTCAACTTTTTTGACTTTTACAAAAGTAACTTTGTGTTTTATTGATATTTTTGGTATTCTTTTATTCATTTCAACTTCATTATTTCTGCTCAGCTGTTTATTTTTTAAAAAATTATTTTGGGGGTTCGTTTGCTCTTATCTTTCTAGTTCTTTAAGATTCATCATTATATTTTTAATTTGGAGTTTTTCCTATTGGGGGTTGTAGGTACTTATAGCTACATTTTCCCCTTAGTACTGCTTTTGCTGT
Source organism: Saguinus oedipus (assembly GCA_031835075.1). Lineage (NCBI taxonomy): Eukaryota > Metazoa > Chordata > Mammalia > Primates > Cebidae > Saguinus > Saguinus oedipus. Next base: position 349,823 of record JASSZA010000042.1, read on the forward strand.
ATTTCATAGGTTTTCATATGGTGTGTTTTCATTACCATTTGTTTCAAGTAATTTTTAAATTTTCTCATTAATTTCTTCACTGATCCACTGGTCATTCAGGAGCATGTTGTTTATTTTATAGGTATTAATATACTTTCATGTGTTCCTCTTGTTACTAATTTCTAGTTTTATTCTATTATGGACAAAGAAAATGCCTGATATTATTGCAAATTTTTGAATGCTTGAAGACTTGTTTTGTTGACTAACATCTAATCTATCTTTGAGAATAATTCATGTGCTGAGGAAAATAACATGCATTCTGAACTCTTGGCTATAATGTTCTGTAAATATCTATTAGGTTCATTTGATTTATACAGTAGATTAAGACTAATTTTTTTTTGCTTATTTTCTGTCTGGAAGTTCTGTCCACTGTCAAACGTGGGGTGTTGAGGTCTCCAACTATTATTTGATTGAGGGCTATTATTTTCCTAGCTCTAATAATGTTTTCTTTATATATAGATGTTTATTTACAATAATAATTTATATAAATAAATTATATATGTATTTGGGTGCATATATATTTAAAATCATATTCTCTTGCTGAATTGACCCATTATAATTTTTTTTCATTATTTTACTTTACGTTCTGGGGTGCATGTGCAGATGTTGTAGGATTGTTACATAGGTACACACATGCCATGGTGGTTTGCTGTCTCCATCCCCCTGTCACTTACATTAGGTATTTTTCCTAATGTCATTCCTCCCCAATCTCCCCACCCTCTGCTATCCCTCCCCTAACTCATCAGCCCCCAACAGACCCCAATGTGTGATGTTCCCCTCTCTGTGTCCATGTGTTCTCATAATTCAGCACACACTAATGAGTGAGAAAGTGTGGTGTTTGGTCTTTTTGTTCTTGTGTCAGTTTCCTGAGATGATGGTTTCTGAATTCATCTGTGTCCCTGCAAAGAATGTAAACTATTTCCTTTTTATGTCTGCATAGTATTCCATGGTGTATATGTGCCACATTTTTCTTGTCCAGTCTATCATTGATGGGCATTTGTGTTGGTTTCAGATCTTTGCTATTGTAAACAGGGCTGCAATGAACATATGTGTCCATGTGTCTTTATAATAGAAAAATTAATAATCCTTTGGGTATATAACCAGTAATGTGATTGCTGAGTCAAATGGTATTTCTATTTCTAGATAATTGAGGAATTGCCACACTGCCTTGCACAATGGACGAACTAATTTACACTCCTACTAGCAGTGCAAAAGTGTTTCTATTTGCCGGGCACAGTGGCTCATGCCCGTAACCCAGCACTTTGGGAGGCTGAGGCAGGTGAATCACGAGGTCAAAAGATCGAGATCATCCTGGTCAACATGTTGAAACCCCGTCTCTACGAAAAATACAAAAAAAAAAATTAGCTGTGCATGGTGGCACATGTCTATAATCCCAGATACTCAGGAGACTGAGGCAGGAGAATTGCCTGAACACAGGAGGCAGAGGTTATGGTGAGCCGAGATCGTGCCATTGCACTCCAGCCTGGGTAACAAGAGCGAAACTCTGTCTCAAAAAAACAAGTGTTCCTATTTCTCCACATCCTCTCCAGTATCTGTTGTCTCCACATTTTTTTAATGATCGCCATTATAACTGGGCTGAGTTGGTATCTCAATATAGTTTTGATTTCATTTAGCTAATAACCAGTGATGATGAGTATTTTTTCATATGTTTCTTGGCCACATAAATGTCTCTTTCAAAGTGTCAGTTCATATCCTTTGCCCACTTTTTGATGCAGTTGTTTGTTTTTTTCTTATAAATTTGGTTTAGTTACTTGTAGATTCTGGATATTTGCACTTTGTCATATGGGTAGCTTGCAAAAACTTTTTTCATTCTGTTGGGTGACAGTTCACTCTAATGAGAGTTTCTTTTGCTGTGCAGAAGCTCTTAAGTTTGATTAGATTCCATTTGTCAATTTTAGCTTTTGTTGCCATTGCTTTTGGTGTTTTGGTCATGAAGTCCTTGCCTATGCCTAGGTCTTGAATGGTATTGCCAAGGTTTTGTTCCAGGGTTTTTACGGTGTTAGGTCGTATGTTAAAACTTTTAATCAATCTGGAGTTAATTTTTGTATAAGGTATAAGGAAGGGATTCAGTTTCAGCTTTTGACACATGGCTAACCAGTTTTCTCAACACCATTTATTAAACAGGGAATTCTTTCCTCATTGCTTGTTTTTATCAGGTTTGTCAAAGATCAGTTGGTTATAGATGTGTGGCACTACTTTTGAGTCATTTATTCTGTTCCATCGGTATATATCTCTGTTTTGGTACCAGTACCATGCAGTTTTGATTACTGTAGCCTTGTAGTATAGTTTGAAGTCAGGTAGCATGATGCCTTCAAATTTGTTCTTTTTGCTTACAATTGTCTTGGCTATGTGGGCTCTTTTTTGGTTACATATAACGTTTAAGGTGTATTTTCCCCCAGTTCTGTGAAGGAGGTCAATGGTAGCTTGATGGGGATAGCATTGAATCTATAAATTACTTTGGGCAGTATGGCCCTTTTCATGATATTGATTCCTGCTAATGATGAGCATGAGATGTTTTCGCATTTGTTTGTATCCTCTCTTATATCTTTGAGCCATGGTTTGTGGTTCTCTTTGAAGAGGTTCTTCATTACCTTCATTATTTCACACCCTTCATGTATCCATATGAATTTATTCACATATTCATGTATTCACATCCTTAATGTATTCACGTCCTTCATGTCCTTCATATATTCCTATGTATTTTATTCTCTTTGTAGCAATTGTGAATGGAAGTTCTCTCATGATTTGTCTCTCTGTCTGTTATCAGTGTTTAGAAATTCTTGTGATTTATACACATTGATTTTTTATCCTTCTGGAGGAAATTCTTGTCCAGCAAGAGGTTTCTAACCAGGGTCGGGGGTGTGCAAGAAGAAAAGAAGACAGACAGCTGGGGTCAGGAGGGCCAAAAGAGATAGCACTCTCACAGGCAATTTTATTCTTCCAAGGCTCAGAATATATATATTCTCAAGATCTCACTGACGTCAAGTATCTAAATCAGAATCTCCATACAATAAATTGACAGCTAAGCAATAAGTGGCTATAGAAGATAATAATATCTTTGGTGCTCAAAAATATGTTTATGTAGAGGATTTCCAAGATGGAACCATAGAAACAACTCAGGATTTCAGCTCTCAGTGAAGGCGCAGAGGGTGAGTCCTAGCCGAATGTTCAGATGGACCTTTGTTGCCCACAGAAAGAGGAAATTCGCAGATGTACGAGAGACATGGGGTGCCAGCACAGCCAGTGCTTTGGGTCATGCAGCTGGTTCGGCCAGCGCTGCAGTGCAGTGGCACCCGGCACAAAACTAACTGGCCTGGGTGACATGTTAAACCAGCAATCTGAGATATGGAAGGGCAGATTGACATGTCCATCTGATTAAACGGGACTTGGACAATGAGCCAGACCAGGAGATTCCTGGGAAGCGTGATTTGAGCCAGTGCAGTGGGCAGCAGCAAGGGAGATTGCATGGATCCTAGTGTCCTATCAGCAGGCTATTGGAGCACCAGTGAGAGAGTCAACCATTCAAATTGGGGAGAAAAAGAGAAAGAGAGAGAGGACGGACTCTGAGGCAGGGAGCCAGGTGATCTGGCTCGGCGGGTCCCACCCTCACGGGAACAAGCAGGGCAGCGATTGGAGGCGCTCAGTGTTGAGAGCTTTGCTGCAAGCTCAGCTGAATCCAGGGTGGTGCAGCTCGGTGGGGGAAGGGCGTCCGCCACTATGAACCCAATTCGCCCCTACTGAGGTACATGCTAATTGCCGACGCAGCATCCCGTTGCCGAGGCCACCCGCCATAACAAAGAGACTCCGCCAAAAGGGAGGAGCACACAACAGTAGAACGGAGCCCTGCGGCACCAGGGCGGACACATGCTAGCAGGACGGAGCCTTAGCAGGCAAATAGTGAATAGACTGCCACCTAGCGGGGCAGGACAGTGCAACAGATACTTATAAAGAAAGCCCCAACTCACTGAGACAGAGCATCTGAGGGAAAAAAACAAGGTGTGCAGAGGGGCTAGATCATTAGAAGGAAAACTAAGTAACAGAAATACTTCATCATCAACAATCTGGGCGTCCACTCAGAGACCAAATTAAAAAGTCAGTAACTACTAAGATGACAGGTGGATAAATCCACAAAGTTGGGAATAAACCAGTGCAAAAAGGAGGAAAACACCCGAAACCAAAACACCTCACCTCCTACAAAGGACAAAAACTCACCAGCAAGGCAACAAAGCTGGACAAAGAATGAGTGTGACGAAATGACGGAATCAGACTTCAGAAGGTGGATAATGAGAAACTTCAGTGAGCTAGAAGAACATATTCTAAATCAATGGAAAAAAACTAAGAACCTTCAAAAAAGATTTGAAAAAATAATCGATGAAATGAAAACAAGAATGGACAACGTAGAGAGGAATATGAATGAATTGAAGAAGCTGAAAAACAAAACACAAGAACTTCACAAAGCATGCACAAGTTTCAACATCCGAATTGACCAAGCAGAAGAAAGAATATCAGAAGTCGAAGATCAACTCAATGAAATAAAATGAGAAACTAAGATTAGAGAAAAGAGCACAAAAAGGAATGAACAAAATCGACAGGAAATGTGGGACTATGTGAAGAGACCCAACCTACGTTTGACAGGTGTACCAGAATGTGATGAAGAGAATGAATCCAAGCTGGAAAATACTCTTCAGGATATGCTCTAGGAAAATTTCCCCAACCTAGAAAGTCAGGTCAATACTCAACTCCAGGAATTACAGAGAACACTACAAAGATACTCCGCAAGAAGAGCAACCCCAAGGCATATAATCGTTAGATTCACCAGGATTGAAATGAAGGAGAAAATACTAAGGGCAGCCAGAGAGAAAGGTCGGGTCACGCACAAAGGGAAGCCCATCAGACTCACAGCAGATCTCTTGGCAGAGACTCTACAGCCAGAAGAGAGTGAGGGCCAATATTCAACATCCTTAGAGAAAAGAAGTTTCAACCCAGAATTCCATATCCAGCCAAACTGAGCTTCAGAAGTGAAGGAAACATAAAATCCTTCATGAACAAGCAAGTACTCAGAGATTTTGTCACCACTAGGCCTGCTTTACAAGAGCTCCTGAAAGAGGCACTACACATAGAAAGAAACAACCAGTACCAGCCATCCTAAAAGCATAGCAAATGCTAAAGAGCATCAACAAAATGAAGAATCTACATGAACCAATGGGCAAAACAGCCAGCTAGCATCAGAATGGCAGTATCAAATTCACACATAACAATAATAACCCTAAATGTAAATGGGCTAAATGCACCAATCAAAAGACACAGACTGGCAAATTGGATAAAAATCCAAAACCCTTCTGTGTGCTGTGTCCAGGAAATCCATCTCACATGCAAGGATACACAAAGACTCAAAATAAAGTTATGGAGGAAGATTTACCAAGCAAATGGAGAGCAAAAACAAAAGGAGTTGCAATTCTTATATCTGATAGAATAGACTTTAAAGCAACAAAGATCAAAAGAGCAAAGAAGGTCATTACATAATGGTAAAAGGATTGATACAACAAGAAGAGCTAATGATTCTAAATATATATGGACCCAATGCAGAAGCACCCAGATATATAAGGTAAGTACTTAATGACTCACAAGGAGACTTAGACTTCAACACAATAATAGTGGGAGACTTTAACACTACACTGTCAATAGCAGACAGATCAACCAGACAGAAAATTAACAAGGATATCCAGGACTTGAACTCAGACCTGGAACAAGCAAACCTGATAGACATTGACAGAACTCTCCACCCCAAAACCACAGAATATATATTCTTCTCAGCACCACATCACACCTACTCCAAAATTGACGACATAAGTGGAAGTAAAGCACTCCTCAGCAAATGCAAAACAACTGAAATCATAACAAACAGTCTCTCAGACCATAGTGCAATCAAGTTAGAACTCAGAATTCAGAAACTAAATCAGAACCGCACAGCTTCATGGAAACTAAACAAAGGGCTCTTGAATGTCGATTGGATAAACAATGAAATGAAGGCAGGAATAAAAAATTCTTCGAAACCAATGAGAATAAAGACACAATGTACCAGAATCTCTGAGACACATTTAAAGCAGTCTTTAGAGGAAAATATATAACGATAAGTGCCCACTTGAGAAGAGTGGAGAGATCCAAAATTAACACCTTATCAGAAAAATTGAAAGAGCTAGAGGAGCAAGATCAAAAAAGCTCAAAACCTAGCCAAAGGCAAGAAAAAACGAAGATCAGAGCAGAACTGAAGGAGATAGAGACACAAAAAACCCTTCAAGAAATCAATAAATCTAGAGCTGCTTTTTTGAAAAGATAAACATAATAGACCACGAGCCAGATTGATAAAAAAGAAAAGAGGGAACAACCAAATAGATGCAATAAAAATTGATAATGGGGAAATCACAACAGATTCCACAGAAATTGAAACCATCATCAGAGACATACAAACAACTCTATGAACATAAACTAGTAAACCAGGAAGAAATGGATAAATTCCTGGACACCTGTGTCCTCCCAAGCCTAAACCAGGAGGAAGCCGAAACTATGAATAGACCAATAACAAGGTCTGAAGTTGAGGCAGCAATTAAGAGCCTACCACACAAAAAAAGCCCAGGTCCAGATGGGTTCACAGCCGAATTCTACCAGACACACAAAGAGAAGCTGGTACCATTTCTTCTGAAACTATTACAAATAATTCAAAAAGAGGAAACTCTTCCCAAATCATTTCGTTAGACCAACATCATCCTGATAAAAAAACCGGCAGAGACTCAACAAGAAAAAAAATTCAGGCCGATATCAATGATAAACATAGATGCAAAAATCTTCAATAAAATAGTGGCAAACTGACTGCAACAGCACATTAAAAAGCTTATCCATCATGATCAAGTAGGATTCATCCCGGGCATGCAAGGCTGGTTAAACATACACAAGCCTATAAATGTAATTCACCACATAAACAGAACCAAAAACAAAAACCACATGATTATCTCAATTGACGCAGAGAAGGCATTTGACAAAATTCAACAGCCCTTTATGCTAAAAACCCTCAATAAACTTGGTATTTATGGAACATATCTCAAAGTAATAAAAGCTATTTATGACAAACCAACAGCCAATATCATTCTTAATGGACAAAAACTGAAAACATTCCCTTTGAAATCTGGCACTAGACAAGGATGCCCTCTCTCAACACTCCTATTCAACATAGTATTGGAAGTTCTAGCCAGAGCAATCAGGCAAGAAAACGAAATAAACGGTATTTAAATAGGAAAGCTGGAACCCAAATTATCTCTGTTTGCAGACGACATGATAGTATATCTAGAGGACCCCATCATATCTGCCCAAAAACTCCTGCAACTGATAAGCAACTTCAGCAAAGTCTCAGGATATAAAATCAATGTGCAAAAATCACAAGCATTTCTATACACCAATAACAGACTTAAAGAGAACCAAATCAAAAACAAACTGCCATTCACAATTGCTACAAAGAAAATAAAATACCTAAAAATACAACTCACAAGGAACGTAAGGAACCTCTTCGAGTTAAACTACAAACCACTGCTCAACAAAATAAGAGAGGACGCAAAGGGATGGAGAAACATTACATGTTCATGGTTAGAAAGAATCAATATCGTGAAAATGGCTATACTGCCCAAAGTAATTTACACAATCAATGCTATCCCCATCAAACAACCATTGAATTTCTTCACAGAACTGGAATAAACCACCATGAACTTCATATGAAACCAAAAGGGGGCACTCATAGCCAAGTCAATTCTAAGCAAAAAAAACACAGCGGGAGGCATCACACTACCAGACTTTCAACTGTATTACAAGGCTACAGTAATCAAAACAGCATGGTACTGGTACCAAAACAAAGATATAGACCAATGGAAAAGAACAGAGGCATCGGAGGCAACACAACATATATACAACCATATAATTTTTGATAAACCAGACAAAAACAAGCAATGGGGAAAGGACTCCCTGTTTAATAAATGGTGTTGAGAAAACTGGCTAGCCATGTGCAGAAAGCAGAAACTGGACCACTTCCTGACATCTTACACTAAAATTAACTCCAGATGGATTAAAACTTAAACATAAGACCTGACACCATAAATACCCTAGAAGAAAATCTAGGCAAAACCATTCAAGACATTGGAGTAGGCAAGGACTTCATGACTAAAACACCAAAAGCATTGGAAACAAAAGCCAAAATAGACAAATGGGACCTAATCAAACTCCGCAGCCTTTGCACAGCAAAAGAAAGTGTCACTAGAGTGAATCGGCAACCATCAGAATGGAAAAACATCTTTGCAGTTTACGCATCTGACAAAGGGTTGATATCCAGAATTTACAAAGAACTCAACCAGATTTACAGGATAAAACAAACAAGCCCATTCAAAAATGGGCAAAGGATATGAACAGACACTTTACAAAAGAAGATATACATGAGGCCAACAAACACATGAAAAATGCCCATCATCACTGGTCATTAGAGAGATGCAAATCAAAACCACATTGAGATACCATCTCACACCAGTTAGAATGGCGATCATTAAAAAATCTGGAGACAGCAGATGCTGGAGATGATGTGGAGAAATAGGAACAGTTCTACACTGTTGGTGGGAGTGTAAATTAGTTCAACCATTGTGGAAGACAGTGTGGCGATTCCTCAAGGACCTAGAAATAGAAATTCCATTTGACCCAGCAATCCCACTACTGGGTATATATCCAAAGGACTATAAATTGTTCTACTATAAGGACACATGTACACGAATGTTCATTGCAGCACTGTTTACAATAGCAAAGACCTGGAACCAACCCAAATGCCCATCGATTATAGACTGAACTAGGAAAATGTGGCACATATACACCATGGAATATTATGCAGCAATCAAAAATGATGAGTTTGTGTCCTTCATAAGGACATGGATGAATCTGGAGAACATCATTCTCAGCAAACTCACACAAGAACAGAAAAAGAAATACCGCATATACTCACTCATAGGTGGGTGAGAAAAATGAGAACACATGGACACAGAGAGGTAATCTACTATACACTGGGGTCTATTGGGGGGAATGGGGGAGGGACAGTGGGGGGGCTGGAGAGGGATAGCCTGGGGATGAATGCCAAGTGTGGGTGAAGGGGAGGAAGGCAGCAAAACACACTGCCATGTGTGTACCTATGCAACTATCTTGCACGTTCTGCACATGTACCCCAAAACCTATAATGCAATAAAAATTTAGAAAAATAAATAAATAAATAAATAATAACATAAAAGAAAAGAAAAAAAAAAGGAGTAATCCATCCTCCTGGACTTCCATAATGATTGTACCCTGTTGACGAGGGAGTGTAAACAGACCAATCATACAGAACAAGACCAGTTGGGAAAGTATATGTTACAACCTGTCCATGATAACATTGCCTCCAAGGTGGAGTTCCAGAAAAGAATTGTGTAAATGAAACACAAAAAGGATTTTTTGAAGAGGGGAGAGATGTTACATTTTAAGATAGCTAGCATGGCTATAAACATTGCAGCCAGGGTTCTTGGGGTACCCTGAGAGTCCACAAGTTGGGCTGCTTCAGCGCAAAAGTGCTTCAGTTGACCCCAAAGTGGGAAGACGCTGTTTGTTCTGGGCAGGCCGACATCTCCTTCAATGATGACGTGGTGGTGAAGGGGACAAATATAGTCGTCTCAGTCGAGGGATTAAGGTCCCAGGCTTTCCCACTGAGAGGAGGTCGATATTTCACCAACCGCTCTGGAATACACAGAGGGCTTTCAGCAGATCTAGGAAAAACACAAACATGTCCTAGTCCCCATATTAGGACTGGATCAGGTACATTCCATTTGTTAGTCAGTACATCCTTCCATAGCACTTCAGCTTGTGCTCTGGGACTAAGGTGCCAAAAACGTTCGGCAGCAGAATGTCCTTCTGCATCAAAAGTCAAAAAATTTAAAACATAAAGAGCATGTCTAAGCCAAATATGAGGAGTCCTATGTAAATCAGCTCCTGACTTCCCCTTTTTTATTTTTTTGTAAAGTTAATTTTAGAATTGCATGAGCATGCTCAACAATTCCTTGTCCTTGTGGATTATAGGGTATACCTGTATGATGTTGGATGCCAAACTGAGAACAAAAATGATTAAATCCTTTGCTGGTGTAAGCAGAAGCATTATCAGTTTTAAGGATTTTAGGATGGCCTAGAATAGAAAAGACTAATAAGCAATGAACTATGACATCTTCAACAGCTTCTCCAGTATGAGCAGATGCCACTAGAAAATGAGAAAAAGTATCAATAGTTACATGTATATATTGAAACTTACCAAAAGGTGCAAAATGGGTGACATCCATTTGATATATGTGGCCACTCTGTAGCCCTCAATGGTTAACTTCATAATGAAAAGGAAGTGGTAAGTGGGGTAGACATGCAGAGCATTGCTTAACAATCTGTCGAGGCTGTTCTCGAGTAATTTTAAATTGTAAATGAAGACTGCATGCACTTTGGTGATGTAGAGCATGAGATGCTTGTGCCTGTTAGAGGGGAGTGAGAACTAGAAAAATAGATTGAGTAAGGTCTTCCTGTTGATTTCCTTCACTAAGAGGTCCAGGTAGGTTGGAATAAGCTCGAATGTGACCTATAAAAAAAGGATGATAGCGCCGTCAAAGAGATTCCTGTAGAGGAATTAAAAGGTGAATGATAGTGGAGGAATCAGTAGAATATAATGGAGCAGTCTCTAAGTTTTGTACAAGCTGAACAACATTGGCTATCAGAGTAAATGTTGAGAGAAACATCCCAGTTAGATAAAGCAAACTGCACCGCAAGTAGTTCAACTCGTTGGGCTGAGGTTTCCTGAGTCTGAAAAGCAAAGGGAAGTTTATTAATAGTGGCAGCAGCAACACCAGATCAGGATATGTCTGTGAATGCTAGTTGTGCCTGTGACAAAGGTATTTTAACACAGTTTTGGGAGATAATGAGAGAATTAAGAGTATAAAATTGTAAAGTTTTATCAGTTGGAAGATGACAGTTAATCTTTCCTGGAAAACCAGCAAAAGCAATTTGCCAAGTTTCTGAGAATTTCCAAAGCCAAGTTTGTTGAGGGCCTGTATAGGGAACAACAATTTCTGGATGCTCGTATCCAAACAGTGCAAGAGCACGAGTTCTGCCTTTAGCAAACAGGGCAGCAACCAAATCATGATAAGGAGTGACTACTTTTCCACGACTAGCAGGAAGATGTAACCATTCTAATATTTCTTGTTGCCAGAAAACACCTGTAGGTGTGTATTGTGTACATAACACAAAAGTTCCCGGGTGCCTTGTCCTGTACTCTATTTAACTTTTATTCTGTCAAGGCTCTATGGACAATTGGCAATGTCTGCATAGCTTCCAGAGTAAGCTGGCATGGGAAAGTAGGGTTAGAAGATCCTTTTAAAATGTCAAATAAGGGTTTTAAATCTCCGGTGGTAAGTTTGAGACTAGGTCTGATCCAATTTAAATCACCTAGAAATTTTTGGAAATCATTAAGAGTTTTTAATTGAGAAGTATTTAGTTTTGGAATTTCATAAGATATTTTTTGTGATTTAATATTTGTCCTAAATAGTGATAAGGGGCAGAAGATTGGATTTTTTCTGGAGCAATTACCAACCCAGCATTAGCCAAACAACTTTGTAATTGCACAAAGGCAGGCCGTAAATGAATATTAGATGAAGCAGCAATTAGTATATCGTCCATGTAATGGATAAGAAAAATATTAGGATGTTGTTGTCTTACAGGAAGAATAGCCTTTGCAACAAAAGTCTGACAAAGGGTAGGGCTATTGGCCATGCCCTGAGGCAACGCTATCCATTCATATCTGCCCCACGGTTGTTCATAATTAGTAGATGGGACACTGAAAGCAAATCTTTTACAATCCTGTGGAGCCAGAGGTATAGTAAAGAAACAGTCTTTTAAATCAACAACAAATCAATTTCCATTCTTGTGGTATTATTACAGGAGATGGGAGACCAGGTTGAAGAGGTCCCATTATTTCCATAGTTTCATTAACTTTTCTTAAATCCTGTAAAAGCCTCCACTTACCATACTTTTTCTTAATAACAAAAACTGGAGAATTCCAAGGGCTTTGAGTAGGTCGAATATGTCCTGCCTCGAGTTGCTCCCATACCAACTCTCTAGCAGCAGAAATTTTTTCTTTAGACAAGGGCCACTATTCTACCCACACTGGAGAGTCAGATTTCCAGCAAATAGCATTAGCATGGGCACTGGTAGGATAGGTGGCCCCTAAGAAAAATACCCTAAACCCCCTTTGTCATATTTTGGAGAGAGACAAACAGGTTCTGTTATTCCCTGCAAATTTTTACCCAGATCTTTTTCCTTTTGATAGCCTTGGTCTTTTATGAGTTGACAAGCAATATTTCCTGTAACAAGTTTAGCTCCCATTGTCTCTAAAACATCTCGACCCCATAAATTAAATGGGAGTCCTGGGAGGACATAGGGACAAAAATGCCCCTCATGTCCTTCATTTTCCATGGCTGTATAGCCGCTTGACATGCCAAGTTAGCAATCTTATATGCCAGTTGTTTAACTAGCAGAGTACCAGCTTCTGAATCTTTCACCAACTTTCCAACTGCCTAAAGTAAGCGAGACACAAAATCTTGATATGGTTCATCAGGGCCTTGTTTAATTTTTTCCAGTTCCTCAGTTTTAACCCCTGTTGACGGCAATTGCTTCCAAGCTTGTAAGGCTAAAACATGAATTTGTCCATAAGCTATCTCAGAAAGCTGTATTTGAGCATTAAGGTCCTCATACTGTCCCTTTCCCATAAACATATCCAAAGAAACTGAAATTTATTGAGCACGGTTTCTCTGTGCCTGATCAAAAGCACAATCATCATAATCAGATCTCCAAAGAAGATAATTTCCAACTGAGAGGCAAGCCTTTGTAAGGTGACCCCAATCATGTGGAGGCAAAGCTTCTGCAGTTAAATTTTCTAAAAGGGAGACAGTATAAGCTTCCATAGGGCCATATTGAGAAACAGCCTCTTTTAACTCCTTCAGTGTTTTAGGAGGAATTGGCTGATACCTACAAACTGTCTGTCCTTGGGCATCCTGAACTTCTACAGCAGGAAAGAGGAAGGGAAACATGCTATCCACATCAGTAAATTCTCTTTTATTGGACAGTAAGGCATGAGTTAAAGGAGTTATAGGAGCAATATCTGTGGCTCATAAAGTCACAAGCATTCCCTCAGGAGAATAACTCCCCATGCCTGTGCTAGTTCCCTGAACTACGGGAAAGCACTGCTGATTGGAAACAGCACAGGAACAAAGTGAAAGTAAATTTTGAAACTGTTTCAAAATATCAGGCGGCAAAGTAGCATAATAGAACCAGGTTGCCAATTAGGCATAGTTTCTGGAGGCCGGCTAGGTTCACTATAACCTCAGTTAGAGGGACATCATAAGAATTAGAATCATTCTCACTGTGATGACTACAAGAAGCTCTTTCAGCAATTTCTTCTTGTTCAGGTGGCACCGGGGGAAAGTCTGAATCTCCGTGTGCAAGACCCACCTGTACTTGATAAGTATGCAATGGTGAGAGAGGAGAAGTATAAGAAGGGACAGAAGGCAACGGAGAAGGACAAACACATCCATGGAGCTTACTCCAAAGAGTAGTTAATATAGTAGTTTGAGGTAGATTATTATTATGAGAACAAAATTGACTAATCTTTTCTCCAATAAGTCTCAAAGCCTTTTCATCCAAAATTCCACCTTCAGGGACCCAGGGACACAATTCACAGATAATTTGCAAAAACTCCTGTACTTGACTAAACTTTATTTCATGACCTTGAGACTTAATCATAGAATACAATAAATGTACAAACAACTTATGTCCTTTAGATTCTAGTTGCCTCATTTTCTACTCCTGATTGCTTACAATCACTAACCTATATTTTAAAAAACTTCTCAAAACTTTGTATTTACAAAAAACTCTTAAAACTCTGTATTTACAAAATCTTTTCAAGCCTTTCAATACTTACCGCAGCAGCCACTCAGCTGAATGTCACCAAAATCCCCGATCTCATGTCCCTGTTTTCGGGCACCACGTCTGGAGGAAATTCTTGCCTCCACTCAGGTTTCCAACCTGAGTGGGATGTGCGCGAGAACAAAAGGAGACAGACAGCTGGGGTCAGAAGGGCCAAAAGAGATAGTGCTCCCACAGGCAATTTTATTTTTCCAAGGCTCAATATATATATATTCTCAAGATCTCACTGACCTCAAGTATCTAAATCAGAAGTTCCATACAATAAACTGACAGCTAAGCAATAAGTGGCTATAGAAGATAATAATATCTTTGGTGCTCAAAAATATGTTTACGTAGCAAGAAACATTGTTCCTCATGAGTGCACGACCATCAGGTTTTGCCCATCTAGTTATCTTTTAGCTAGATTCTCCTCTTTGTTTGTCCCTGGCTTCCTTATCTCGACTTCCCTCTGTCTGGGGATACTGCTTCTGGGATCAACCTTCTGTATTGTGAAACCTGCTCTGCAAGCTTTCACACGGGGGAGCTCCAAACGTATCCTGAGACTTTGTGAAAGTTGCTTATCATCTTAAGGATATTTTGGGCTGAGATGATGGGGTCTTCTAAATATACAATCATGTCATCAGGAAATAGAAACAATTCGACTTCTGCTTTTATGAATTGAATACATTTTATTTCTTTTTCTTGCCTGATTGCTCTGGCTAGAGCTTCCAATACTATGTTGACTGGAAATGGTGAGAGAGGGCACCCTTGTTTAGTGCCAATTTTCAAAGGGAATGCTTTCAGTTTTGTCCATTCAGTATGATATTGGCTGTGGGTTTTTCATAAATAGCTTTTATTATTTTGAGATATGTTCCATCAATACCTAGATAGTTGAATTTTTAGCATAAAGGGCTGTTGAATTTTGTCAAAGGACTTCTCTGCATCTATTGAGATGATCATGTGGTTCTTGTCTTTGGTTCAATTCATGTGATGGGTTACATTTATAGATTTGTGTATGTTGAACCAGACTTGCATCCCTCGGATGAGACCTACTTGATCATGATGGATAAACATTTGGTTTGCCAGTATTTTATTGAAGATTTTTGCGTCAATGTTAATCATGGATATTGGCTTGAAATTTTCTTTTTTAATTAACTCTCTGCCAGGTTTTGGTATCAGGATGGTATTTGTCTCATAAAATGACTTAGAAAAGATTTCCTCTTTTTGTATTGTTTGGAACAGTTTCAGAAGGAATGGTACAAGCTCCTCTGTATGTCTGCTAGAATTAGACTGTGAACCCATCTGGACCTGGATTTTTTTTGGCTGGTAGGTTATTAATTTCTGCCTCAACTTCAGACCTTGTTATTGGTCTGTCAGTGTTTCAATTTCTTCTTGGTTTAGTCTTGTGAGAGTGTAAGCATCCAGAAATTTCACCATTTCTTCTAGATTTACTGGTTTATGTGCATAGAGTTGTTTGTGGTAATCTCTGATGGTAGGTTGTATTTCTGAGCAATTGGTGGTGATATCCCCTTTAGCATTTTTATTGCATCTATTTGATTCTTCTCTCTTTTCTTTTTTATTAATCTGGCTAGTGGTCTATCTATTTTGTTGATCTTTTCAAAAAACCACCTCCTGGATTTATTGATTTTTTGAAGGACGTTTTGTGTGTCTATCTCCTTCAGTTCTTCACTGATCTTAGTTATTTCTTGCCTTCTTATAGCTTTTAAATATTTTGATTTTGCTCCTCTAGCTCTTTCAATTGTGATGATAGGGTGTTGATTTTAGATCTTTTCTCACTTCTCATGTGGGTATTTAGTGCTATAAATTTCCCTGTAGACACCGCTTTAAATGTGTCCCAGAGATGCTGTTAAATTGTGTCTTCATTCTCATTGGTTTTAAAGAACATCTTTCTGCCTTTATTTCTTTATTTATCTGGTAGTCATTCGGGAGCAAGTTGTTCAGTTTCCATGTAATTGTGTGGTTTAGAGTGAGTTTATTAATCTTGAGTTCTAATTTGATTGCACTGTGGTCTGAGAGACTGTTTATTATAATATCTGTTCTTTTGCATTTGTTGAGGTTGATTTACTTTCAATTATGTGGTAAAGTTTAGAGTAAGTGTGATGTGGCACTGAGAAGAATGTGCATTCTGTGGATTTGGGGTGGAGAGTTCTGTGGACTTAGATTAGGTCCACTTGGTTCAGATCTGAGTTCAAGTCCTGGATATTCTTGTTAATTTTCTGTCTCATTGATATGTCTAATACTGACACTGGAGTGTTAAAGTTTCCCAATATTACCGTGTGGGAGTCTAAGTCTCTTTGTAGGTTGTTAAGAACTTGCTTTGTGTATCTTGGTGCTCCTGTGTTAGGAGCATATATATTTAGAATAGTTAGATCTTGTTGCATTGATTCTTTTACCATTATGTAATGCCGTTCTTTGTTTCTTTCAATCTTTGTTTGTTTAAAGTCCATTTTATCAGAGACTAAAATTGCAACCCCTGCTTGTATTTGCTCTCCATTTGCTTGATAAATTTTCTTCTATTACTTTATTTTGAGTCTATGTTTCTTTTCAAATGAGATGGGTCTCCTGAATAGAACACAGTGGTGGGTCTTGACTTTTTATTCAATTTGCCAGTCTATGTCTTTGATTGGGAAATTTAGCCTGTTTACATTTAAGGTTAATATTGTTAGATGTGAACTTAATCCTGTCATTTTGATACAAGATGGTGGTTTTAACAATTAGTTGATTCAGTTTCCTCATTATGTCAGTGGTCTTTACCATTTGCTACATTTTTGTAGTGCCTAGTACTGGTTGTTTCTTTCCATGGTTAGTGCTTCCTATAGCAGCTCTTGTAAGGCAGGACTGGTGGTGATGCAATCTCTCAACAATTGCTTGTCTGTAAAGAATTATAGTTTTCCTTCACTTACGAAGCTTAGTTTGTCTGGATATAAAATTCTGGGTTGAACATTTTTTTCTTTAAAGATGTTGAATATTGGCCCCACTCTCTTCTGACTTGTAGAATTTCTGCTGAGAAATCCACTCTGAGTCTCATGGGCTTCCCTTTGTGGGTAACCCGACCTTTCTGTCTGGCTGCCGCTGGCATTTTTTTCTTCATTTAAACCCTGGTGAGTCTGGTGATTATTTGCCTTGGGGTTGCTCTTCTTCAAAATATCTTTGTGGTGTTCTCTGTATTTCCTGGATTTAAATGTTGGTCTGCTTTTTTAGGTTGGGAAAGTTTTCCTGGATAATATTCTGAAGAGTGTTTTCCAGCTTTGATTCATTCTCCCCATTACATTTAGGTACACTAATCAAACATAGATTAGGTCTTTTCACATAATCCCTGATTTTTGGGAGGATTTTTAAATTTTTTTTTCCATCTTTTTTTCTCTAATCTTGCCTTCTTGTTTTATTTCTTTGAGATGGTCTTCGACCTCTGATGTTCTTTCTTCTGCTTGGTCAATTCAGCTATTGAAACTTGTGCATGCTTCATGAAGTTCTCATGCTGTGTTTTTCAGCTCCATCAAGTTGCTTATGTTCTTCTCTAAGCTGGTTATTCTAGTCAGCATTTCACCTAATCTTTTATCAGCGTTCTTAGTTTTTTTTTTTTTTTACATTGGGTTAGAATATGTACCTTTATCTCAGAGAAGTTTGTTGTTATCCACCTTCTGAAGCCTGCTTGTGTCAATTTATCAAACTTATTCTCCATTCAATTTTGTTTCCTCTCTGGTGAGAAGTTGTAATCACTTGGAGGAGGAGAGCTGTTTTGGTTTTGGTGATTTCATCCTTTTTGGGCTTGTTTCTTTTCATCTTTGTGGATTTATCTACAATCTTTGAAGTTGGTGAGTTTCAGATGTGGTCTCTGAGTGGATGTACTTTCTGTTGATGCTGAAACTATTTTCTTCTTATTCTAATTTTCTTTCTAACAGTCAGGCCCTGTTGCTGCAGGGCTACTGGAGGTCCACTGCAGACCCTGCTTACCTGAGAATCACATGTGGGGTCTGCAGAACAGGAGGGATTGCTGCTTGTTCCCTCCTTTGGTAGCTTCATCCCAGAAGGGTACCCGCCTGATGTCAGCCAGAGCTCTCTTGTATGAGGTGTCTCTTCTGATATATGGGGTTCAGAGAGCTGCTTGAGGAGGCAGTGTGTCTCTTCACAGCTCAAGTGCTGTGCTGGGAGCTCTGTTGCTCCCTTCAGAGCTGCTGGGCAGGGACGTTTAAGTGTGCTGTAGCAGAACTCAAAACTGCTGCTTTTCCCAGGTGCTCTGTCTCAGGAAGATAGGGCTTTATTTATAAGCCCCTGGTGCTGCTGCCTTTTGTCAGAGATGCTCTGGCCACCAAGGAAGGAATCTAGTCACAGTCTTTTAGCAGAGGCAATGCTGAGCTTCTGTGGGCTCCACCCAGCTGCTGTGTAAACTGCCTTGCAATTTTGTCTACACAGGCAAAGTTAAAACTGCCTTGGTAGTGGTGGACTTTCTTGGTAATGGCAAACTGCCTTGGTAAAGGCCAGACTGCCTCAGTGATCATGGATGCCCTTCCCCTCACTGAGCCCCACATTCCTGGGTGGGGCTCACATTGTTGTGCTGGCTGTGAAACTCAGTCCAGTGGGTTTCAGTTTTTTGGTCTTTGTGGAGTGGGACCTACAGAGTCAGATCCCTTGGCTTCCTGTCTTCAGCCCTTTCTTTTTTTTCAGGGGAATGGGCGGCTCTGACTCACAGGCATTTCAGATGCCAGTTAAAACAGCTTCCCAGACTTGTATGGAAAACCTAAGGCACTGGATGAAATGGCCACCCAGAGTTGTGCTGGAAACTCACAGCCCTTGTAGGCCCAGCAGAAATCTTCTAGTGTGTAGAATGTAAAGACCATGGGAGAAGTGCAATATCTGAACTGGAGTGCCAGAGTGGCTGGAAAAGTCCCTGATGGCCTCCACTGGGTAGGAGGGTGATCCTCCAGCCCATTGAACTTCCTGGATGAGGCAGCGCCCCATCCTGCCTCAGTTTGCTCTTTTTGGGCTACACAAACTTTCCAACCAGTCCCATTGAGATGAACCTTGTACTTCAGTTGGAAATTAGGAGATCACTCACCTTCTGCATTGCTCTCACTGGGAACTTCACTCCAGAGCTGTTCCTATTCATCCATCTTTGCAGAAGTCCCCTTTATCATTTATAGTGACTTTTTAATGTTGAAATCTATTTTGTTTGGTATAAGTATAGTGACTTCTGCTCTTCTTTGGTTTCCATTGGCATGAAGTATCTTGTTCTGTATTTTTATTTTTAGCCTATGTGTGTCTTTATAGATAAAGTGTGTTTCTCGTGGGCAACAGATCAATGAGTCTTGTTTTTGTATCCATTCTATTTACTTTCTGTCTCGATTGGGAGTTTTAGTTCATTTACATATAATGTTATTATCAATAAGTAAGGACTTACTCTTGCCATATTGTTATTTGTTTTCTGGTCTTTGTTTTCTTCTTGTCTTCTACTAGTGAAGGTGATTTTCTCAAGTAATATAATTTAGTTTCTAGCTTCATATCTTTTGTGTGTCCATTGTAGGTTTTCTGATATGAGGTTGCCATGAGACTTGGGAATATTATTTTATAACCTAGTTTTTAACCTGATAACAACTTAATACTATGTGCATGAACAAAGAAATAAGAGGAAAACTATTAATTAAAAACTCTAACTTAAAAAACATAATTTCCCCACTTTTTGATATTTTGTTGTTTCTACTTATATCTTATTGTACTTATTCTGTTTGATAAGTTGTTGTAGTTATTATTTTTGATTTGCTCATTGTTTACTTCATCTACTTACTATAAGAGTAGTTTATACACCACAGTTACAGCACTATAAAATTCTGTTTTTTATGTACTTACTAGTGACAGTGAGTTTTGTACTTTCAGGTGATTATGTATTGCTCACTAATGTCCTTTTATTTCTGATTGAAATACAACATTTGTTGTGTGACAGGTTTGATATTGATGAAATCCCTCAGTTTTTGTTTGTCTGGAAAAGTCTTTATTTCTCTTTCATGTTTGAAGAATATTTTCACTGTTATACTATTCTAGGGTAAAACATTTTTTTTCTTTAGCACTTTAGATATATCATTTCATTATCTCCTGGCCTTTAATATTTCCACTGAAATTTCTGCTGCCAAAAATACTGGAGCATCTTTATAGGTTGTTTCTTTTTTCTTGTTTCTTTTAGAATCTTTTGTTTATCTTTCATGTTTTGGAGTTTAATAATTCAATGCCTTGAGATAGTCTTCTTTGAGTTAAATTTTTTATAATCTGTTCTATAGCTTGCTTGGACTTGGGTATTTATTTATTTTATTGCATTTACTCATTCTATAAGGCCAGCATCATTTGGATACCAAAATCTGGCAGAAACACAACAAAAAGGAAAATGTCAAACCCATATCTTTGATGAATATCAGTGCAAACATACTCAATAAAATAGCAGCAAACCAAATCCAGCAGCACATCATAAAGCCTATTCATCAGAATCAAGTAGAGATTTTCTATGGGAGGCAAATTTGGTTCAACATATGCAAGTCAATAAATGTGATTCATCATAAAAACAGAACTACACAAAAACCTCATGATTATCTCAATAGATGCAGAAAAGGTTTTCATTAAAATCCAACACTTCTTCATGTTAAAACTGTGCATATATTCGATATTGAGGAAACATGCCTTGAAAATAAAAGCCATCTATGACAAACACACAGCCAACAGCATACAGAATGGGCAAAACTGGAAGCATTTCCCTTGGAAACCGGCACAAGATGCCCTCTCTCACCACTCCTATTCAACATAGTATTGGAAGTCCTGGTCAGAGTGATCAGACAAGAGAAAATAAATGAAGACATCAAAATAAGAAAAAAGAAAGTCAAACTACCCCTGTTTACAGATTGTATTAGTCAGTGTTCTCTGAAAGGAGAAAACTAATAGAATACGTGTATATATGAAGGGGAGTTATTAGGAGAGTTGACTCACATGATCACAAGGTAAACTCCCACAATAGGCTGTCTGCAAGCTAAAGAAAGAAAGCCAGTCTGAGTCCCAAAACCTCAAAAGTAGGAAAGCCAATGGTGCAGTCTTTCTTCTCTGTCTGAAGGCCTGAGAGCCCATAGAAAATCTCTGGTGTAAGTCCAAGTGTCCACAAGCTAAAGAATTTGGAGTCTGATGTCTGAGGGCAGGAAGAATCCAGCCTGGAAGAAAGATAAAGACTGGAAGACTCAGCAAGTTTCTTCATTCTACTTTCTTCTGCCTGTTTTATTATAGCCATGCTGGCAGCAGATTAGACATGTCCACCATGATTGAAGGTGGGTCTGCCTCTCCCAGTCCACTAACTCAAATATTAATCTTTTTTTGGCAATACTCACAGACAAATCCAGAAACAACACTTTGCATCCTTCAATCCAATCAAGTTGACAATATTAACCATCACAAGTTTACCCCTTGTCAACTTGAAATTATACATAATCGTAAGAGCGGTTCCAAGATGGCGCCATAGAAACAACTTAGAATTGCAGCTCTCAGTGAAGGCGTAGAGGGCGAGTCCTAGCTACATTTTCAGAAGGACTTTTGTAGCCCACAGAACTGGCAAATTTCCAGGTGTAGGAGAGACACAGGAGAGCAGCACAGCCCGTTTGTGTGGCCGTTTTGGCCAGTACCATGCCATGGCACAGTGGCAGCGCACACAAAGCTCACTGGTCTAGGTGCCCTGTTAAACTGGCCATCTGCGTTTTCAGAGGGCAGATTGACATGTCCATTTAATTGAACAGGACTTGGATGGTGAGCCAGGCCAGGAGATTCCTGAGAAGAGCGATTTGTGCTGGTGCAGTGGGCTGCCGCAAGGGTGATTGCACAGATCCTGGTGCCCAATCAGCAGGCGACTGGGGCGCCTGTGAGAGAGTCAACCATTCAATTTGGAAAGAAAAAGAGAGAGAGAGAGAGGAGGGACTCTGAGGCAGGGAGCCAGGTGATTGGGCTAGGCGGGTCCCACCCTCATGGGAAAAAGCAGTGTGGCAATTCAAGGTGCTCGAGGTTGAGAGTTTTGATGTGGGGTAAGCTGAATCCAAATGGGGCAGCTCGGTGGGGGAGGAGCGTCCACCACTACGGACACAATCCGCCCCTACTGAGGTACGGCCCACTGCTGATGCAACCTGCCATTGCTGAGACAGCCAGCCATAAGAGAGAGATGCTGCCAACAGGGCAGAGCACACCACAGTAGAACAGAGCCCCGTGGCAGCAGGGCGGACCCATGCTAGCAGGGCAGAGCCCAGAAGGCAAATAGTGAATAGACTGCCTCCTAGCTGGGCAGGACAGTGAAACAGATACTCAAAAAGAAAGCCCCAACTCCCTGAGACAGAGCATCTCAGGGGAAAAAAGGGGGGGCTTTTATAAGTTCTGCTGCAGCAGACACACTCGCCCAGCAAACCTGAATGAACAACAGAGCTCACAGCTAAGCACTAGAGCTCCTATAAAGTACAGACCATCTCCTCAAGCAGCTCCCTGACCCCTGTATATCCAAAGAACCACCCCAAAAAAGGACTAATCAGACTGAAATTTGGCGGGCATCATTCTGGGACAAAGATAGCAGAAGAAGAAACTGGTAGCATCCCTCACTGCTCCGCAGCTGCTACAGGTGTACCCCAGAGAAGCAGGGCATGGAGTGGACCTCAGCACTCATACAGCAGAGGGGCTAAACCATTAGAAGGAAAACTAAATAACAGAAATACCTCATCATCAACAATCTGGGCATCCACTCAGAGACCCAACTGAAAAGTCAGCAACTACTAAGATGACAGGTGGATAAATCCACAAAGATGGGAAGAAACCAGCCCAAAAAAGAGGAAAACACCCGAAACCAAGACATCTCACCTCCTACAAAAAACCAAAACTCCTCACCAGAAAGGGAACAAAGCTGGATGGAGAAAGAGTGACAAAATGATGGAATCAGACTTCAGAAGGTGGATAATGAGAAACTTCAGTGAGCTAAAAGAACATGTTCTAAATCAATGCAAAGAAACTAAGAACCTTCAAAAAAGATTTGAAAAAAGATTCGAGGAAATGATAACAAGAAAAAACAACTTAGGGAGGACTATAAATGAATTGAAGGAGCTGAAAAACACAACAAGAGAACTTCACAAAGCATGCACAAGTTTCAACAGCTGAATTGACCAGGCAGAAGAAAGAACATCAGAAGTGGAAGATCAACTCAATGAAATAAAAAGAGAAACCAAGATTAGAGAAAAAAGCCCAGAAAGGAATGAAAAAAAATCTCCAAGAAATATGGGTCTATGTGAAGAGACCTAACCTACGTTTGATAGACGTACCAGATTGTGATGAAGAGAATGAATCCAAGCTGGAAGACAGTCTTCAGAATATTATCCACAAAAATTTCCCCAACCTAGCAAGGCAGGCCGATACTGAACTCCAGGAAATACAGAGAACACCACAAAGATATTCTGCAAGAAGAGCAACCCCAAGGCACATAATCGTCAGATTCACCAGGGTTGAAATGAAGGAGAAAATACTAAGGGCAGCCAGAGAGAAGGGTCGGATCACCCACAAAGGGAAGCCCATCAGACTCACAGCAGATCTCTTGGCAGAAACTCTACAAGCCAGAAGAGAGTGGGGTCCAATATTCAACATCCTTAAAGAAAAGAATTTTCAACCCAGAATTTTATATCCAGCCAAACTGAGCTTCATAAGTGAAGGAAAAATAAAATCCTTCATGAAGAAGCAAGTACTCAGAGATTTTGTCACCACTAGACCTGCTTTACAAGAGCTCCTGAAAGAGGCACTACACATAGAAAGGAACAACAAGTACCAGCAATTCTAAACACATACCAAATGCTAGAGAGCATCAACAAAATGAAGAATCTGCATCAACCAAGGGACAAAACAGCCAGATAGTATAAAAATGGCTGTATCAAACTCACACATAGCAATATTAACCCTAAATGTAAATGGGCTAAATGCACCAATCAAGAGACATAGACTGGCAAATTGGATAAAAAACCAAAACTCATCAGTGTGCTGTATCCAGGAAACCCATCTCACATGCAAAGATTCACAAAGGCTCAAAATAAAGGAATGAAGGAAGATTTACCAAGCAAATGGAGAGCAAAAAAAAGCAGGAGTTGCAGTTCTCACCTCTGATAAAATAGACTTTAAAGCAACAAAGATCGAAAGAGACAAAGAAGGTCATTACATAATGGTAAAAGAATCGATACAACAAGAAGAGCTAACGATGCTAAATATATATGGACCCAAGCAGGAGCACCCAGATATATAAGGCAAGTTCTTAGTGACCTAAAAAGAGACTTAGACTCCCACACAATATTAGTGGGAGACTTTAACACTCCACTGTCTATATCAGACAGATCAACCAGACAGAAAATTAACAAGGATATCCAGGACTTGAACTAAGACCTGGAACAAGCAAACCTGATAGACATTTACAAAACTCTCCACCCCAAATTCACAGAATATACGTTCTTCTCAGCACCACATCACACCTACTCCAAAAATGACCACATAATTGAAAGTAAAGCCCTTCTTAGCAAATGCAAAGCAACTGAAATCATAACAAACAGTCTCTCAGACAATAGTGCAATCAAGTTAGAACTCAGAATTGAGAAACCAACTCAGAACCACACATCTTCATGGAAACTGAACAACTGGCTCTTGAATGTTGATTGGATAAACATTGAAATGAAGGGAGAAATAAAGAAGTTCTCTGAAACAAACGAGAATGAAGACACAACATACCAGAATCTCTGGGACACATTTAAAGCAGTCTGTAGAGGAAAATATATAGCAATAAGTGACCATATGAGAAGAGAGGAGAGATCCAAAATTGACACCCTATCGGAAAAACTGAAAGAGCTAGAGGAGCAAGATCAAAAAAGCTCAAAACCTAGCCGAAGACAAGAAATAACTAAGATCAGAGCAGAATTGAAGGAGATAGAGACAAAAAAAACCCTTCAAAAATCAATAAATCCAAGAGCTGTTTTTTCGAAAAGATCAAACAAAATAGACCACTAAGCAGACTGATAAAAAGAAAAGAGAGAATAACCAAATAGATGCAATAAAAAACGATAAAGGGGAAATCACCACAGATTTCACAGAAATTCAAACCATCATCAGAGAATACTACAAAAACTCTATGCACAAAAACTAGGAAACCAGGAAGAAATGGATAAATTCCTGGACGCCTGTGTCCTCGCAAGCCTAAACCACGAGGAAGCCAAAACTATGAATAGACCAATAACAAGGTCTGCAGTTGAGGCAGCAATTAAGAAACTACCACAAAAAAAAGCCCAGGTCCAGATGGGTTCACAGCCGAATTCTACCAGACACACTAAGAGGAGCTGGTACGATTCATTCTGAAACTATTCCAAATAATCCAAAAAGAGGTCACCCTTCCCAAATCATTTTATGAGACCAACATCATTCTGATACCGAAACCCAGCAGAGACTCAACAAGAAAAGAAAACTTCAGGCCAATATCCATGATGAACATAGATGCAAAAATCTTCAAGAAAATACTGGCAAACCGATTGCAACAGCACATTAAAAAACTTATCCATCATGATCAAGTAGGATTCATCCCTGGGATGCAAGGCTGGTTCAACATACGCAAGTCTATAAACATCATTCACCACATTAACAGAACCAAAAACAAAAACCACATGATTATCTCAATTGACACAGAGAAGGCATTTGACAAAATTCAACAGCGCTTTATGCTAAAAACTCTCAATAAACTCGGTATTGATGGAACATATCTCAAAGTAATAAAAGGTATTTAAAACAAACCAACAGCCAATATCATACTTAATGGGCAAAAACTGGAAGCATTCCCTTTGAAATCCTGCACGAGACAAGGATGCCCTCTTTCATCACTCCTATTCCACATAGTACTGGAAGTTCTAGCCAGAGCAATCAGGCAAGAAAAATAAATAAAGTGTATTCGAATAGGAAAGAAAGAAGCCAAATTGTCTCTATTCGCAGATGACATGATAGTATACCTAGAAGACCCATCACCTCAGCCCAAAAACTCCTGAAACTGATAAGCAACTTCAGCAAAGTCTCAGAATATAAAATCAATGGGCAAAAATTACAAGCATTCCTATACACCAATAACAGACTTAAAGAGAACCAAATCAAGAATAAACTGCCATTCACAATTGCTACAAAGAGAATAAAATACCTAGGAATACAACTTACAAGGAACGTAAGGGACCTCTTCAAGGAAAACTACAAACCACTGCTCAACGAAATAAGAAAGGACACAAACAGATGGAGAAACGTTCCATGTTCATGGTTAGGAAGAATCAATACCATGAAAATGGCTATACTGCCCAAAGTAATTTACACAATCAACGCTATCTCCATCAAGCTCCAATTGAATTTCCTCACAGAAATGGAAAAAAACACCATGAACTTTATATGGAACCAAAAGAGAGCCTGCATAGCCAAGTCAATTCTAAGCAAAAAGAATACAGCGGGAGGCATCACACTACCAGACTTCAAACTGTACTACAAGGCTACAGTAATCAAAACAGCATGGTACTGGTACCAAAACAGAGATATAGATCAATGGAACAGAACAGAGGCATCGGAGGCAACACAACATATCTACAACCATATAATCTTTGATAAACCAGACAAAAACAAACAATGGGGAAAGGATTCCCTGTTTAACAAATGGTGTTGGGAAAACTGGCTAGCCATGTGAAGAAAGCAGAAACTGGACCCCTTCCTGATACCTTAAATTAAATTAACTCCAGATGCATTGAAGACTTTAACATAAATCCTGACACCATAAAAACCCTAGAAGAAAATCTAGGCAAAACCATTCAGGACATTGAAGGAGGCAAGAACTTCATGACCAAAACACCAAAAGCATTGGCAACAAGAGCCAAAATAGACAAATGGGACCTAATCAAACTCCACAGCTTCTGCACGACAAAAGAAACAGTCACTACAGTGAATCAGCAACCAACAGATTGGGAAAAAAATCTTTGCAGTTTACCCAACTGACAAAGGGCTGATATCCAGAATTTACAAAGTACTCAAACAGATTTACAAGAAAAAAACAAACAAGCCCATTCAAAAATGGGTAAAAGATATGAACAGACAGTTTTCAAAAGAAGACATACATGAGGCCAAAAAACACATGAAAAAATGCTCATCATCACTGGTCATTAGAGAGATGCAAATCAAAACCACATTGAGATACCATCTCAGGCCAGTTAGAATGGCGATCATTAAAAAATCTGGAGAGAGCTGATGCTGGAGAGGATGTGGAGAAATAGGAACACTCTTACACTGTTGGTGGGAGTGTAAATTAGTTCAACCATTGTGGAAGACAGTGTGGCGATTCCTCAAGGACCTAGAAATAGAAATTCCATTTGACCCAGCAATCCCATTACTGGGTATATATTCAAAGGAATATAAATCATTCTACTATAAGGACACATGCACACGAGTGTTCATTGCAGCACTGTTTACAATAGCGAAGACCTGGAACCAACCCAAATGCCCATCGATGATAGACTGGACTGGGAAAATGTGGCACATATACACCATGGAATCTTATGCAGCAATCAAAAATGACGAGTTTATATTCTTTGTAAGGACATGGATGAATCTGGCGAACATCATTCTCAGCAAACTGACACAAGAACAGAAAAGGAAATACCACATATTCTCACTCATAGGCGGGTGAGAAAAATGAGAACACATGGACACAGGGAGGGGGTACTACACACTGGGGTCTATTGGGGGGAATGGGGAGGGACAGCAGGGGGGAGCTGGGGAGCGGTAGCCTGGGGAGAAATACCAAATGTTGGTTAAGGGGACGAAGGCAGCAAAACACAGAGCCATGTGTGTACCTATGCAACTATCTTGCACGTTCTGCACATGTACCCCAAAACCTAATATGCAATGAAAATTTAAAAAAAGAAAGAAATTATACATAATCTTCAGATAAAGACATAATAAAATCATCATTACACCTAACATAATACATGTATTCTTCATTCAACTGGAAGTGCACTAATTTTTAACCTAAATGCTATTACATAAAGTTAGGAACACGTAAATGTTGGTATGAAGTCCATAAATGTTATGTCACATGATAAAGGAAAAAGAAAGTAAACAAAATAAAGATATTTTTTTTGTAAACGTGTATACATGCACAAACATGTTCTTCACAAAATAAGGAAATACTCATGGCAATTATGAGTATTATGGCAAACATGTTATTCGCAAAATAATCATGGAAATACTCGGTTCTGCAACTGGTCATGTGGCCATAGCTGGTATTGATGACTACAGTCTTGTACTACAACTAATTCTTTGTTTTGCCTTCATCAAGTACCTCAGCAGGTGTGGTCATACTAAAAGATGCCCTAAGGGACCTCTTGTATTGCACGCATACCCTTTCTTACCTACATTGCAAACCAGGAGGCTAATTTCAACTTGACAGTCCTAATCAATTACCCAGCCTACACTGTAACTGCCTTCTTAACCTCTTGACTTAGACGTAGAAGGAGCCCAAAGTGCCCAGATGACAGTCATAACTTCCGATTTAATGGAATCATTGTTGTGTCTCCTAATGGAAGCATTCTTCCCTCTGGAACTAAGATCTCTGAGCCAGCAGAACATAATGCCATGGAAACAGAAAGCAAGAATTTTGCTAGTGGGTCACTATGGATGATGATGAGTGGTGTCACTTCCACTTTTACCCTTTGATTCCTGGATTCATGGTCCTGGCTATAGGAGAAACAGTACCATATATTGGATGTTGATTCAGAGCATACGTAGCCTTTTGGAGAACTTCGCCCAAGTCCTCCAAAGTGTTGTCACATAGTTGGCATTGTAATTCTGACTTCAAAAGGACATTCCACCATTCTTCCAATTCAACTGCTTCAGCAAGACGGGGAACATAAGACCAGTGAGTTCCATAAGCATAAACCCATTGCTGCACTTCTTTAGCTCTAAGGTGAGTGCCTTGGTTAGAAGCAATGCTGTGGGGAATACTATGATGGTGGATAAAACATTTTGTGATTCCACAGATGGCAGTCTTTGCAGAAGAATTGCATATAGGATTGACAAACCCATATATAGAGTAAGTTTTTATGCCAGGGAAGACAACCTGCTGCCCTTTTCATGATGAAAGAAGTTCAATATAATTAAGCTCTCCCTAAGAAGCTGGCTGATCACCCCAAGGAATGGTACCATATTGAGGGCTCAGGGTTGATCTCTGCTGCTGGCAAATTTGGCACTCAGTAGTGGTTGTAACCAGGTCAGTTTCGGTGAGTGGAAGACTATGCTCCTGAGCCTATGAGTAACCTCCATCCCCGCCACTATGTCCACTTTGTTCATGGTCCTATTAGGCAATCACAGGGATGGCTAAAGAAAGAGGCTGAGTGGTGTCCACAGAATGAATAATTCTATTCACTTGATTGGTAGAATATATAATAGAATAATTTATAAACCTTTGGGCATATACCCAGCAATGGGATTGCTGGGTCAAATTTCTTGAACCTTGAGGAATTCCCAGACTGTCTTCTACAATGCTTGAGCTAATTTATACTTCCATTGACAGTGTAAAAGTGTTCCTATTTCTCCATATCCTCTCCAGCATCTGTTGTCTCCAGATTTTTTAATGATTGCCATTCTAACTGGGATGAGATGGCACCTCAGTGTGGTTTTGATTTACATTTCTCTAATGACCAGTGATAATGAGCATTTTTTCATATGTTTCTTGCCTCATATAGGTCTTCTTTTGAAAAGTGTTCTTATCTTTCACTCACTTTGAATAAGTTTGTTTGTTTTTTTCTTGTGAATCTCTTTTAGTTCTTTGTAGATTCTGGATACTAGCCCTTTTGTCAGATGGGCAGATCATAATTTTATTTTCCATTCTGTCGTTTGCAGATTCACTCTAACGATTGTTTCTTTTGCTGTGCAGTAACTTTTAAGTTTAATTATATCCCATTTGTCTATTTTGGCTTTTGTTGCCATTGTTTTTGGTGTTTTAGTCATAAAGTCCTTGACTATGCCCACGTCCTGCATGGTTTACCCAGGTTTTCTTTTAGGTGTTTTGTGGTGTTAGGTTTTAAGTTTAAATCTTTAATCCATCTGGAGTTAATTTTAGTGTAAGGTGTAAGGAAGAGGTCTAGTTTTAGCTTTCTGCACTTGGCTAGCCAGTTTTCCCAACACCATTTATTAAACAAGGAATCCTTTCCCCATTGCTTGTTTTGTCGGATTTGTCAAAGGTCAAATTGTTGTAGATGTGTGGCATTACTTCCAAGGCCTCTGTTCTGTTCTATTGGTCTATATGTCTGTTTTTGTACCAGTACCATGCTGCTTGATTACAGTAGCCTTGTAGTATAGTTTGAAGTCAGGTAGTGTGATGCCTCCAGCTTTGTTCTTTTTGCTTAGAATTGGGGGCTCTCTTTTGGTTTCATCTGAAGTTTAAAGTGGTTTTCTCCAGTTCTGTGAAGAAGGTCAATGGTAGCTTGATGGGGATAATGTTGAATCTATAAATTACTTTGGGCAATATAGCCATTTTCACAATATTGATTCTTCCTAACCATGAGCATGGAATGCTTTTCATCGTTTGAGTCCTGTCTAATGTCCTTTAGCAGTAATTTGTAATTCTCCTTGAAGGGGTCCTTCAAGTCCTTTGTTAGTTGTATTCCTAGGTATTTTGTTCTCTTTGTAGCTATTGTGAATGGGCGTTCACTCATGATTTGGCACTCTGTTTGTCTGTCATTGATGTATAGGAATGCTTGTGATTTCTGCACACTGATTTTTTTATTCTGAGACTTTGCTGAAGTTGCTTATCAGCTTAAGGAGATTTTGTGCTGAGATGACGAGGACTTCTAAATACACCATCAGGTTGTCTGCAAATAGAAGACAATTTAACTTCCTCTTTTCCTAATTGAATACCGTTTATTTCTTTTCCTTGCCTGATTTCTCTGGCTAGAACTTCCAATACTATATTGAATAGGAATGGTGAGAGAGGGCATCCTTCTCTAGTACCAGTTTTCAAAGGGAATGATTCCAGTTTTTGCCCATTTAGTATAATATTGGCTGTGGGCTTGCCATAAATAGCTTTAATTATTTTGAGATATGTTCCATCAATACCTCATTCGTTGAGAATTTTTAGCATAAAGCATTGTTGAAATTTGTCGAAGGCCTTCTCTGCATCTATTTATATAATCACGTGGTTTTTGTCTTTCATTCTATTTATGTGGTGGATTACGTTTATAGACTTGTGTATGTTGAACCAGCCTTGCATCCCTGGAATGAAGCCTACTTGATTGTGATGTATAAGCTTTTTGATGTGCTGTTGCCTTCGGTTTGCCAGTATTTTATTGAAGATTTTTACATCGATTTTCATCATGAATATTCATCCGAAGTTTTCTTTTTCATATGTGTCTCTTCTGTGATGTTTGGAATAGTTTCAGAAGGAATGCTACCAGCTCCTCTATGTATATCTGGTAGAATTCGGCTGTGAACCTGTCTGGACCTAGACTTTTTTTGGTTGGTGGGCTATTAATTGCTGCCTCAAATTCAGACTTTCTTATTAGACTATTCAGAGATTCACTTTCTTCTTAGTTTAGTCTTGGGAAGGTGTAAGTGTCCAGAAATTTATCCATTTCTTCCATATTTGCTGGTTTCTGTGCATAGAATTGTTTCTAGTAACCTCTGATGTTGGTTTGTATTTCTGTGGCTTTGATGGTGATATCTGCTTTATCACTTTTTATGGCATTTATTTGATTCTTCTCTCTTTTATTTCTTATTAATCTCCTAGTGGTCTTTCCATTTTTTTGACTTTTTTTTTTTTTTAAAAAACAGTTCCTGGATTTATTGATTTTTTTGAAGCGGTTTTCTTCTGTGTCTCTCTCCTTCAGTTCTGCTCTGATATCAGTTATTTCTTGTCTTCTGCTAGCTTTTGAATTTGTTTGATCTTGTTGCTTTTCCTCTTTCAATTTTGGTGATAGGGTGTTGATTTTAGATCTTTCCTCGCTTCTCATTGGGCATTTATTGCTATAT
Organism: Saguinus oedipus; assembly: GCA_031835075.1. Lineage (NCBI taxonomy): Eukaryota > Metazoa > Chordata > Mammalia > Primates > Cebidae > Saguinus > Saguinus oedipus. The sequence goes on from JASSZA010000042.1 coordinate 381,998, forward strand.
ATTTTCCATTAGACACTGCTTTAAATATGTCCCAGAGATTCTGCTATGTTGTGTCTTCATTATCATTGGTTTTGAAGAACATCTTTATTTCTGCCTTCATTTCATTGTTTATCCAATCGACATTCAGGAGCGAGTTGCTCAGTTTCCATGTAGTTGTGTGATTTTTGAGTTAGTTTCTTAATCCTGCACTCTAATTTGATTGCACTGTGGTCTGATAGACTACTCATTATGATTTTCATTCTTTTGTATTTGCTGAGGAGTGATTTACTTCCAATTGTGTCATCAGTTTTAGAGTAAGTGTGATGTGGTGCTGAGAAGAATGTATATTCTGTGGATTTGGAGCAGGGAGTTCTGTAGATGTCTTTTAGGTATGCTTGGTCCAGAACTGTGTTCAAGTCCTGGATATCCTTGTTGATTTTCTGTCTCATTGATCTGTCTAATATTGACAGTGGAGGGTTAAAGTCTCCCAGTATTATTGTGTGTCAATCTAAGCCTCTTTGTAGGTCACTAAGAACTTGCTTTATGTATCTGGGTGCTCCTGTATTGGATGCATATATATTTAGGATGGTTAACACTTTTTGTTGCATTAATCCTTTTACTATTATGCAATGCCCTTGTTTGTCTCTTTTCTTTTTCTTTTGCTTAATTGCATTTTGTGTTTTGGGGTACCTGTGAAGAACATGCAAGATTGTTGCATAGGTATACACATGGCAGCATAATTTGCTGCCTTCCTCCCCTTCACCTATATCTGGCATTTCTCCCCAGGCTATCTCTCCCCAACACTCCACCCCCCACTGTCCCTCCCTTATTTTCCCCCAACAGACCCCAGTGTGTGATGCTCCCCTCTCTGCATCCATATGTTCTCACTGTTCAACACCCACCTATGAGTGAGACCATGCAGCGTTTGATTTTCTGTTCTTGTGTCAGTTTGCTGAGAATGATGGTTTCCAGGCTCATCCATGTCCCTACAAAGGACACGAACTCATCATTTTAGATGGCTGCATAATATTCCATGGTGTATATGTGCCACATTTTTCCTGTCCAGTCGATCATCGATGGGCATTTGAATTGGTTCCAGGTTTTTGCTTTTGTGAACTGTGCTGCAATGAACATTCGTGTGCATGTGTCCTTAGTTTGTCTCTTTTCATCTTTGTTGGTTAAGTCAATTTTATCAAAGACTAGTATTGCAACCCCTGCTTGTTTTTTCTCTGCATTTGCTTGTTAAATCTTTTGTCCCTTTATTTTGAGTCTATATGTGTCTGCAAGTGAGATGGGTCTCCTGAATGCAACACACCAATGGGTGTTAGATTTTTATCCAGTTTGCCAGTCTGTGTCTTTTGATTAGGGCAGTTAGGCCATTTACATTTAATGTTAATATTGTTATGTGTGAATTTGATCTTGGCATTTTGTTACTGGCTGGTTATTTTGCCCATTAGTTTACACTGTTTCTTCATTGCATCATTGGTCTTTACCATTTGGTACGTTTTTGCAGTGGCTGGTACTGGTCGTTTCTTTCCACGTTTAGTGCTTCCTTCAGGAGCTCTTGTAAGGCAGGTCTGGTGGTGATTAAATCTCTCAGTAGTTGCTTGTCCATAAAGTATTTTATTTCTCCTTCTTTCATGAAGCTTATTTTGTCTGGGTAAGGGAGTCTATGTTAAAAGTTCTCTTCTTTAAGGATGTTAAATATTGGCCTTCACTCTCTTCTGGCTTGTAGAGTTTCAACTGAAAGATCTGATGTGGGTCTGATGGGCTTCCCTTTGGAGGTTACCCGACATTTCTCTCTGGGTGCTCTTAGCATTTTTTGTATCATTTCAAACCTGGTGAATCTGGTGATTATGTGTGTTAGGGTTGCTCTTCTTGAGGAATGCCTTTGCGGTGTTCTCTGTATTTCATGAATTTGAATGCTGCCTTGCCTTGCTAGGTTGGGACGTTCTCCTATATAATCTCCTGAAGAGTGTTTTCCAGATTGCATTCACTCTTCCTGTCACATTCAGGTATACTAAACAAGCATAGAGTAGGTCTTTTAACATAATCCCATATTTCCTGGAGACTTTGTTCATTTCTTTTCACTCTTTTTTCTCTAATCTTGCCTTCTCCTTTTATTTCTTTGAGTTGATCTTCAATCTCTGATATCCTTTCTTCTGCTTGATTGAGTCAGTTATTGAAACGTGTGTGCTTTGTGATGTTCTTGTGCTGAGGTTTTCAACTTCATTAAGTTGTTTATGTTCATCTCTAAGCTGCTTATTCTCCTTAGCATTTCATCTAACCTTTTTTCAACGTTTCTAGTTTCTTTGCATTGGGTTAGAACATGTTCTTTTAGCTCAGAGAAGTTTATTACCCTCCTTCTGAAGCCTCTTTCTGTCAATTCATCAAACTCATTCTCCACCCTGTTTTGTTCCCTCTCTGTTGAAGAGTTGTTATCCAGTGGTGGAGGAGAGGTGTTCTGGTCTTTGATGGTTTCATTCTTTTTGTGCTGGTTTCTTCCCATCTTTGTGGATATATGTAGCTTTGTTTTCAGGGAGCTGCTTGAAGAGGCTGCCTGTTCATTGTCTGCCTGCAGAGGCACTACTGGGCTGCCACAGACTCAGTCGAGCTCCTGTGTATATTTCCTGTGTCTTTTGTTTAAACAGGAAGATTAGACTGGCCTCTGCAATGGCTGCTGCCTTTTTCCCCATCAAGCTTGATCATTCTTGGTTGAGCTCAAACTAATGTGCTGGCTATGAAACTCTCAAGTGAGAGGGCTTCTGTTTGCTGGCTTAATGGGAGAGGGATCCATCTAGCCATATCATCTGACTCCCTGCTTTCAGCTCCTCTTCTTCCTGGGGGGTGGGTAGCTCCATCCTACAGGCTGTCTGGGAAGTCTATACATCCACTTAGATCTGTGCTGACAACCTGCAGCACTTGCCAGGATTGCTGCTCAGCTACATGCAGGTAACTCACAGGTGCTTTTCAGCCTGACAAAAGTCTCCTGGTCTGTAAGTTGCAGAGGGCTTGGGTGAAGTGCAAAATCTGAACAGGAATGCCACAGGAGGAGGACCCCTGATCCTACAGTCAGATGCACTTCGTTGGTGGGGCAGCACCCACTCTGCCTTTGTTTTCCCTCTTTGTGTTATACCCACTCTCCAACAAGTCCCATTGAAATGAACATGGTCCCTCATTTGGAAATGTGGAAATCACTCACCTGCATCTTTCTTGCTGGGAACTGTACTCCAGAGCTTTTTCTATTCGACCATCTTGGCGGAGGCTCCACATATTATTCTTGACATATGATGTGGTTATCTGGCTTTTATTTGTAATAGTAGCCAAATCAAATGACCAGGAAACTTTATTTTAAAATATTTTGTAATATTGACATTTAAGCCATTTGACTGAATTTTTTGAAATAATTAATACCTTGTTCTACTCATATAATGTATTTCTTCTTAAGTTTCCTTTGTTAATGTGGGCCTATCAAGATATTTAGTTTTAATTGGTATTAATTCACATTTCTATATTTTCTAGGCAGTTGACATAAAAGTTTCAGAAAGTCTGATGTAGGAGAAAAAGGCTTTGTAATAATCAGCGAATGACCCAAACATTTCTCTGTTGTAGGATTGAGAATATAAATATAAGTGATGTGTGTGTGTATGTGTACATGTATGTATATATATGTATATATGTGTGTGTGTATATATATGTATATATATAGTGAAGTATGTCATTTGACATAAAATTTTATCAGGATGATACATTGGTCTAACACCTCTCTTTTGTGAATATTTAGAGAGTACAGAAAAAATCAAATGAACAAAAATATAACATAATTCAGTAAATAATAATGGTATGAAAAATAAGCAATTGATGAGTCAGAGCTGTTAGTACTTAGTAGCCTCTACAATGTGTTAGAATGCGCAGAAACTATCATAAGCCATTTACACACATTAAAAATACCTTAGAGGCTGGGTGTGGTGGCTCACACCTGTAATCCCAGCACTTTGGAAGGCTGAGGTGGGTGGATCACTTGAGGTCAAGAGTTCAAAACCAGCCTGTCCAACATGGTGAAACCCATCTCTACTAAAAATACGAAATTAGCCATGCATGGTGGTAGATGCCTGTAATATTGGCTACTTGGGATGCTGAGGCAGGAGAATCGCTTGAACGTGGGAGGCGGAGGTTGTAGTGAGCCAAGATTGTGCCACTGCACTACAGCCTGGGCAACAAGAGCAAAACTCCACATCAAAAAAAAAATCTTAGAATTCAGAATTTATAATGCAGAAATACATAATAAATGACAGATTAACCCATTTACAATAATATTAAGTAAAAATTAAGACCATCTATAGAAATGAAAATTGTAGTATACAGAAACTAAATGTGAAAAAAGTTAAGTAACTTGATTATAAAATTTGATTAGTTAATTGGTAGAATTAATTTTCTTAATAGCAAGTGAAAGATACAAATTATATTCCAATACAAGGGAGAGAAAACATTTGGCAAAGTTTTAGGCCTAACAATCTTACTAACCATATGATAACAGAAATTCAACAGGTTATTATTTTAGGCAACTGAAATGACAGTAGAATTATAAATTTTGACCCATAAAAACTATATAGGCATATACAAATTATATTTAAGCCTCTTAATTAACATGTAAGTGAAAAACTAACATTTCTTTTATAAAGTTAGGGCCATGGTATTTGGAGCAAAAAACTTTAAGGCAAATAATATCAATATTAACATTATATACTAATATTAATTTTGTCTGTATCTAGGTCAGTTCACTGTAGTGAATTATATATTTCCAGAAATGTACATAAAATATAAACTAAAATTTAAATGTCAAAAAATTACCCTTTACAAATTGCTATTACCACGTGGAATATTTGAAAGAGAAGAATGCTCTGAATGAAGAAACTTCAGATGTCTCACAACATACTGTTTTATGCAGCCCAATGCCCAGGTGAAATGTTTTACTCATATGCACACTGTGGATATTTGTGCTTTTAGAAAAACAAAAGATGCTGCATATTCTTAAATATTTTAATGTAAACAACTAGAAATTTTCAAGAAGTTGAAACAATGCTTAAAGTGCAGAACAGCGTTAAAGAAAAATATAAGAACAACACAGGAGCAGAAGTAAATTAAAAGAACAATTCAGAGAAGTAATCAAACCAAAAAAAACAAATGTTCCATTCAGATACTGCCTGACCACAAGGATGTCAGATATGTGTGATTGTGCAGCTTGTTTCCAACGAAAGTGAAATAAACAGGACTATAGATATTTTATGTGTGGTATTTTTCAATATATGAGAACCAAGTACAAAACTATGTTATACAGAAAGAAATAAAAAAAAGCAGTATCTGAAGAAATATATTCCACAGTTTTGAATATAAAATTATGTTGAAAATGTTTAAATAAATATAATAATATTTATTTGAAAATACCAAGAAACTATAACATTTAAAATCATATTTGAATAACAATCAAGCATATATCAACTTAATAGATAATTTGTGAGTTAACCACTAAATTAGACTAAGATGATGAGAAAACAAATAAACTGGAATGTTGAACAGAATGAATAAAGTAAAGAATAACAAAATTTGATAAAATGCAAATATAGTTTTAACTAGACAAGGAAAAAAATGAGAAGAAATTTGACCCTAGTTCTTTCACTAGAATAAAATAAGTTAAAGACAGTAATCAAATATATGGTGATTTACAAATTTCTAAGTTAAAACAAGACACAAATATTTAATTTTAAAAATGCAACATTTCAAACAAGAATAAAAAATGCTTAACAAAAATAATATTCAAATTTCATAACAGCAAGAGAAGAAAAAACCTAGAAGAAAGAAAGAGAGATAACCTACAAACGTGAGGTCAGAACTTCCAGTCTACAAAAAGGCAGAAAGCAGAGAGATAATGTGAGAAGTATTGAGAGCTGTAGCTCAAATATAGAATTGGTACTTGGTGACAACACATCTAACAGAAAAATGTAAATTTAAACATTTTCAAAAGGAAAAACACTGAGGGATCAGATATCAACAGGAGTTTCTTCGGATATCACTCGAACAATGTAGAAAGTTTTCTTGTATGAATGTCTGAGAATTAAAATAAAAGAGTGAGAGCCATGATATAAAAATATCGACTCATGACAGAAAAAGAACTAATGAGGAGAGGAGGCAAGATGGCATCGTAGAGGCGACTCAGGATTGCAGCTCTCAGTGAAGGCGCAGAGGGTGAGTCCTAGCCGCATTCTCGGATGTTCCTTTTATGCCCACAGAGCGTTGAAACTCCCAGGTGTGGGAGAGACACGGGACTCTAACGCAGCCAGCTAACGCAGCCGGCTCCCGCCGCCTCTTTGGCGGGACCCGGCGCGGAACTCACTGGTCTGGGTGCCCTGTTAAACCAGCAATCTGAGATTTGGAAGGGCAGATTGGCATGTTCATCTGATTGAACGGGACTTGGACAATGAGCCAGACCAGGAGTTTCCTTGGAAGCGTGATCTGAGCCGGGGTAGTGGGCAGCGGCCTGGGAGATCGCACAGATCCCAGTGCCCTATCAGCAGGCTACTGGGACGCCAGTGAGAGAGTCGACCTTTCAGCTTGGGGAGAGGAAGAGAGAGAGAGAGAGGACGGACTCTGAGGCAGGGAGCTGGGTGATTGGGCTCGGCGGGTCCCATGCTCACGGGGACAAGCAGGGCAGCGACTGGAGATGCTTGGGGCTGAGAGTTTTGCTGCCAGCATCTAGGATGGTGCAGTCCGGTGAGGGAGGGGCGTCCACCATTGCTGACGCAGTCCACCCCCACTGAAGTACCGCCCAGGACTGATGCAGCCTGCCGTTGCCGAGGCAACCTGCCATAACAGAGAGACTCCATCAGGAGCGCTCCACAGCAGAAGGGAGCCCAGCAGCAACAGGGCGGACCCACGCTAGCAGGTCAGAGCTCCGGCAGGCAAATAGTAAATAGACTGCCGCCTAGTGGGGCAGGAGAGTGCAACAGATACTCATAAAGAAAGCCCCAACTCCCTGAGACAGAGCACCTAAGGGGGGGGGAAAAAGAGTGGTGTTTTATGAGTTCTATAGCAGCAGACATAAACAACCTCCCAACAACGCTGAATGAACAACGGAGCTCACAGCTCAGCACTGGAGCTCCTATAAAGCACAGACTGTCTCCTCAAGCAGCTCCCTGACCACTGTATATCCAAGGAGTCACCCCAGAAAAGGACTAATCAGACTGACATTTGGCTGGCATTATTCTGGAACAAGGACAGCAGAAGAGGAAACTGGTATCATCCCTCACTGTTCCGCAGCTGCTGCAGGTATACCCCAGAAAAGCAGGGCCTAGAGTGGACCTCAGCACTCATACAGCAGAGGGGATAGACCATTAGAGGGAAAATTAAGTAACAGAAATACTTCATCATCAACAATCTCAGCGTCCACACAGAGACCCAATTGAAAAATCAGCAACTACTAAGACGACAGGCGGATAAATCCATAAAGATGGGAAGAAACCAGCGCAAAAAGGAGGAAAGCACCCGAAACCAAAACATCTCACCTCCAAAAAAAAACCAAAACTCCTCACCAGCAAGGGGACAAAGCTGGACGGAAAATGAATGTGACGAAATGACAGAATCAGACTTCACAAAGTGGATAATGAGAAACTTCAGTGAGCTAAAGGAACATGTACTAAACCAGTGCAAAGAAACTAAGAACCTTGAAAAAAGATTTGAAAAAAGATTTGAGGAACTGATAACAAGAATGGACAACTTAGAGAGGAATATGAATGAACTGAAGGAGCTGAAAAACACAACACGAGAACTCCACGAAGCATGCACAAGTTTCAACAGCCGAATTGACCAAGCAGAAGGAAGAATATCAGACGTTGAAGATCAACTCAATGAAATAAAATGAGAAACCAAGATTAAAGAAAAAAGGACAAAAAGGAATGAACAAAATCTCCAAGAAATGTGTGACTATGTGAAGAGACCCAACCTACGTTTGATAGGTGTACCAGAATGTGACGAAGAGAATGAATCCAAGCTGGAAAACACTCTTCAGGATATTATCCAGAAAAATTTCCCCAACCTAGCAAGACAGGTCAATACTCAACTCCAGGAAATACAGAGAACACCACAAAGATACTCCGCAAAAAGAGCAACCCCAAGGCAAATAATCGTCAGATTCACCAGGGTTGAAATGAAGGAGAAAATACTAAGGGCAGCCAGAGAGAAAGGTCGGGTCACCCACAAAGGGAAGCCCATCAGACTCACAGCAGATCTCTCAGCAGAGACTCTCCAAGCCAGAAGAGAGTGGGGGCCAATATTCAACATCCTTAAAGAAAAGAGTTTTCAACCCAGAATTTCATATCCAGCCAAACTGAGCTTCATAAGTGAAGGAAAAATAAAATCCTTCATGAACAAGCAAGTATTCAGAGATTTTGTCACCACTAGGCCTGCTTTACAAGACCTTCTGAAAGAGGCACTACACATAGAAAGAAACAACCAGTTCCAGCCATCCTAAAAGCATACCAAATGCTAAAGACCATCAACAAAATGAATAATCTACATGAACCAAAGGGCAAAACAGCCAGCTAGCATCAAAATGGCAGTATCAAATTCACACAAAACAATATTAACCATGAATGTAAATGGGCTACATGCACCAATCAAAAGACACAGACTGGCAAATTGGATAAAAATCCAAAACCCATCAGTATGCTGTATCCAGGAAACCCACCTCACACGCAAAGATACACAAAGGCTCAAAATAAAGGGATGGAGAAAGATTTACCAAGCAAATGGAGAGCAAAAAAAGCAGGAGTTGCAATTATCATCTCTGATAAAAATAGACTTTAAAGCAACAAAGATCAAAAGGGACAAAGAAGGTCATTACATAACGGTAAAAGGATCGATACAACAAGAAGAGCTAACGATTCTACATATATATGGACCCAATGTAGGAGCACCCAGATATATAAGGCAAGTTCTTAATGACTTACAAAGAGACTTAGACTCCCACACAATAATAGTGGGAGACGTTAACACTCCACTGTCAATATCAGACAGATCAACAAGACAGAAAATTAACAAGGATATCCAGGACTTGAACTCAGACCTGGAACAAGCAAACCTGATAGACATTTTCAAAACTCTCCACCCCAAATCCACAGAATATACATTCTTCTCAGCACCACATCACACGTACTCCAAAATTGACCACATAATTGGAAGTAAAGCACTCCTCAGCAAAGGCAAAACAACTGAAATCATAACAAACAGTCTCTCAGACCATAGTGCAATCAAGTTAGAACTCAGAATTCAGAAAGTAACTCAGAACCGCACAGCTTCATGGAAACTGAACAACTGGCTCTTGAATGTTGATTGGATAAACAATGAAATGAAGGCAGAAATAAAGAAGTTCTTTGAAACCAACGAGAATGAAAACACAACGTACCAGAATCTCTAGGACACATTTAAATCAGTCTGTAGAGGAAACTATAAGCAATAAGTGCCCACATGAGAAGAGTGGAGAGATCCAAAATTGACACCGTATCATCAAAATTGAAAGAGCTAGAGGAGCAAGATCAAAAAAGCTCAAAACCTAGCCGAAGACAAGAAATAACAAAGATCAGAGCAGAACTGAAGGATACAGAGACAAGAAAAACCCTTCAAAAAAATCAATAAATAAAAGAGCTGGTTTTTCAAAAAGATCAACAAAATAGACAGACCACTAGCCAGACTGATAAAAAAGAAAAGAGAGAACAACCAAATAGATGCAATGAAAAACGATAAAGGTGAAATCACCACAGATTCCACAGAAATTCAAACCATCATCAGAGAATACTACAAACAACTCTATGCACACAAACCAGTAAATCAGGAAGAAATGGATAAATTCCTGGACGCCTGTGTCCTCCCAAGCTTAAACAAGGAGGAAGCCAAAACTATGAGTAGACCAATAACAAGGTCAGAAGTTGAGGCAGCAATTAAGAGCCTACCACACAAAAAAAGCCCAGGTCCAGATGGGTTCACAGCTGAATTCTACCAGACACACAAAGAGGATCCGGTACCATTCCTTCTGAAACTATTTTAAATAATCCAAAAAGAGGAAACCCTTCCCAAATCATTTTATGAGACCAACATCATCCTGATACCAAAACCTGGCAGAGATTCAACAAGAAAAGAAAACTTCAGGCCAATATCCATGATGAGCATAGATGCAAAAATCTTCAATAAAATACTGGCAAATCGATTGCAACAGCACATTAAAAAACTTATCCATCATGATCAAGTAGGATTCATCCCGGGGTTGCAAGCCTGGTTCAACATATGCAAGTCTATAAATGTAATTCACCACATAAACAGAAGCAGAAACAAAAACCACATGATTATCTCAATGGACGCAGAGAAGGCATTTGACAAAATTCAACAGCCCTTTATGCTAAAAACCCTCAATAAACTCGGTATTGATGGAACATATCTCAAAGTCATAAAAGCTATTTACGGCAAACCAACAGCCAATATCATACTTAATGGGCAAAAACTGGAAGCATTTTCTTTGAAATCTGGCACTAGACAAGGATGCCCTCTCTCACCGCTCCTATTCAACATAGTACTGGAAGTTCTAGCCAGAGCAATCAGGCAAGAAAAAGAAATAAAGGATATTCAAATAGGAAATGTGGAAGCCAAATTGTCTCTATTTGCAGACGACATGATAGTATACCTAGAAGACCCCATCAACTCAGCCCAAAAACTCCTGCAACTGATAAGCAACTTCAGCAAAGTCTCAGGATATAAAATCAATGTGCAAAAATGACAAGCATTCCTATACACCAATAACAGACTTAAAGAGAACCAAATTAAGAACAAACTACCATTCACGATAGCTACAAAGAAAATAAAATACCTAGGAATACAACTCACTAGGAATGTCAGGGACCTCTTTAAGGAAAACTACAAACAACTGTTCAACGAAATAAGAGAGGACACAAACAGATGGAGAAACATTCCATGTTCGTGGTTAGGAAGAATCAATATTGTGAAAATGGCTATACTGCCCGAAGTAATTTACACATTCAATGCTATCCCCATCAAACTACCATTGAATTTCTTCACAGAACTGGAAAAAAACACCATGAATTTCATATGGAACCCAAAAAGAGCCCTCATAGCCAACTCAATTCTAAGCAAAAAGAAAACAGCGGGAGGCATCACGATACCAGACTTCAAACTATACTACAAGGCTACAGTAATCAAAACAGCATGGTACTGGTACCAAAACAGAGATATAGACCAATGGAACAGAACAGAAGCATCAGAGGCAACACAACATATGTACAACCATATTATCTTTTATAAACCAGACAAAAATAGGCAATGGGGAAAGGATTCCCTATTTAATAAATGGTGCTGGGAAAACTGGCTAGCCATGTGCAGAAAGCAGAATCTGGACCCCTTTCTGACACCTTACACTAAAATTAACTCCAGATGGATTAAAGACTTAAACATAAGAACTAACACCATAAAAACCCTAGAAGAAAATCTAGGCAAAACCGTTCAGGACATAGGAGTAGGCTAGGACTTCATGAACAAAACGCCAAAAGCATTGGCAACAAAAGCCAAAATAGACATATGGGACCTAATCAAACTCCACAGCTTCTGCACTACAAAAGAAACAGTCACTAGAGTGAATCGGCAACCATCAGAATGGGAAAAAAATCTTTGCAGTTTACACATCTGACAAAGGGTTGATATCCAGAATTTACAAAGAACTCAAACAGATTTACAGAAAAAAAAACAAACAAGCCCATTCAAAAATGGGCAAAGGATATGAACAGAAACTTTACAAAAGAAGACATACATGAGGCCAACAAACATATGAAAAAGTGCTCATCATCATTGGTCATTAGAGAGATGCAAATCAAAACCACATTGAGATATCATCTCACACCAGTTAGAATGGAGATCATTAAAAAATCTGGAGACAGCAGATGCTGGAGAGGATGTGGAGAAATAGGAACACTCTTACACTGTTGGTGGGAGTGTAAATTAGTTCAACCATTGTGGAAGACAGTGTGGCGATTCCTCAGGGACCTAGAAATAGAAATTCCATTTGACCCAGCAATCACATTACTGGGTATCTATCCAAAAGACTATAAATCGTTCTACTATAAGGACACATGCACACGAATGTTCATTGCAGCACTGTTTACAATAGCAAAGACCTGGAACCAACCCAAATGCCCATCGATGATAGACTGGACTGGGAAAATGTGGCACATATACACCATGGAATATTATGCAGCAATCAAAAATGTTGAGTTTGTGTCCTTTGTAAGGACATGGATGAATCTGGAGAACATCATTCTCAGGAAGCTGACATAAGAGCAGAAAAAGAAATACCGCATATTTTCACTCATAGGCGGGTGAGAAAAATGAGAACACATAGACACAAGGAGGGGGTCTACTACACACTGGTGTCTATTGGGGGGAATGGGGGAGGGGCAGCGGGGGGGCTGGGGAGGAATAGTCTGGGGATAAATGCCAAGTGTGGGTGAAGGGGAGGAAGGCAGCAAAACACACTGCCATGTGTGTACCTATGCAACTATCTTGCACGTTCTGCACATGTACCCCAAAACCTAAAATGCAATAAAAATTTAAAAAAATTAAAAAAAAATGTAACTGTAACTTTGGCTCTGCTTAGCTGTTCTTGTAAAATCAGGAACTCTGTGTAAGAGACAAACCACATAGCCTGACTGCTGAAGAGAGATGACAGCATGTAATAAGCTTCTTGTTGCAGAGAGCCTATAAAAGGCTATGTAATGGAGAGGCTTATTACCCAGATTCCTTTCCTAGGAACAGCATATTGATTATCACCCTGAAAAGGGAATGCGACCTTTATGGAGAGGCTATAAATGGATGCATGAGGGGCGTCTGCTTTGTGGGAAAATTATGTGGTTGCGTTAAGGACTTAAATGTCTTTCTTCTCCCACTGCTCCTCCAGGCCTGCCTGGAGGCCCCCTCCTCTTTTAGTTTTGTGGTCATGTTGGTTGTCCTGTGTCAGATCCTGTTCCCCCGGCAGCTGAGTGCCCAATGCTTTTCTTGCTGATTATAAGTGTATGTTTAACCTCTATTCTTATTAAGGTTTGTGGTTTCTATGCTGACATTGTGATCTTTGTGCATCAGATGTACAAATGTATTCTTTTTAAAATTTTTAATCCATATTATAGAATTTATTTAAAATTTAAGTCGTATTATAATCCATATTAAAACTTCTATTTTTAATCCATATTATAAATAACAATAGCACAAATTTTATTTTAAAATAAGCCTTTTCTCTTCAGACCTTCCTGGCTATTAAAAAAAATCCACTTATCACAAATTTATCATGAGAATGTTTTATCTTGGAACTGTACACGTTTCTTCAAAATAAATGGGTATTTTTCCCACAACTTGGTGGAATCTTTGCAATGAGATTTGATTTTAAAAAGTTTGATCCTTTTTTGTTTTTTTAATTTTTATTGCATTATAGGTTTGGGGGTACATGTGCAGAACGAGCAAGATAGTTGCATAGGTACACACATGGCAGTGGGCTTTGCTGCCTTCCTCCCCTTCACCCACACTTGGTACTCATCCCCAGGCTATCCCCCCCAGCCCCCCCTGCTGTCCCTCCCCCATTCCCCCCAACAGTCCCCAGTGTATAGTAGACCGCCTCTCTGTGTCCACGTGTTCTCATTTTTCTCACCCACCTATGAGTGAGTATATGCGGTATTTCTTTTTCTGTTCTTGTGTCAGTTTGCTGAGAATGATGTTCTCCAGATTCATCCATGTCCATACAAAGGACACAAATTCATCATTTTTGATTGCTGCATAATATTCCATGGTGTATATGTGCCACATTTTCCCAGTCCAGTCTATCATCAGTGGGCATTTGGGTTGGTTCCAGGTCTTTGCTATTGTAAACAGTGCTGCAATGAACATTCGTGTGCATGTGTCCTTATAGTAGAACGATTTATAGTCCTTTGGATAGATACCCAGTAATGGGATTGCTGGGTCAAATGGAATTTCTATTTCTAGGTCCTTGAGGAATCGCCACACTGTCTTCCACAATGGTTGAACTAATTTACACTCCCACCAACAGTGTAAGAGTGTTCCTCTTTCTCCACATCCTCTGCACCATTGCTGTCTCCAGATTTTTTAATGATCGCCATTCTAACTGGTGTGAGATGGTATCTCAATGTGGTTTTGATTTACATCCTCTAATGACCAGTGATGATGAGCATTTTTTCATGTGTTTGGTGACCTCATGTATGTCTTCTTTTGTAAAGTGTCTGTTCATATCCTTTGCCCATCTTTGAATGGGCTTGTTTGTTTTTTTCCTGTAAATCTGTTTGACTTTTTTTTAAATTCTGGATATCAGCCCTTTGTCAGATGGGTAAACTGCAAAGATTTCATTCCCATTCTGATAATTGCCGATTCACTCTAGTGACTGTTTCTTTTGCCGTGCAGAAGCTGTGGAGTTTGATTAGGTCCCATTTGTCTATTTTGGCTTTTGTTACCAATGCTTTTGGTGCTTTGGTCATAAAGTCCTTGCCTACTTCTATGTCCTGAACGGTTTTGCCTAGATTTTCTTCTAGGGTTTTTATGGTGCCAGGTCTTACGTTTAAGTCTTTAATCCATCTGAAGTTAATTTTAGTGTAAGGTGTCAGGAACGGGTCCATTTTCTGCTTTCTGCATATGGCTAGCCAGTTTTCCCAACACCATTTATTGAACAGGGAATCCTTTCTCCATTTCTTGTTTTTGTCTGGTTTATCAAAGATAATATGGTTGTAGATGTGTTGTGTTGCCTCCGATGTCTCTGTTCTGTTCCATTGGTCAATTTCTCTGTTTTGGTACCAGTACCATGCTGTTTTGATTACTGTAGCCTTGTAGAATAGTTTGAAGACTGGTACTGTGATGCTTCCCGCTGTGTTCTTTTTCCTTAGAATTTACTTGGCTATGCAGGCTCTCTTCTGGTTCCATATAAAGTTCATGGTGGTTTTTTCCAGTTCTGTGAAGAAATTCAATGGTAGTTTGATGGGGATAGCATTGATTCTGTAAATTACTTTGGGCAGTATAGCCATTTTCACGATATTGATTCTTCCTAACCACGAACATGGAATGTTTCTCCATCTGTTTGTGTCCTCTCTTATTTTGTTGAGCAGTGGTTTGTAGTTTTCCTTAAAGAGGTCCCTTACGTTTCTTGTGAGTTTTATTCTTGGTATTTTATCTTCTTTGTAGCAATTGTGAATGGCA
The DNA here is from genome assembly GCA_031835075.1 of Saguinus oedipus. NCBI lineage: Eukaryota > Metazoa > Chordata > Mammalia > Primates > Cebidae > Saguinus > Saguinus oedipus. Next base: position 397,274 of record JASSZA010000042.1, read on the forward strand.
GTTCGTTCTTGACTTGGTCCTCTTTAAGTGTGTTATTGGTGTATGGGAATGCTTGTGATTTTTGAACATTGATTTTATATCCTGAGACATTGCTGAATTTGCTTATCAGTTGCAGGAGGCTTTGGGCTGAGACAATGGGTTTTTCTATGTATACTATCATGTCGTCTGCAAATAGAGACGATTTGGCTTCCACCTTTCCTATTTGAATACCATTTATTTCTTTTTCTTGCCTGATTGCTCTGGCTAGAGCTTTCAGTACTATGTTCAAAAGAAGTGGTGAGAGAGGGCATCGTTGTCTAGTGCCGGATTTCAAAGGGAATGCTTCCAGTTTTTGCCCATTCAGTATGATATTGGCTGTTGGTTTGTCATAAATAGCTTTTATTACTTTGAGGTATGTTTCATCAATACCAAGTTTCTTGAGGGTTTTTAGCATAAAGGGCTGTTACATTTTGTCAAATGCCTTCTCAGCATCAATTGAGATAATCATGTGGTTTTTGTTTTTGGTTCTGTTTATGTGGTGAATTACATTTATAGACTTGCAGATGTTGAACCAGCTTTGCATCCCCGGGATGAATCCTACTTGATCATGATGGATAAGTTTTTTAATGTGCTGTTGCAATCGGTTTGCCAGTATTTTATTGAAGATTTTTGCATCTATGTTCATCGTTGATATTGACCTGAAGTTTTATTTTCTTCTTGGGTCTCTGTCATGTTTTGGTGTCAGGATGATATTGGTCTCATAAAATGATTTGGGAATGGTTCCCTCTTTTTGAATTGTTTGGAATAGTTTCAGAAGGAATGGTACCAGATCCTCTTTGTGTGTCTGGTAGAATTCGACTGTGAACCCATCTGGACCTGGGCTTTTTTATGTGTGGTAGGCTCTTAATTGCTGCCTCAACTTCAGATATTGTTATTGGTGTATTCATAATTTTGGCTTCCTCATGGTTTAGGTTTTGGAGGACACAGGTGTCCAGGAATTTATCTCTTCCTGGTTTACTAGTTTATGTGCATGGTGTTGTTTGTAATATTCTCTGATGATGGTTTGAATTTCTGTGAAATCTGTGGTAATTTCTCCTTTATCTTTTTTTATTGCATCTATTGGGTTGTTCTCTCTTTTCTTTTTTATCAGTCTGGCTAGTGGTCTGTCTATTTTGTTGATCTTTTCGAAAAACCAGCTCTTGGATTTATTGATTTTTTGTAGGTTTTTTTGTGTCTCTATCTCCTTCAGTTCTGCTCTGATCTTACTTATTTCTTGTCTTTGGCTAGGTTTTGAGCTTTTTTGATCTTGCTCCTCTAGCTCTTTCAATTTTGACAATACAGTGTCAATTTTGGATCTCTCCACTCTTCTCATGTGGGCACTTATTGTTATATATTTTCCTCTACAGACTGCTTTAAATGTGTCCCAGAGATTCTGGTATTTTGTGTCTTTGTTCTTGTTGGTTTCGAAGAACTTCTTTATTTCTGCCTTCATTTCATTGTTTATCCAATCAACATTCAAGAGCCAGTTAGTCAGTTTCCATGAAGCTGTGCGGTTCTTAGTTTGTTTCTCAATTCTGAGTTCTAACTTGATGGCACTATGGTCTGAGAGACTGTTTGTTTTGATTTCAGTTGTTTTGCATTTGCTGAGGAGTGCTTTACTTCCAATTATGTGGTCAATTTTGGAGTAGGTGTGATGTGGTTCTTAGAAGAATGTATATTCTGTGGATTTGGGGTGAAGGGTTCTGTAAATGTCTATCAGGTTTGCTTGTTCCAGGTCTGAGTTCAACTCCTGGATATACTTGTTAATTTTCTGTCTGGTTGATCTGTCTGATATTGACAGTGGAGTGTTAAAGTCTCCCACTATTATTGTGTGGGAGTCTAAGTCTCTTTGTAAGTCATTAGAACTTGCCTTATATAAGTGGGTGCTCCTGCATTGGGTCCATATATATTTAGAATCGTTAGATTTTCTTGTTGTATTGATCCTTTTACCGTTATGTAATGACCTTCTTTGTCTCTTTTGATCTTTGCTGCTTTAAAGTCTATTTCATCAGAGACGAGAATTGCAACTCCTGCTTTTTTTTTGCTCTCCATTTGCTTGGTAAATCTTCCTCCATCCCTTTATTTTGAGCCTTTGTGTATCCTTGCATGTGAGGTGGGTTTTCTGGATACAGCACACCGATGTGCTTTGGTTTTATATCCAATATGCCAGTCTGTGTCTCTTGATTGGTGCATTTAGCCCATTTACATTCAGGGTTATTATTGTTATGTGTGCATTTGATACTGCCATTTTGATGCTAGCTGGCTGTTTTGCCCATTGGTTCATGTAGATTCTTCATTTTGTTGATGCTCTTTAGCATTCGGTATGCCTTTACGATGGCTGGTATTGGTTGTTTCTTTCTATGTGTAGTGCCTCTTTCAGGAGCTCTTGTAAAGTAGGCCAAGAGGTGACAAAATCTCTAAGTACTTGCTTGTTCGTAAAGGATTTTATTTTTCCTTCACTTATGAAGCTCAGTTTGGCTGGATATGAAATTCTGGGTTGAACGTTTTTTTCTTTAAGGATGTTGAATATTGGCCCCCACTCTCTTCTGGCTTGTAGAGTCTCTGCCGAGAGATCTGCTGTGAGTCTGATGGGCTTGCCTTTGTGGGTGACCCGACCTTTCTCTCAGGCTTCCCTTAGTATTTTCTCCTTCATTTCAACCCTGACGAATCTGACGATGATGTGCCTTGGGGTTGCTCTTTTTGCGGAGTATCTTTGTGGTGTTCTCTGTATTTCCTGGAGTTGAGTATTGGCCTGCCTTGCTAGATTGGGGATATTTTCCTGGATAATATCCTGAGGAGTATTTTCCAGCTTGTATTCTTTCTCTTCATCACATTCTGGTACATCTATCAAACGTAGGTTGGGTCTCTTCACATAGTCCCACATTTCTTGGAGGTTTTGTTCATTCCTTTTTGCACTTTTTTCTCTAATCTTGGTTTATCGTTTTATTTCATTGAGTTGATCTTTGACTTCTGATATTCTTTCTTCTGCTTGGTCAATTCAGCTGTTGAAACTTGTGCATGCTTTGCGAAGTTCTCATGTTGTGTTTTTCAGCTCCTTCAATTCATTCATTATTTCTCTCTAAGTTGTCCATTCTTGTTATCATTTCCTCGAATCTTTTTTCAAATCTTTTTTCAAGGTTCTTTGTTTCTTTGCATTGATTTAGAACATGTTCTTTTAGCACACTGAAGTTTCTCATTATCCACCTTCTGAAGTCTGATTTTGTCATTTCATCACACTCACTCTCCATCCAGCTTTGTTCCCTTGATTGTGAGGAGTTTTGGTCTTTCGTAGGATGTGAGGTGTTTTGGTTTTGGGTGTTTTCCTCCTTTTTGCGCTGGTTTCTTCTTATCTTTGTGGATTTATCCACCTGTCGTCTTAGTAGTTCCTGACTTTTCAATTGGATCTCTGAGTGGACGCCCAGATTGTTGATGATGAAGTATTTCTGTTACTTAGTTTTCCTTCTAATGGTCTAGCCCTTCTGCTGTATGAGTGCTGAGGTCCACTCCAGGCCCTGCTTGTCTGGGGTACACCTGTAGCAGCTGTGGAGCAGTGAGGGATGCTACCCGATTTTTCTTCTGTTATCTTTGTCCCAGAATGATGCCCGCCAAATTTCAGTCTGATTAGTTTTTTTTTTTAGGTGACTCTTTGGATATACAGTGGTTAGGGATCTGCTTGAGGAGACGGTCTGTACTTTATAGGATCTCCAGTGCTGAGCTGTGAGCTCCGTTGTTCATTCAGCGTTGTTGGGCACCTGTGTTTCGGTCTTCTGCAGCAGAACTTATAAACTCCCCCTTTTTTCTCCTCAGATTCTCTGTCTCAGGGAGTTGGGCTTTTCTATGAGTATCTGTTGCACTGTCCTGCCCATCTAGGAGGTAGTCTATTCACTATTTGCCTGCCAAATAGGGCTCTGCCCTGCTAGTGCCAGTCCACCCTGTTGCCACGGTGCCCTGTTCTACTGTGGTGCTCTCTGCCCTGCTGGTGGAGTCTCTCTGTTATGGCTGGTTTCCTCGGCAACGGCAGGCTGCATCAGCACTGGGTGTGTACCTCAGTAGGGGCGGATTGTAGTGGCAGACGCCCCTCCCCCACCGGGCCACTCTGCCCTGGATTCAGCTGAGCCCACAGCAAAACTCTCAACCCCAAGCACCTCCAATTGCTGCCCTGCTTGTCCCCGTGAGGGTGGGACCCGCCAAGCCTGATCACCTGGCTCCCTGCCTCAAAGTCCGTCCTCTCTCTCTCTTTTTCTCCCCAATTTGAATGGTTGACTCTCTCACTGACACCCCAGTAGCCTGCTGATAGGACACTGGGATCTGTGCAGTCTCCTGTGCTGCTGCTCACTGCACTGGCTCAATTCACGCTTCCCAGGAATCTCCTGGTCTGGCTCATTTTCCAAGTCCCATTTAATCAAATGGACATGTCAATCTGCCCTTCCAAATCTCAGATTGCTGGTTTAACAGGGCACCCAGACCAGTGAGTTTTGTGCCAGGTGCCGCTGCACTGCGGCGCTGGCTGAACCGGCTACGTGAGCCAAAACACTGGCTGTGCTGGCATCTCATGTCTCTCCTACACCTGGGAATTTCTCCATTCTGTGGGAAACAAAGGTCCCTCTGAGAATGCAGCTAGGACTCACCCTCTGTGCCTTCACTGAGTGCTGCAATCCTGAGTTGTTTATATGGTGGTATCTTGGAAATCCAAATGTATTCTTTTTGTATGATCATAACCACACTGTAGTGTAGCCTCACTCCCCCTCCCCTATTGAAAGAGCCTAATAAAAAAAATGAGGCTTTCAGGGTAATTTTAGATATCCACAGAGCAGCTTTATGTGGTGTCTTCCCTGTGGCCAGCTTTGAAGAAAACTGCTTCTTTTTCCTTTTTATTTTTTTTCACTGACCACTTGATCACTCCGAAAGATCTTGAATCCATTTTGATATATTGGGAGCCGGTATTTCAATAGAATCTGCATTATAAATGCTGTTTATTTCTTAGTCAAGATTATCACCTATGTCATTATTATAGTTTTACCAATTTATTTATTTCAATTAACTTTGACTATCTCACATGAATTTTAAAAAATACAGCCTGAGGCTGGGCTAGGTGGCTTATGCCTATAATTCCAGCACTTTGGGAGGCTGAGGCAGGCAGATCACTCGAGGTCAGGAGTTTCATACCAGCCTGGCCAACGTGATGAAACCCATCTCTACTAAAAATACAGAAATTAGCCAGGGTGGTGGTGGGCACCTGTAATCCCAGCTACTTGGGAGGCTGAGGCAGGAGAATTGTTTGGACCTGGGAGGCAGAGGTTGCAGGGAACCAAGATCATCCCATTGCACTCCCGCCTGGGTGACAGAGTGAGACTCCATCTCAATATATAAAAAATAAAATACAGCTTGAGAATTCTTTTGTACCAATAAGATCTATCAAACGCCAAAGCATTTTTTATTCCATCTGTGTAGGTTGCACACTATCTATACTCCTGTAGTACTGTAATTCACTCTTTGAACAGATTTTACTTTTTACTTTCTGCATTTCTTATTTTATTCGTATTACCCATAATAATGTGCATATAAAAATAAGTTAAGTGTGTTTGTGCAACCTAACTAAAGTGAAATATGTGCAAATGCAGAAAGAATTACCAAAATAATTTTGAAAAACATAACGTTCTATTGAGTTAATATTGTATTACCTCACTCTGACATGTTTTTTCTTTCTTCCCTCTTTCACATTTAAGTACCCTTGTAATTTCATGGGGCCTACGTTGATGATGCAGAAAAATCTATGATGAAGTCAGGTTTTTTAGTAAATGATGCAATTTTTACCTTATTTTTTTGTCATCTTACATAATATATTTAGAGGGTCTTGAAATGAGGATGTGGAAATGTTTATACTAACTGTATCCCTTCAAAATAATCCAGGTTCCCTTCCAACTTTGTTTCCATATTAGAGACCCCTTTAATAAAATCTCTTTAATATTTCTATTTTATTTTATTTTATTTTTATTGCATTTTAGGTTTTGGGGTAATGTAAAGAACATGCAAGATTGTTGCATGTGTACATGCATGGCAGTGTAATTTGCTGCCTTCCTCCCCTTTATCTATATCTGGCATTTCTCTCCATGCTATCTCTCCCCAACTCCACATTCCCCACTTTTCCTCCCCATTTCCCCCCTGCAGACCTCAGTGTGTGATGCTCCCCTCTCTGTGTCCATGTTTTCTCATTGTTCAACACCAGCCTATGAGTAAGAACATGTGGTGTTTGATTTTCTGTTCTTGTGTCAGTTTGCTGAAAATGATGGTTTCCAGGTTCATTCATGTCCCTAAAAAGGACAGGAACTCATGGTTTTTGATTGCTGCATAATATTCCATGGTGTATATGTGCCACATTTTCCCTGTACAGTTGATCATAATGGCCAATTGGGTTGGTTCCAGATATTTGCTATTGTGAACTGTGCTGCAATGAACATTCGTGTACATGTGTCCTTATAGTATAATCATTTATAATCCTTTGAATATATACCCAGTAATGGAATTGCTGGGTCAAATGGAATTTCTATCTCTAGGTCCTTGAGAAATTCCCACACTGTCTTCCACAATGGTTGAACTAATTTACACTTTCACCAATAGCGTGAAATGCTCCTATTTCTCCATATCCTCTTCAGCATCTGTTGGCTCCAGATTTTTTAATGAAAGCCATTCTAACTGATGTGAGATGGTCTCTCAATGTAGTTTTGATTTGCATTTCTCTAATGACCAGTGATGATGAGCATTTTCTCATATGTTTGTTGTCCTCATATATGTCTTCTTTTGAACAGTGTCTGTTCATATCCTTTACCCACTTTTGAATGGGTTGTTTTTTCTTGTAAATCTTTTATTTCTTTGTAGATTCTGGATATCAGCCCTTTGTCAGATGGATAAACTGCAACAATTTTTTTCCCATTCCATTGGTTGCCAATTCACTCTAATGAGTGTTTCTTTTGCCTTGTAGAAGCTGTGGAGTTTGATTAGGTCCCATTTGTCTATTTTGGCTTTTGTTGCCAATGCTTTTGGAGTTTTAGTCATAAAGTCCTTGCCTACTCCTATGTCCTGAATGGTTTTGCCTAGATTTTTCTTCTGGGGTTTTATGGTGTTAGGTTTTATGTTTAAGTCTTTGATCCATCTGGAGTTAATTTTAGTGTAAGGTGTCAGGAAGGGGTCCAGTTTCTGCTTTCTTCACTTGGCTAGCCAGTTTTCCCAACACCATTTATTAAACAGTGAATCCTTTCCCCATTGCTTGTTTTTGTCAGGTTTGTCGAAGATCAGATGGTTGTAGTTATGTTGTGTTGCCTCCGAGGCTTCTGTTCTGTTTCATTGGTCTATATGTCTGTTTTAGTACCAGTACCATGCTGTTTTGATTACTGTATCCTTGTAGTATAGTTTGAAGTTTGATGGTGTGATGCCTCCAGCTTTGTTCTTTTTCTTAGAATTGACTTGGATATGCGGGCTCTCTTTTTGTTCTATATAAAGGTTAAAGTGTTGTTTTTTTTTTTTTTTTAGTTTTGTGAAGAAGGTCATTGGTAGCTTGATGGGGATAGCATTGAATCTGTAAATCACTTTGGTCAGTATGGCCATTTTTACGATATTATTTCTAACCATTAACATGGAATATTTCTTCATCTGTTTGTGTCCTCTTTAATATCTCTAAAGAAAATTGCTGCAAGACCCTGCTCTTGATTTTCTTTTTTAAATTTCATTTTATGTTCAGGGTACAAGTGCAGGTTTTGTCACATAGGCAAACTTGTGTCATGGGGGCTTGTGACACAAATTATTTTATCACCCAGGTATTAGGTCTTATACCTCAGAAGTTATATTTACTGATCAATTTTCAAGATAACAAACAACCCATTTTCTGAGTTTATGCCACCTATGAAGTTACTTTAAGATGCTCATGTGGAGATCTTTTTATTGAGACTTTACTTATTGCAGACACACCCTCCCATGCTGTCAAAAATACTTAATAGTAAAAAAGAAATTCTCGTGTCTTAATCAAGGGATCTCTATATCAACATTTTTTGTAAAATTTTATCAAATAATTCAGAAGTCATATTCTTATGTAATTTTTTCTGGATGCAGACATTATTATTCTATTAAATCAATTAAATACTCAACTTAGAACAATTTAGCAGTATGATGGTAAAACAATCCTCCATACTGAACTTAATATTTCCTTTTTTTTAAAAAAAAAAGACATTTATTCAGCCTCACGATCAGACTATTACATTTAGCAATCAACAGCATGGGTACAAAAAAAGAAAAAAGAAAAAATCTACATTAAAACCCTTTGTTGGAATGCTTTACACTTTCCACAGAACAGAAACTAAAATAACCTGTTATACAATTAGTCACAAATACAGTCCACGAGTTTTTTGCCCATACACATGAGTATTTGTCTAAATCATGTCTTCTTTGTAGCAGCTAGGCCCTGCCACCACTGTGCTTGGCTGAGTTCACAAATCTGTTGTAACCTGTAGCTTCCCTGTCACTTCTCTGGCTCTCCTCTCCTGCTAAGCTTTGTTTCCTAATTAAAATCTTCTGCCACTGCCATAGCTACTGCTGCTACTGGATCCGCCATAGCCACCTTGGTTTCGTGGTTTGGCAAAGTATTGGCCACCACCACCATAGGGGCCAGAGCTTCTGCCTCCAAATTTTCCTCCCTTCATGGGTCCAAAATTTGAAGACTGATTGTTGTAACTGCCAAAATCATTGTAGCTTCCACCACCTCCGAAATTGCCTCCATCATTACCAAATCCATTATAGCCATCCCCACTGCCACCATATCCACCACCACCACGGCTGCCACCAAAGCCACCACGACCACTGAAGTTTCCTCCACGACCAAAGTTGTCATTCCCACCGAAACCACCTCCACGACCACCACCAAAGTTTCCAGAACCACTTCGACCTCTTTGGCTGGATGAAGCACTAGCCATCTCTTGCTTTGACAGGGCTTTCCTAAATTCACAGTTGTGGCCATTCACAGTATGGTATTTCTGAATGACAATCTTATCCACGGAGTCATGGTCGTCAAAGGTTACAAAGGCAAAGCCCCTTTTCTTGCCACTGCCTCTGTCAGTCATGATTTCAATCACTTCAATTTTTCCATACTGTTCAAAATAATCTCTTAGGTGATGTTCTTCAGTGTCTTCTTTAATGCCACCAACGAATATTTTTTTCACAGTTAAGTGGGCACCTGGTCTTTGAGAATCTTCTCTTGAGACAGCTCTCTTTGGTTCCACAACTCTTCCATCCACTTTGTGTGGCCTTGCATTCATGGCTGCATCCACCTCCTCTACAGTTGCATACGTGACGAACCCAAAGCCCCTGGAGCGCTTGGTGTTTGGATCTCTCATTACCACACAGTCTGTGAGCGTTCCCTATTGCTCAAAATGGCTCCTCAGGCTCTCATCGGTTGTTTCAAAGCTCAACCCTCCAATGAAGAGCTTCCTCAGCTGTTCTGGCTCTTTAGGAGACTCTGACTTAGACATGATCGAAAGGAGAAGAGAGACTTTAACGATGCTCCTTCGGCAGCGTCCATGGGCGGAAAGGAGCTGAACTTAATATTTCATAAAAATTTAAAATAATTTAACTGTCTTCAAGGTCTCTTAAAACTGCACTGATCCATTTATATAAATATGTAAGAAAAAAATAAAGAAAGCCATCAGAAAACTAAACAAAAAAAATGTAAGATAATTTCAAGAGTGAGAGTGTTCTTGACTCACAGAAAAATCATAACTGAGGTAGAACATTGCTCTAAATATGACACTTTTAAGTTTATAAAAAGAAACTGGACAATTTTTTAACTGTTTAATGCTTAATCAATCAAATGAACATATTTATCTCAACCGCCAGAAACAAGCAACTAATATCTCTGAATACCATACAACTGCACTTTCAGCTCAATTGGAATCTGTTGCCTTGTTACACTCAGAAGAAGCAACAGAAAAATATTGACTCAATGCACAATAATCTTCATACTTTAAGGTTCACAATTTAGTACAGGTAAAACAATATATAGACTTACTTAATAACTATCTATCAGAACTATTTTTTTATGTTCTGCATATATTTAGGTCATATATGCAGAATGATACGTATTTTGTGGCCTTATGTGGGCCAGAAAAGATTAAAATATTAGACAAATAACACAGACAAAAATTTTAGTATTTTTTCTCTTATCTAAATATATATTCAGCTCACTGCCTCTAATTCATGACCTCATTTCAAATGAGTATTAAATATTAAAAGGAGTGTGTCTCCTAGATCATTTTGTGGCCTAATTTTTCTATAGAACTCTAGATAATTTGTGCAGAGCCTGGATTGTGGAGACTATGGTTTTGATACATTGAAGCCTACATATGTATTAGAAATCAGTTAAATAGAAATTTCAAACAAAGAATAGCATATATCTCTCCCAGGTATTATATTAGAATATTTCAAGCAAATATTTATATATTTTAGTTAAATAAAAAGTTCTTTGTCACCTTTCTAAATTGTAAATGTAACAGTATGTTCCAAATCTTTTATGAGTCTGGAAACCCCACCATAATATATGTAACTCTGGAATCTTGTAACTGGTGCAAATCTGGAAGAAACAGAAAGCAAGGAAAAGTAAACAGAGGTAATATACATTGGTCTGAGTGAAAATTTCAATTGGGTTTTATCTAATTTTATATAAATTTGTAAATCTGAAAGCACATCTGAGATAACTATGAGCTGTTTATGCTGAGCAGGACAGTTCTTGAACTTAGGGTGAATCTCAGAAGACAGGAAATGTAGATCAAATTTATTGTTCTTTTTCTCCCTTTCATCTTATGGTATTCTTAATATTGTAAGCCCCAAAGCATGTGCACAATAATGAAAACGTAAAGAAAGCAAGGCCGTGAGATGAACCAGGAACCAAAGATTCATTGTAAAGTTTATGCTCTTAGATCAGATGTGCAGAAAAGAAGAGGACTGTAAATGAAAGAAGTCATTGAAAAACCCAATTCTATTTTACATTACAGAATATGTTATATTAGAGAAAATAAAATTTGATGGAATTTATTTTGTCACTTTTGTAATAATATCTAATATTGAGTTGCATTATTTTATAAATAATATATTAATACAAATCTATGCATTCTGCCTAACACATTTTAAGTATAAATATACATCACAAAATAACATTATGCATTTTATTATAAAAACAATAATCAAAAGTATCATATACTGACCAGGAGCAGTGGTTAATGCCTGTCATCCAGGCACTTTGAGAGGGCGAGGCAGGTGGATCACGTGAGGCCAGAAATTCGAGGTCAGTCTTGCTAAAATGATGAAATCCGGTCTCTATTAAAAATACAAAAAAAAATAGCTGAGCTGGTGGTACACGCCTGTAACTTCAGGTATTTGGAAGTCTGAGGCATGAGGATTGCTTAAATCCAGGAGGCAGAGGTTGCAGTGAGCTGAGATTGCACCACTGCACTCCAGCCTGGGCAACAGAGTGAGACTCTGTCTCAAAAACTAGGTGTCATATTCCTTGTCAATTTTACCATAATCTGTGAATAGCATTCTAAAACATTCATCTGATCATTGACAGCATAAAGTGATTATGAGAATGTCAAATAGCCTGGCTTGTGAGGGAGAAGTCTTGTTTATTTAATGTAAATAATTGGAAACCTAAAAACACAGCTGGCATCGTCAGGAAAGGAAAATACAGTTCCAAGCTAAAAAAAAAATTCTATGAAAATTCTTTTTGAACAATTTACAAATAAAGAAACAAAACATTATGTCAAGTTTCAAATATTATTTAAAACCTAAAATGCATTTCCTACTTTCTATGAAATTTAACTTTACAGTAGGGTGCAGCTGGAAGCACACTGCTCACTAATCATGGACATTTTTAATATAAAGAAATTTTATTTTTAGCTTACTAGTGGAAAACATGGCAGAGGAAGTGTCATTGCAGAGATAGAAAAAAAAACACAGGAGGGACATTGATCACAAATAATGAGCAAAAAATATTTGTAAATCTTAAAATCCTGTCTGGCAGTACATTTTTCTGATTATGATAATCACAAAGACAGGAGCAAAATATAACACATTTTTGAGCTATCACAGCTATGAGACTGTTACAGTCATATAAACTGTGTCAAATATTGTAGTTAAAAAGTGGAGGGATTTGTTCTTTTTTTAGGAGGCCTGATTACAATCAGTCACCAGTCCTAACTCTCAGACATCCTTCTTCCTAAGTATAAAATGCAGAAACTTTAACCAAAAAATACTTTATGGCAAATTTAATATGTTATCATATTCACGGAAAGAGGAGTTTTTTTTTTAACTGTACCTTAGGTTCTGGGGTACATGTGCAGATAATGCAGCGTTGTTGCATAGGTGCATACATAACCCAGTGGTTTTCTGCCTCCATTCAGCCTTCATCTCTATCCAACATTTCTCCTCATGTTATCCCTCCCCACCCTCCCCACCCCTCACTGTTTCTCCCCAACCCCCACAACTGACCCCTGTATATGATGCTCCCTTCCCTGAGTCCATGTGTTCTCATTGTTCAACACCAGCCTGTGAGTGAGAACATGCAGCGTTTTGTTTTCTGTTCTTATGTCAGTTTGATGAGAATGATGGTTTCCAGATTCATCCAAGTCCCTGCAAAGGACATGAACTCATCATTTTCTGTGACTGCATAGTATTCCATGTTATATACGTGCCACATTTACTTTGGATTAAGAAACTCACTCAAATCCACACAACTACTTGGAAACTGAACAACTTGATTCTGAGTGTCGACTAAATAAATAATGAAATGAAGGTTTAAATAAAGATGTTCTTCAAAACCAAAGAAGATGAAGACACAACTTACCAGAAAGAGGAATTTTTTACTCTATACACTTCTTGAGATTTGGATGCCCTTGTGAGCCACAAATGGAATATTAATTTTTTCATTATTTTCTCTGTTTTCAACAAAGTCCTGATTTCATCCATTCTTTTGTTTTAAAGAAAAAGATAAATAAAGGATAGAGGACATTAAATTTACTGAGTTTACTTTACATTATTAACTTGTAAGTTTCAACAACTTCATTGGACCTCACATATTTTTGTAAACATGATTTTATTAAGCTAACTGCACTTTGAAACGTTTAGAGGTAGATGTATGGATACTAAATTTACATAATATTTTAATTAAAAAAAGCTTTGTCATTTTAGTTGCAAGTAACTTTTATATGACATCATTACCTAAATAATCTTAGAGCATTAGAAACATACAAAAATATTCCTAAACTTAACAAAAAGAGCATAATTATATTATTTTGATTACTCTGTTTTGTGTCATAAAAGATAAAAATTTTATAAATGCATAAAATAGTTTGTTGTGATAATTTCATAAATGAGAAATATTTAAATAAAATTTGAACTCAAATATATTACAATATTACAAATTTAACTCAAAAATTATAAACATTTATGTGCTTATAGTATTAATGTTATTTATATTTTATGTGGAAACATCTACTGATTAGTAATAATTCAGTTAAATATAAGAACACAATTGTGATAAAATTTCAAACGTCATTGAGAAAATCCTGTCTTTTCTCTCCAGCCACCTGAGTCTTGGACACTTCTGGTAATAAAGCTGAGAAACAGATCCCTACACAGCTGCATCTTGCATTGTTTCTGTGCATATAAATTGTGGTCCCTAAGCCCTGGTTATAAAGAGGAGATGCTGTCAGTTTATTATTTTCTAGGTCCATAATTGTCCTGCCACCTATAGAAGCAGAAGAGATGTGTCCTTGGTATTGCTAGAAGAGGGTCAACCAAAAGGAAAACTGAATTTACCTAATGTGAAACAACAGAGTAGGAATAACTGAGTTCCAAATGATTACATGTAAATTTACTTACTTATGGTAACCTTGCCCAGGCGAGTTGTCTGGTCTTAGTCCTTGTCAACAAAACAGAAGTTGAACAGTAACTTCTAGCTTTCCTTTCCATTTCCATGTTATATTTCCAAATGTATTCTTGCTTACTTAAGAGGCTCCTGGTGGTCTTCACACATGTTTTCCAGTGGTTTCTGCATTTCAGGGCTACAGGTATCCTATGTACCTCTTTTCTTGGTCATTAGGAAAATTCCCTTGCATCAGTTCTTTCTTCCAGAAAACAGAGCTTTGAGTTAGGATACCTAGCATAGAAAGCTAGGGGCAGTCATTTTTTAGCCCTGTGCCATTTATGAAAGTGCATTATGTTGGACAAAAAGGAAAGCTCCATTCACCAAGCACAGACTGCTAATATATATATATACTGTTCATAGCAAGATGACTTATTTTTATGTGGTCACCCAGGTTCCCTTTGTGGTGTGTTCTGACACTCTATCCCTAAGTCTTCCCTGAAGTTTATATTTATAGGAATGTTTTCTTTGCACAGTGAGTATTAGAGTGTGTAGAATAAAATGATTAGAGTATCCTTAGCAACTGACAAATTTTATTTCCTTCTGTGACTCCCAAAATCCACATCTTTTTATTACTGAATTTAATCTTTAACTTGAATGTAACTGCTGCATTTGTGGTATACAGTCTGAAGCTAAACTGGTGACTATTCTTCCAATGAGGCCATAAATCTTCACCTAAATCATCAGATCTAAGCATGTTTGTGTTCACTCTGCCACGCCTTCAACCTTCCAGCTTAGGTTCTCTAACAAATATCTGTTTGAATGCTGTTAGGGTCAGGGGATTCTCAAATTTATACTGCATTTAATTGCAATTATTTCTGCAGGCTTTAACCCAGTCCTATTTCTCACCAGCTGCCATTGCTATGACCTTATTTTAAATCCAGTCAATGTTTTTAGGTCTTGATTTGTTTGCACTCTTGGAAACTTTTCAACTGCCTCTTTATTATGTTTATGTCCAAGGCACAAATAAAATATACTGTCTATAAAAAATCGTACTCTTACAGAAAGTATTTATTAGAAATAAAGGTGAAATAGAGACAATTCAGATAAATAAAAACTGAGGCAAGCTGTTTCTATAGGCCAGACTTAATAAAAATACTAAAAGTGGGGGAGACCCGGCAAGATGGCGTCGTAGAAGCGACTCAGGATTGCAGCTCTCAGTGACGGCGCAGAGGGTGAGTCCTAGCCGCATTCTCGGATGGACTTTTCTAGCCCACAGAGCGTTGAAAGTCCCACAGGACGCTAGTAAAGTAAAACCGGCTAACGCAGCCCTCTGGCGCGGCCGCTTCGGCCGGCGCCACTTCGGCCGGCGCCGCAGCAGGACCCGGCACGGAACTCACTGGTCTGGGCGCCCTGTTAAACCAGCAATCTGAGAGTTTGAAGGGCAGATTGGCGCGTCCATCTGATTGAACGGGACTTGGACAGTGAGCCAGACCAAGAGTTTCCTGGGAGTTTCCTGGGAAGCGTGATCTGAGCCGGTGAAGTGGGCAGTGGCACGGGAGATCGCACGGATCCCAGTGCCCTATCGGCAGGCTCCTGGGGCGCCAGTGAGAGACTCGAACTTTAAGCTCGCGGAGAGGGAGGGAGAGAGAGAGAGGACGGACTCTGAGGCAGGGAGCTGGGTAATCGGGCTCAGCGAGTCCCACCCTCACAGGGACAAGCAGGGCAATGACTGGAGATGCTTGGCGCTGAGAGTTTTGCTGACGGCATCTAGGACGGTGCAGCCCGGTAAGGGAGGGGCGTCCACCACCGCTGACAGAATCTGCCCCTATTGAAGTACCGCCCAGGGCCGAAGCAGCCTGCTGTTGCCGAGGCAACCTGCCATAACAGAGAGACTCCCAGGAGACGTGAGCTCTCCACAGCAGAAGGGAGCCCAGCAGCAACAGGGCAGAACCGCGCTAGTGGGTCAGAGCCCCGGCAGGCAAATAGTGAATAGACTGCCACCTAGTGGGGCAGGACAGTGCAACAGATACTCATAAAGAAAGCCCCAACTCCCTGAAAACAGTGCATATAAGGGGGGGAAATAAAAGGGTGGTGTTTTATGAGTTCTATTACAGCAGACATAAACAACCTCCCAACAACACTGAATGAACAACGGAGCACACAGCTCAGCACTGGAGCTACTATAAAGCACAAACCGTCTCCTTAAGCAGCTCCCTGACCCCTGTATATCCAAAGAGTCACCGCAAAAAAAGGACTAATCAGACTGACATTTGGCGGGCATCATTCTGGAACAAAGACAGCAGAAGAAGAAACTGGTATCATCCCTCACTCTTCCACAGCTGCTACAGGTATACTCCAGACAAACAGGGCCTGCAGTGGACCTCAGAACTCATACAGCAGAGGGGCTAGACCACTAGAAGAAAAACTAAGTAACAGAAATACTTCATCATCAACAATCTCAGCATCCACACAGAGACCCAATTGAAAAATCAGCAACTACAAAGACGACAGGCGGATAAATCCATAAAGATGGGAAGAAACCAGCGCAAAAAGGAGGAAAACACCCGAAACTAAAACACCTCACCTCCTACAGAGGACCAAAACTCCTCACCAGCAAGGGAACAAAGATGGACGGAGAATGAGTGTGACGAAATGACGGAATCAGACTTCAGAAAGTGGATAATGAGAAACTTCATTGAGCTAAAAGAACATGTTCTAAATCAGTTCAAAGAAACTAAGAACCTTGAAAAAAGATTTGAAAAAAAATTCGAGGAATTGATAACAAGAATGGAAAACTTAGAGAGGAATATGAATGAATTGAAGGAGCTGAAAAACACAACACGAGAACTTCGTGAAGCATGCACAAGTTTCAACAGCCGAATTGACCAAGCAGAAGAAAGAATATTAGAAATTGAAGATCAACTCATTGAAATAAAACGTGAAACCAAGATTAAAGAAAAAAGCACAAAAAGGAATGAACAAAATCTCCAAGAAATGTGGGACTATGTGAAGAGACCCAACCTACGTTTGATAGGTGTACCAGAATGTGATCAAGAGAATGAATCTAAGCTGGAAAACACTCTTCAGGATATTATCCAGGAAAATTTCCCCAACCTAGCAAGACAGGTCAATACTCAACTCCAGGAAATACAGAGAACACCACAAAGATACTCCACAAGAAGAGCAACCCCAAGGCACATAATCGTCAGATTCACCAGGGTTGAAACGAAGGAGAAAATACTTAGGGCAGCCAGAGAGAAAGGTCAGGTCACCCACAAAGGGAAGCCCATCAGACTCACAGCAGATCTCTCGGCAGAGACTCTACAAGCCAGAAGAGAGTGGGGGCCAATATTCAACATCCTTAAAGAAAAGAGCTTTCAACCCAGAATTACATATCCAGCCAAACTGAACTTCATAAGTGAAGGAAAAATAAAATCCTTCACGAACAAGCAAGTACTCAGAGATTTTGTCACCACTAGGCCTGCTTTACAAGAGCTCCTGAAAGAGGCACTACACATAGAAAGAAACAACCAGTTCCAGCCATCCTAAAAGCATACCAAATGCTAAAGACCATCAACAAAATGAAGAATGTACATGAACCAATGGGCAAAACAGCCAGCTAGCATCAAAATGGCAGTATCAAATTCACACATAACAATATTAACCCTGAATGTAAATGGGCTAAATGCACCAATCAAAAGACACAGACTGGCAAATTGGATAAAAAACCAAAACCCATCAGTGTGCTGTATTCAGGAAACCCACCTCACACACAAAGATACACAAAGGCTCAAAATAAAAGGATGGAGGAAGATTTACCAAGCAAATGGAGAGCAAAAAAAAGCAGGAGTTGCAATTCTCATCTCTGATAAAATAGACTTTAAAGCAACAAAGATCAAAAGGGACAAAGAAGGTCACTACATAATGGTAAAAGGATCAATACAACAAGAAGAGCTAACGATTCTAAATATATATGGACCCAACGTAGGAGCACCCAGATATATAAGGCAAGTTCTTAATGACTTACAAAGAGACTTAGACTCCCACACAATAATAGTGGGAGACTTTAACACTCCACTGTCAATAGCAGACAGATCAACCAGACAGAAAATTAACAAGGATATCCAGGACTTGAACTCAGACCTGGAACAAGCAAACCTGTTAGACATTTACAGAACTCTCCACCCCAAATCCACAGAATATACATTCTTCTCAGCACCACATCACACCTACTCCAAAATTGACCACATAATTGGAAGTAAAGCACTCCTCAGCAAATGCAAAACAACGGAAATCATAAAAAACAGTCTCTCAGACCATAGTGCAATCAAGTTGGAACTCAGAATTCAGAAAATAACTCAGAACCGCACAGCTTCATGGAAACTGAACAACTGGCTCTTGAATGTTGATTGGATAAACAATGAAATGAAGGCAGAAATAAAAAAGTTCTTTGAAACCAACGAGAATGAAGACACAACGTACCAGAATCTCTGGGACACATTTAAAGCAGTCTGTAGAGGAAATATATATAGCAATAAGTGCCCACATGAGAAAAGTGGAGAGATCCAAAATTGACACCCTATCGTCAAAATTGAAAGAGCTAGAGGAGCAAGATCAAAAAAGCTCAAAACCTAGCCGAAGACAAGAAATAACTAAGATCAGAGCAGAACTGAAGGAGATAGAGACAAGAAAATCCCTTCAAAAAATCAACAAATCTAAGAGCTGGTTTTTTGAAAAGATCAACAAAATAGACAGACCACTAGCCAGACTGATAAAAAAGAAAAGAGAGAACAACCAAATAGATGCAATAAAAAACGATAAAGGGGAAATCACCACAGATTCCACAGAAATTCAAACCATCATCAGAGAATACTACAAACAACTCTATGCACACAAACTAGTAAATCAGGAAGAAATGGATAAATTCCTGGATACCTGTGTCCTCCCAAGCCTAAACCAGGAGGAAGCTGAAACTATGAATAGACCAATAACAAGGTCAGAAGTTGAGGCAGCAATTAAGAGCCTACCACACAAAAAAAGCCCAGGTCCATATGGGTTCACAGCTGAATTCTACCAGACACACAAAGAGGATCTGGTACCATTCCTTCTGAAACTATTCCAAATAATCCAAAAAGAGGGAACCCTTCCCAAATCATTTTATGAGACCAACATCATCCTGATACCAAAACCTGGCAGAGACTCAACAAGAAAAGAAAACTTCAGGCCAATATCCATGATGAACATAGATGCAAAAATCTTCAATAAAATACTGGCAAATCGATTGCAACAGCACATTAAAAAACTTATCCATCATGATCAAGTAGGATTCATCCCGGGCATGCAAGGCTGGTTCAACATACGCAAGTCTATAAATGTAATTCGCCACATAAACAGAAGCAAAAACAAAAACCACATGATTATCTCAATTGACGCAGAGAAGGCATTTGACAAAATTCAACAGCCCTTTATGCTAAAAACCCTCAATAAACTTGGTATTGATGGAACATATCTCAAAGTAATAAAAGCTATTTACGACAAACCAACAGCCAATATCATACTTAATGGGCAAAAACTGGAAGCATTCCCCTTGAAATCCGGCACTAGACAAGGATGCCCTCTCTCACCACTTCTATTCAACATAGTACTGGAAGTTCTAGCCAGAGCAATCAGGCAAGAAAAAGAAATAAAGGGTATTCAAATAGGAAAGGTGGAAGCCAAACTGTCTCTATTTGCAGACGACATGATAGTATACCTAGAAGACCCCATCACCTCAGCCCAAAAGCTCCTGCAACTGATAAGCAACTTCAGCAAAGTCTCAGGATATAAAATCAATGTGCAAAAATCACAAGCATTCCTATACACCAATAACAGACTTAAAGAGAACCAAATTAAGAACGAATTGCCATTCACAATCGCTACAAAGAAAATAAAATACCTAGGAATACAACTCACTAGGAATGTAAGGGACCTCTTTAAGGAAAACTACAAACACCTGCTCCACGAAATAAGAGAGGACACAAACAGATGGAGAAACATTCCATGTTCGTGGTTAGGAAGAATCAATATTGTGAAAATGGCTATACTGCCCAAAGTAATTTACACATTCAATGCTATCCCCATCAAACTACCATTGAATTTCTTCATAGAACTGGAAAAAACCACCATGAATTTCATATGGAACCAAAAAAGAGCCCGCATGGCCAAGTCAATTCTAAGCAAAAAGAACACAGCGGGAGGCATCACGCTACCAGACTTCAAACTATACTACAAGGCTACAGTAATCAAAACAGCATGGTACTGGTACCAAAAAAGAGATATAGACCAATGGAACAGAACAGAAACATCGGAGGCAACACAACATATCTACAACCATATCATCTTTGATAAACCAGACAAAAACAGGCAATGGGGAAAGGATTCCCTATTTAATAAATGGTGTTGGGAAAACTGTCTAGCCATGTGCAGAAAGCAGAAACTGGACCCCTTCCTGACACCTTACACTAAAATTAACTCCAGATGGATTAAAGACGTAAATGTAAGACCTGACACCATAAAAACCCTAGAAGAAAATCTAGGCAAAACCATTCAGGACATAGGAGTAGGCAAGGACTTCATGAACAAAACACCAAAAGCATTGGCAACAAAAGCCAAAAGAGATAAATGGGACCTAATCAAACTCCACAGCTTCTGCACGGCAAAAGAAACGGTCACTAGAGTGAATTGACAACCATCAGAATGGGAACAAATCTTTGCAGTTTACGCATCTGACAAAGGGCTGATATCCAGAATTTACAAAGAACTCAAACAGATTTACAGAAAAAAAAACAAACAAGCCCATTCAAAAATGGGCAAAGGATATGAACAGACACTTTACAAAAGAAGACATACATGAGGCCAACAAACATGAAAAAGTGCTCATCATCATTGGTCATTAGAGAGATGCAAATCAAAACCACATTGAGATATCATCTCACACCAGTTAGAATGGCGATCATTAAAAAATCTGGAGACAGCAGATGCTGGAGAGGATGTGGAGAAATAGGAACACTCTTACACTGTTGGTGGGAGTGTAAGTTAGTTCAACCATTGTGGAAGACAGTGTGGCGATTCCTCAGGGACCTAGAAATAGAAATTCCATTTGACCCAGCAATCCCATTACTGGGTATATATTCAAAGGAATATAAATCATTCTACTATAAGGACACATGCACACGAATGTTCATTGCAGCACTGTTTACAATAGCAAAGACCTGGAACCAACCCAAATGCCCATCGATGATAGACTGGACTGGGAAAATGTGGCACATATACACCATGGAATATTATGCAGCAATCAGAAATGATGAGTTTGTGTCCTTTGTACGGACATGGATGAATCTGGAGAACATCATTCTCAGCAAACTGACACAAGAACAGAAAAAGAAATACCGCATATACTCACTCATAGGCGGGTGAGAAAAATGAGAACACATGGACACAGAGAGGCGGTCTACTATACACTGGGGACTGTTGGGGGAAGTGGGGGAGGGACAGCGGGGGGGGCTGGGGGGATAGCCTGGGGATGAATACCAAGTGTGGGTGAGGGGGAGGAAGGCAGCAAAACACACTGCCATGTGTGTACCTATGCAACTATCTTGCACGTTCTGCACATGTACCCCAAAACCTATAATGCAATAAAAATTTAAAAAAAAAAAATACTAAAAGTGATTTTTGCCAGGCACGGTGGCTCATGACTGTAATCCCAGCACTTTGGGCAGCTGAGGTGAATGGATCACCTGAGGTCAGGAGTTCAAGACCAGCCTGACCAACTGGAGAAACCCTGTCTCTACTAAAAATACAAAATTAGCTGGTCATGGTAGCATATAACTGTAATGCCAGGTACTTGGGAGAATGAGGCAGGAGAATCTCTTCAACCCAGGAGGTGGGAGGTGTGCTGAGCCAAGATCATGCCATTGCACTCCAGACAGGGAAACAATAGCAAAAGTCTGTCAAAAAAAAGAAAGAAAGAAGAAAGAAAGAAAGAAAGGAAGAAAGAAAGAAAGAAAAGAAAAAATTTAGCTAGGTGTTGTAGTCATGCCTGTAAATCCAGCATTGTGGAAATTCAAGGTTGGAGAATCCTTTGAGGCCAGAAGTTTAAGATAAACTTGGCAACATAGAAAGACTACATATATACCAAAAAATAACAAAATTAGCTAGGCATAGTGCCATGAACCTGTAGTCCTAGTTACTCAGGAGGTTGAGGTGAGAAAATTGCTTAAGCCCTGCAGTTTGAGGATGCAGTGAATTATAATTTTGACACTGCATTCCAGGCTAAGAAACAGATAATATCTTTTCTCTTTAAAATAAAAATAGGAGATTTCCAAGATGGTGCGGTAGGAACAACTCGGGATTGCAGCTCTCAGTAAAGGCACAGAGGGTGAGTCCCAGCCACATTTTCAGATGAACCTTTTTTGCCCACAGAAAGGGGAAATTCCCAGGTGCAGGGGAAAAGTGGAACACCAGCTCAGCTTGCACGGCTAACCATCGCCGTGGTGCAGCAGCAACCCGCACAAAGCTCACTGGTCTGGCTGCCCTGTTAAACCAGCAGTCTGAGATTTGGGAGGGCAGATTACCATATCCATTTGATTGAGCGGGACTTGGACAATGAGCCAGACTGAGAGATTCCTGGGAAGCGTTATTTGAGCCAGTGCAGTGGGCCACAGCACAGGAAATCACACAGATTTTGGTGCCCTGTAAGCAGGCGACTGAGGCACCTGTGAGAGAGTCAACCATTCAACTTTAAAAACAAAGAGAAAGAGAGAGAGAGAGAAGGGACTCTGAGGCAGGGAGCAGGGAGATCAGGCTCAGCGGGTCCCACCCACACAGGGACAAACAAAACAATGATTCAAAACCCTCAGGGTTGGGAGTTCTACTGCAGGATCAGCTGAATCCAGGATGGTGCAGTTCAGTGGGGGATGGGCATCCACCACTACGGTTGCATACTGCCTCTACTGAGGTTTATGCCCACTGTAGAAGCAGTCTCCCATCATAACAGAGAGACTCCACCAACAGGGTGGAGCCCAACACAATGGGGTGAAACCCTGTGGCAGTATGGTGGAGCCCCATGGCAGCAGAGTGGAGCCTTGGCAGGCAAATAGTGACTACACTGCCTCCTAGCTGGGTAAAACAGTGCAACGGACACTCATAAAGAAAGCCCCAACTCCCTAAGACAGAGCATCTGAGGGAAAAAAAAGGGGGTTTATAAGTTTTGCTTCAGAGACCTAAACACAACCGTCCAACAACCCTGAATGTACAACAGAGCTCACAGCTCAGCACTGGAGCTCCTATAAAGTACAGACCATCTCCTCAAGCAGCTCCCTGACCCCTGTATATCCAAAGAGTCACCTAAAAAAGGACTAATCAGACTGACATTGGGCGGGCATCATTCTGGGACAAAGATAGCAGAAGAAGAATCTGGTAGCATCCCTCACAATTCTGCAGCTGCTTCAGGTGTACCCAAGACAAGCAGGGCCTGGAGTGGACCTCAGCAGTTGTACAGCAGAGGGGCTAGACTGTTAGAATGAAAACAAACTAACAGAAATACTTCATCATCAACAATCTGGGCGTCCACTCAGAGACCCAATCAAAAAATAAGCAACTACTAAGACAACAGGTGGATAAATCCACAAAGATGGGAAGAAACCAGCGCAAAAAAAGGAAAACACCCGAAACCAAAACACCTCACCTCCTACAAAGGACGAAAACTCCTCACCAGCAAGGGAACAAAACTGGACAGAAAATGAGTGTGATGAAATAACAGAATCAGACTTCAGAAGGTGGATAATGAGAAACTTCAATGAGCTAAAACAACACGTTCTAAATCAATGCAAAGACACTAAGAACCTTGAAAAAATATAATAAAAAAGATTCGAGGAAATGATAACAAGAATGGACAACGTAGAGAGGAATATAAATGAATTGAAGGAGCTGAAAAACACAGCACGAGAACTTCACAAAGCATGGACAAGTTTCAACAGCCGAATTGACCAAGCAAAAGAAGGAATATCAGAAGTCGAAGATCAACTCAATGAAATAAAATGAGAAACCAACATTAGAGAGAAAAGCACCAAAAGGAATGAACAAAGTCTCCAAGAAATGTGGGACTATGTGAAGAGACCTAACCTACGTTTGATAGGTGTATCTGAATGTGATGAAGAGAATGAATCCAAGCTGGAAAACACTCTTCAGGATATTATCCAGGAAAGTTTCCCCAACCTAGCAAGGCAGGTCAATACTCAACTTCAGGAAATACAGAGAACACCACAAAGCTATTCCACAAAAAGAGCAACCCCAAGGCACATAATTATCAGATTCATAAGGGTTGAAATGAAGAAGAAAATACCAAGGGCAGCCAGAGAGAAAGGTCAGGACACCCACAAAGGGAGGCCCATCACACTCAGAGCAGATCTCTCAGCAGAAACTCTACAAGCCAGAAGAAAGTGCGGGCCAATATTCAACATCCTTAAAGAAAAGAACTTTCAACCCAGAATTTCATATCCAGCCAAACTGAGCTTCATAAGTGAAGAAAAAATAAAATCATTTGCCAACAAGCAAGTACTCAGAGATTTTTTCACCACCAGGCCTGCTTAACAAGAATTCCTGAAAGAAGCACTACACATAGAAAGGAACAACCAGTACCAGAGATTCCAAAAACATACCAAATGCTAAAGAGCATCAACAAAACGAAGAATCTGCATCAACCAATGGGCAAACAAGCCAGCTAGCATCAAAATAGCAGTATCAAACTCACACATAACAATATTAACCCTAAATGTAAATGGGCTAAATACACCAATAAAAAGATATAGACTGGCAAATTGGATAAAAAACCAAAACCCATCGGTGTGCTGTCTGCAGGAAACACATCTTACATGCAAGGATACACAAAGGCTCAAAATAAAGAGATG
The DNA here is from genome assembly GCA_031835075.1 of Saguinus oedipus. NCBI lineage: Eukaryota > Metazoa > Chordata > Mammalia > Primates > Cebidae > Saguinus > Saguinus oedipus. Next base: position 422,141 of record JASSZA010000042.1, read on the forward strand.
AAGGAAGATTCACCAAGCAAATGAAGAGCATAAAAAAGCAAAAGTTGCAATTCTCATCTCTGATAAAATAGACTTTAAAGCAACAAAGATCAAAAGAGAAAAAGAAGGTCATTACATAATGGTAAAAGGATCGATACAACAAGAAGAGCTAACGATCCTAAATATATATGGACCCAATAAAGGAGCACCTAGATATATAAGGCAAGTTCTCAGCTACTTACAAAGAGACTTAGCCTCCCAAACAATAATAGTGGGAAATTTTAACCCTCCACTCTCAATATTAGATCAACCAGACAGAAAATTAACAAGGATATCCAGGGCTTAAACTCAGACCTGGAACAAGCAAACATGGTAGACATTTACAGAACTCTCCACCCCACCAAAAAAAATCCATAAATCCAAGAGCTGATTTATCGAAAAGATCAATAAAATAGATAGATGCCACTAGCCAGACTAATAAAAAAAAAGAAAAGAGAGGGAGATCTTCCAAGATCATACCATAGAAACAACTCAGGACTGCAGCTCTCAGTGAAGGTACAGAGGGTGAGTCCTAGCCGCATTCCAAAACCAAAACACCTCACCTCCTACAAAGAACCAAAACTCCTCACCAGCAAGGGAAGAAAGCTGGACAGAGAATGAGTGTGACGAAATAACGGAATCAAGCTTCAGAAAGTGGATAAAGAGAAATTTCAGTGAGCTAAAAGAACATGTTCTAAATCAATGCAAAGAAACTAAGAACCTTGAAAAAAGATTTGAAAAAAGATTCGAGGAAATGATAACAAGAATGGACAACTTAGAGAGGAATACGAATGAATTGAAGGAGCTGAAAAACACAACACGAGAACTTCGTGAAGCATGCACAAGTTTCAACAGCCGAATTGACCAAGCAGAAGAAAGAATATCAGAAGTCGAAGATCAACTCAATGAAATAAGATGATAAACCAAGATTAGAGAAAAAAGCGCAAAAAGGAATGAACAAAATCTCCAATAAATGTGGGCTTATGAGAAGAGACCCAACCTACGTTTGATAGGTGTACCAAAATGTGATGGAGACAATGAATCCAAGCTGGAAAATACTCTTCAAGATATTATCCAGGAAAATTTCCCCAACCTAGCAAGACAGGTCAATACTCAACTCCAGGAAATACAGAGGACACCACAAAGATACTCCACAAAAAGAGCAACCACAAGGCACATAATCGTCAGATACACCAGAGTTGAAATGAAGGAGAAAATACTAAGGGCAGCCAGAGAGAAAGATCGGGTCACCCACAAAGGCAAGCCGATCAGACTCACAGCAGATCTCGTGGCAGAGACTCTACAAGACAGAAGAGAGTTGGGGCCAATATTTAACATCCTTAAAGAAAAGAACTTTCAACCCAGAATTTAATCTCCAGCCAAACTGAGCTTCATAAGTGAAGGAAAAATAAAATCCTTCACGAACAAGCAAGTACTCAGAGATTTTGTCACGAATCAAAAGACACAGACTGGCAAATTAAATAAAAAGCCAAAACCCATCAGTGTTCTGTATCCAGAAAACCCACCTCACACGCAAGGATACACAAAGGCTCAAAATAAAAAGATGGAGAAAGATTTACCAAGCAAATGGAGAGCAAAAAAAAGCAGAAGTTGCAATCATCGTCTCTGATAAAATAGACTTGAAAGCAACAAAGATCAAAAGAGACAAAGAAGGTCATTACATAATGGTAAAACAATTGATACAACCAGAAAAGCAAATGATTCTAAATATATATGGACCCAATGCAGGAGCACCCAGATATATAAGGCAAGTTCTTAATGACCTACAAAAAGACTTAGACTCCCACACAATAATAGTGGGAGACTTTAACACTCCACTCTCAATATCAGACAGATCAACCAGACAGAAAATTAACAAGGATATCCGGGACTTAAACTCAGACCTGGAACAAGTAAACTTGACAGACATATACAGAACTCTCAACCCCAAATCCACAGAACATACATTCTTCTCAGCACCACATCACACCTACTCCAAAATTGACCACATAATTGGAAGTAAAGCACTCCTCAGCAAATGCAAAACAACTGAACTCATAACAAACAGTCTCTCAGACCATAGTGCAATCAAGTTGAAACTCAGAATTCAGAAACTAACTCAGAACCGCACAGCTTCATGGAAAGGGAAACTGACTAACTGGCTCTTGAATGTTGATTCGATAAAAAATGAAATGAGGGCAGAAATGAAGAAGTTCTTTGAAACCAAAGAGAACAAAGACACAATGTACCAGAATCTCTGGGACACATTTAAAGCAGTCTGTAGAGGAAAATATATAGCAATAAGTGCCCACATGAGAAGAGTGGAGGGATCCAAAATGGACACCCTATCGTCAAAATCGAAACAGCTAGAGGAGCAAGATCAAAAAAGCTCAAATTCTAGCCAAAGACAAAAAATAACTAAGATCAGAGCATAACTGAAGGAGATAGAGACAAGAAAAACCCTTCAAAAAAATTAATAAATCCAAGAGCTGGTTTTTCAAAAAGATCAACAAAATAGACCACTAGACAGACTGATAAAAAAGAAAAGAGAGAACAACCAAATAGATGCAATAAAAAAACGATAATGTGGAAATCACCACAGATTCCAAAGAAATTCAAACCATCATCAGAGAATACTACAAACAACTCTAGGCACATAAACTAGTAAACCAGGAGGAAATTGATAAATTCCAGGACACCTGTGTTCTCCCAAGACTAAACCACGAGGAATCCGAAACTGAATGGACCAATAAAAAGATCTGAAGTTGAGGGAGCAATTAAGAGCTTATCACACACACAAAAGAAGCCCAGGTCCAGATGGGTTCACAGCCGAATTCTACCAGACACACAAAGAGGAGCTGATATCATTTCTTCTGAAACTATTCCAAATAATTCATAAAGAGAGAATCCTTCCCAAATCATTTTATGAGACCAACATCATCCTGATACCAAAACCCAGCAGAGACTCAACAAGAAAAGAAAACTTCAGGCCAATATCCATGATGAACATAGATGCAAAAATCATCAATAAAATACTGGCAAACCGATTGCAACAGCACATTAAAAAACTTATCCATCATGAACAAGTAGGATTCATCCCGGGCATGCAAGGCTGGTTCAACATACGCAAGTCTATAAACGTCATTCGCCACATTAACAGAACCAAAAACAAAAACCACATGATTATCTCTATTGATGCAGATAAGGCATTTTACAAAATTCAACAGACCTTTTATGCTAAAAACCCTGAATAAACTTGGTATTGATGGAACATATCTCAAAGTAATAAACGCTATTTACGACAAACTAACAGCCAATATCATACTTAATGGGCAAAAACAGAAAGCATTCCCCTTGAAATCCAGCACTACAGATGGATGCCCTCTCTCACCGCTCCTACTCAACATAGTACTGGAAGTTCTAGCCAGAGCAATCAGGCAAGAAAAATAAATAAAGAGTATTCAAATAGGAAAGGTGGAAGCCAAACTGTCTCTATTTGCAGATGACATGATAGTATACCTAGACGACCCCATTACCTCAGCCCAAAAACTCCTGAAACTAATAAGCAACTTCAGCAAAGTCTCAGGATATAAAATCAATGTGCAAAAATCACAAGCATTCCTATACACCAATAACAGACTTAAAGAGAACCAAATCAAGAACGAACTGCCATTCACAATTGCTACAAAGAAAATAAAATACCTAAGAATATAACTCACAAGGAACATAAGGGACCTCTTTAAGGAAAACTACAAACCACTGCTCAACGAAATAAGAGAGGACACAAACAGATGGAGAAACATTCCATGTTCGTGGTTAGGAAGAATCAATATCATGAAAATGGCTATACTGCCCAAAGTAATTTACACAATCAATGCTATCCCCATCAAACTACAATTGAATTTCTTCACAGAACTGGAAAATACCACCATGAACTTCATATGGAACCAAAAGAGAGCCCGCATAGCCAAGTCAATTCTAAGCAAAAAGAACACAGCGGGAGGCATCACACTACCAGACCTCAAACTATACTACAAGGCTACAGTAATCAAAACAGCATGGTACTGGTACCAAAACAGAGATATAGACCAATGGAACAGAACAGAGGCCTCGAAGGCAACACAACATATCTACAACCATACAATCTTTGCTAAACCAGACAAAAATAAGCAATGGAGAAAGGATTCCCTGTTTAATAAATGTTTTTGGGAAAACTGGTTAGCCATGTGCAGAAAGCAGAAACTGGACCCCTTCCTGACACCTTACACTAAAATTAACTCCAGATGGATTAAAGACTTAAACATAAGACCTGGCACCATAAAAACCCTAGAAGCAAATCTAGGCAAAACCATTTAGGACATAGAAGTAGGCAAGGACTTCATGACCAAAACACGAAAAGCATTGGCAACAAAAGCCAAAATAGACAAATGGGACCTAATCAACCTGCACAGCTTCTGCATGGCAAAAGAAACAGTCACTAGAGTGAATCCGCAACAAACAGAATGGGAAAAAAATCTTTGCAGTTTACCCATCTGACAAAGGGCTGATATCTAGAATTTACAAAAAAAACTCAAACAGATTTACAGAAAAAAGAAAATACAAACAAGCCTATTCAAAAATGGGCAAAGATTATGAACAGACACTTTACAAAAGAAGACATACATGAGGCCAACAAACATATGTAAAAGTGCTCATCATCACTGGTCATTAGAGAGATGCAAATCAAAACCACATTGAGATACCATCTCACGCCGGTTAGAATGGTGATCATTAAAAAATCTGGAGACCACAGATGCTGGAGAGGATGAGGAGAAATAGGAACACTCTTACACTGTTGGTGGGAGTGTAAATTAGTTCAACCATTGTGGAAGACAGTGTGGCGATTCCTCAAGGACCTAGAAATAGAAAATCCATTTGACCCAGCAATCCCATTACTGGGTATATATCCAAAGGACTATAAATGATTCTACTATAAGGACACATGCAGATGAATGTTCATTGCAGCACTGTTTACAATAGCAAAGACCTGGAACCAACCAAAATGCCCATCGATGATAGACTGGACTGGGAAAATGTGGCACAGATACACCGTGGAATATTATGCAGCAATCAAAAATGACGAGTTTATGTCCTTTGTAAGGACATGGATGAATCTGGAGAATATCATTCTCAGCAAACTGACACAAGAACAGAAAAGAAAATACCAAATTTTCTCACTCATAGGCGGGTGAGAGAAAGCAGAACACAAGGACACAGGGAGGGGGGTACTACATACGGGGGTGTATTGGGGGAATAAGGGAGGGACAGTGGGGGGGGATTGGGGATGGATAGCCTGGGTAGAAAAGCCAAATGTGGGTTAAGGGGAGGAAGGCAGCAAAACACACTGCCATGAGTGCACCTAAGCAACTATCTTGTATGTTCTGCACATGTACCCCAAAACCTAAAATGCAATAAAAATTATAAATAAATAAATAAATAAAATAAAAATAAAAATAAAAAATAAAGCACACACATGCATTATTTAAGCTGAAAGTAAATGAGCCCAAATATAAATTTAAATGCACAAAAGAACAAAGAGAACTGGTAAATTTTATCATATAATTATAAGACATTATAAGGGCTTTTAAAAATCTTAACTGATTTTTAAGCAACTATATAAAAATGCATATTCTTGGGAGCTATAACATATGAAAATTTAATGTATTTTACCATAACAACACAGATGATATTGGTGATGGCAAAGTCTTATTGGGCTAAGAAGACATTTCAAGATAATAAATTAAATCCAAAAATAAAAGAAGCCAAAGATGGAAATAAGAATTTTAATATTACAAACTTATAGATATACAATTTCTTTATTTTTTATTTCAGCTTACTTGAAAAAACTTGCATTAAGAAATAACTATAAAAATGTTTTTAAGTGTGTAACTTATATAGATAAGTATGACACTATTACTAAAATAATGGGGAAATGGAATAAAACTATATAGGATTGACATTCCTGTAAAAAGTCAAAAAAGAAAAATTATCAAACAAATTAAAATAGGTGAAAAATATTCACTTAGGGCAAAAAACATTAAAAGTGGAATAAAGAATAACATATATGGGACAAACACAGAAACAAAAGTAAAGCAGCAGTTGTAAGTTCAAACATATCGATTCTAGCATTAAATATAAGTATTAAACAATGAAATCAAAAGACAGAGACTATTCACTGGATTTTAAGACAGCAGCAGCAAAGACTGAGATTTCTACTACAAACTACAAAAGTTTTTGATCCCAAAGAAAGGATAAAAGAGGAATAAGCATTTGCAAACAGCTATTATAAGAAGTCTATAGTGACTACATAATAAGTAGCTTGAATTGTGGAAGAATGTGGCTAAACAGAAGTTTACATTGATTTTCCTCTCCTCAGAGACACCAAGTTTGACCATTAGCTATAAAAGCAACTTTAGCTAGGCATTGTGCTATGCACCTGTAGTCCTAGTTACTCAGGACTACGTGAGCCATCACAGTATTTTGTTTTAACATCTTATTACTAAAAAAGACACTAAAGAAAGTAGAAAATACTCTCTTGAATTGCCAACATCACCCCTCCCTTATTACCTGGAAGTGGCCATGTGGCTTAAAGAGAGAATCTGTTCATTGTGAAAGGGAGAGTGAAGTTATTGTGGGACTTTGCATTGGAGCTCAGTGCTGCTAACACTAGACAAAACTTAGTTGATGCTGATGGAAGGAGCATTGGCACTAACCTTAGCCAGAGGGAAATTGCCCATCTCAGCAGTCAGAACTTGAGTTTCAGCAAGACTCACAATCATGGGCTAAGTGGCCTGAGGTCCTAAATAAACTTGAAATGTTGTCAAGCCTCCCAAGACTGCAACTTGAAATGTTGTCAAGGCTCCCAAGACTGCAACTCCTAGGCAAGTTTTACTGTTGTGCTGGGCTCAAAGCAAATGGACTTGGGTGTCATGTGGCTTGTAAGACATCAGGTGGGGCAACTAAAGAAGTGCTCTGATTACAGCACACTCAACCCCACACAGTGTAGCTCACAGCTCCAAAAGAGCACCCTTTTTTCTGACTTAGGAGAGAGGAGAAAAAAATAAAAAGGACTTTGTCTCACAACTTAAATACCATCTCAGCCAAAGTAGAGGAGGAAACTGAACAAAGTTATGAGACCTTCATTACAGGTTCCAGTTTGCAGACAACATTTCTACATACACCCTAGGCCCAAAACAAACCTATTGCCTTGAAGAAAATCAACCAGTCCAGGCAGTATTTATCACCTGTTGACTACAGAGCTCCTGGACCCTGAATAATTAGTAGCAGTAATCAGGTAGAACACATTATGGGCCTTGAGAGAGACACAGATATATGGGCTTTTGATGTAATCCAGCATATTCACAGCTTGAGAAAAAGAAAGGGAAGAATAAAAGAAATTTTGTATTGCAGCTTAGGTACCAAGTCAGCCACAGGGAGGGAGAATACCAAGCAACCTCTCAAGATTCCTGATTCCAGGCTTTGGTCATTGAACAGCATTTTGGGACATAAGTTGAGGCAGAGGAAAGCCCAATGCTTTGAAGAGTGAGTCCCAGGCCTGGAAGCATTCACCACAAGCTGACTTAAGAACTCTTGATCCATAAGTGAATATTGGCAGTACTCCCATGGGCCTGTGGTAATGGTGAATACAGGGAATGACTTCTCTGCCTAGAGAAAAGGGAGAGAAGAGTGAAGATAATTTTGCCCTGTAGCTTCAGTGTCAGCTTAGCCATAATATAATAGAGCAACAGTAGAATTCAAAGGTTTCTGACCCAAGGTATGCCTTCCAGAAAGCATCTCTGGAAACACCTGGAATATAGAGAGGCTTTCCACCCTGAAGGGAAAAGCACAAAATTGGGTGCTTTTACCACCTGCTTATTGTACTATGGCCATGAGCAACATAGGCAGTAGCCAGGTATTGGTTACAACAGGCCTTGGGTCAGGCCCAATGCTGTGCTGGCTTCAGTCTGACCCAGCACAGTACCAGTGATGGTGGTCACAGGGGTGCTTGTGATATCACACCCCAAGCTCCAGGAAACATAACAGGGAGAGATAGTTTATTTGTTTTAGAGAAAGTCTTTGAATCTTATCCAAAACCATCAAAGTAGTACCTCTGTGAGTCTGCAAGAATTACAGCATTACTGGGCTTGAGATTCCCCCAATGCAGATATGGCTGCAGTGATAAGAAACAGATCACAACACTGATCTCCCTTTGAATACCTAAAAAGTCTTTCCAAGGAAGACAGATACAAACAAGTTCAGACTGCAAAGACTAAATAAATACTTAATTTATCAAAACTTAGATGATGACAAACATCCACAAATGTCAAGACCAGCAAGAAAAACAACCACAAGAGACCAGACAAATAAGGCACCAGAGAATAAGAAATATAGGATTTTCAGACTGAGTATTCGAAATACCTATTTTGAGAAAACTCAGAAAAATTTCAGATAACAGAGAGAAATAATTTAGAATTCTGTCAGATAAACTTAAAAAAATTAAAATAGCTGAAAAGAATCAAGCGTAAATTATGGAGCTGAAAAATTCAATTGGTGTACTAAAGAATACATCAGCGTCTCTTAATAGCAGAATGGAGCAAGTGGAAGAAAAAATTAGAGAGCTTTACAACAGGCTATTTGAAAATAAACCACCAGGGGAAAACAAGAAAAATAATTAAAAAGAATCAATTATGCTTCCATCATATAGAAAATAGTCTCAAAAGGGTAAATGTGAGTTATTTTTCTTTTTTTATTGCATTTTAGGTTTTGGGGTACATGTGAAGAACATGCAAAATAGTTGCATAGGTACACACATGGCAGTGTGATTTGCTGCCTTCCTCCCCTTCACCCACATCTGGCATTTCTCCCCATGCTATCTCTCCCCAACTCCCCACCCCCTGCTGTCCCTCCCCTATTCCCCCCAACAGACCCCAGAGTGTAGTGCTCCCCTCCCTGTGTCCATGTGTTATCATTTTTCAACACCCACCTATGAGTGAGAACATGCAGTGTTTAATTTTCTGCTCTTGTGTCAGTTTGCTGAGAAAGATGTTCTCCAGGTTCATTGATTTCCCTATAAAGGACACAAACTCATCGTTTTTGATTGCTGCATAATATTCCATGGTGTATATGTGCCACATTTTCCCTGTCCAGTCTATCTATAATCTATGGGCATTTGCATTGATTCCAGGTCTTTTCTATTGTAAACAGTGCTGCAATGAACATTCATGTGCATCTGTCCTTATAGTAGAACAATTTATAGTACTTTAGATATATACCCAGTAATGGGATTACTGGATCAAATGGAATTTCTATTTCTAGGTCCTTGAGGACTCGCCACACTGTGTTCCACAATGGTTGAACTAATTTACACTCCCACCAGAAGTGTAAAAGTGTTCCTATTTCTTAACATCCTCTCCAGCATCTGTTGGCTCCAGATTTTTTAATGATCGCCATTCTAACTGGCGTGAGATGGTATCTCAATGTAGTCTTGGTTTGCATTTCTCTGATGACCAGTGATAATGAGCATTTTTTCATATGGTTGTTGGCCTTATGTATGTCTGCTTTTGTAAAGTGTCTGTTCATATGCTTTGCCCGTTTTTGAATGGACTTGTTTGTTTTTATCTTGTAAATCTGAGTTCTTTGTAAATTCTGTATTTCAGTCGTTTGTCAGATGGGTGAACTGCAACATGTTTTTCCCATTCTGTTGTTTGCCGATTCACTCTAGTGACTGTTTCTTTTGCTGTGCAGAAGCTGTGGAGTTTGATTAGGTCCCATTTGTCTATTTTGGCTTTTGTTGACAATGCTTTTGATGTTTTGGTCATGAAGTCCTTGCCTACTCCTATGTCCTGTATGGTTTTGCCTAGATTTTCTTCTAGGGTTTTTATGGTGCCAGGTCTTATGTTTAAGTGTTTAATCCATCTGGAGTTAATTTTAGTTTAAGGTATCAGGAAGGGGTCCAGTTTCTGCTTTCTATACATAGCTAGCCAGTTTTCCTAACACCGTTTATTAAACAGGGAATCTTTTTCCCATTGCTTGTTTTTGCCAGGTTTATTAAAGATTATATGGTTGTAGATATGTTGTGTTGCCTCCGATGCCTCTGTTCTGTTCCATTGGTCTATATCTCTGTTTTGGTACCAGTACCATGCTGTTTTGATTACTGTAGCCTTGTAGTATAGTTTGAAGTCTGGTAGTGTGATGCCTCCAGCTGTGTTCTTTTTGCTTAGAATTTACTTGGCTATGCAGCCTCTCTTTTGGTTCCATATGAAGTTCATGGTGGTTTTTTCCAGTTCTGTGAAGAAAGTCAATGGTATCTTGATGGGAATAGCGTTGAGTTTGTAAATTACTTTGGTCAGTATGGCCATTTTTACAATATTGATTCTTCTTTACCATAAACATGAAATATTTCTCCATCTGTTTGTGTCCTCTCTTATTTCCTTGAGCAGTGGTTTGTATTTCCCTTTTAAGAGGTCCCTTACGTGCTTTGTTGTATTCCTAGGTACTTTATTCTCTTTGTAGCAATTGTGAATGGCAGTTCATTCTTGATTTGGCTATCTTTAAATCTGTTATTGGTGTATAGGAATACTTGTGATTTTTGCAAATTGATTTTATATCCTGAGACTTTGCTGAAATTGCTTATCAGTTTCAGGAGTTTTTGGGCTGAGACAATCGGGTCTTCTAGATATGCTATCAAGTCGTCTGCAAATAGAAACAATTTGGCTTCCTCCTTTCCTATTTGAATACCATTTATTTCTTTTTCTTGCCTGATTGCTCTGGCTAGAACGTTCAGTACTATATTGAATAGGAGTGGTGAGACAGGGCATCCTTGTCTAATGCAATATTTCGAAGGAAATTCTTCCAGCTTTTGCTCATTCAGTATGATATTGGCTGTTGGTTTGTCATAAATAGCTTTTATTATTTTGAGTTAAGTTCCATCAATACCGAGTTTATTGAAGGTTTTTAGCATAAAGGGCTGTTGAATTTTGTCAAAGGACCTCTCTGTGTCAATTGAGATAATCATGTGGTTTTCGTTTTTGGTTCTGTTTATGTGGTGAATTACATTTATAGACTTGCGTATGTTGAATCAACCTTGCATCCCTGGAATGAATCCTAGTTGATCATGATGGATAAGCTTTTTGATGTGCTGTTGCAATTGGCTTGCCAGTATTTTATTGAAGATTTTTGCGTCTATGTTCATCATGAATATTGGCCTAAAGTTTTCTTTTCTTGTTGAATCTCTGCCGGGTTTTGGTATCAGGGTGATGTTCGTCTCGTAAAATGATTTGGAAAGAATTCCCTCTTTTTGGATTATTTGGAATAGTTTCAGAAGAAATGGTAACAGATCCTTGTTGTGTGTCTGGTAGAATTCGGCTGTGAACCAATTTGGACCTGGGCTTTTTTTTGTGTTTGGTAGGCTCTTAATTGCTGCCTCGACTTCAGACTTTGTTATTGGTTTATTCATAGTATCGGCTTCCTCCTGGTTTAGGCTTGGGAGGACACAGGTGTCCAGAAATGAATAAATTTCTTCCAGGTTTACTAGTTTATGTGCATAGAGTTGTTTGGAATATTCTGTGGTGATGGTTTGAATTTCTGTGGAATCTGTGGTGATTTTTTCTTTATCGCTTTTTATTGCATCTATTTGGTTGTTCTCTTTTTTCTTTTTTATCAGTCTGGCTAGAGGTCTGTCTATTTTGTTTATCTTTTCGAAAAACCAGCTCTTGGATTTATTGATTTTTTGAAAGATTTTTGTGTTTGTATCTCTTTCAGTTCTGCTCTGATCTTAGTTATTTATTGTCTTCTGCTAGGTTTTGAGTTTTTTTATCTTGTTCTTCTAGCTCTTTCAACTTTGACGATAGGGTGTCAATTTTGAATCTCTCCAGTCTTCTCATGTGGGCACTTATTGCTGTATATTTTTTTCTAGAGACTGCTTTAAATGTGTCCCAGAGATTCTGGTACGTTGTGTCTTCGTTCTCGTTGGTTTCAAAGAACTTCTTTATTTCTGCCTTCATTACATTGTTTATCAAATCAACATTCAAGAGCCAGTTGTTCAGTTTCCATGATGCTGTGCGGTTCTGAGTTGGTTTCTGAATTCTGAGTTCTAGCTTGATTGCACTATGGTCTGAGAGACTGTTTGTTATGATTTCAGTTGTTTTGCATTTGCTGAGGAGTGCTTTAATTTCAATTTTGTGGTCAATTTTGGAGTAGGTGTGATGTGGTGCTGAGAAGAATGTATGTTCTGTGTATTTGGGATGGAGAGTTCTGTAAATATCTATCAGGTTTGCTTGTTCCAGGTCTGAGTTCAAGCCCTGGATATCCCTGTTAATTTTCTGTCTGGTTGATCTGTCTGATACTGACAGTGGAGTGTTAAAGTCTCCCACTATTATTGTGTGGAAGTGTAAGTCTCTTTGTAGGTCGTTAAGAACTTGCCTTATATATCTGAGTGCTCCTGTATTGGGTCCATATATATTTAGGATTGTTAGCTCTTTTTGTTGTATGGATCATTTTACCATTATGTAATGACCTTCTTTGTCTTTTTTGATCTTTGTTCCTTAAAGTCTATTTTATCAGAGATGAGAATTGCAACTCCTGCTTTTTTTTTTTGCTGTCCATTTGCTTGGTAAATCTTCCTCCATCCCTTTGTTTTGAGCCTTTGTGTATCCTTGCATGTGAGATGGGTTTCCTGGATACAGCACACTGATGGGTTTTGGTTTTTTATTCAATTTGCCAGTCTGTGTCTTTTGATTTGTGCATTTAGCCCATTTACATTTAGGGCTAATATTGTTATGTGTGAATTTGATACTGCCATTTTGATGCTAGCTGACTGTTTTGTCCATTAGTTGATGCAGATTCTTCATTTTGTTGATGCTCTTTAGCATTTGGTATGTTTTTGGAATGGCTGTTACTGGTTGTTCCTTTCTATGTGTAGTGCCTCTTTCAGGAGCTCTTGTAAAGCAGGCCTGGTGGTGAAAAAATCTCTGAGTACTTGCTTGTTGGCAAATGATTTTATTCTTCCTTCACTTATGAAGCTCAGTTTGGCTGGATATAAAATTCTGGGTTGAAAGTTCTTTTCTTTAAGAATGTTGAATATTGGCCCCGACTCTCTTCTGGCTTGTAGCATTTCTGCCGGGAGATCTGCTGTGAGTCTGATGGGCTTCCCTTTGTGGGTGACCCGACGTTTCTCTCTGGCTGCCCTTAGTATTTTCTCCTTCATTTCAACCCTGTTGAATCTGACGATTATGTACCTTTGGGTTGCTCTTCTTGCAGAATATCTTTCTGGTGTTCTCTGTATTTCCTGGACTTGAGTATTGGCCTGCCTTGCTAGGTTGGGGATATTTTCCTGGATAATATCCTGAAGAGTATTTTCCAGCTTGGATTCATTCTCTTCGTCACATTCTGGTAAACCTATCAAACGTAGGTTAGGTCTCTTCACATAGTCCCATATTTCTTGGAGACTGTTTATTTCTTTTTGTGCTTTTTTCTCTAATCTTTGTTTCTCGTTTTATTTCATTGAGTTGATCTTCGAATTCTGATATTCTTTCTTCTGTTTGGTCAATTCGGCTGTTGAAACTTGTGCATGTTTCATGAAGTTTTCGTATTGTGTTTTTCAGCTCCTTCAATTCATTTATATTCCTCTCTAAGTTGTCCATTGTAATCATTTCCTCAAATCTTTTTCCAAGGTTCTTAGTTTTTTGCATTGATTTGGAACATGTTCTTATAGCTCACGGAAGTTTCTTATTATTCACTTTCTGAAGTCTAATTTTGTCATTTTGTCACACTCATTCTCCATCCAGCTTTGTTCTATTGCTGGTGAGGAGTTCTGGTCCTTTGTAGGAGGCGAGTTGTTTTGGTTTTTTGTGTTTTTCTCCTTTTTTGCGTTGTTTTCTTCCCATCTTTGTGAATTTATCCACCTGTCGTCTTAGTAGTTGCTGACTTCTTGGGTCTCTGAGTGTATGCCAGGATTGTTGATGATGAAGTATTTCTGTTACTTAGTTTTCCTTCTAACAGTCTAGCCCCTCTGCTGTACAACTGCTGAGGTCCACTCTAGGCTCTGCATGTCTGGGGTACACCTGTATCAGCTATGGAACAGTGAGGGATGCTACCAGTTTCTTCTTTTGCTATCTTTGTCCCAGATTGATGCCCGCCAAATGTCAGTCTGATTAGTCCTTTTTTGAGGTGCCTCTTTGGATATACAGGGGTCATGGAGCTGCTTGAGGAGATGGTCTGTACTTTATAGGAGCTCAAGTGCTGAGCTGTGAGCTCCGTTGTTCATTCAGGGCTCTTAGGCAGGTGCGTGTAGGTCTGCTGCAGCAGAACTTATAAAACCCCCTTTTTTGTTCTCAGATGCTCTGTCTCGAGGACTTGGGGCTTTCTTTATGAGTATCCGTTGCACTTTCCTGCCCAGCTAGGAGGCAGTCTATTCACTATTTGCCTGCCGAGGCTCTGCCCTACTACCACGGGGTAGCCATGGTCTCTGCCCTGCTGCTGTGGGTTCTGCCCTACTGCCTTGGGCTCCGCCCTGTTGCTGTGGGCTCCGCCCTACTGTCATGGGCTCTGCCCTGTTTCTGTGGGCTCCACCCTTCTGTCGTGGGCTCTGCCCTGTTGGCAGAGTCTCTCTGTTATGGCGGGTTGCCTCGGCAATGGCAGGCAGCTTCAGCAATGGGAGTGTACCTCAGTAGGGGTGGAATGGGTCAGTAGTGGTGGACGCCCCTTCCCCACCGAGCTGAACCATCCTGGATTCATCTGAGCCCGCAGTGAAACTCTTAACCCTGAGCATTTTGAATTGCCGTTTTGTTTGTCCCTGTGGGGGTGGGACCCACCAAGCCTGATCAGCTGGCTCCCTGCCTCAGAGCCGTTTTTCTCTTTCGTTTTTTTTAAGTTGAACGGTTGACTCTCACAGGTGTTTCAGTCACCTGCTTATAGGGCATCGAGATCTGTGTGATTTCCCATGCAGCGACACACTGCACCAGCTCAAATGACGCTTCCTGGGAATCTCCTGGTCTGGCTCAATGTCCAAGTCCCAGATGGATATGTTAATCTGCCCTTCCAAATCTCAGATTGCCAGTTTAACAGGGCACCCAGACCAGTGCATTTTGTGCACGGTTCCGCTGTGCTGCGTTGCCAGCTGAAACGGCTGCACAAGCTGAAAGGGCTGCGCTGGTGTCCCATGTCTCTTCTTCACCTGGGAATTTTCTCATTCTGTGGGTAGCAAAGATCCATCTGAAAATGTGGCTAGGACTCACCCTGTGCCTTCACTGAGAGCTGCAATTCTGAGTTGTTCCTACTGTGCCATCTTGGAAATTCTGACTTTTTGTGTGTGTGTGTGTGTCTCTATCTATTTTAGTTCTGCTCTGATCTTAGTTATTTCTTGTCTTCTGTTAGGTTTTGAGTTTTCTTGATCTTACTCCTCTAGCTTTTTCAATTTTAACTATACAGTGTTAATTTTGGATCTTTCCTCACTTCTCATGTGGGCATTTATTGCTATAAATTTCCCTCTTGACACTGCTTTAAATGTGTCCCAGAGATTCTGGTATGTTGTGTCTTCATTCTCATTGACTTTGGAGAACATCTTTATTTCTGTCTTAATTTTCTTGTTTATCCAGTCGTCTTTCAAGAGTCAGTTGTTCCGTTTTCATGTGTTAGTGTGGCTTTGAGTGAGTTTCTTAATCCTGAGTTCTAATTTGATTTCACTGTGGTCTGTGAGAGTGTTTGCTCTGATTTCTGTTCTTTTGCATTTGCTGAGGAGTAATTTACTTTTAATTATGTGGTCAATTTTAGAGTAAGTGCAATGTGGTGCTGAGAAAATTGTATATTCTGTGGATTTGGGGTGGAGATTTCTATAAATGTCTATTAGTCCTGTTTGGTCCAGATCTGCATTCAATCCTGGGTTTTCTTGCTGATTTTCTGTCTTGCTGATCTGTCTAATATTGACAGTGGAGTGTTAAAGTCTCCCACTATTATTGTGTGAGAGTCCAAGTCTCTTTGTAGGTTGTTAAGAACTTGCTTTATGTACCTGGGTGCTCCTGTATTGGATGCATATATATTTAGAATAGTTAGCTCTTCTTGTTGCATTGATCCTTTTTACCATTATGCAATGTCCTTCTTTGTCTCTTTTGCTCTTTGTTGCCTTAAAGTTTATTTTACCAAAAACTAGGATTGCAACTCCTGCTTTTTTTGTCTCCATTTGCTTGGTAAATCTTTTTCTATCCCCTTATTTTGAGTCTATGTGTGTCTTTGCACGTGAGATGGGTTTCCTAAATACAGCACTCCCATGAATCTTGACATTTTATCCAGTTTGCCAGTCTGTTCTTTTTGATTGGGGCACTTAGGCCATTTACAGTTAAGATTGTTATTGTTATGTGTGAGTTTGATCCTACCATTTTGTTACTGACTGGTTTTATTACTCATTAGTTGACCCAATTTCTTCACTGTGTCTTTGGTTTTTACCATTTTGCATGTTTTTATAGTGGCTTGTACTAGTTGTTCCTTTCTATTTTTAGTGTTTTTTTCAAAAGCTCTTGTAAGGCAGGCCTGGTGGTGACACTATCTCTCAGCAATTGCTTGTTTGTAAAGAATTTTATTTCTCCTTTGCTCATGAAGCTTAGAGTGGCTGGATATGAAATTTTACATTGAAAGTTTTTTTCTTTAAGGATGTTGAATATTGGCCCCCACTCTCTTCTGACTTGTAGGATTTCTGCCAAGAGATTCACTATGAGTCTGATGGGCCTCCCTTTGTGGGTGACCTGACGTTTCTCTCTGGCTGCCCTTAGCATTTGTTTCCCTCATTTCAACCCTGTTGAATATGACTATTATGTGCCTTGGGGTTGCTCTTCTTGAAAAATACCTTTGTGGTGTTCTCTGTATTTCCTGTATTTGAATGTTGGCCTGACTTGTTAGGTTGGGGTAGTTCTGGATAATATTCTGAAGAGTATTTTCCAGCTTGGATTCATTCTCCTTGTCACATTCAGGTAAACCAATCAAGCATAGATTAGATCTTTTCATGTAATCCCATATTTCTTGGAGGCTTTGTTCATTTATTTTCACTCTCTTTTCTTTAATCTAGCATTCTTGTTTTATTTCATTGAGTTTATCTTCAATCTCTGATATCTTTCCTTCTTCTTGATTGATTCAGCTATCAAAACTTGTGCATACTTCCTGAAGTTCTCATGATGTTTTTCAGCTCCATCAATCATTTATGTTCTTCTCTCATCTGCTTATTCTAGTTAGCATTTCGTCTGGCCTTTTTTCAAGGTTTTTAGTTTATTTACATTGGGTTAGAACATGTTCCTTTAGCTCAGAAAAGTTTGATATTACCCACCTTTTGAAGTCTGTTTCTGTCAACTCATCAAACTCACTCGCCATTCTGTTTTGTTCCCTTGCTGGTGAGGAGTTGTGACCCCTTGTAGGAGAAGAGGCGTTATAGTCTTTGATGGTTTCATTCCTTTGCACTTGTTTCTTCCCAACTCCATGGATTTATCTACCTTTGGTCTTTGAAGTTGGTGATTTGGGGTGGTATCTCTGAGCAAACATTTTTTTCTGTTGATGTTGAAACTATTTCATTTTGTTCTTTTAGTTTTCCTTCTAACAGTCAGGTCCCTTTGCTGTAGGATTGCTGGAGATCCACTCCAGGCCTTGTTGCCTGGGAATCACCTGTGGGGTTTTCAGAAAAGCAAATATTGCTGCCTACTCTTTCCTCTGGTAGCTTTGTCCTAGAAGGGTACGCACCAGGTGTCAGCCAGATCTCTCTTCTATGAGGCATTGTTTTTTTTGTTATACAGTGGTCAGGGAGCTGCTTGAGGAGGCAGTCTGTCTCTCGTCTGCCTGCAGAGGCACTGCTGGGCTGTCACAGACTCAGTCCAGCTGCTGTGTAAGCTTCCTCTGGCTTTTATTTAAACAGATCATTTAGATCACCTCAGTAATTATGGATGCCCTTCCCCTCATTGAGCTTGATTGTCCTGGGTTGAGCTTAAACTGATGTGCTTGCTGGAAAACTCTCAAGTGAGAGGGCTTCAGTATGCTGGCCTTTGTGGGTTGGGACCCTACTAGCCATATCACCTGTCTCCCTGCTTTCAGCTACCTCTCTGTCTGGGAAGAGGGTAGCTCTGTCCTACAGGCACTCTTAGTGCTAATTGAAACACCTGACAGGTTTGTGCTGACAATCTGAATTTCCAGCTGGAGCTGCCACTCAGATCTGTGCTATTAACTCACATGCTTTTCAGCCCAGTGGGGATCTCCTCTTCTGTGGGTCACAGAGGCCATGGGAAAAGCATGGTATCTGAACCAGGATGCTGGAGGGGAAGTCCTAGATCCTCCAGTCCATTGCTCTTCCTGGGTAAGGCAGCACCCTGTTCTGCCTTGGTTTGCTCTTCTTGGGCTAAACTCACTGTTTAACTAGTCCCATTGAGGTAAACCAGGTACCTTGGTTGGAAATGCAGAAATCCCTCACCTTTTGCTTTTCTCTCACTGGGAACTGCACTCTGGAGCTGTTTCTATTCATCCATCTTGGTGGAATTCTTGCTACCTTAACTTCTATGCTGTCTTTGGCCCAGCGCCAGCCCTATGTCTTTACTGATCAGGCTCAAAACTATCAGCTTATTGCTGAGAAAAGCAACTTTCCAAGGGGCTCTCTTAGGGTAAAACTGAAGAACTAGTCAGCCAGGGCTTGGAGCAGGTAAAAATTTAGTTTTTTTCTCAAGGATGGGAAATTAACCCTAATAAATTTCAAGGAGCTGCACAAACCATAAAATTCCTTGGCTTTTTATGGAATGCAGGAAAATACTCCATTTTAAAAGACTAAGGCTAAAACACTAGAATATGCAACCCTCACCACTAAAAGGAGGCCAAGAAATTTATTGTCTCATTTGGATTCTGGAGACATCATATTCCTCATTTGGATAACTTTTTACAACCTCTGCATGTAGTCACTGGAAAATACTTTCATGTTTATTGGGGAAAGAAAGAGAGCATGGCTTCTGAACAAGGTAAACAAGCACTTTAACTGGCCCTAGATCTATGGCCCATCCAAGATGGGACAGTAGAACTGCAAGTAACTATCCTTGATCAACATACTAATTGGAATCTTAGGCAGAAACAAGTTAGAAAAAGAGTGCCAGTGATGATAAGCATTTTTTTCATATGTTTGTTGGCCACATTAATGTCTTCTTTTGGAAAGTGTCTGTTCATATCTTTCACCCACTTTTTCATGGGGTTGTTTCTTTCTCGTATATTTGTTTTAGTTCTTTATAGATTCCGGATATTAGCCCCTTTTCAAATGGGTAGCTTGCAAAATTTTTCCCATTCTGTTTGTTGTCAGTTCACTCTACTTATTGTTTATTTTGCTGTGCAGAAGCTCTTAAGTTTAGTTAGATACTATTTGTCTATTTTTGGTTTTGTTGTCATTGCTTTTGGTGTTTTAGTCATGAATTCCTTAACTATGCCTATGTCCTAAATGGTACTGCCTAGGTTTTCTTCCAGTGTTTTTATGGTGTTGGGGCTTATGTTTAAATCTTTAATTCATCTGGAGTTAAATATTTATATAGGTGTAAGGAAGTGGTCCAGTTTCAGCTCTCTGCACATGGCTAACCAGTTTTTCCAACACCTTTTATTAAACAAAGAATCCTTTTACTTTTATTTTTTTTTTAAATTTTTATTGCATTATAGGTTTGGGGGTACATGTGCAGAACGTGCAAGATAGTTGCATAGGTACACATATGGCAGTGTGCTTTGCTGCCTTCCTCCCCTTCACCCACACTTGGTAGTCATCCCCAGGTCATCACCCCAGCCCCCCCCGCTGTCCCTCCCCCATTTCCCCCAACAGTCCCCAGTGTATAGTACACTACCTCTCTGTGTCCATGTGTTATCAATTTTCTCACCCACCTATGAGTAAGTATATGCGGTATTTCTTTTTCTGTTCTTGTGTCAGTTTGCTGAGAATGATGTTCTCCAGATTCATCCATGTCCCTACAAAAAACACAAACTCATCATTTTTGATTGCTGCATAATATTCCATGGTGTATATGTGCCACATTTTCCCAGTCCAGTCTATCATCGTTGGGCATTTGGGTGGGTTCCAGGTCCTTGCTATTATAAACAGTGCTGCAATGAACATTCGTGTGCATGTGTCCTTATAGTAGAAAGATTTATAGTCCTTTGGATAGATACCCAGTAATGGGATTCCTGGGTCAAATGGAATTTCTATTTCTAGGTCCCTGAGGAATCGCCACACTGTCTTCCACAATGGTTGAACTAATTTACACTCCCACCAACAGGGTAAGAGTGTTCCTATTTCTCCACATCCTCTCCAGCATCTGCTGTCTCCAGAATTTTTAATGATCGCCATTCTAACTGGTGTGAAATGGTATCTCAATGTGGTTTTGATTTGCATCTCTCTAATGACCAATGACGATGAGCACTTTTTCATATGTTTGTTGTCCTCATGTATGTCTTCTTTTGTAACGTTTCTGTTCATATCCTTTGCCCATTTTTGAATGGGATTGTTTGTTTTTTTCCTGTAAATCTGTTTGAGTTCTTTGTAAATTCTGGATATCAGCCATTTGTCAGATGTGTAAACTGCAAAGATGTTTTCCCATTCTGATGGTTGCCGATTCACTCTAGTGACTGTCTCTTTTGCCGTGCAGAAGCTGTGGAGTTTGATTAGGTCCCATTTGTCTATTTTGGCTTTTATTGCCAAGGCTTTTGGTGTTTTGGTCATGAAGTCCTTGCCTACTCCTATGTCCTGAACGGTTTTGCCCAGGTTTTCTTCTAGGGTTTTTATGGTGTCAGGTCTTACGTTTAAGTCTTTAATCAATCTGGAGTTAATTTTAGTGTAAGGTGTCAGGAAGGGGTCCAGTTTCTGCTTTCTGCACATGGCTAGCCAGTTTTCCCAACACCATTTCTTAAATAGGGAATCCTTTCCCCATTGCCTTTTTTGTCTGGTTTATCAAAGATAATATGGTTGTAGATATTTTGTGTTGCCTACGATGCTTCTGTTCTGTTCCATTGGTCTATAGCTCTGTTTTGGTACCAGTACCATGCGGTTTTGATTACTGTAGCCTTGTAGTATAGTTTGAAGTCTGGTAGCGTGATGCCTCCAGCTGTGTTCTTTTGGCTTAGAATTGACTTGGCTATGCGGGCCCTTTTTTGGTTCCATATGAAATTCATGGTGGTTTTTTCCAGTTCTGTGAAGAAATTCAATGGTAGTCTGATGAGGATAGCACTGACTCTGTAAATTACTTTGAGCAGGATAGCCATTTGCACGATATTGATTCCTCCTAACCACGAGCATGGAATATTTCTCCATCTGTTTGTGTCCTCTCTTATTTCGTTGAGCAGTTGTTTGTAGTTTTCCTTAAAGAGGTCCCTTACATTCCTAGTGAGTTGTATTCCTAGGTATTTTATTTTCTTTGTAGCAATCATGAATTGCAGTTCGTTCTTGATTTGGTTCTCTTTAAGTCTGTTATTGGTGTATAGGAATGCTTGTGATTTTTGAACATTGATTTTATATCCTGAGACTTTGCTGAAGTTGCTTATCAGTTGCAGGAGCTTTTGGGCTGAGGTGATGGGGTCTTCTAGGTATACTATCATGTCGTCTGCAAATAGAGACAATTTGGCTTCCGCCTTTCCTATTTGAATACCATTTATTTCTTTTTCTTGCCTGATTGCTCTGTCTAGAACTTCCAGTACTATGTTGAATAGAAGTGGTGAGAGAGGGCATCTTTGTCTAGTGCCGGATTTCAAAGAAAATGCTTCCAGTTTTTGCCCATTCAGTATGATATTGGCTGTTGGTTTGTCGTAAATAGCTTTTATTACTTTGAGATATGTTCCATCAATACCAAGTTTATTGAGGGTTTTTAGCATAAAGGGCTGTTGAATTTTGTCAAATGCCTTCTCTGCATCAATTGAGATAATCATGTGGTTTTTGTTTTTGCTTCTGTTTATGTGGTGAATTACATTTATAGACTTGCGTATGTTGAACCAGCCTTGCATCCCCGGGATGAATCCTACTTGATCATGATGGATAAGTTTTTTAATGTGCTGTTGCAATCGGTTTGCCAGTATTTTATTGAAGATGTTTGCATCTATGTTCATCATGGATATTGGCCTGAAGTTTTCTTTTCTTGTTGAGTCTCTGCCAGGTTTTGGTATCAGGATGATGTTGGTCTCATAAAATGATTTGGGAAGGGTTCCCTCTTTTTGGATTATTTGGAATAGTTTCAGAAGGAATGGTACCAGATCCTCTTTGTGTGTCTGGTAGAATTCAGCTGTGAACCCATCTGGACCTGGGCTTTTTTTGTGTGGTAGGCTCTTAATTGCTGCCTCAACTTCAGACCTTGTTATTGGTCTATTCATAGTTTCAGCTTCCTCCTGGTTTAGGCTTGGGAGGACACAGGCGTCCAGGAATTTATCCATTTCTTCCTGATTTACTAGTTTATGTGCATAGAGTTGTTTGTAGTATTCTCTGATGATGGTTTGAATTTCTGTGGAATCTCTGGTGATTTCCCCTTTATCGTTTTTTATTGCATCTTTTTGGTTGTTCTCTCTTTTCTTTTTTATCAGTCTGGCTAGTGGTCTGTCTATTTTGTTGATCTTTTCGACAAACCAGCTCTTAGATTTATTGATATTTTGAAGGGTTTTTCTTGTCTCTATCTCCTTCAATTCTGCTCTGATCCTAGTTATTTCTTGTCTTCAGCTAGGTTTTGAGCTTTTTTGATCTTGCTCCTCTAGCTCTTTCAATTTTGATGATGGGGTGTTAATTTTGGATCTCTCCACTCTTCTCATGTGGGCACTTAATGCTATATATTTTCCTCTACAGACTGCTTTAAATGTGTCCCAGAGGTTCTGGTACGTTGTGTCTTTGTTCTCGTTGGTTTCAAAGAACTTCTTTATTTCTGCCTTCATTTCATTGTTTATCCAATCAACATTCAAGAGCCAGTTCTTCAGTTTCCATGAAGCTGTGCGGTTCTGAGTTATTTTCTGAATTCTGAGTTCCAACTTGATTGCACTATGGTCTGAGAGACTGTTTGTTATAATTTCAGTTGTTTTGCATCTGCTGAGGAGTGCTTTACTTCCAATTATGTGGTCAATTTTGGAGTAGGTGTGATGTGGTGCTGAGAAGAATGTATATTGTGTGGATTTGGGGTGGAGAGTTCTGTAAATGTCTATCAGGTTTGCTTGTTCCAGGTCTGAGTTCAAGTCCTGGATATCCTTGTTAATTTTCTGTCTGGTTGATCTGTCTGCTATTGACAGTGGAGTGTTAACGTCTGCCACTATTATTGTGTGAGAGTCTAAGTCTCTTTGTAAATCATTAAGAACTTGCCTTATATATCTGGGTGCTCCTACATTGGGTCCATATATATTTAGAATCGTTATCTCTTCTTGTTGTATTGATCCTTTTACCATTATGTAATGACCGTCTTTGTCCCTTTTGATCTTTGTTGCTTTAAAATCTATTTTATCAGAGATGAGAATTGCAACTCCTGCTTTCTTTTGCTCTCCATTTGCTTGGTAAATCTTCCTCCATCCTTTTATTTTGAGCCTTTATGTATCTTTGCATGTGAGGTGGGTTTCCTGGATACAGCACCCTGATGGGTTTTGGATTTTTATCCAATTTGCCAGTCTTTGTCTTTTGATTGGTGCATTTAGCCCATTTACATTCAGGGTTAATATTGTTATGTGTGAATTTGATACTGCCATTTTGATGCTAGCTGGCTGTTTTGCCCATTGGTTCATGTACATTCTTCATTTTGTTGATGGTCTTTAGCATTTGGTATGCTTTTAGGATGGCTGGAACTGGTTGTTTCTTTCTATGTGTAGTGCCTCTTTCAGGAGCTCTTGTAAAGCAGGCCTAGTGGTGACAAAATCTCTGAGTACTTCCTTGTTCGTGAAGGATTTTATTTTTTCTTCACTTATGAAGCTCAGTTTGGCTGGATATGAAATTCTGTGTTGAAAGTTATTTTCTTTAAGGATGTTGAATATTGGCCCCCACTCTCTTCTCGCTTGTAGAGTCTCTGCCGAGAGATCTGCTGTGAGTCTGATGGGCTTCCCTTTGTGGGTGACCCGACCTTTCTCTCTGGCTGCCCTTAGTATTTTCTCCTTCGTTTCAACCCTGGTGAATCTGACGATTATATGCCTTGGGGATGCTCTTCTTGCAGAGTATCTTTGTGGTGTTCTCTGTATTTCCTGGAGTTGAGTATTGACCTGTCTTGCTAGGTTGGGGAAATTTTCCTGGATAATATCCTGAAGAGTGTTTTCCAGCTTGGATTCATTCTCTTCGTCACATTTTGGTACACCTGTCAAACGTAGGTTGGGTCTCTTCACATAGTCCCACATTTCTTGGAGATTTTGTTCATTCCTTTTTGTGCTTTTTTCTTTAATCTTGGTTTCTCGTTTTATTTCATTGAGTTGATCTTCAACTTCTGATATTCTTTCTTCAGCTTGGTCAATTCGGCTGTTGAAACTTGTGCATGCTTCGCGAAGTTCTCGTGTTGTTTTTCAGCTCCTTCAATTCATTTATATTCCTCTCTAAGTTGTCCATTCTTGTTATCAATTCCTCGAATCTTTTTTCAAATCTTTTTTCAAGGTTCTTAGTTTCTTTGCACTGGTTTAGAACATGTTCCTTTAGCTCACTGAAGTTTCTCATTATCCACTTTCTGAAGTCTGATTCCGCCATTTCGTCACATTCATTCTCCGTCCAGCTTTGTTTCGTTGCTGGTGAGGAGTTTTGGTCCTTTTTTGGAGGTGAGGTGTTTTGGTTTCGGGTGTTTTCTTCCTTTTTGCGCTGGTTTCTTCCCATCTTTATGGATTTATCCGCCTGTCATCTTAGTAGTTGCTGATTTTTCAATTGGGTCTGTGTGTTGACACTGAGATTGTTGATGATGAAGTATTTCTGTTAATTAGTTTTCCCTCTAATGGTCTATCCTCTCTGCTGTATGAGTGCTGAGGTCCACTCCAGGCCCTGTTTGTCTGTGGTATACCTGCAGCAGCTGCGGAACAGTGAGGGATGATACCAGTTTCTTTTTCTGCTGCCCTTGTTCCAGAATGATGCCAGCCAAATGTCAGTCTGATTCATCCTTTTCTGGGGTGACTCCTTGGATATACAGGGGTCAGGGAGCTGCTTGAGGAGACAGTCTGTGCTTTATAGGAGCTCCGGTGCTGAGCTGTGAGCTCCGTTGTTCATTCAGTGTTGTTTGGAGGTTGTTTATGTCTGCTGCAATAGAACTCATAAAACACCACCCTTTTTTTTTCACCCTTATATGCTCTGTCTCAAGGAGTTGGGGCTTTCTTTATGAGTGTCTGTTGCACTGTCCTACTCTACTAGGTGGCAGTCTATTCACTATTTGCCTGCCGGGGCTCTGACCTGCTAGTGCGGGTCCGCCCTGTTGCTACCTGGTGGAGTCTCTCTGTTATGGCAGGTTGCCTCAGCAACGGCAGTCTGCATCAGTCCTGGGCGGTACTTCAGTGGGGGTGGACTGCGTCAGCAATGGTGGACGCCCCTCCCTCACCGGGCTGCACCATCCTAGATGCCGGCAGCAAAACTCTCAGCCCCAAGCGCCTCCAGTCGCCACCCTGCTTGTCCCCATGAGCGTGGGACCCACCGAGCCCAATCACCCAGCTCCCTGCCTCAGAGTCCGTCCTCTCTCTCTCTTTCTTCCTCTCCCCAAGCTGAAAGGTCGACTCTCGCACTGGCGCCCCAGGAGCCTGCCGATAGGGCACTGGGATCCGTGCGATCTCCCGTGCTGCTGCCCACTACCCCAGCTCAGATCACGCTTCCCAGGAAACTCCTGGTCTGGCTCATTGTCCAAGTCCCATTCAATCAGATGGACATGCCAATCTGCCCTTCCAAATCTCAGATTGCCGGTTTAACAGGGCACCCAGACCAGTGAGTTCCGTGCCAGGTCCCACTGTGGTGCCGGCCGAAGAGCCGGCTGCTTTAGCTGGCTGCACTAGGGTCCAGTGTCTCTCCCACACCTGGGACATTCAACACTCTGTGGGCATAAAAGGTCCATCGGAGAATGCGGCTAGGACTCACCCTCTGTGCCTTCACCAAGAGCTGCAATCCTGAGTCACCTCTATGACGCCATCTTGCCTCCTCCCCCCCAAAGAATCCTTTTTCTATTGCATGTTTTTGTCAAGTTGTTCAAAGATTAGATGGTTGTCGATGTGTGGCATTACTTCCAAGGTGAGAAATGCAAATGAAAACTACACTAAGATACCATCTCTTGCCAGTTGGAATGCTGATCATTAAAAAATTTGGAGACAACAGATGCTGGAGAAGATGTGGAGAAATAGAAACACTTTTACACTGTTGGTGAGAGTGTAAATCAGTTTAACCATTGTGGAAGACAGTGTGGTGATTCCTCAAGGATCTAGAAATAGAAATACCATTTGAACCAGCAATCCCATTACTGGGTATATACCCCAAAAAATTATAAATTGATCTATTATAAAGACACATGCACATGTATGTTCATGGTGAGACTGTTTACAATAGCAAAGACTTGGACCCAACCCAAAGCCCATCAAAATCAGACTGGATAAAGAAAATATGGTGCATATACACCATGGAGTACTATGCCGCCATAAATAAGAATGAGTTCATATCCTTTGCAAGGACATAAATGAATCTGGAAACAATCATTCTCAGCAAATTGACACAGAAAACCAAACACTGCATGTTCTCATTCATAAATGGATGTTGAAGAATGAGAATACATGGATACAGGGAGGAAAACATCACACACTGGGGTCTATTGGGGGGTGGAGGTCTATGGGCAGGATAGCAATGTGGGGGAGATTGGAAAGGAATAACATTACAAGAAATACCTGATGTAGGTGGCAGGGGGATTGAGGCAGCAAACCACCATGGCATGTGTATACCTATGTAACAATCCATAGACCCCTCTTTGTCTGGAGGCCTTAAATGGCTCCTCTAATGTTACTCTGGGGTTTCTTCTGCCAGAAAATTGTCACACATACTTTGGATTAGCAACATTGCCCTCAATAAAACACAATCTGTTTCCTACTTTAATAACCGCTTAATACACTAGAGTTACAGTAAAACCATTGCTTTCACCTGGGGTTGGTGGCTCTGGGGTATGTGTAGCCTACAGGTTGTGATACCTGCCCCCATATTGGATGGGAAGATGCACTTGGGCGTGGATATTAATTCTATTTGCCGACTGGGATACTATGCCTCTCCACAGTAATCTAGATGCTTACAAACATCACTGGATACAAATATGCTAAACTCCCTGATGTTAATACCCTATCACAGTATCTTCCCTGCCACTGGTACTATTCTGCTTCAGCAACAAATTAAAAAATTATTAAGTTTACATGTATAAAGAGCTCTTAATTATGGTAGCCATGGCAGGTCTGATTTTTATTAATTGTGATTTTAATTCTCCTGTGCTAACCCTGTATTTGTAATCTATATCAACTGTGCCTTCCTTGTGTACCTGTAAGTGTGTATTTATACAATTGAATATCAAATTGAGGCTGAATGTGTAGGATAAGTTAAATATTATATTTGAATTCAATTAAACATGAACACAAACAATGGTCACCAAGACCGGGTACAGGTTGTGTGAGTTTCTTGAGGCATTCATCCAGTGCTCTTTGGGAGAAATCTCTATTTCGATCTATTACAATCACAAACACAAGTTGACTTTTTGTGTTTCTTGAGCCCAGTCAAGTTCCTTGAGGCCCTCGTGACTGGGACCTATGCCAGGCAACTCATTACAGAAAGAGCTAGGGTCCCAGACTGCACCAAAGTTTCATGAGACCTCTCCTCATCTTTGTATGAACAGGTGGCTAACTCTGGATCCTATGCTGCTACTTCTCAGTCTGATGATGAATCCTCCATAGTCTGATGAGTGAAAAAAAATTACATATATATATATATACATATACATATATGTGTGTGTGTATATATATATATATAAAAAATTTCCATTTCTCCCATTCCCAATGCAATTTCCTTATCATAATATTTGCTTATTATGTGACTTGATTATTATGTCTGTATTGCTATAGACTTGGAATAAAGGCTGTTTGCCCTTAACGGTATTGTGTGTGTGCCTTTTTCTCTCCCCTTGCATGTTTTACACACAGAACAACACACACATTAGAAAACTTGCTTCTCAGATTAGACATAGACTTTGAGCCACAGAGAATCTAGATGACAGCATAGACTCTTGGAATTAACATCTAAGCAGACAAATTTGAATCCTAACACTTACCTTTATATCTCACCAGCCACACCCTGGGATATGAGCATAAAAGATTCACCAGAGTTGCAACTCTTAACAATGTGTTTCTTCCTGTTTCCCTTATGAGGGCCCTTTCATTTCCTGGTCCTAACGCCTACACACACATTTGTGATGATGAGGGGGTACGAGGCTGCCCTGGTGGATTTACAGATGAAGACTTGCTTAGATGGTCCAGCTCTGGGCTCTCCTGTTTTACTTTTGATTGCCTCTTGCTCAGTAGCTTAAAACATTGGGGGGGGAAATTGAGAACAGAGACAATTTCTGCATCTTTAGAAAAGGTTTAGAAACTGAGACAACTTCTGCATCTTTAGAAAAGTTGGTATACAGTAGAACATCTTTCTTTCTTGAGAGATTCTGGCCAATTGACTGTAATAGGGAACTGTCTTTAGAACTTGAGTTTTTGGTTACTAGAGTCCTTAGTTCTGTTAGGATCTTTCACCAAAGAAATGAGGTCACTTCTTGTAGGTTTTATTCTTCTTTCAATAAGACCTGCCTACCTACAATAGGACCTATGCAAAGGCTTTTCTGCACTTCTGACTGCTTACCTTTCTCTCCCAGGTTATATCAGTAGCTTTGCACACTTATGCAAACACAGCACCCATGCATCAGTTCTTGAAAAACTGAATGCATCCTTTATTTTTAATATGTTAATTATGTGATCCCAGATATGTCATTGTGCCTCTCAGAGACTCCACAGTCTCACAATCCACAAAATGGTGATTATGCTATCATCCAGCTCCAAGGGATCTCATGACACATGTACAAAACAAGATTAATGACTCTTGGGAGTTGTTATTAAACATAGCTAATGCTAAACTTAGAGAATTAAACTACAGGGACGGGACATAACATGAACACCTCTCAAACATGGCTGAGTTTTATCGCTTCAATCTTGAGAAACTCATTTCCCCTCTTGATATCATTTTTCTTTTTTTCTTTTTAAATTTTATTTATTTATTTATTTTTGGCTGAATGAACATGAAATCTTTAATTAATTGTGAATTTAGTCTCTGCTTATTAGGTCAGACAGCTCTAGCTAGTGAATAAACAAAGGCATTATTTGCTTTTAACTAACTCTGTACCTATAATGTCAATATGACATCTATTTTAAGTGAAATTATTTCCACTGTGAGATTTTTTAAAAAATTTTTATTGCATTTTAGGTTTTGGGGTACATGTGCAGAACATGCAAGATAGTTGCATAGGTACACAAATGGCAGTGTGTTTTGCTGCCTTCCTCCTCTTAACGCACATTTGGTATTTCTCCCCAGACTATCCCTCCCCAGCTCCCCCCCGCTGTCCTTCCCCTATTCCCCCAATAGACCCCAGTGTATAGTACCCCCTCCCTGTGTCTATGTGTTCTCATTTTTCTCACCCGCCTATGAGTGAGAATATGTGGTATTTCCTTGTCTGATCTTGTGTCAATTTGCTGAGAATGACGTTCTCCAGATTCATCCATGTCCTTACAAAGGATATAAACTCGTCATTTTTAAAAAAAATTTTTAAATTTTTATTGCATTATAGGTTTTGGGGTACATGTGCATAACGTGCAAGGTAGTTGCATAGGTACACACATGGCAGTGTGTTATGCTGCCTTTCTCCCCTTCACCCACACTTGGCATTTATCCCCACGCTGTTCCTCCCCAGCCCCTCCCACTGTCCCTCCCCCATTCCCCCAAATAGACACAAGTGTGTAGTAGACCCCCTCCCTGTGTCCATGTGTTCTCATTTTTCTCACTCGCCTATGAGTGAGAATATGCGGTATTTCTTTTTCTGTTCTTGTGTCAGTTTGCTGAGAATGATGTTCTCCAGAATCATCCATGTCCCTAAAAGGACACAAACTCATCGTCTTTGATTGCTGCATAATATTCCATGGTGTATATGTGCCACATTTTCCCAGTCCAGTCTATCATGGATGGGCATTTGTGTTGGTTCCAGGTCTTTGCTATTGTAAACAGTGCTGCAATGAACATTCGTGTGCATGTGTCCTTATAGCAGAACGATTTATAGTCCATTGGATATATACCCAGTAATGGGATTGCTGGGTCAAATGGAATTTCTATTTCTAGGTCCCTGAGGAATCGCCACACTGTCTTCCACAAGGGTTGAACTAATTTACACTCCCACCAACAGTGTAAGAGTGTTCCTATTTCTCCACATCCTCTCCAGCATCTGCTGTCTCCAGATTTTTTAATGATCGCCATTCTAACTGGTGTGAGATGGTATCTCAATGTGGTTTTGATTTGCATCTCTCTAATGACCAATGATGATGAGCACTTTTTCATATGTTTGTTGGCCTCATGTATGTCTTCTTTTGTAAAGTTTCTGTTCATATCCTTTGCCCATTTTTGAATGGGTTTGTTTGTTTTTTTTCCTGTAAATCTGTTTGAGTTCTTTGTAAATTCTGGATATCACCCCTTTGTCAGTTGGGAAAACTGCAAAAATTTTTTCCCAATCTGTTGGTTGCTGATTCACTCTAGTGACTGTTTCTTTTGCCATGCAAAAACTGTGGAGTTTGATTAGGTCCAATTTGTCTATTTTGGCTTTCTTTGCCAATGTTTTTGGTGTTTTGGTAATGAAGTTCTTGCATACTCCTATGTTCTGAATGGTTTTGCCTAGATTTTCTTCTAGAGATTTTATGGTGCCAGGTCTTATGTTTAAGTCTTTAATCCATCTGGAGTTCATTTTGGGGTAAGGTGTCAGGAAGGGGTCCAGTTTCTGCTTTCTGTACATGGCTAACCAGTTTTCCCAACACCATTTGTTAAACAGGGAATCCTTTCCCCATTGCTTGTTTTTGTCTGGTTTATCAAAGATAATATGGTTGTAGATATGTTGTGTTGCCTCCGATGCCTCTGTTCTGTTCCATTGATTTATATTTCTGTTTTGGTACCAGTACCATGCTGTTTTGTTACTGTAGCCTTGTAGTATAGTTTGAAGTCCGGTAGTGTGATGCCTCCCACTGTGTTCTTTTTGCTTAGAATTGACTTGGCTATGCTGGCTCTCTTTTGGTTCCATATGAAGTTCATGGTGGTTTTTTCCAGTTTTGTGAGAAAACTCAATGGGAGCTTGATGGGGATAGCGTTGATTGTGTAAATTACTTTGGGCAGTATAGCCATTTTCACAATATTGATTCTTCCTAACCACGAACATGGAATGTTTCTCCATCTGTTTGTGTCCTCTCTTGTTTCATTGAGAAGTGGTTTGTAGTTTTCCTTGAAGAGGTTCCTTACGTTCCTTGTAAGTTGTATTCCTAGGTAGTTTATTCCCTTTGTAGCAATTGTGAATGGCAGTTCATTCTTGATTTGGTTCTCTTTAAGTTTGTTATTGGTGTATAGAAATGCTTGTGATTTTTGCACATTGATTTTATATTCTGAGACTTTGCTGAAGTTGCTTATCAGTTTCAGGAGTTTTTGGGCTGAGGTGATGGGCTCTTCTATGTATACCATCATGTCGTCTGCAAATACAGACAATTTGGCTTCCTCCTTTCCTGTTCGAATACACTTTATTTATTTTTCTTGCCTGATTGCTCTGGCTAGAACTTCCAGTACTATGTTGAATAGGAGTGGTGAGAGAGGGCATCCTTGTCTAGTGCTGGATTTCAAAGGAAATGCTTCCAGTTTTTGCCCATTAAGTATGATATTGGCTGTTGGTTTGTCGTAAATAGCTTTTATTACTTTGAGATATTTTACATCAATACCGAGTTTATTGAGAGTTTTTAGCATAAAGGGTTGTTGAATTTTGTAAAATGCCTTCTCTGCATCAATTGAGATAATCATGTGCTTTTTGTTTTTGGTTCTGTTAATGTGGTGAATGACATTTATAGATTTGCATATGTTGAACCAGCCTTGCATGCCCGGGATGAATCCTACCTGATCATGATGGATAAATTTTCTAATATGGTGTTGCAATCGGTTTGCCAGTATTTTATTGAAGATTTTTGCATCTATGTTTATCATGGATATTGGCCTGAGGTTTTCTTTTCTTGTCGAGTCTCTGCCTGGATTTGGTATCAGGATGATGTTGGTCTCATAAAATGATTTGGGAAGGGTTCCCTCTCTTTGGATTATTTGGAATAGTTTCAGAAGAAATGGTACCAGCTCCTCTTTGTGTCTCTGGTAGAATTCGGCTGTGAACCCATCTGGACCTAGGCTTTTTTTGTGTGGTAGGCTCTTAATTGCTCCCTCGACTTCAGACCTTGTTAATGGTCTATTCATAGTTTTGGTTTCCTTGTGGTTTAGGCTTGGGAGGACACAGGTTTCCAGGAATTTATCCCTTTCTTCCTGGTTTACTAGCTTATGTGCATAGAGTTGTTTGTAGTATTCTCTGATGATGGTTTGAATTTCTGTGGAATCTGTGGTGATTTCCCCATTATCGTTTTTAATTGCATCTATTTGGTTGTTCTGCCTTTTCTTTTTCTTTTTTTCACTTACATGCAGACTTTTTATTTTTCATTTTTTATTTATTTTTTATTTTTTTATTTTTTAATTTTTTTTAAATTTTTATTGCATTATAGGGTT
This sequence comes from Saguinus oedipus, assembly GCA_031835075.1. NCBI lineage: Eukaryota > Metazoa > Chordata > Mammalia > Primates > Cebidae > Saguinus > Saguinus oedipus. The sequence goes on from JASSZA010000042.1 coordinate 454,974, forward strand.
TGGGGTACATGCGCAGAACGTGCAAGATAGCTGCATAGGTACACACATGGCAGTGTGTTTTGCTGTCTTCCTCCCCTTCACCCACACTTGGCATTCATCCCCAGGGCATCCCTCCCCAGCCCCCCCTGTTGTCCCTCCCCCATTCCCCCCAATAGACCCCAGGGTATAGTAGACCGCTTCTCTGTGTCCATGTGATCTCATTTTTCTCACTGACCTATGAGTAAGTATATGCGGTATTTCTTTCTCTGTTCTTGTGTCAGTTTGCTGAGAATGATGCTCTCCAGATTCCTCCATGTCCTTACAAAGGACACAAACTCATCACTTTTGATTGCTGCATAATATTCCATGGTGTATATGTGCCATATTTTCCCAGTCCAGTCTATCATCGTTGGGCATTTGTGTTGGTTCAAGTTCTTTGCTATTTTAAACAGTGCTGCAATGAACATTCGTGTGCATGTGTCCTTATAGTAGAACGATTTATAGTCCTTTGGATATATACCCAGTAATGGGTTTGCTGGGTCAAATGGAATTTCTATTTCTAGATCCCTGAGGAATCGCCACACTGTCTTCCACAATGGTTGAACTAACTTACACTCCCACCAACAGTGTAAGAGTGTTCCTATTTCTCCACATCCTCTCCAGCATCTGCTGTCTCCAGATTGTTTAATGATTGCCATTTTAACCGGCGTGAGATGGTATCTCAATGTGGTTTTGATTTGCATCTCTCTAATGACCAGTGATGATGAGCATTTTTTCATATGTTTGTTGGCCTCATGTATGTCTTCTTTTGTAAAGTGTCTGTTCATATCCTTTGCCCATTTTTGAATGGGCTTGTTTGTTTTTTTCTTGTAAATCTGTTTGAGTTCTTTGTAAATTCTGGATATCAGCCCTTTGTCAGATGTGTAAACTGCAAAGATTTTTTTCCATTCTGATCGTTGCCAATTCACTCTAGTGACTGTTTCTTTTGCCGAGCAGAAGCTGTGGAGTTTGATTAGGTCCCATTTGTCTATTTTGGCTTTTGTTGGCAATGCTTTTGGTGTTTTGGTCATGAAGTTTTTGCCAACTCCTATGTCCTGAATGGTTTTGCCTAGATTTTCTTCTAGGGTTTTTATGGTGTCAGGTCTTATGTTTAAGTCTTTAATCCATCTGGAGTTAATTTTAGTGTAAGGTGTCAGGAAGGGGTCCAGTTTCTGCTTTCTGCACATGGCTAGCCAGTTTTCCCAACACCATTTATTAAATAGGGAATCCTTTCCCCATTGCTTGTTTTTGTCTGGTTTATCAAAGATAATATGGTTTTAGATATGTTGCGTTGCCTCCGATGCTTCTGTTCTGTTCCATTGGTCTATATCTCTGTTTTGGTACCAGAACCATGCTGTTTTGATTACTGTAGCCTTGTAGTATAGTTTGAAGTCTGGTAGTGTGATGCCTCCCGCTGTGTTCTTTTTGCTTAGAATTGACTTGCCTATGCGGGCTCTTTTTTTGGTTCCATATGAAATTAACGGTGGTTTCTTCCAGTTCTGTGAAGAAATTCAATGGTAGTTTGATGGGGATAGCATTGATTTTGTAAATTGCTTTGGGCAGTATAGCCATTTTCACGATATTGATTATTCCTAACCAGAACATGGAATGTTTCTCCATCTGTTTGTTTCCTCTCTTATTTCGTTAAGCAGTGGAAGGTAGTTTTCCTTAAAGAGGTCCCTTACATTCCTTGTGAGTTTTATTCCTAGGTATTTTATTTCCTTTGTAGCAATTGTGAATGGCAGTTCGTTCTTGATTTGGTTCTCTTTAAGTCTGTTATTGGTGTATAGGAATGCTTGTGATTTTTGAACATTGATTTTATATCCTGAGACTTTGCTGAAGTTGCTTATCAGTTTCAGGAGCTTTTGGGCTGAGGTGATGGGGTCTTCTAGGTATACTATCATGTCGTTTGCAAATAGAGGCAATTTGGCTTCCACCTTTCCTATTTGAATACCATTTATTTCTTTTTCTTGCCTGATTGCTCTGGCTAGAACTTCCAGTACTATGTTGAATAGTAATGGTGAGAGAGGGCATCCTTGTCTAGTGCCAGATTTCAAAGGGAATGCTTCCAGTTTTTGCCCATTCAGTATGATATTGGCTGTTGGTTTGTCATAAACAGCTTTTATTACTTTGAGATATGTTCCATCAATACCAAGTTTATTGAGGGTTTTTAGCATAAAGGGCTGTTGAATTTTGTCAAATGCCTTCTCTGCATCAATTGAGATAATCATGTGGTTTTTGTTTTTGCTTTTGTTTATGTGGTGAATTACATTTATAGACTTGCATATGTTTAACCAGCCTTGCATCCGTGGGATGAATCCTACTTGATCATGATGGGTAAGTTTTTTAATGTGCTGTTGCAGTCGGTTTGCCAGTATTTTATTGAAGATTTTTGCGTCTATGTTCATCATGGATATTGGCCTGAAGTTTTCTTTTCTTGTTGAGTCTCTGCCAGGTTTTGGTATCAGGATGATTTTGGTATCATAAAATGATTTGGGAAGTGTTATTTTTTTTTGGATTATTTGGAATAGTTTCAGAAGGAATCGTACCAGATCCTCTTTGTGTGTCTGGTAGAATTCAGCTGCAGACTTCTCTGGACCTGGGCTTTTTTTCTGTGGTAGGCCCTTAATTGCTTCCTCAACTTTAGAACTTGTTATTGGTCTATTCATAGTTTCGGCTTCCTCCTGATTTAGCCTTGGGAGGACACAGGCGTCCAGGAATTTATCCATTTCTTCCTGATTTACTAGTTTATGTGCATAGAGTTGTTTGTATTATTCTCTGATGTTGGTATGAATTTCTGTGGAATTTGTGGTTATTTCCCCATTATCGTTTTTTATTGCACCTATTTGGTTGTTCTCTCTTTTTTTTTGGATTGCATTGAAAATTTAATTTAATGTTGAGAGAATTGATATGTTATATATACTTTCATTTATTTATGACTTTAATATCTTTTGAAAATGCTATATCATTTTCTGTATACAAGTCTTATGTATCTTTTATTAATTTCTAAGGATTTGAGTTTTAGATGCTTTTATAGACTATAATACTTCATTGTTTTAAAACTTAATTTTCCAGTTTTTTGATGCTGGATAGAGAAATACAGTTGGTTTTGGCTTGGTATTCAGTGACCTGCTAAATTCACTTATTAATAGCTTATTTATAGATTCCGTGGTTTCTCTAAATTCTCAATTATACTGTTTGTGGATGATGACAACTTTATTTCTTCTGTTCTCCTTTTAGTGCAAAGGGAGGAACAGCGCCGGGGGCTGGGGGGATATCCTGGGGATGAATACCAAGTGTGGGTGAAGGGGAGGAAGGCAGCAAAACACACTGTCATGTGTGTACCTATGCAACTATCTTGCACGTTCTGCACATGTACCCCAAAACCTATAATGCAATAAAAATTTTTAAAAAAGGAAATAAATAAATAAAAGCATCAAATAGCTAACAAAAGAGTGAGGAATAAACAGGTCAAGATTTAAAGAAGAGAGAACTCAAAGACAGTGGGCTGCTTTTGCCTGTTAGCTTTTGTCCATCTGGAAGAGACAGCTGAGAGACTACACTTCACAAATAGCAGCCTTGAGGGGCCGAGGAAACCAAAGTAAGAATCCAAGGCTCACTAAAGTCAAGGAACTGGTTAAATCATCCTCTTCTGCTTTAGGCTGGGACCTCTCTCTTCTTTTTTATCAGTCTGGCTAGTGGTCTGTCTATTTTGTTGATCTTTTCGAAAAACCAGCTCTTAGATTTATTGATTTTTTGGAGGGTTTTTCTTGTCTCTATCTCATTCAGTTCTGCTCTGATCTTAGTTATTTCTTCTCTTTGGCTAGATTTTGAGCTTTTTTGATCTTGCTCCTCTAGCTCTTTCAATTTTGATGATAGGGTGTCAATTTTGGATCTCTCCACTCTTCTCAGGTGGGCACTTATTGCTATATATTTTCATCCACAGACTGCTTTAAATGTGTCCCAGAGATTCTGGTACGCTGTGTCTTCATTTTCGTTGGTTTCAAAGAACTTCTTTATTTCTGCCTTCATTTCTTTGTTTATCCAATCAACGTTCAAGAGCCAGTTGTTCAGTTTCCATGAAGCTGTGAGGTTCTGAGTTATTTTCTGAATTCTGAGTTCTAACTTGATTGCACTATGGTCTGAGAGACTGTTTGTTATGATTTCAGTTGTTTTGCATTTGCTGAGGAGTGCTTTTCTTCCAATTATGTGGTCAATTTTGGAGTAGGTGTGATGTGGTGCTGAGAAGAATGTATGTTCTGTGGATTTGAGGTGGAGAGTTCTTTGAATGTCTATCAGGTTTGCTTGTTTCAGGTCTGAGTTCAAGTCCTGGATATCCTTGTTAATTTACTGTCTGGTTGATCTTTCTGATATTGACAGTGGAGTGATAAAGTCTTCCAATATTATTATGTGGGAGTCTAAGTCTCTTTGTAAGTCATTAAGATCTTGCCTTATATATCTGCGTGCTCCTGCATTGGGTCCATATATATTTAAAATCGTTAGCTCTTCTTGTTGTATTGATCCTTTTACCATTATGTAATGACCTTCTTTGTCCCTTTTGATATTTATTACTTTAATGTCTATTTTATCAGAGACGAGAATTGCAACTCCTGCTTTTTTTTCCTCTCCATTTGCTTGGTAAATCTTCCTCCATCCTTTTATTTTGAGCCTTTGTGTATCGTTGCATGTGAGGTGGGTTTTCTGGATACAGCACACCAACGAGTTTTGGCTTTTTATCCAATTTGCCAGTCTGTGTCTTTTGATTGGTGCATTTAGCCCATTTACATTTAGGGTTAATATTGTTATGTGTGAATTTGATACTGCCATTTTGATGCTAGCTGGCTATTTTGCCCATTGGTTTATGTAGATTCTTCATTTTGTTGATGCTCTTTAGCATTTGGTATGCTATTAGGATGGCTGGTACTGGTTGTTTCTTTCTATGTGTAATGCCTCTTTCAGGAGCTCTTGTAAAGCAGGCCTAGTGGTGACAAAATCTCTAAGTACTTGCTTGTTCATGAAGTATTTTATTTTTCCTTCACTTATGAAGCTCAGTTTGGCTGCATATGATATTCTGGATTGAAAGTTCTTTTCTTCAAGGATGTTGAATATTGGCCCCCACTCTCTTCTGGCTTGTAGAGTCTCTGCCGAGAGATCTGCTGTGAGTCTGATGGGCTTCCCTTTGTGGGTGACCCGACCTTTCTCTCTGGCTGCCCTTAGTATTTTCTCCTTCATTTCAACCCTGGTGAATCTGACGATTATGTGCCTTGGGGTTTCTCTTCTTGTGGAGTATCTTTGTGGTGTTCTCTGTATTTCCTGGTGTTGAGTATTGACCTGTCTTTCCAGGTTGGGGAAATTTTCCTGGATAATATCCTGAAGAGTGTTTTCCTGTTTGGATTCATTCCCTTCATCACATTCTGGTACACCTATCAAATGTAGGTTGGGTCTCTTCACATAGTCCCACATTTCTTGGAGATTTTGTTCATTCCTTTTTGTCCTTTTTTTTTAATCTTGGTTTCTCATTTTATTTCATTGAGTTCATCTTCGACTTCTGATATTCTTTCTTCTGCTTGGTCAATTCAGCTGTTGAAACTTGTGCATGCTTCGTGAAATTCTCCTGTTGTGTTTTTCAGCTCCTTCAATTCATTCATATTCCTCTCTAAGTTGTCCATTCTTGTTATCAATTCCTCGATTCTTTTTTCAAATCTTTTTTCAAGGTTCTTAGTTTCTTTGCACTGATTGAGAACATGTTCTTTTAGCTCACTGAAGTTTCTCATTATCCACTTTCTGAAGTCTGATTCCGTCATTTTGTCACACTGATTCTCCGTCCAGCTTTGTTCCCTTGCTGGTGAGGAGTTTTGGTCCTTTGTAGGAGGTGAAGTGTTTTGGTTTCGGGTGTTTTCCTTCTTTTTGCGGTGGTTTCTTCCCATCTTTATGGATTTATCCGCCTGTCGTCTTAGTAGTTGCTGATTTTTCAATTGGGTCTCTTTGTGGACGCTGAGATTGTTGATGATTAAGTATTTCTGTTACTTAGTTTTTCTTCTAATGGTCTAGCCCCTCTGCTGTATGAGTGCTGAGTTCCACTCCAGGCCCTGCTTGTCTGGGGTATACCTGTAGCAGCTGTGGAACAGTGAGGGATGATACCAGTTTCTTCTTCTGTCTTTGTTCCAGAATGATGCCCGCCAAATGTCAGTCTGATTAGTCCTTTTTTGGGGTGACTCTTTGGATATAGAAGGGTCAGGGAGCTGCTTAAGGAGACGGTCTGTGCTTTATAGTAGCTCCAGTGCTGAGCTGTGAGCTCCGTTGTTCATTGAGGGTTGTTTGGAGGTTGTTTGTGTCTGCTGCAACAGAACTCATAAAACCCACCTTTTTTTTTAAATTTCCCTCTTAGATGCTCTGTCTCAGGGAGTTGGGGCTTTATGAGTATCTGTTGCACTGTCCTGCCCCACTAGGAGGCAGTCTATTTACTAGTTGCCTGCTGGGGCTCTGCCTGCCAGCGCGGGTCCGCCCTGATGCAGCTGGGCTCCGTTCTGCTGTGGAGTGCTCCCCGCTCCTGGCGGAGTCTCTCTTATGGCAGGTTGCGTTGGCAATGGCAGGCTGTGTCAGCCCTAGGCAGTACTTCAGTATGGGCGGATTGCGTCAGTAGTGGTTGACGCTCCTCCCTCACCAGGCTGCACCATCCTAGATGCTGGCAGCAAAACTCTCAGCACCTCCAGTCGCCACCCTGCTTGTCCCCGTGAGGGTGGGACCCGTCGAGCCTGATCACCCAGCTCCCTGCATCAGAGTCCGTCCTCTCTCTCTCTCTTCCTCTCCCTTCCTCTCCCCAAGCTGAAAGATAGACTCTCTCACTGGAGCCCCAGTAGCCTGCCGATAGGGCACTGGGTTCCGTGCAATCTCCCATACCGCTGCCCACTGCACCAACTCAGATCATGCTTGCCAGAAAACTCCTGGTCTGGCTCATTGTCCAAGTCCCGTTCAATTAGATGGACATGCCAATGTGTCCTTCCAGATCTCAGATTGCCTGTTTAACAGGGCACCCAGAGCAGTGAGTTCCGTGCTGGATCCTGCTGTGGCACCGGCTGAAGCGGCCGCACAAGCCGGCTGCGCTAGCCGGCTGTACTAGCGTCCCGTGTCTCTCCCACACCAGGGACTTCAAACGCTCTGTGGGCAAAAAAGGTCCATTCGAGAATGCTGCTAGGAGTCACCCTCTGCGCCTTCACTGAGAGCTGCAATCCTGAGTCGCGTCTACGACGCCATTTTGCGAGTCTCCCCTGTCTCCAGATTTTTTAATGATCACCATTCTAACTGGCGTGAGATGGTATCTCAAGATAGTTTTGATTGGCATCTCTCTAATGACCAGTGATGATGAGCATTTTTTCATATGTTTGTTGGCCTCATGTATGTCTTCTTTTGTAAAGTGTCTGTTCATATAATTTGCCCATTTTTGAATGGGCTTGCTTGTTTTATTTCCTGTAAATCTGTTTGAATTCTTTCTATTCTGAAGATACCATTTTCATTTAATAATATTTGCTTCCTGGGCATGACCTATTTTATGTGACATGGGGTCAGAAAGCACCCATTGAATAATTGGCATTTGAGGTCGAATGATAACCTTATGCCCTAAGGTCAGAAATTCCGTTTCACTTAAAGCCCAATAAGCAGCTAACAATTCTTATTCGAATTGAGTATATGGTTGTTTAGTACTAGGCAATTTATGAGACCAAAATCCTAAGGGCACTCGTTTTTCTTCCTGTTTTTGCCAAAGACTCCAGTTAGCATATTGGTTTTCTGTACTAACCATCAATTCTATTGGCCCCTCCTTCACAGGTCACAGATCCAAGGCCTGTTGTACAGCTTCTTTTGCTTTGTCAAATGCCTGCTGTTGATCCGGTCCCCACTCAAAGGTGTATTTCTTTCTAGTGACTTTATGTAACAGTTGTAGCAACAGACTTAAATGAGGAATGTGGTTTCTCCAATATCCAAATAGGCAAATATATTTTTGGGCTTCCTTTTTTGTAGTTGGTGTTGGAAATTCCAAAATTCTTTGCTTTGCTTTAGGAGTGATGCTACGATTACCACAATCCCACATTATACCTAGAAATTTTACATGCTGGGCTGGCCCCTGTACTTTTTCAGGGTTTATTTTCCATCCTTTACCTTGTTGATGAGTAATTAAAGTTTCCACAGCTTGTTGCATGCTGTGGGAATCATGTCCCTGTAGCATGATGTCATCAATATAATGGTATATTTCTATATTGGGAAAGTGCCATTCATCTAGATGTTTAGCCACTATTTTATGGCACAAAGTTGGGCTATGCTTATAGCCTTGTGGCAATCTTGTAAAAGTATATTGACTCCCCTGCCAAGTGAAGGCAAAATATTTCCATTGATCTAAGTTATTTGGAATTGTAAAGAAGGCATTAGCTAGATCCAACACCACATACCATTGACCAAGATGTTTTTGAATATTCTCTATTATCAAAATAGTATCCAGAACAGCAGCATGTAATGGAGGAGTTATTGCATTTAATGCTCGATAATCTACTGTCATTCACCAAGTTCCATCTGATTTTTTAACTGGCCATATAGGATTATTCTATTTAGAAATGGTGGGGACAATAACCTCTGCTGCTACATAGGGTTTTCTTTGCATTCACTTTCCCCTTCCTCTTTCTGTACTTGTATTGAGCACAACGGACTGCAGCTTTTTCAGCCACTCCCTGATAAGTCCTAGCTTGAGCTCCAAGGATAACATTTTGGAACTGTAACATTGCTAATTTCCCCTGAAAATCTGCCAATTCTTTCTCCAGCTGCAATTTCTCTTGAATTAAGGCTTGGCATGCCTGGTATTGCTTTCTAGAAGCTGATAACAAAATCCAGCCACACCGACTGATATCTACCAATTCCTTCCCTTTATCTAAAGGGACTGTTTCCAAGACTTCTAGGACCTGCATAGGGTCAGCAGATCGCAATTTACCATCCCAATTTTCACTCAATCCTGTTCCAGTAGCCCATACCCTAGCCAAAGGTGCAGACACCGGATCTTCCCAACCCGGCACATCACAAACCACATATGTAGCATCTACAGATTTCTTAAACAAAGGCATGATGCCTCCTTCTCCTCGAATCCTGCTGACTACACCAATTTGTTGTGCTAACTGTGCGTACCAAGCTTGGGTTTTTTTCCTTTTAACAGGCAGGTTCGTGGAAAGAAAACACCAGACCAAAAACAATAATAAAGTGATAGAAAATTTTAATGAGAGAAGTAGGAGGATGGGAAGATGATAGTTACATATATATATATATGTAATTTACATAACTTACATAACTAATTTATGTACTCACCTTTGGGTCAGTCAGTAAACAGGGAAGATCTGCTTCATAAGTGCCCTGTACTTGACTGTTTCTTGGACACTGGGAGTTGGCCAGACTCCCAGCTTCCAAGATATTGTTCTGAAGAGCCAAGAGCTCTTAGCCCCGCAGAACAGTTCATGTACAGTTCATGGGCTCACATATCCTTCCCTGCCCACTTCCTCACCCCAAACACCCTTTACAAGCAAGCTTTTTACAAAAAAAGACTTCTACAAAACAGCATTTCTACATCATAATCTTACAATAGGAGAGAAGGGCATAGACAGAGGGGAGGGGAGGATACACGCAAAAGAGAGGAGGATACACACAAGAAAAAGTGGGATACACAAAGGAGAGAGGGGAATACACACAGGAGAGAAAAGAATACACACTGGAGAGAGGAGGATACACATAGGAGAGAAAGATACACACACAAGAGAGGGGCATACACACAAAAAAGGGGGATACACACAAGAGAAAGGGGAATACACACAGGACACAAAAGGATACACACAGGAAAGTGTGATACACACATGAGAGAGGGGCATAAACACAGGAGAGAGGAGGATACACACAGGAGAGAGGAGGAAACAAACAGGAGAGAGGGGATACACACAAGAGAGAAAAGGATACACACAAAAGAAAGGGGTGATACACACAGGAGAGAGGATGATACACGCAGAAGAGAGGAGGATACAAACAGGAAAGAGGGGGTTACACACAGGAGAGGGGAATTCACACAGAAGAGAAGATACACACAGAAGAAAGGAAGATGCACACAGGAGAGTGGAAGATTCACACAAAAAAGAAGATGATACACGCAGGAGAGACGAGGATACACACAAAAGAGAAAAATACACATAGGAGAGAAGGATACACACAGGATAGAGAAGGATACACATAGGAGAGAGGAGGGTACACAGAGGAGAAAAAAGGATACACAGAGCAGAGAGGAGGATGCACACAGGAGGGGGGATACACATATAAGAGAGTGACATACACACAGGGGAGACAAGGATATACACAGAATTGAGAAAGATAAACACTGGAGAGAGTAGAATACACACAGGAGACAACAGGATACACACAGGAGAGAGGGGAAATAAACACAGGATAGTGAAAGATACACGCAGAAGAGAGGAGGATATACACAGGAGAGGATGATCCACACAAATGAAAAAAGAATACACACAGCAGAGAGGAGGATACACACAGGAGAGAGGAAAAACACGGGAGAGTGGAAAATACACACATGTGGAGGGGGATACACAGGAGGGATAAAGATACACACAGGAGAGAGAAAAATACACATAGGAGAGAGAAGCATACACAAAAAGACATGGGCATACACAAAGGAGAGGAAAATACACACAGGAGAATTGGGGATACACACAGGAAAGACAGGATACACAGAAAAAATGGAGATACACAAAGGAGAGAGGGGCATACACACAGGAGAGAGGAAGATACACACAGGATAGAGGAGAATACACACAATAGAGAGGGAGATACACATGGTAGAGAGGGGGTATAGACACAGAAGAGAAGAAGATACACACAGAAGAGAGGAAGATACACACAGGAGAGAGAATGATACACACAGGGGAGAGACGGATACACAAAGGAGAGAGGAGAATACACACAAAAGAGAAAAAAATACAAACAGGAGAGAGAAGAATACACACAGGTGAAAGAAGAATACACACAGAAGAGAGGAGGATACACACAAGAGAGAGGGGGATACACACAAGAGAGTGGAGGATACAAACAGCATACAGAAGGGTACGTACAGGAGAGAGGAGAATACACACATGAGAGAGGAGAATACACAAAGGAGAGGGGGGAAAACACAGTAGAGAGGGGAATATACACAGGCGAGAGATATACACACAGAAGTGGAGGGGAAGCACACAGGAGAAAGGGGGATCCACAGAGGAGAGGGGATACACAACGAAAAAAGGAGCATAAACACAGGAGAGAGGAGGATACACACAGGAGAGAAGGGGAATACACACAGGAGAAAGGGGGATACACACAGGAGAGTGGGGAATACACACAGGATGGAGGGGGATACACACAGAAGAGAGGGAGATACACACGGGGGATAAAAATAATACAGGAGGAAGGAGTGTACACCAAAAAAAGAGAAAAATACAGACAGAAGAGAGGACGATAAACGCAGGAAAAAGGAGAATACACACAGGAGCGAGGAGGATACACAGAGAAGAGAGAAGGATACACGCAGGAGAAGGAAGGATACACACAGGAGAGTGGGGGGATACACACAGGATAGGGCGATACACACAGAAGAGAGGAGGATAAACAAAAAAGAGAGGAGAATACTCACAGGAGAGAGGGGGATACAAACAAAAGAGTGGAGGATGCACACAAGAGAAAAGGAGATACACACAGAAGAGAAAAAAATACAGAGAGTAGAGAAGAAATACACACAGGAGAAAGGGAAATAAACACAGGAAAAAGGAGGATACACACAGGAGAGAGAAGGATACACACAGGAGAGGGGGAAGGGGAGATACACACAGGAGAGAGGAAGATACACAGAGGAGAGAGGAGTATACACAGAGAAGAGAGGAAGATACACACAGAAGAAAAGAGGATACACACAGGAGTGAGAGATACACACAGAAGAAAGGGGGATACGCACAGGAGAAAAAAATACACAGAGGAGAGAGTGGGATACACACAGGAGAGGAAGATACATACAAGAAAGAGAGGCATAGACAGAGGAGAGGGGAGGACACACGCAGGAGGGAGAAGGATACACAAAGGATAGAGGGGGATAGACACAGGAGAGAGAAGGATACACACAGGAGAGAAAAGGATACACAGGAGATAGGAGGATACACATAGGAAAGGGAGATACACACAGGAGAGAGGAGCACACACTCAAAAAAAAAGATACACACAGGAGAAAGTGGGATACACACAGGAGAGTGGAGGATAGACACAGGAAATGGTGATACACACAGGAGAGAGAAGCCTAAACACAGGAGAGTGGAGGATACACACAGGAGAGAGGAGAAAACAAAGAGGCAGAGGGGATACACACAAGAGAGAGGGGGATACACACAGGAGAGAAAGGTGATACACACAGGAAAGAAAGGTGTTACACACAGGAGAGTGGGGGGGAAACCCACAGGAAAACGGATACACGCAGGAGAAAGGAGGTTACACACAGGAGAGAGGAGGATACACAGAGGAGAGAGGAGTATACACACAGGTGAGTGGCATACACACAGGAGAGAGGGGGATACACGCAGGAGAGTTGGATACATACAGGAGACAGGAAAATATACACAGGAGAGAGGGAAATACACACAAAAGAGGGGGATATACACAGGAGAGAGGGTATACACACAGGAGAGGAGGATACATATAGGAGAGAGAGGGATCCACACAAAAGAGAGGGGAATACACAGAAGAGACAGGGGCATACAGACAGGAGAGAGAAAAATACACATAGGAGAGAGGAAGATACACAAAAAAGAGGAGGATACATGCAGAAGAGAGAAGTATACACAGGAGAGAGGTTAATACACAGAGGAGAGAGGGCATTACACACGAGAGAGAGGGCGGATACACACAGGAGAGAGGAGGATACACACAGGAGAGAGGAGGATACACACAAAAGAGAGGAGTATACACACAGGAGAGAGAATGATATGCACAGGAGAGACAAGAATTCACAAAATAGAGAGAGGGATACACACAGGAGAGAGGGAGATACACAAAGAAGAGAGGGGTATACACACAGGTGAGGGAAATACACAAAGGAGAGAGGGGCATACACACAGAAAAGAGAAAAGGTACACACAGAAAAGAGGAGGATACACACAGGAGAAAGGAAAATACACACAAGAGAGATATGGATACACACAGGAGAGAGGAGGATACACACAGGATAGGGCGATACACACAAGAGAGAGGGGTATCCACAGAGGAGAGAGGGGAATACACATAGGAGAGAGGGGTATACACACAGAAGAAAGGCATACACACAGGAGAGAGGAGGATACACGCAGGAGAGAGGAGGATACACGCAGCACAGAGGAGGTTTCCCGCAGGAGAGAGGGGGATACACACAGAAGAGAAAAAGAATACACACAGGAGAGAAGGGGGATACACACAAGAGAAAGAATGATACACACAGGACAGAAAAGGATACACACTAAAGAGAAAAGGATACCCACAGGAACGAGGGATACGCACAAGTTAGAGGATATGCACAGGTTAGATGATACACACAGAAGAGAGGGGTATACACACAGAAAAGGGGGGATACAAAAAGAAGAGAGGGAAATATACAAAGGGGAAAAAGATACACACAAAAGAGGGAAATACACACAGGAGCGAGGGGGATGAACGCAGGATTAAGGAAAATACACACAGGAAAGACCAGGATACACACAGGAGAGAGAAGGATACACTCAGGACAGGGGGGATACACACAGGAGAGACAAAGATACACACAGGAGAGAGGAGGATACACAGAGGAGAGAGGAAGATACACACAGAAGAGAAGAGGATACACACAGGAGTGGGGGATATACACAGAAGAGAGGGGGATACGAAAAAGAGAGGGAAATACACAGAGGAGAGTGTGGAATACACACAGGAGAGAGGAAGATAAACACAGGAGAGGGATACACATATAGGAGTTGCGCTAACTGCGTGTACCAAGCTTGGGTTTTTTTTCTTTTTAACAGGCAGATTCGTTGGAAGAAAACACCAGACCGAGAACAATAATAAAGTGATAGAAAATTTTAATGAGAGAAGTAGGAGGACGGAAAGACCATAGTTACATATATATATATATAGATATATAGATATATAGATATATAGATATATACACACACACACACACACACACACACACACACACACACACACACATATATATACACAGAAACCACTCCACCTCAGCACTGGCAAGACAGCAGCACGGGCGAATCTCAAGTCACATCTCAGCACCAGACAGCAGCACAGGCGATTCGCAAGTCACATCTGGAAGTCGCTCTGATCCAATGTCTCTGTGTTCCTCTGCTCCTTTATTGTATCAGCTTACATAACTAATTTACATACTCATCTTTGGGTCAGTCAGTAAACAGGGAAGATCTGCTTCATAAGTGCCCTGTCTTTGACTGTTTCTTGGGCACCGGGTGTTGGCCAGCCTCCCAGCCTCCAAGATATCGTTCTGAAACGCCAAGAGCTCTTAGTTCCCCAGAACAGTTCATGGACATTTCATGGGCTCACAGATACTTCCCTGCCCACTCCCTCACACCAAACACCCTTTACAAGCAAGCTTTTTACAAAACAGGACTTCTACAAAACAGGACTTCTACATCATAATCTTACAATAGGAGAGAGGGGCATAGACAGAGGGGAGGAGAGGATACACGCAGAAGAGAGGAGGATACACACAAAAAAGAGTGGGATACACACAGGAGAGAGGGGGATACACACAGGATAGAAAAGAATACACACTGGAGAGAGGAGGATACACATAGGAGAGGGAGATACAAACACAAGAGAGGGGCATACACATAAAAAAGACGGATACACACAGGAGAAAGGGGGATACACACAGAAGACAAAAGGATACACACAGGAAAGTGTGATACACACATGAGAGAGGGGCGTAAACACAGGAGAGAGGAGGATGCACACAGGAGAGAGGAGGAAACAAACAGGAGAGAGGGGATACACATGAGAGAAAAGGATACACACAAAAGAAAGGGGTGATACACACAGAAAAGAAAGGTGTTACCCACAGGAGAGAGGGGAAAACACATAGAAAAGTGAAAGGATACACACAGGAGAGGAGGATACACACAGGAGAGAGGAGGATACACACAGGGGAGAGTAGTATACACACAGGAGAGGGGCATACACACAGGAGAGAGGGGGATACACACAGGAGAGTTGGATACATACAGGAGACAGAGAAATACACACAGGAGAGAGGGGGATACACACAGGAGAGGGGGATACACAAAGGAGAGAGGGTATACACATAGGAGAGAGGAAGATACACAAAAAAGAGAGGAGGATACACGCAGAAGAGAGGGCGGATACACACAAGAGAGAGAAAGATACACGCAGGAGAGAAAAGGATACACACAGGAGAGGGTGGATACACACAGGAGTGTTGAGGATACACACAGGAGAGTGGGGGGATACACACAAGAAAGAAAAGGATACACACAGAAGAGAGGAGGTTACATAAAGGCGAGAGAAAGAATACACACAAGGGAGAAAAAGGATATAAAAGGAGAGAGGGGGATACCCACCCGAGAGTGGGGCATACACCCAGAAGAAAGAAGACACACACTGGAGAGAGTAAGATACACACAGGAGGAGGAAGATACACAAAGTAGAGAGGAGGATACACACAGCAGAAAGGAGGATACACACAGGAGAGAGACGGATACACACAGGAAAGAGGAGGATACACACAGGAGAGGGCGATACACACAAGAGAGAGAAGGATCCACACAAGAGAGAGGGAAATACACATAAGAGAGAGGGGTATACACACATGAGAGGGGTATACAGACAGAAGAGATTAAAATACAGGCAGAATAAAGGAGGATACACGCAGCACAGCAGAGGATACACGCAGAAAAGAGGGGGATACACACAGGAGAGAGAAAAATACACACAGGAGAGAAGGAGGATATACACAAGAGAGAGAAGGATACACACAAAAGTCAAAAGGATACACACAGTAGAGAGGAGGATACACACAGGAGCGAGGGATACACACAGGTGAGAGGAGGATACACATAGGAGAGAAAGGCGTACACACAGAAAAGGGGGTATACACAGAGAAGAGAGTGGGATACACAAAGGAGAAAGGGATACACATAGGAGAGGGAAATACAAACAGGAGCGAGGGGGATGCAAACAAGATAGAGGGAAATACACACAAGAAAGACGAGAATACACACAGGAGAGAGGAGGATACACAGAGGAGAGAGGAAGATACACAAAAAAGAGAAGAGAATACACACAGGAGTGGGGGATACACAGAGAAGAGAGTGGGATATGCACAGAAATGGGGGATACACAGAGGAGAGGGTGGGATACAAAAAGGAGAGAGGGGCATAGACAGAGGAGAGTGGGGCATAGACAGAGGAGAGTGGAGGATACACACAGAAGAGAAAAGGATACACACTGGAGAGAGGAGGATACACATAGGAGAGGGAGATACACAAAGGAGAGAGGCGCATACACACAAAAAAGGGAAATACACAAAGGAGAAAGGGGGATACACCCAGGAGACAGGAGTATACACACAGGAAAGTGTGATACACACAGGAGAAAGGGGCGTAAACACAGGAGAGAGGAGGATACACAAAGGAAAGAGGAGGAAACAAACAGGAGAGAAGGGATACACACAAAAGAGAGAAGGATACACACAGGAGAAAGGGGTGATACACACAGGAGAGAGGAGGATACACACAGGAGAGAGGAGTATACACACAGCAGAGGGGAATACACACAGGAGAGAGGGGGATACACATAGGAGAGTTGGATACATACAGGAGACAGAGAAATACACACAGGAGAAAGGGAGATACACACAGGAGAGTGGAATACACAGAGGAGAGAGGTTATACACACAGGAGAGAGGGGAATACACACAAGAGAGAGGGGCATACACACAGGAGAGAGGAGGATACACATAGGCGAGAGGAAGATACACAAAGGAGAGAGGAGGATACACGCAGGATAGAGGAGTATACACAGAAGAGAGGGGAGTTCACAGAGGAGAGAGGGCATTACACAGAGGAGAAAGGGCGGATACACAGAGGAGAGAAAACGATACACACAGGAGAGAAGAGGATACACACTGGAGAGAGGAGGATACACATAGGAGAGAAAGATACACACAGGAGAGAGGGGCATACACACAAAAAAGGAGGATACATGAAGGAGAAAGGGGGATACACCCAGGAGACAGGAGTATACACACAAGAAAGTGATACACAGGAGAGAGGGGCATAAACACAGGAGTAAGGAGGATACACACAGGAGAGAGGAGGAAACAAACAGGAGAGAGGGGATAAAAACAAGAGAGAGAAGGATACACACAGGAGAAAGGGGTGATACACACAGGAAAGAAAGGTGTTACCCACAGAAGAGAGGGGGTAACACACAGGAAAGTGGAGGGATACACACAGGAGAGAGGAGGATACACACAGGAGAGAGGAGGATACACACAGGAGAGAGGAGTATACACACAGGAAAGGGGCATACACACAGGAGAGAGGGGGATACACACAGGAGAGTTGGATACATACAGGATACAGAGAAATACACACAGGAGAGAGAGAGAGATACACACAGGAGAGTGGGATACACAGAGCAGAGAGGTTATACACACAGGAGAGAGGGGAATACACACAAGAGAGTGGGGCATACACACAGGAGAGAGGAGGATACACATAGGAGAGAGGAAGATACACAAAGGAGAGAGGAGGATACACGCAGGAGAGAGGAGTATACACAGAAGAGAGGGGAGGACACAGGGGAGAGAGGGCATTACACACAGGAGAGAGGAGGATACACATAGGAGAGAAAGATACACACAGGAGAGAGGGGCATACACACAAAAAAGGAGGATACATGAAGGAGAAAGGGGGATACACCCAGGAGACAGGAGTATACACACAAGTAAGTGATACACACAGGAGAGAGGGGCGTAAACACAGGAGTAAGGAGGATACACACAGGAGAGAGGAGGAAACAAACAGGAGAGAGGGGATAAAAACAAGAGAGAGAAGGATACACACAGGAGAAAGGGGTGATACACACAGGAAAGAAAGGTGTTACCCACAGAAGAGAGGGGGGAACACACAGGAAAGTGGAGGGATACACACAGGAGAGAGGAGGATACACACAGGAGAGAGGAGGATACACACAGGAGAGAGGAGTATACACACAGGAAAGGGGCATACACACAGGAGAGAGGGGGATACACACAGGAGAGTTGGATACATACAGGATACAGAGAAATACACACAGGAAAGAGAGAGATACACACAGGAGAGTGGGATACACAGAGCAGAGAGGTTATACACACAGGAGAGAGGGGAATACACACAAGAGAGTGGGGCATACACACAGGAGAGAGGAGGATACACATAGGAGAAAGGAAGATACACAAAGGAGAGAGGAGGATACACACAGGATAGAGGAGTATACACAGAAGAGAGGGGAGTACACAGGGGAGAGAGGGCATTACACACAGGAGAGAGGAGGATACACACAGGAGAGAGAAAGATACACACAGGAGAGAGGAGGATACACAGAGGAGAGGGTGGATACATACAGGAAAGTGGAGGATACACACAGGAGAGAGGGGGATACACATAAGAAAGAGAAGAATACAAACAGAAGAAAGTAGGATACATAAAGGCGAGAGAAAGAATACACACAGGGGAGAGGGGGGATACTAACAGCAGATAGGAGGATACACACTCGAGAGTGGGGCATACACACAGAAGAGAGAAGATGCACACTGGAGAGAGTAATATACACACAGGAGGAGAAAGATATGCAAAGTAGAGAGGAGGATACAAACAGGAGAAAAAAGGATACACACAGAAGAGAGACGGATACACAAAAGAGAGAGGAAGATACACACAGGAGAGGGCGATACACACAAGAGAGAGAAGGATCCACAGAGGAGAGAGGGAAATACACATAAGAGAGGGGTATACACACAGGAGAGAAAAGGATACACGCAGGAGAAAGGAGGACACACGCACCACAGAGGATACACGCAGTAGAGAGGGGAATACACACAGGAGAGAGAAAAATACACACAGGAGAGAAGGGGTATACACACAAGAGAGAGAATGATACACACAGAAGAGAAAAGGATACACACAGTAGAGAGGGGGATACACACAGGAGAGAGCGAGATACACTGAAAAAAAAGAGGATACACACAGGAGAGAGGAGGATAAACACAGTAGAGAAGGATATACACAGGAGAGAGGGGCATACACACAGCAGAGGGAAATACACATAGAAGAAAGATGTATAGACACAAAAGAGGAGAGAATACATACAGGAGATGGGGATACACACATGAGAACAGGGGGTACACACAGAAGAGAGGAGGATGCAAAAGACAGAGAGGAGGATACACACCGGAGAGAGGGGATACACACAAGAGAGAGGGGAATACACACAGGAGAGAGGGAATACACACAGGAAAGAGCGGGGATACACACAGGAGAGTGGGGAGATACACACAGGAGAGAGGAGAAATACACACAAGAGGGAGGAGGATACACACAGAAGAGAAGAGGATACACACAGTAGAGAAAAAGATACACACAGAAGAGGGGGATACACACAGGAGAGAGTAGGATACACACAGGATAGAGGAATTTACACACAAAAGAGACCAGGCAAGGACTTCATGACCAGAACACCAAAAGCATTGGCAACAAAAGCCAAAATAGAAAAATGGGACCTAATCAAACTCCACAGCTTCTGCACGGCAAAAGAAACCGTCACTAGAGTGAATCGGCAACCATCAGAATGGAAAAAAATCTTTGCAGTTTACGCATCTGACAAAGGGCTGATATCCAGAATATACAAAGAACACAAACAGATTTACACGAAAAAAAACAAACAAGCCCATTCAAAAATGGGCAAAGGATATGAACAGACACTTTACAAAAGAAGACATAAATGAGTCCAAACAACTCATGAGAAAATACTCACCATCACTGGTCATTAGAGAGATGCAAATCAAAACCACATTGAGATACCATCTCACGCCAGTTAAAATGGCAATCATTAAAAAATCTGGAGACAGCAGATGCTGGAGAGGATGTGGAGAAAAAAACACTCTTACACTGTTGGTGGGAGTGTAAATTAGCTCAACCATTGTGGAAGACAGTGTGGCGATTCCTCAAGGACCTAGAAATAGAAATTCCATTTGACCCAGCAATCCCATTACTGGGTATATATCCAAAGGACTATAAATCGTTCTACTATAAGGACACATTCACACGAATGTTCATTGCCGCACTGTTTACAATAGCAAAGTCCTGGAACCAACCCAAATGCCCAACGATGATAGACTAAACTGGGAAAATGTGGCACAAATACACCATGGAATATTATGCAGCAATCAAAAATGATGAGTTTGTGTCCTTTTTAAGGACATGGATGAATCTGGAGAACATCATTCTCAGCAAACTGACACAAGAACAGAAAGACAAATACCGCATATTCTCACTCATAGGCGGGTGAGAAATATGAGAACACATGGACACAGGGAGGGGGTCTACTACACACTGGGGTCTATTGGGGGAAGGGGGGAGGGACAGTGGGGGGGCAGGGGAGGGAAAGCCTGGGGATGAATGCCAAGTGTGGGTGAAAAGGAGGAAGGCAGCAAAGCACACTGCCATGTGTGTACCTATGCAACTACCTTGCACACTCTGCACATGTACCCCAAAACCTATAATGCAATAAAAATTTAAAAAATTAAAAAAAAATCACAAGCATTCCCATACACCAATAACCGACTTAAAGTGAACCAAATCAAGAACGAACTGCCATTCACAATTGCTACAAAGAAAATAAAATACCTAGAAATACAACTCACAAGGAACGTCAGGTACCTCTTTAAGGAAAACTACAAACCACTGCTCAACGAAATAAGAGAGGACACAAACAGATGGAGAAACATTCCATGTTCGTGGTTGGGAAGAATCAATATCGTGAAAATGGCTATACTGCCCAAAGTAATTTACACAAGCAATGCTATCTCCATCAAACTACCATTGAATTTCTTCACAGAACTGGAAAAAAACCACCATGAACTTCATATGGAACCAAAAGAGAGCCCATATAGCCAAGTCAATTCTAAGCAAAAAGAACACAGCGGGAGGCATCACACTACCAGACTTCAAACTACACTACAAGGCTACAGTGATCAAAACAGCATGGTACGAGTACCAAAACAGAGATATAGACCAATGGAACAAAACAGAGGCATCGCACGCAACACAATATACCTATAACCATATAATCTTTGATAAACCAGACAAAAACAAGCAATGGAAAAAGGATTCCCTGTTTAATAAATCGTGTTGGGAAAACTGGCTAATCATGTGCAGAAAGCAGAAACTGGACCCCTTCCTGACACCTTACACTAAAATTAACTCCAGATGGAATAAAGACTTAAACATAAGACCTGACACCATAAAAACCCTAGAAGAAAATCTAGGCAAAACCATTCAGGACATAGGAGTAGGCAAGGACTTCATGAACAAAACACCAAAAGCATTGGCAACAAAAGCCAAAATACACAAATGGGACCTAATCAAACTCCACAGCTTCTGCACGGCAAAAGAAACAGTCACTAGAGTGAATCGGCAACCATCAGAATGGGAAAAAATCTTTGCAGTTTATGCATCTGACAAAGGGCTGATATCCAGAATTTACAAAGAACTCAAACAGATTTACAGGAAAAAAACAAACAAGCCCATACAAAAATGGGCAAAGGATATGAACAGACACTTTACAACAGAAGACATACATGAGGCCAACAAACACATAAAAAAAATGCTCATCATCACTGGTCATTAGAGAGATGCAAATCAAAACCACATTGAGATACCATCTCAGGCCAGTTAGAATGGCGATCATTAAAAAATCTGGAGACAGCAGATGCTGGAGAGGATGTGGAGAAAAAGGAACACTCTTACACTGTTGGTGGGGGTGTAAGTTAGTTCAACCATTGTGGAAGACAGTGTGGCGATTCCTCAAGGACCTAGAAATAGAAATTCCACTTCATCCAGCAATCCCTTTACTGGGTATATATCCAAAGGACTATAAATCGTTCTACTATAAGGACACATACACACGTATGTTCATTGCAGCACTGTTTACAATAGCAAAGTCCTGGAACCAACCCAAATGCCCATCGATGATAGACTGGATTGGGAAAACGTGGCACATATATACCATGAAATATTATGCAGCATTCAAAAATGATAAGTTTATGTCCTTTGTAACCACATGGATGAATCTGGAGAACATTATTCTCAGCAAACTGACACAAGAACAGAAAAAGAAATACCGCATACTCTCACTCATAGGAGGGTGAGAGAAATGAGAACACATGGACACAGGGAGGGGGTCTATTACACACTGGGGTCTGTTGGGGGAAATGGGGGAGGGACAGTGGGGGGGCTGGGGAGGAATAGCCTGGGGATAAAATTTAAGTGTGGGTGAGGGGGAGGAAGGCAGCAAAACACACTGCCATGTGTGTACCTATGGAACTATCTTGCACGTTTTGCACATGTACCCCAAAACCTATAATGCAGAAAAATTAAAAAACAAAAGTAAAAAAAAAAGAGCCTCACTAAGTGTGCACACCTGGAGAAGTAGTCAGGATTTACCTTTATTCCCTCATTCAGCGTCTCACTAAATACTGCACACTTGTGGAATAGTCAGGACACTTTTTCATGTGGCCTCTAATTCCAAGTGTCACTGAATAATGTGGTGTAGTCAGGATTCTATTTCAAGTAGAGACATATTCAGAGCTTCAGTGAATAAGACAGATCCTTGATATAGTAAGGAATCTAATTGATATGGAAATATATTCTGAGCCTCACTGAATAATACACACCTGGGGAATAATTTGGAGAGTATATTCAACAGACATATATTCAGAGCCTCAGAAAATGAGGTACACCTGTGGAGTAGCCAGGAATCTATTTTATTAGGACACTCATTCATAGCCTCAGTGGATAATATGCACGTGTCGATTAGTCAGGATTCCATTTCATATGGCCACTCACTCGTAAGCTCAGTGAAAAATGCTAAAATGTAAAATACTTAGCAGTCTATTTCATATAGACACTCATTCAGAGATTCACTGAATAATACAAATATTTGAGATAAACAGCATCCTGTTTCACATGGTTAAACAAAAAGAGCCTCACTGAGTAATGCACACCAGGGGAAGTGTTAGGAGTCTACTTTACATTGCCTTTAATTTACAGAATCAGAAAATAATGCACACGTGTGGAATAGACACTAGTCTATTTTATATGGCTGCAAAATCAAAGCCTTTTCGAATACTGCACATGTGGGGAATAATCACTTGTCTGTTTCATATGGTGTTTCGTTTGGTGAAACAAAAACTTATGCAAACCTGTGGAGTAAAATGGGTTCTATTTCAGAAGGCCACTCTTTTAGTGTTTTAGTGAATATGTATATCTGAAAAGTCAGGAATCTCTTTCACGTGGCCACTCGTTCAGGGCCTCTGTGAAGAATACTCCCCTCAAAAATAGTCAGGTGTCTACTTTAAATGGCTACACATTCAAAGAATCTGTAGCTAATGGACACGTGGGCAATACACCTGAGTCTAGTTTTTATGCCCACTTAGTCAGAGTCTCATTCAATAATACACACCTGGGGAAGAGTTAAGAGTCTACTCCATGTAGCCACTCATTTAGAGCCTCAGTGAATAATGCACGCCAGGGTAATAGTCGAGCATTTTTTATATGGCCACTCATTTTGTGACACACTGAGTGATATACACCTGAAGAATCCTCAGGATTCTATTTGATACTACCACTTATTTAGAACCTTATTGAATAATTCAAAATGGAGCAATAGGTGTCTATTTTATATGTTCTATCATTCAAAGTTTCAGTGAATAGTAATCTTCTATGGAGTAATCCGGACGCTGTTTAACATAGCCACGAATTAAGTGCCTAAATGAATGATACGCACCTGTGTGATAGTCAGGAATCTATTTCATATGGACTCTAATTTTGTGTAACGCTGAGTAATACACACCTGTGTGAGTTTCAGGAGTCTATTTGGTATGGACGCTCATACCGAACCTGTTGGAATAATGCACACATGGAGAATAATGAGGAGTCTATGTCATATGGCTACTCATTCACACAAACAGTGAATAACGCACATATGGAGTAATTAGAACTCTGTTTCATATAACACCTCTTTCACAGCCTCGCTGAATGTTACACACTTGTGATATAGTCTGGAGTCTGTATTTTATGGCCACTCATTCAGAGAATCACTGAATAATTCACACCTGTGGAATTGTCAGAAGTCTCTTACCTATGGCTACCCGTTGAGAGCGTCACTAAATGTACACACCTGGATAAATAGAATTTACTTTTATCTTCTCATTGAGAGTCTCAATAAATAATGCACACCTGTGGAATAGTCAGGAGACTTTTTTATGTGGCCTCTCATTCAATGTGTCTTTGAAAAATGTGGTGTGGTCAGGAAACTCTCATGTAGACACATATTCAGAGCTTCAGTGCATAAGACAGACACTTGATATAGTAAGGAATCTAAGTGACGTGGAAACATATTCTGAGCCTCATTGAATAATAAACACCTGGAAAATAATTTGGAGTCTATTTTCGATGGACATATATTCAGAGCCTCGGAAAATGATGTACGCCTTTGGAGAAGCCAGGAGTCTCTTTCATTTGGAGACACATTCATAGCCTCATTGGATAATATGCACGTGTGGATTAGTCAGGATTCCATTTTATATGGCCACTGACTCCTAACCTCAGTGAAAAATGCAAAATTGTAAAGTACTTAGCAGTCTATTTCATATAGACACTCATTCAGATATTCAGTGAATAATAAAATTATTTGAGATCTACAGCCTCCTGTTCATATTGTCATACAAAAAGAGCCTCATTGAGTGAAACTCACCTGGAAAAGTGTTAGCAGTGTACTTTACATAGCCTCTCATTTGCAGCCTAAGGGAATAATGCACATGTGTGGAATAGACACTAGTCACTTTTATATGGCCACAAAACCAAAGCCTGAGTCAGTAATACACAATTTTGGAATAGTCACTAGTCTATTCCATATGCCCAAATATTTAGAGTCAGAGTCAATAATACAGGCCTGTAGACTAGTCAGGAAACAATTTCATATGGCCAAAGTTTCAGAGCCTGAGTGAATAATAAATACCTGAGGAATACTCTGGACGCTCTTACATGCGGCATTTCTTCAGAGGTTCATGGAGTAAAGAACACCTGTATTGTAGTTGGAATTCTATTTCATATAGCAACATACTCAGAGCCTAACTGAATAACAGACACCTTGGGAAAATCAGGATTCTGTTTCGTATAGCCACTCATTTACAGCCGAATCTAAAAACTCAGGCCTGAGTAGTATATAGGAGTCTCTATTATATGGCCACACATTCAGAGCCTTACAGAATAATACAGACGTATGGAAATGTCAGGAGTGTACTTGACATGGCCACTTATTCAGTTCCTCAGTGAACAATCATATATATCTGGGAAATACTCAGGATTTTGTTATATATAGCCACTTATTAACAGACTCACTAAATAATGCACACCTGGAGAATTGTCTGGAAACTCTTCGATATGACCATTTACACAGCGACTCAGTGGAAAATGAACAGCTGATAAATAGTCAATAGGACAGAGTCAGGAGTCTATTTTATGTGGTCATGCATTCAGAAACTGACTGAAGAATACACACCTTGGGAATAGTCAGAAGTCTTTTTCCCATGGCTACCCGTTGAGAGCCTCACTAAGTGTACACACCTGGATAAATAGTCAGAATTTACTTGTATCTTCTCATTCAGAGTCTCACTAAATAATGCACACCTGTGGAATAGTCAGGAGACTTTTACACGTGGCCTCTCATTCAATCTGTCATACAAAAATGTGGTTTAGTCAGGAGACTCTTTCATGTAGACACATATTCAGAGCCTCAGTGCATAAGACAGATCCTTGATATAGTAAGAAATCTAACTTGTATGGCCACATCTTCTGAGGCTCACTGAATAATACACACCTGGTGAATAACTTGGAATCTATTTTCGATGGATATTCATTCAGAGCCTCGGTAAATAATGCACACCTGTGCAGTAAGCAGGAGTCTATTTCATTTGGACACACATTCCTAGTCTCAGTGGTTAATATGCACGTGTGGATTAGTCAGGATTCCATTTTATATAGCCACTGACTGGTAACCTCAATGAATAATGCAGAAATGTATAGTACTCAGCAGTCTATTTCATATAGCCACTCATTCAGAGATTGACTCAATAATAAAATTGAGATAGCCTCCTGTTTCATATTGTCATACAAAAAGAGCCTCACTGAGTGACACACCCCTGGAGAAGTGTTAGGAGTGTACTTTACCTAGCCTCTAATTTACGGCCTAAGGGAACAATGAACACGTGTGCAATATACACTAGTCTATTTTATATGAAAACAAAATCAAATCCTGAGTCAGTAATGCACAACTTTGGAATAGTCACTAGTCTATTCCATATGCCCAAATATTTAGAGTCAGAGTCAATAATACAAGCCTGTAGACTAGTCAGAAAACAATTTCATATGGCCAAAGTTTCAGAGCCTTAGTGAATAATAAATACCTGAGGAATACTCTGGACGCTGTTTCATGGGGCATTTCTTAAGACGTTCATTGAGTAAAGAACACCTGTATTGTAGTCAGAATTCTATTTCATATAGCCACATACTTAGAGCCTACCTGAATAACAGACACCTTGGGAAAGTCACTATTCTATTACGTATAGCCACTCATATACAGCCGAACGTGAAACCTCACACTAAGTAGTATATAGGAGTCTTTATTTTATTGCCACACATTCAGAGCCTCCCAGAATAATACAGATGTAGGGAACTGTCAGGAGTGTACTTGACATGGCCACTTATTCAGTTCCTCAGTGAAGAATCATATATATCTGGAAAATTCTCAGGATTATATTATATATAGCCACTTATTAAGAGACTCACCGAATAATGCACACCTGGAGAATTGTCTGGAGATTATTTGATATGACTGTTCACTCAGCGACTCAGTGGAAAATGCAGAGCTGAGAAATAGTCAAGAGGTCAGGGTCAGGAGTCTATTTTATGTGGTCACTCATTCATAAACTGACTGAAGAATACACACCTTGGGAATAGTCAGTGTCCAGGCCACATGGCCTCTCAATCACAGCATTACCGAACAATGCACAATGGGGAAATAGTAAGGGGTCTATTTTATATGGCCTCTCATTCAGAGGTTCAGTGCATAATAAACAGCTGTGGAGGAGGGAGGTCCTTATTGAAGGTAGGCCCAAATAAAGCAGCATCGTGAATGATACACACAGGTGTGAGAGTCAGGAGACTATTTGATATGGACATTCATACAGAACCTCTTCGAATATTGCACATGTGGGGAATAATCACTAGTCTATTTCATATGGCGGTTCATTTGGAGAGTCGAAAAATAACACCCAACTCTGGATGAAAATGCTGTCTATTTCATAAGGCCACGCTTTCAGTGTTTTAGTGAATAACATGTATATCTGATAGGGCAGGATTCTCTTTCACATGGCCACTCGTTCTGGGCCTCTGTGCATAATACTCCCCTCAGAAACAGTCAAGGGTCTACTTCAAGTTCCTACACATTCAGAGTCTCTGTAAGTAATGATCACCTGGGCAATACACCTGATTCTCTTTTTTATGCCCACTTAGTCAGAGTGTCATTCAATAATACACACCTGGGGAAGAGTTAAGAGTCTACTTCATGTAGCCACTCATTTAGATCCTCAGTGAATAATCCACACCAGGGTAATAGTCGAGAATTTTTTATATGGCCACTCATTCTGTGCCTCCCTGAATGATACACACCTGGGGAATTCTCAGGATTCTATTTCATACTACCACTCATTTAGAACCTTATTGAATAATTCACAATGGAGCAATAGTCAGGTGTCTCATTGTATGGCCTCTCATTCAATGTTTCAGTGAATAATAAAATTCTATGGAGTAATCAGGATACTGTTTAAGATAGCCATGAATTAAGTGCCTTCATGAAAGATACACACATAGGTGGTAGTCAGGAATCTATTTCATATGAACTCTAATTCTGTATAACGCTGAGTAATACACACCTGAGGAAGTTTCAGGAGTCTATTTGGTATGGACAATTATTTCGAACCTGTGGGAATAATGCACACAGGGAGAATAATGAGGAGTCTATATCATATGGCTACTCATTCAGACAGTGAATAACGCACTTGTGGAGTCATTAGAATTCTGTTTCATATGTCCCCTCCTTCACAGCCTCACTGAATATTACACACTTGTGATATAGTCTGAAGTCTATCTTTTATGCCCACTCATTCAGAGATTCACTGAATAATAAAAATATTTGAAATAGCCTCTTCTTTTATATGGTCATACAAAAAGAGCCTCACTGAGTGACAAACACTTGGGGCAATCTTAGGAGTGTACTTTACATAGCTTCTCATTTAAAGCCTAAGGTAATAATGCACATGTGAGGAATAGACACTAGTCACTTTTATATGGCCACAAAATCAAAGCCTGAGTCAGTAATACACAACGTTGGAATAGTCACTAGTTTATTCCATACGCCCAAATATTTAGAGTCAGAGTCAATAATACACGCCTGTAGACTAGTCAGGAAATAATTTCATATGGCCAAGGTTTCAGGGCCTCAGTGAATAATAAATACCTGAGGAATACTCTGGACGCTATTACATGTAACATTTCTTCAGAGGTTCATTGAGTAAAGAACACCTGTATTGTAGTCAGAATTTTATTTCATATAGCCACATACTCAGAGCCTAACTGAATAACAGACACCTTGGGAAAGTCAGAATTCTATTTTGTATAGCCACTCATTTACCGCTGAATGTAAAAACTCACGCCTGAGTAGTATATAGGAGTCTCTATTTAATGGTCACTCATTCAGAGCCTCACAGAATAATACAGACGTATGGAAATGTCAGGAGTGTACTTCACATGGCCACTTATTTAGTTCCTCAGTGAAGAATCATATATATTTGAAAAATACTCAGGATTCTATTATATATAGCCACTTATTAAGAGACTCACTGAATAATGCACACCTGGAGAATTGTCTGGAGACTATTTGATATGACCGTTCACCCAGCGACTCAGTGGAAATTGCAGAGCTGAGAAATAGTCAAGAGGACAGAGTCAGTGGTCTATTTTATGTGGTCACTCATTCAGAAACTGACTGAAGAATACACACCTTGGGAATAGTCAGAGTCCAGGTCATATGGCCACTCAATCACAGCATTACCGAATAATGCACAATGGGGTAATAGTAAGGAGTCTATTTCATATGGCCTCTCATTCAGAGCTTCAGTGCATAATAAACAGCTCTGGAGGAGGGAGGACCCTATTTACAGTAGGCCAAAATAAAGCAGCTCGGTGAATGATACACACATGTGTGAGAGTCAGGAGACTATTTGATATGGACACTCATACAGAACCTCTTCGAATATTGCACATGTGGGGAATAATCACTAGTCTATTTCACATGGTGGTTCATTTGGAGGGTCAAAAAATAATGCGCACCTGTGGAGTAAAATGCGGTCTATTTCATAAGGCCACTCTTTCAGTGTTTTAGTGAATAACATGTATATCTGATAAGTCAGGAATCTCTTTCACATGGCCACCCGCTCTGGGCCTCTGTGAGTAATACTCCCCTCAGAATCAGTCAAGGGTCTACTTCAAATGCCTACACATTCAGAGTCTCTGTAAGTAATGAACACCTGGGCAATACACCTGAGTCTCTCTTTTATTCCCACTTAGTCAGAGTGTCATTCAATAATACACACCTGGGGAAGAGTTAAGAGTCTACATTATGTAGCCACTGATTTCAATCCTCAGTGAATAATCCACACCAGGGTAATAGTCGAGAATTTTTTATATGGCCACTCATTCTGTGCCTCCCTGAATGATACACACCTGGGAAATTCTCAGGATTCTATTTCATACTACCACTCATTTAGAACCTTATTTAATAATTCACAATGGAGCAATAGTCAGGTGTCTATTTTTTATGGCCTCTCATTCAGAATTTCATTGAATAATGAACTTCTATGAAGTAATCAGGACACTGTTTAAGATAGCCATGAATTAAGTGCCTTCCTGAATGACAAACACCTGGGTGGTAGTCAATAGTCTATTTCATATGAATCTTAATTCTGTGTATCGCTGAGTAATACACACCAGGGGGAGTTTCAGGAGTCTATTTGGTATGGACACTCATACAGAACCATTTGGAATAATGCACACATGGAGAATAATGAGGTGTCTATGTCATACGGTGACTCATTCAGGCAAAGAGTGAATAATGCACATGAGGAGTCATTAGAATTCTGTTTCATGTGGCCCCTCTTTCACAGCCTCACTGACTATTACACACTCGTGATATAGTCTGGAGTCTATATTTTATGGCCACTCATTCAGAGAATCACTAAATGATTCACACCTGCAGAATAGTCAGAAGTCTCTTTCCTATGGCTACATGTTGAGAGCCTCACTAAATGTACACACCTGGATAAATAGTCAGGATTTACTTGTATCTCCTCATTCAGAGTCTCACTAAATAATGCACACCTGACGATGGCGTCGTAGAGGCGACTCAGGATTGCAGCTCTCAGTGAAGGTGAAGAGGGTGAGTCCTAGCCACATTGCCCGACAGACGCTTTTTGCCCACAGTACTTTGAAAGTCCCAGGTGTGGAAGACACATGGGATGCTAGCTTTTGCGCAGCCGACTCACGTGGCCGGTTTGGCTGGCGCCGAACCGCAGTGGCACCCGGCACAAAACTCACTGGTCCGAATGCCCTGTTAAACCGGCAATCTGAGATGTGGAAGGGCAGATTGCCATGTCCATCTGATTGAACGGGTCTTGGACAATGAGCCAGACCAGGAGATTCCTGGGAAACGTGATCTGAGCCGGTGCAGTGGGCAGCGGCACGGGAGATTGCACGGAGCGCAGTGCGCTATCAACAGGCTACTGGGGCGCCAGTGAGAGAGTCAACCGTTCAGCATGGGGAGAAGAAGAGAGAGAGAGAGAGGATAGACTCTGAGGCAGGGAGCTGGGTGATCGGGCTCAGCGGGTACCACCCTCAGAAAGACAAGCAGGGGGGCGATTGGAGGCGCTCAGTGCTGAGAGTTTGGCTGCCAGCATCTAGGACAGTGCAGCCTGGTGGGGGAAGGGCATCTGCCAATACAGACACAATCCGTCCCTACTGAAGTACCACCCAGGGCTGACGCAGCCTGCGTCAGCTGACGTTGCCGAGGCAACCTGCCATAACAGAGAGACTCCGCCAGCAAGGCAGAGCGTGCCACAGCAGAGACTCGCAGCAACAGGGCGGACCCGCGCTAGCTGGGCGGAGCCCCAGCAGGCAATAGTGAATAGACTGCCTCATAGCTTTGCAGGACAGTACAACAGATACTCATAAAGAAAGACCCAACTACCTGAGACAGAGCATCTAAGAGGGAAAAAAATCGGGGCGGTATTATGAGTTCTGTTGCAGCAGACATAAACACATCCTCCCAACAGCCTTGAATGAACAATAGAGATCACAGGACAGCACTGGAGCTCCTATGAAGCACTGGCTGTCTCCTCAAGCAGCTCTCTGACCCCTGTATATCGAAAGAGTCACACCAAAAAAGGACTAATCAGACTGACATTTGGCGGGCATCATTCTGGAACAAACTGGTAGCATCCCTCACTGTTCTGCAGCTGCTACAATTGTACCCCAGAAAACCAGGGCCTGGAGTGGACCTCAGCACTTGTACAGCAGAGGGGATAGACCAGTAGAAGGAAAACTAAGTAACAGAAATACCTCATTATCAACAATCTGGGCGTCCAAGCACAGACCCAATTGGAAAATCAGCAACTACTAAGACGACAGGTGCATAAATCCATAAAGATGGGAAGAAACCAGCGTAAAATGAGGTAGACACCCAAAACCAAAACACTTCACCTCCTACAAAGGACCAAAACTCCTCACCAGCAAGGGAACAAAGCTGGACGGAGAATAAGTTTGACAAAATGACGAATTAGACTTCAGATAGTGGATAATGAGAAACTTCAGTGAGCTAAAAGAACATGTTCTAAATCAGTGCAAAGAAGCTAAGAACCTTCAAAAAAGATTTGAAGAAAGATTTGAGGAAATGATAACAAGAATTCCTTAGAGAAAAATATGAATGAATTGAAGGAGCTGAAAAACACAACACGAGAACTTCGTGACGCATGTAGAAGTTTCAACAGCCGAACTGACCAAGCAGAAGAAAGAATATCAGAAGTCTAAGATCAACTCAATGAAATAAAATAAGAAACCAAGATAAAAGAAAAAAGCGCAAAAAGGAATGATCAAAATCTCCAAGAAATGTGGGACTATGTGAGGAGACCAAACCTACGTTTGATAGGTGTACCAGAATCTGATGAAGAGAATGAATCCAAGCTGGAAAACACTCTTCAGGATATTATCTAGGAAAATTTCCCCAACCTAGCAAGACAGGTCAATACTCAACTCCAGGAAATACAGAGAACACCGCAGAGATACTCCACAAGAATAGCAACCCCAGGCCACAAAATCGTCAGATTCACCAGGGTTGAAATGAAGAAGAAAATACTAAGAGCAGCCAGAGAGAAAGGTCGGGTCACCCACAAAGGGAAGCCCACCAGACTCACAGCAGGTCTCTTGGCAGAGACTCTACAAGCCAGAAGAGAGTGGGGGTCAATATTCAACATCATTAAAGAAAATAACTTTCAACCCAGAATTTTATATCCAGCCAAACTGAGCTTCATAAGTGAAGGAAAAATAAAATCCTTCATAAACAAGCAAGTACTCAGAGATTTTGTCACCACTAGGCCTGATTTACAAGAGCTCCTGAAACAGGCACTACACATGGAAAGAAACAACCAGTACCAGCCATCCTAAAAGCATACTAAATGCTAAAAAGCATCAACAAAATGAAGAAACTACATGAATCAATGGGCAAAGCAGCCAGGTAGCATCAAAATGGCAGTATCAAACCCACATATAACAATATTAACCCTAAATATAAATGGGCTAAATGCACCAATCATAAGACACAGACTGGCAAATTGAATAAAAAACCAAAACCCATCGGTGTGCTGTATCCAGGAAACCCACCTCACACGCAAGGATACACAAAGGCTCAAAATAAAAGGATGGAGGAAGATTTACCAAGCAAATGGAGAGCAGAAAAAAGCAGGAGTTGCAATTCTAGTCTCTGATAAAATAGACGTTAAAGCAACAAAAAGGGACAAAGAAGGTCATTAAGTAATGGTAAAAGGCTCGATACAACAAGAAGAGTTAACGATTCTAAATATATATAGACCCAATACAGGAGCACCCAGATATATAAGGCAAGTTCTTAATGACTTACAAAGAAACCTAGACTCCCACACAATAATAGTGGGAGGCTTTAACACTCCACTGTCTATAGCAGACACATCGACCAGACAGAAAATTAACAAGGATATCCAGGACTTGAACTCACACCTGGAACAAGCAAACCTGATAGACATTTACAGAACTCTCCAGACCAAATCCACACAATATACATTCTTCTCAGCACCACATCACACCTACTCCTAAATTGACCACATAATTGGAAGTAAAGCATTCCTCAGCAAATGCAAAACAACTGAAATTATAACAAACAGTCTCTCAGACCATAGTGCAATCAAGTTGGAACTCAGAATTAAGAAAAAAACTCAGAACCGCACAGCTTCATGGAAACTGAACAACTGGCTCTTGAATGTTGATCGGATAAACAATGAAATAAAGGCAGAAAGAAAGAAGTTATTCAAAACCAACGATAACGAAGACAAAACGTACCAGAATCCCTGGGACACATTTAAAGCAGTCTGTAGAGGAAAATACATAGCAATAAGTGCCCACATGAGAAGAGTGGAGAGATCCAAAATTGACACGCTGTCATCAAAATTGAAAGAGCTAGAGGAGCAAGATCAAAAAGGCTCAAAACCTAGCTGAAGACAAAAAATAACTAAGATCAGAGCAGAACTGAAGGAGACAAAGACACGAAAAACCCTTCAAAAAATCAATAAATCCAAGAGCTTGTTTTTGGAAAAGATAAAATAGACAGACCACTAGCCAGACTCATAAAAAAGAAAAGGGAGAACAACCAAATAGATGCAATAAAAAACGATAATGAGGAAATCACCACAGATTCCACAGAAATTCAAACCATCATCAGAGAATACTACAAACAACTCTATGCACATAAACTAGTAAACCAGGAAGAAATGGATAAATTCCTGGACGCCTGTGTCTTCCCAAGCCTAAACCAGGAGGAAGCCACCACACAAAAAAAGCCATGGTCCAGATGGGTTCACAGCCGAATTCCACCAGACACACAAAGAGGATCTGGTACCATTCCTTCTGAAACTATTCCAAATAATTTAAAAAGAGAGAACACTTCCCAAATCATTTTATGAGACCAACATCATCCTGATACCAAAACCCGGCAGAGACTCAACGAGAAAAGAAAACTTCAGGCCAATATCCAGGAAGAACATAGACGCAAAAATCTTCAATAAAATACTGCCAAACCGGTTGCAACAGCACATTAAAAAACTTATCCATCATGATCAAGTAGAATTCATCCCAGGGATGCAAGGCTGGTTTAACATACGCAAGTCTATAAATGTAATTCACCACATAAACAGAAGCAAAAATAAAAACCACATGATCATCTCAATTGATGCAGAGAATGCATTTGACAAAATTCAACAGCCCTTTATGCTAAAAACCCTCAATAAACTTGGTATTGATGGAACATATCTCAAAGTCATAAAAGCTATTTACAACAAACCAACAGCCAATATCATACTTAATGGGCAAAAACTGGAAGCATTCCCTTTGAAATCTGGCACTAGACAAGGATGCCCTCTCTCACCACTCCTATTCAACATAGTACTGGAAGTTCTAGCCAGAGCAATCAGGCAAGAAAAAGAAATAAAGTGTATTCACATAGGA
The DNA here is from genome assembly GCA_031835075.1 of Saguinus oedipus. Taxonomy (NCBI): domain Eukaryota; kingdom Metazoa; phylum Chordata; class Mammalia; order Primates; family Cebidae; genus Saguinus; species Saguinus oedipus. Next base: position 490,274 of record JASSZA010000042.1, read on the forward strand.
AAGGTGGAAGCCAAATTGCCTCTATTTGCAGACGACATGATAGTATACCTAGAAGACGCCATCACCTAAGCCCAAAAACTCCCGAAACTGATAAGCAACTTCAGCAAAGTCTCAGGATATAAAATCAATGTTCAAAAATCACAAGCATTCCTATACACCAATAACAGACTTAAAGAGAACCAAATCAAGAACGAACTGCCATTCACAATTGCTACAAAGAAAATAAAATACCTAGGAATACAACTCACAAGAAACATAAGGGACCTTTTTAAGGAAAACTACAAACCACTGCTCAACAAAATAAGAGAGGACACAAACAGATGGAGAAACATTCCATGTTCGTGGTTAGGAAGAATCAATATCGTGAAAATGGCTATACTGCCCAAAGTAATTTACACAATCAATGCTATCCCCATCAAATTATTATTGAATTTCTTCACAGAACTGGAAAAAAACACCTTGAACTTCATATGGAACAAAAAGGGAGCCCGCATAGCCAAGTCAATTCTAAGCAAAAAGAACACAGCGGGAGGCATCACACTACCAGACTTCAAACTATACTACAAGGCTACAGTAATCAAAACAGCATGGTACTGGTACCAAAACAGAGATATAGACCAATGGAACAGAACAGAGGCATTGGAGGCAACACAACATATCTACAACCATATAATCTTTGATAAACCTGACAAAAACAAGCAATGAAGACAAGATTCCCTGTTTAATAAATGGGGTTGCGTAAACTGGCTAGCCATGGGCAGAAAGCAGAAACTGAACCCCTTCCTGACACCTTACCCTAAAATTAATTCCAGATGGATTAAAGACTTAAACATAAGACGTGGCACCATAAAAACCCTAGAAGAAAATCAAGGCAATACCATTCAGGACATAGGAGTAGGCAAGAACTTCATGAACAAAACACCAAAAGCATTGGCAACAAAAGCCAAAATCGGTAAATGGGACCTAATCAAACTCCACAGCTTCTGCATGGCAAAAGAAACAGTCACTAGAGTGAATCGGCCACCATCAGAATGGGAAAAAATCTTTGCAGTTTACACATCTGACAAAGGGCTGATATCCAGAATTTACAAAGAACTCAAACAGATTTACAGGAGAAAAACAAACAAACCCATTCAAAAATGGGCAAAAGATATGAACAGACACTTTACAAAAGAAGACATACATGAGGCCAACAAACACATGAAAAAATGCTCATCACTGGTCATTAGAGAGATGCAAATCAAAACCACATTGAGATACCATCTCACGCCAGTTAGAATGGCGATCAATAACAAATCTGGAGACCACGGATGCTGGAGAGGATGTGGAGAAAAAGGAACACTCTTACACTGTTGGTGGGAGTGTAAATTAGTTCAACCATTGTGGAAGTCAGTGTGGCGATTCCTCAGAGATCTAGAAATAGGAATTCCATTTGACCCAGCAATCCCATTACTGGGTATATATCCAAAGGACTATTAATCGTTCTACTATAAGGACACATGCACACGAATGTTCATTGCAGCACTGTTTACAATACCAAAGAACTGGAACCAACCCAAATGCCCAGCGATGATAGACTGGACTGGGAAAATGTGGCACATACACACCATGGAATATTATGCAGCAATCAAAAATGATGAGTTTGTGTCCTTTGTAAGGACATGGATGAATCTGGAGAACATCATGCTCAGCAAAATGACACAAGAACAGAAAAAGAAATACTGCATATACTCACTCATAGGTGGGTGAGAAAAATGAGAACACATGGACACAGAGAGGGGGTCTACTACACACTGGGGTCTATTGGGGGGAATGGGGGAGGGACAGTGGGGGGGCTGGGGAGGGATAGCCTGGGGATGAATGCCAAGTGTGGGTGAAGGGGAGGAAGGCAGCAAAGCACACTGCCATGTGTGTACCTATGCAACTATCTTGCACGTCCTGCACATGTACCCCAAAACCTATAATGCAATAAAAATTTTTTAAAAAAATCTGGAGACAACAGATGCTGGAGAGGATGTGGAGAAATAGGAACACTCTTACACTGTTGGTGGGAGTATAAATTAGTTCAACCATTGTGGAAGACAGTGTGGCGATTCCTCAAGGACCTAGAAATAGAAATCCCATTTGCCCCAGCAATCCCATTACTGGGTTTATATTCAAAGGACTATAAATCGTTCTACTATAAGGACACGAATGTTTATTGCAGCACTGTTTACAATAGCAAAGACCTGGAACCAACACAAATGCCCATCGATGATAGACTGGACTGGGAAAATGTGTCACATATACACCATGGAATATTATGCAGCAATCAAAAATGATGAGTTTGTGTCCTTTGTAAGGAACTGGATGATTCTGGAGAACATCATTCTCAGCAAACTGACACAGGAACAGAAAACAAAATACTGCATATTCTCACTCATAGGCGGGTGAGAAAAATGAGAACACATGGACACAGGGAGGGGGTCTACTACACCCTGGAAACTATTGGGGGAATGGGGGAGAAACAGCGGGGTGGGCTGGGGAGAGATAAACTTGGGATAAATGCCAAGTGTGGGTGAAGGAGAGAAAGGCAGCAAAACACACTGTTATGTGTGTATCTATGTAACTAACTTGCACGTTCTGCACATGCACCTTAAATCCTATAATGCAATAAAAATTAAAAAAAAAGAAGAAAGCAATAAACACGTATTAGGAATAAAAGAAATAATGCACATCTGTGGAATAGTCAGGAGACTTTTTCATGTGGCCTCTCATTCAATGTGTCATTGAAAAATGTGTAGTCAGGAGACTCTTTCATGTAGACACATATTCAGAGCATCAGTGCATAAGACATACCCTTGATATAGTAAGAAATCTAATTAGCATGGCCACATCTTTTGAGGCTCACCGAATAATACACATCTGGACAATAATTTGGGGTCTATTTTCGATGGACATTCATTCAGAGCCTCGGAAAATAATGCAGACCTGTGGAGTAGCCAGTAGTCTATTTCATTTGGACACACATTCATAGCCTTAGTGGATAATATGCACGTGTTAATTAGCCAGGATTACATTTTAATATAGCCACTGACTCGTAACCTTAATAAATAATGCACAAATATAAAGTACTCAGCAGTCTATTTTATATAGCCATTAATTCAGAGATTCATTGAATAATAAAAATATTTGAGACAGACAGCCTCCTGTGTCATGTGGTCATACAAAAAGAACCTCACTTAGTAACACACCCCTGGAGAAGTGTTAGGAGGGTACTTTACATAGTCTCTCATTTACAGCCTATGGGAATAATGCACACGTTTGGAATAGACACTAGTCTATTTTATATGGCCACAAAATCAAAGCCTGAGTCAGTAATACACAACTTTGGAATAGTCACTAGTCTATTCCATATGCCCAAATATTTAGAGTCAGAGTCAATGATACACGCCTGTAGACTAGTCAGGAAACCATTTCATATGGCCAAAGTTTCAGAGCCTCAGTGAATAATAAATACCTGAGGAATACTCTGGACGCTATTACATGTGGCATTTCTTCAGAGGTTCATTGAGTAAAAAACCCTGTATTGTAGTCAGAATTCTATTTCATATAGCCACATACTCAGAGACTAACTGAATAACAGACACCTTGGGAAAGTCAGGATTCTATTTCGTATAGCCACTCATTTACCGCCGAATGTAAAATCTCACGCCTGAGTAGTACATAGGAGTATGTATATTTTCGCCACTCATTCAGAGCCTCACAGAATAATACAGACGTATGGAAATGTAAGGAGTGTACTTGACATTGCCACTTATTCAGTTCCTCAGTGAAGAATCATATATATTTGGAAAATACTCAGGATTCTATTATATATAGCCACTTATTAAGAGACTCACTGAATAATGCACACCTGGAGAATTGTCTGGAGACTATTTGATATGACCGTTCACCCAGTGACTCAGTGGAAAATGCAGAGCTGAGAAATAGTCAAGAGGACAGACTCAGGATTCTGCTTTATGTGGTCACTCGTTCATAAACTGACTGAAGAATACACACCTTGGGAATAGTCAGAGTCCAGGTCATATGGCCACTCAATCACAGCATTACCGAATAATGCACAATGGGGCAATAGTAAGAAGTCTATTTCATATGGCATCTCATTCAGAGCTTCAGTACCTAATAAACAGCTGTAAAGGAGGGAGGACCATATTGACAGTAGCCCCAAATAAAGCAGCTCCGTGAATGATACACACATGTGTGAGAGTCAGGAGACTATTTGATATGGACACTCATACAGAACCTCTTCGAATATTGCACATGTGAGGAATAATCACTAGTCTATTTCATATGGTGGTTCGTTTGGAGAGTCAAAACTTAACGTGCACCTTTGGAGTAAAATGCAACGTATTTCATAAGGCCACTCTTTCAGTGTTTTAGTGAATAACATGTATATCTGATAAGTCAGGAATCTCTTTCACATGGCCACTCGTTCTGGGCCTCTGTGAATAATACTCCCCTCAGAAACAGTCAAGGGTCTACTTCAAATGCCTACACATTCAGAGTCTCTGTAAGTAATGAACACCTGGGCAATACCCCCGAATCTCTTTTTTATGCCCACTTAGTCAGAGTCTCATTCACTAATACACTCCTGGGGAAGAGTTAACTGTCTCCTTCATGTAGCCACTCATTTAGATCCTCAGTGAATAATCCACACCAGGGTAATAGTCGAGCATTTTTTATATGGCCACTAATTCTGTGCCTTCCTGAATTATACACACCTGGGGAATTCTCAGGATTCTATTTCATATTACCACTCGTTTAGAACCTTATTGTGTAATTCACAATGGAGCCATAGTCAGGTGTCTACTTTGTATGGCCGCTGATTCAGAGTCTCAGTGCATAATGAACTTCTATGGAGTATTCAGGACACTGTTCAGGTAGCCGTGAATTAAGTGCCTTCCTGAACAATACACACCTGGGTGGTAGTCAGGAGTCTATTTCATATGAACTTTAATTCTGTGTAACGCTGAGTAATACACACCTGGGGAAACTTCAGGAGTCTATTTGGTATGGACACTCATACCGAACCTGTTGGAATAATCCACACATGGAGAATAATGAGGTGTCTATGTCATACGGCTACTAATTCAGACAACAGTGAATAATACACATGTGGAGTCATTATAATACACATGTGGAGTCATTTTTCATATGGCTCCTCTTTCACAGCCTCACTGAATATTGCACACTTGTGATATAGTCTGGAGTCTATATTTTTTGGCAACTCATATAGAGAATCACTGAATAATTCACACCTGCAGAATAGTCAGATGTCTCTTTTCTATGGCTACCCGTTGAGAGCCTCACGAAATGTACACACCTGGATAAATAGTCAGGATTTACTTGTATCTCCTCATTCAGAGTCTCACTAAATAATGCACACCTATGGAATAGTCGGGAGACTTTTTCATGTGGCCTCTCATTCAATGTGTCATTGAAAAATGTGGTTTAGTCAGGAGACTCCTTCATGTAGACACATATTCAGAGCCTCAGTGCATAAGATAGACCCTTGATATAGTAAGAAATCTAATTAGTATGGCCACATCTTCTGAGGCTCACCGAATAATACACACCTGGAGAATAATTTGGAGTCTATTTTCGATGGACATTCATTCAGAGCCTCGGTAAATAATGCAGACCTGTGGAGTAGCCAGGAGTCTATTTCATTTGGACACACATTCATAGCCTCAGTGGATAATATGCATGTGTGGGTTAGTAAGGAATCCATTTTATATGGCCACTGACTCATAACCTCAATGAATATTGCACAAATGTAAAGTACTCAGCTGTCTATTTCCTATAGACACTCATTCAGAGATTCACTGAATAATAAAATTATTTGAGATAGACAGCCTCCTGTTTTATATGGTCATAGAAAAAGAACCTCAGTGAGTGACACACACCTGGCCAAGTGTTATTAGTGTACTTTACATAGCCTCTCATTTACAGCCTAAGGGAATAATGCACAAGTGTGGAATAGACACTAGTCTATTTTATATGGCCACAAAATCAAAGCCTGAGTCAGTAATACACAAATTTGGAATAGTCACTAGTCTATTCCATATGCCCAAATATTTATAGTCAGAGTCAATAATACACGCCTGTAGACTAGTCAGGAAACAATTTCATACGGCCATAGTTTCAGAGCCTCAGTGAATAATAAATACCGGAGGAATACTCTGGACGCTATTACATGTGGCATTTCTTCAGAGGTTCATTGAGTAAAGAACACCTTTATTGTAGTCAGAATTCTATTTCATATAGCCACATAATCAGAGCCTAAGTGAATAGCAGACACCTTGGGAAAGTCAGGATTCTATTTTGTATAGCCACTCATTTAGAGCCAAATGTAAAATCTCACGCCTGAGTAGTACATAGGAGTCTCTATTTTTTGGCCACTCATTCAGAGCCTCACAGAATAATACAGACATATGGAAATGTCAGGAGTGTACTTGGCATGGCCACTTATTTAGTTCCTCAGTGAAGAATCATATATATCTGGAAAATACTCAGGATTCTATTATATATAGCCACTTATTAAGAGACTCACTGAATAATGCACACCTGGAGAATTGTCTGGAGACTATTTGATATGACCGTTCACCCAGCGACTCAGTGGAAAATGCAGAGCTGAGAAATATTCAAGAAAACAGAGTCAGGAGTCTGTTTTATGTGGTCACTCATTCATAAACTGACTGAAGAATACACACCTTGGGAATAGTCAGAGTCCAGGTCATATGGCCATTCAATCACAGCATTACTGAATAATGCACAATGGGGCAATAGTAAGAAGATTATTTCATATGGCATCTCATTCAGAGCTTCAGTGCATAATAAACAGCTGTAAAGGAGGGAGGACCCCATTGAAAGTAGCCCCAAATAAAGCAACTCCATGAATGATACACACATGTGTGAGAGTCAGGAGACTATTTGATATGGACACTAATACAGAACCTCTTCGAATATTGCATATGTGAGGAATAATCACTAGTCTATTTCATATGGTAGTTCGCTTGGAGAGTCAAAAATTAACGTTCACCTGTAGAGTAAAATGCAGCCTATTTCATAAGGCCACTCTTTCAGTTTTTTAGTGAATATCATGTATATCTGATAAGTCAGGAATCTCTTTCACATGGCCACTCGTTCTGGGCCTCTGTGAATAATACTCCCCTCAGAAACAGTCAAGGGTCTAGTTCAAATGCCTACACATTCAGAGTCTCTGTAAATAATGAACACCTTGGCAATACACCTGAGTCTCCTTTTTATGCACACGTAGTCAGAGTCTCATTCAATAATCAAAACCTGAGGAAGAGTTAAGAGTCTCCTTCATGTAGCCACTCATTTAGATCCTCAGTGAATAATCTACACCAGGGTAATAGTCGAGCATTTTTTATATGGCCACTAATTCTGTGCCTTCCTGAATTATACACACCTGGGGAATTTTCAGGATTCTATTTCATATTACCACTCATTTAGAACCTTATTGTGTAATTCACAATGGAGCCATAGTCAGGTGTCTACTTTGTATGGCCGCTCATTCAGAGTTTCAGTGCATAATGAACTTCTATGGAGTAATCAGGACAGTGTTAAAGTAGCCATGAATTAAGTGCCTTCCTAAATGACATACACCTGGGTGGTAGTCAGGAGTCTACTTCATATGAACTCTAAGTCTGTGTAACTCTGAATAATACACACCTGGGAGAGTTTCAGGAGTCTATTTGGTATGGACACTCATACTGAACCTGTTGGAATAATGCACGCATGAAGAATAATGAGGTGTCTATGTCATACGGCTACTCATTCAGACAAACAGTGAATAACGCACATGTGGAGTCATTAGATTTCTGTTTCATATGGCCCCTTTTTCACAGTCTCACTGAATATTACACACTTGTGTTATAATCTGGAGTCTATATTTTATGGCCACTCATTCAGAGAATCACTAAATAATTCACACCTGCAGAATAGTCAGAAGTCTCTTTCCTATGGCTACCCGTTGAGAGCCTCACTAAACATACACACCTGAATAAATAATCAGAATTTACTTGTATCTCCTCATTCAGAGTCTCACTAAATAATGCACACCTGTGGAATAGTCAGGAAACGTTTTCATGTGGCCTCTCATTCAATGTGTCATTGAAAAAATGTGGTGTAGTCAGGAGACTCTTTCATGTAGACACATATTCAGAGCCTAAGTGCATAAGACAGACCCTTGATATAGTACGAAATCTAATTAGTATGGCCACATCTTCTGAGGCTCACTGAATAATATACACCTGGGGAATAATTTGGAGTCTATGTTCGATGGACATTCATTCAGAGCCTCGGTAAATAATGCAGACCCGTGGAGTAGCCAGGAGTCTATTTCATTTGGAAACACATTCATAGTCTCAGTGGATAATATGCACGTGTGGATTAGTCAGGATTACATTTTATATGGTCACTGACTCATAAACTAAATGAATAATGCACAAATGGAAAGTACTCAGCCGTTTATTTCACATAGCCACTCATGGAGATATTCACTGAATAATAAAATTATTTGAGATAGCCTCCTGTTTCATATGGTCATACAAAAAGAGCCTCACTGAGTGACACACAGCTGGAGAAGTGTTAGGAGTGTGCTTTACATAGCCTCTCATTTCCAGCCTAAGTGAATAATGCACACGTGTAAAATAGACACTAGTATATTTTATATGGCCACAAAATCAAAGCCTGGGTCAGTAATACACAACTTTGGAAGAGTCACTAGTCTATTCTATGTGCCCAAATATTTAGAATCAGAATCAATAATACACCCCTGTAGACTAGTCATGAAAACATTTTATATGGCCAAAGTTTCAGAGCCTCAGTGAATAATAAATACCGGAGGAATACTCTGGATGATATTACATGTGGCATTTCTTCAGAAGTTCATTGAGTAAAGAACACCTGTATTGTAGTCAGAATTCTATTTCATATAGCCACATACACAGAGCCTAACTGAATAACAGACACCTTGGGAAAGTCAGGATTCTATTTTGTATAGCCACTCATTTACAGCCAAATGTGAAAACTCACGCCTGAATAGTACATAGGAGTCTCTATTTTTTGGCCACTTATTCAGAGCCTCACAGAATAATACAGACGTATGGAAATGTCAGGAGTGTACTTGACATGGCCACTTATTCAGTTCCCCTCTGAAGAATTATATATATCTGGAAAATACTCAGGATTCTATTATATATAGCCACTTATTAAGAGACTCACTGAATAATTCACACCTGGATAATTGTCTGGAGACTATTTGATATGACCGTTCACCCAGCGATTCAGTGGAAAATGCAGAGCTGAGAAATATTCAAGAGGACAGAGTCAGGAGTCTGTTTTATGTGGTCACTCGTTCAGAAACTGAATAAAGAATACACACCTTGGGAATAGTCAGAGTCCAGGTAATATGGCTGCTCAATCACAGCATTACCAAATAATGCACAATAGGGCAAGAGTAAGGAGTCTATTTTATATGGCCTCTCATTCAGAGCTTCAGTGTATAATAAACAGCTGTGGAGGATTGAGAAACCTATTGATAGTAGCCCCAAATAAAGAATGATACGCACATGTGTGAGAGTCAGGAGACTATTTGATATGGACACTCATACAGAACCTCTTCGAATATTGCACATGTGGGGATTAATCACTAGTCTATTTCATATGGTGGTTCGTTTGGAGAGTCAAAAAATAACACGCACCTGTGGAGTAAAATGCGGTCTATTTCATAAGGCCACTCTTTCAGTGTTTTAGTGAATAATATGTATATCTGATAAGTCAGGAATCTCTTTCTCATGGCCACTGGTTCTGTGCCTCTGTGAATTATACTCCCCTCAGAAAGAGTCAAGGGTCTACTTCAAATGCCTACCCATTCAGAGTCTCTGTAAGTAATGAACACCTGAGCAATACACCTGAGTCTCTTTTTTATGCCCACTTAGTTACAGTCTCATTCAATAATACACACCTGGGAGAGACTTAAGAGTCTACTTCATGTAGCCACTCATTTCGATCCTCAGTGAATAATCCACACCAGGGTAATAGTCGAGCATTTTTTATATGGCCACTCATTCTGTGCCTCCCTGAATGATACACACCTGGGGAATTCTCAGGATTCTATTTAATACTACCACTCATTTAGAACCTTATTGAATAATTCACAATGGAGCAATAGTCTGTTGTCTATTTTGTATGGCCTCTTATTCAGAGTTTCAGTGAATAATGAAGTTCTATGGAGTAATCAGGACATGGCTTAAGAGAGCCATAAATTAAGTGCCTTCCTGAATGACACACACCTGGGTGGTAGTCAGGAGTCTATTTCATATGAACTGTAATTCTGTGTAACGCTGAGTAAAACACAGAACCACTTCGAATATTGCACATGTGAAGAATAATCACTAATCTATTTCATATGGTCGTTCGTTTGGAGAGTCAAAAAATAACACGGGAGAGGGGTGATACACACAGGAGAGTGGAGGGTACACATAGGAGAGAGTGGGTACACAAAGGAGAAAAGGGGATACACAAAGCAGAGGGGGCTACAAACAGGAGAGTAGAGGATACACAGAAGAGAGAGGAGGATACACACAAGAGAGAAAAAGATAAACACAGGAGAAAGAAATACACACAGAAAAAAAGGCATAGACACAGGAGCGGGTAATGCACACAGGAGAAAGAAGGTTATACACAGGAGAGAGGAAAATACACACAGAACAAGGGAAACACACAGGAGAGAGAAGCGTACACACAGGAGAAAAAAGGATACACACAGCAGAGAGGAGGATACACACAGGAGAGATGGGATACACAGAGGAGAGTGGAAAATACACATAGGAGAGAGAAAGTATACACACAAAAGGGAGGGAGTTACCCATAGGAGAGAGGGGATAGACACAGGAGAAAGGAAGACACAAAGTGAAGAGAGGAGGGATACCCACAGGAGAGAGGGAAAATATACACAAAAGAGAGGGTTGATATACACAGGAGAGAAAAATGATACACAGAGGAGAGAGGACGATACACACAGGAGAAAAAAGAATACACACTGGAGAGAGAAAGGTACACACAGGAGAGGGGGATACACACAAGAGTGAGGAGGACTCACACAGGAAAGAATAGGATACACAGGAGACAGGAGGATACACACAAAAGAGGGAAGGATACACACAGTAGACATAAGGATACACACAAAAGAGAGAAGGATACAAACAGGAGAGTGGTGATACAAACAGGAAATATGAGGGTTCACACAGGAGAATAGAGAATACACACATGAGAGAGATGGATACACACAGGAGAGAGGAGGATACACACAGGAGAGAGGGCATACACACAGGAGTGAGAAAGATCCACAGAGGAGAGAAGGGAATGCACACAGGAGACAGGTGGATACACACAGAAGTGGGGCATACACACAAAAGAGAGGGGATACACACAGGAGAGATGGGGGATACACATGAAGAGTGGTGATCCACACAGGATAGTTGAGGGTACACACAGGAGAGAGGGGGTACACACAGGAGAGAAGAGTATACACAAAGGAAAAAGATATACACACAGAAGAGTAGGGAATAAACAGAGGAGAGATAAGGATACACAAAGGAGAGAGAAGAATAAACAGAGGAGAGGGAGATACACACAGGAGAGAGGGGCTTACACAGCAGAGAGGAAGATACACACAGGAGAGAGGAGATACACAAAGAAGAGAGGGAGATATGCACAAGAGAGAGAAGGGATACACACAGGAGGAAGGGTGGTACACACAGGAGAAAGGAGGGATACGCACAGGAGAGAGGAGGGATACCCACAGGAAAGAGGAGGATGCACACAGGAGAGAGAAAAATACACACAAGAGAGAAGAGGATACACACAGAAGAGGGGTGATACACACAGGAGAGAGAAGGGTACACATAGGAGAAAGGGGAATACAAACAGAAGTCAGAAAGATACACAAAAAAGAGGGGGATACACACAGGAAAGAGGGGGACACAGCGATGAGAGAAAAGGATACCCACAGGAGAGAGGAGGATACACACAGGAGAGAGGGATAACAACAGAAAAGAGGGGAATACACACAGGAGAGGGGGATACACACAGGAGAAAGGGAGAAATACACAGGAGAGAAAAGAACACAGGAGAGGGGGACACACAGAAAATGAGGGGCGTACACACACAAAGAAAGAATACACGCAGCAGAGAAAAGAATACACACAGGAGAGAGAGGATACACACAGGAGAGAGAAGGATACACAGGAGAGAGGGAAATACATACAAAAGAGGGAAGGATACACACAGGAGACAGAAGGATACACACAGGGTAGTGGGGGGTACACAAAGGAGAGGGGTGATACACACAAATGAGAGGAGGGTACACACAGGAGAGAGGGGCATACACACAGGAGAGAGAAGAATACACGCAGGATAAGAGGATACACACAGGAAAGAGAGGGATACACACAGGAGAAAGGATACACAAAGGAGAGAGGAGCATACACACATAAAGGCGTGATAAACAAAGGAGAAAGGGGGATAAACACAGGAGAGAAAATTATACATACAGGAAAGGGTGATACACACAGGAGAGAGTGGCGTAAACACAGGAGAGAAAAGGTACACATAGGAGAGAGGAGGAAACAAACAGGAGAGAGGGGATACACACAAAAGAAAAAACTACAAACAGGAGAAAGGAGGGATACACACAGGAAAGAAAGGTGTTACACACAGGAGAGAAGGGAAAAACACACAGGAGAGTGGAGGGATAAAAACAGTAGAGAGAGGGATACACACAAAAGAGAGGAAGATACACACAAGACAGAAAAGCATACACACAGGAGAGGGGCATACACAAAAGAGAGAGGGGGATACACACAAGATATGGGGATAAAAACAGGAGAGAGGGAAATACACACAGGAGAAAGGAGAATACACACAGGAGATAGGAGGATACACACAGGAGAGAGGAGGATATACAAAGAAGAGGGGAAACACACAGGAGAAAGAGGGATTCACACAGGCGAAAAAGATAAACACAGAAGAGGGGTGGATACACACAGGAGAGAGGGGAATATACACAAGAGAGAGAAGCTTATGCACAGAAGAGAGGAGGATACTCACAGGAGAGGGGGGTATACACAAAGAAGAGAGGGGGATACACACAGGAAAGTGAAGCATACAAAAAGGAGGGAGGGGAATACACACAGGAGAGAGGAGGATACTCAGAGAGGGAAAAGGATAAATACAAAAGAGAGGAGAATACACACAAAAGAGAGGAGGATAAAAATAGAGGAGAGGAGGATACATGCAGGAGATTGGAGGATACACAAAGGAGAGAGAAGAATAACCACAGGAGAGGGGAGGATACACACAGGAGAGAGGAGTATACACACAGATAAGGGGCATACACAGGAGAAAGGGAGATTCTCACAGAAGCGTTGGATACATACAGAAGACAGGGAAATACACAACAGAGAAAAGGATACACACAGGAGAGTTGGATACACACAGGAGAGATGGAGATCCACACAAAAGAGAAGGGAATAAACACAGGAAAGAGGGCGTTACACACAGGAGAGTGGTGGGATACACACAGGAGAGAGGAGGATACACACAGAAGAGAGGAGGATACACACAAAATAGAGGAGCACACACACAGGACAGAGAAGGTTATGCACAGAATAGAGGAAAATTCACACAATAGAGAGGGTGATACACACAGGAGAGAGAAGAATACACACAGAAGAGAGGGGTATACACACAGGTGAGGGGAATACACAAAGGAGAGAGGGGCATACACACAGGAGAGAGAAAAGACACACACAGGAGAGAGAAGGATACACACAAAAGAGATGGAGATACACACAGGAGAGAAGAGGATACACACAGGAGAGAGGAGGGTACACAAAGGAGAGAGGGGAATACACACAGGAGAGAGGGGATACACACAGGAGAGAGGGACTATACACACAGGATAGAGGAGGATACACACAGAAAAGATGGGGATACACACAAAAGCGTTGAATACATGCAGGAGACAGGAACATACACACAGGACAGAGCGGGATACATAGAGAAGAGGGGGATACACACAGGAGAGAGGGGGATACACACACAAGAGAGAGAAAGATACAAAAAGGAGAAAGTGGGATACACACAGAAGAGAGGAGGATACACAAAGGAGAGAAAAATACACACAGGTGAGAGGAGGATACACACAGGAGAGTGGGGCATACACACAGAAGAGGGGGGTTACACAAAGGAGAGAGGTGGATACACAAAGGGGAAAGGGATACACACAAAAGAAAGAAATACACACAAGAGCGAGGAAGATGCACACAGAGGAAAAAAGAATACACACAGGAAAGAGGAGAATACACACAGGAGAGAGGAGCATATACACAGGAGAGAGGGTGATACACACAGGAGAAAGAAAGATACACACAAAAGAGTGGGGCACACAAACATGAGGGTGGGGGATACACACAAAAGAGAGGGGTATACACAGAGTGGTAGAAGGATACACACAGGAGTGAGGAGGATACACACTGGAGAGAGAAAGATATGCACAGAAGAGGAAAGGATACACACAGGAGAAGGGGATACACACAGAAGAGAGAGGGATAGGCACAGGAGAGAAGACTACACAGACGAGAGAGGGGATACACACAGGAGAGAGGGGGAAAACACAGGAGAGGGGGATACATATAGAAGAGAGGGACATAGACAGAGGAGAGTGGATGATACACGCAGGAGAGAGGAGGATAGACACAGAAGAGAGGGGGATACAGACAGGAGAGAGGGGGATAAACACAGGAGAGAGAAGAATACATAAAGGAGACAGGAGGATACACAGAGGTGAAAGGAAGATACACACAGGAGAGAGGATACACACAGGAGAAAGGGGGATACAGACAGTAGAGAGGGAGATACACACAGGGGGATGGGCATACACACAGGAGAGAGGAGTATACACACAGGAGAGAAGAGAATACACAAAAGAGAGAGGAGGATACACACAGGTGAAGGGAGGATACAAACAGGAGAGAGGAGGATACACACAGGAGAGAGGGGAATAAACACAGAAAAGAGAAGGATACACACAAGAGAGAGGAGGATACACACAGGAGAGAGGAAGATACACACAGGGGAAAAGAGGATACACACAAAGAGGGAAGGTTACACATAGGAGAGAGAGGGATACACACAGGAGAAAGAGGGATACACACAGGGGGACGGGGATAAATACAGGAGAGAGGAGGATACACACAGGAAAGAGGAGGATACACACAGGACAGTGGAGGATACACAAAGGAGACAGGAGCATACACACAGGAGAGGGGGATACACACAAAAGAGGAAGATACACACAGAAAAAAGAATACATACAGGGGATGGGGATACACACAAGACAGAAAGGCATACACACAGAAGAGAGCAGGATACACACAAAATAGAGGAGAATACACACAGGAGAGAGGGGGTACACACAGTAGACAGGGGGGATACACACAGGAGATAAGAAGATACACACAGGAAAGAAGAGGATACACACAGAAGAGGGAAGGATACACACAAAAGAGAGAAGGATACACACAGGAGAGTGAAAAATACCCACAGAAGAGAAGGAGATACACACAGGAGGGAGGGGCATAAACACAGGAGAGGGGGATACACAGAGTAGAGAGGAGAAAACAAACAGGAGAAGGAAATACACACAGGAGATGGAGATACACACAAGAAAGAGGGGGATACACAAAGGAGAGAGGGGGATACGCACAGGAAAGAAGTGGATACACAAAGGAAATGGAAGGATACATACAAGAGAGGGCACATACACACAGGAGAGAGGAAGATACACACAGGAGAGTGGGTCATACACACAGGAGGAAGAGAGATACACACAGAAGAGAGGGGTATACACACAGAAGAGACGAGAATACACACAGGGGAGAGAAGGATACACACAGGAGAGAGGAAGATACACACAGGTGAGAGAAAGATACACGCAGGATAAAGGAGGATACACAAAGGAAAGATGGGGATACACACAGGAGAGTGGAGGATACACAAAGAAGAGAGGAGGATTCACACAAGAGAAAGGAGAATACACACAGGAGACAGGAGGATACACACAGGAAATGGGAGGATACACACAGTAGAAAGAACGATACACATAGGAGAGAGGTAGATTCACACAGGAGAGAGAAAGATACACACAGGAGAGAGGAGGATACACACAGGAGAGGGTGAATACACACAGGAGAAAGGAGGATACACACAGAAGAGAGGGGGATACACACAAGAAAGAGGGGGACACACACAGAAGACAGTAGGATACATAAAGGCTAGAGGGTGGATACACACAGGGGAGAGGGGGTATACTAACAAAAGAGAGGGGGATAAACACAGGAGAGTGGGGCATACACACAGAAGAAAGATGATACACACTGGAGAGAGTGAGATACACACGAAAGGAAGAAAATATGCACAGTAGAGAGGAGGATACTCACAGGAGAAAGAAGGATACACACAGAAAAGAAACGGATACACAAAAGAGAGAGGAGGATACACACAGGAGAGGGCGATACACACAAGAGAGAGGGGGATCCACACAGGAGACAAGAAAATACACATACGAGAGAGGGGTATACACACAGGAGAGGGGTATGCACACAGAAGAGATAAGGACACACGCAGGAGAAAAAAGGATACACGCAGGACAGAGGAGGATACCCGCAGAAGAGAGGGGGATACACACAGGAGAAAGAAAAATACACACAGGAGAGAAGGGGGATACACACAGGAGAGAGGAAAATACACAAAGGAGTGAGGGATACACACAGGTGAGAAAAGGATACACACAAGGGAGTGGGGCATAAACACAGAAAAGGGGGGATACACACAGGAGAGAAAAATACACACAGGAGTGAGAAGGATGCACACAGGAGAAATGGAAATACACAAGGAAAAAGGAAGATACACACAGGAGAGAGAAGGATACACACAGGAGAGGGCGGATACATACAGGAGAGAGGAAGACACCCATAGGAGAGAGGAGAATACTCAGAGAAGAGAGGAAGATACACACAGAAGAAAAAAGGATACACACAGGAGTGGGGGATAGACACAGAAGAAAGGGGGATATGCAGAGGAGAGAAAGATACACAGAGGAGAGGGGATACATACAGGAGAGAGGGGCATACATAGAGAAAAGAACAGGATACCCGCAGGAGAGAGGAGGATACACACAGAAGAGAGGGGTATACACACAGGAGAGAGGGGGATACACACAGGACACAAAAGGATACACACAGGAGAGAAAAAGATACACATAGAAGAGAAAGATACACAAAGAAGAGAGGGGCATACACACAAAAAAGGGGTATACACACAGGAGAAAGGGGGAAACACACAGGAAAGGGTGATACACACAAGAGAGAGAAGCGTAAACACAGGAGAGAAAAGGATACACACAGGAGAGAGGAGGAAACAAACAGGAGAGAGAGAATACACACAAGTGACAGGGGTATACACACAGGAGAAAGGGGTAATACACACAGAAAAGAAAAGTGTTACACACAGGAGAGATGGAAGAAACACAGAGAAGTGGAGGAATAAACAGGAGAGAGGAGGATACACACAGGAGAGAGAAGAAGAGAGGAGTGTACACACAGGAGAGGAGCATACACACAGGAGAGAGGGGGATACACATAGGAGAGTTGGATACATACAGGAGACAGGGAAATACACACAGGAGAGAGGGGGATACACACAGGAGAGTTGGATACATACAGGAGACAGAAAAATACACACAGGAGAGAGGGAGATACACACAGGAGAGGGTATACACACATGGGAGAAAGAGTATACACACAAAAGTGAGGGGAATACACACAAGAGAGAGGGGCATACACACAAGAGAGAGGGGGATACACATAGCAGAGAAGAAGATACACACAGGGAAGAGGAAGATTCACACAGTAGAAAAGAGGATACACACAGGAGAGGGCGAAACACACAAGAGAAAGGGGTTCCACACAGGAGAGAGGGGAATACACATAGGAGAGAGGGGTATACACACAGGAGAGGTGTATACACACAGGAGAGAGGAAAATTCATGCAGAAGAGTGGAGGATACTCGCAGCACATAGGAGGATACCCGCAGGAGAGAGAAGGATACACACAAAAGAGAGAAAAATACACACAGGATTGAAGGGGATACAAACAAGAGAGAGAATGATACACACAGGAGAGAAAAGAATACCACAAAAGAGAGGAGGATACACACAGAAGCGACGGATACACACAGGTGAGAGAAGGATACACACAGGAGAGAGGGGCGTACACACAGAAAAGGGGGAAACACAGAGGAGAGAGGGAAATACACAAAAAAGAAAGTGATACACACAAAAGAGGGAAATACACACAGGAGCGAGGAAGATGCACACAGGAGAAAGGGAAATACACACAGGGAAAAAAGGATACACACAGGAGAGAGAAGGATACACACAGGAGAGGGGAGGATACACACAGGAGAGAGGAAGATACACACAGGAAAGAGGAGTATACACAGAGGAGAGAGGAAGACACCACAGAAGAGAAGAGGATACACACAGAAGTAGGAGATACACACAGAAGAAAGGGGGATACGCACAAAAGAAAGAGATACACAGAGGAGAGAGTGGAATACACACAGGAGAGAGGAGAATAAACACAAGAGAGGGGCATACATACAGGAAAGAGGGGCATAGACAGAGGAGAGGGGAGGACACACGCAGGAGAGAGGAGGATACACAAAGTATAGAGGGGGATAGACACAGGAGAGAGAAGGATACACACAGGAGAGAAAAGGATACACACAGGAGATAGGAGGATACACATAGGAAAGAAAGATACACAAAGGAGAGAGGGGCATACACTCAAAAAAAAGGGATACACACAGGAGAAAGTGGGATACACACAGGAGAGTAGAGGATACACACAGGAAAGGGTTATACACACAGGAGAGAGGGGCATAAACACAGGAGAGTGGAGGATACACACAGGAAAGGGTGATACACACAGGAGAGAGAGGCATAAACACAGGAGAGTGGAGGATACACACAGGAGAGAGGAGAAAACAACCAGGAGAGAGGGGATACACACAAGAGAGAGGGGGATACACACAGGAGGAAAAGGTGATACACACAGGACAGAAAGGTGTTACACACAGGTGAGTGGCATACACACAGGAGAGAGGGGGATACATGCAGGAGAGTTGGATACATACAGGAGACAGGGAAATATACACAGGAGAGAGGGAAATACACACAAAGAGGGGGATATACACAGGAAAGAGGGTATACACACAGGAGTAGGTGATACACATAGGAGAGAGAGGGATCCACACAAAAGAGAGAGGAATACACACAAGAGACAGGAGCATACAGACAGGAGAGAGGAAAATACACATAGGAGAGAAAGATACACAAATAAGAGAGGAGGATACATGCAGAAGAGAGGAGTATACACAGGAGAGAGTTTAATACACAGAGGAGAGAGGGCGTTACACACAGGAGAGAGGGCGGATACACACAGGAGAGAGAGAATACACACAGCAGAGAGGAGGATACACACAAAAGAGAGGAGTATACACACAGGTGAGAGAATGATATGCACAGGAGAGACGGGAATTTACAAAATAGAGAGGGGGATACACACAGGAGAGAGGGGGATACACAAGGAAGAGAGGGGTATACACACAGGTGAGGGAAATACACAAAGGAGAGAGGGGCATACACACAGAAAAGAGAAAAGATACATACAGGAAAGAGGAGGATACACACAAGAGAAAGGAGGATACACACAGGATAGGGCGATACACACAAGAGAGAGGGGTATCTACACAGGAGAGAGGGGAACACACATAGGAGAGAGGGTATACACATAGAAAAGGGACATAAACACAGGAGAGAGGAGGATACACGCAGGAGTGAGGAGGATACACGCAGCACAGAGGAGGATACACACAGGAGAGAGGAGGATACACACAGAAGAGAAAAAAATACACACAGGAGAGAAGGGGGATACACACAAGAAAAAGAATGATACAAACAGGAGAGAAAAGGATACACACTAAAGAGAAAAGGATACACACAGGAGCGAGGGATACGCACAGGTTAGAGGATACACACAGGTTAGATGATACACACAGAAGAGAGGGGCATACACACAGAAAAGGGGGGATACAAAGAGAAGAGAGGGAAATATACAAAGGAGAAAAAGATACACACAAAAGAGAAAAATACACACAGGAGCGAGGGGGATGAATGCAGGATTAAGAAAAATACACACAGAAAGGACGAGGATACACACAGGAGAGAGAAAGATACACACAGGAGAGAGGAGGATACACAGAGGAGAGAGGAAGATACACACAGAAGAGAAGAGGATACACACAGGAGTGGGGGATACACAGAGAAGAGAGTGGGATACTCACAGGAATGGGGGATACACAGAGGAGAGTGTGGAATACACACAGGAGAGAGGAAGATAAACACAGGAGAGGGAGATACATATAGGTGTTGCGCTAACTGCGTGTACCAAGCTTGGTTTCTTTTTCCTTTTAACAGGCAGTTTCGTGGGAAGAAAACACCAGACCGAGAACAATAATAAAGTGATAGAAAATTTTAATGAGAAGTAGGAGGATGGAAAGACCATAGTTACATACACACACACACACACACACACAAACACACACATACACAGAAACCACTCCACCTCAGCACCGGCAAGACAGCAGCACGGGCGATTCGCAAATCACATCTCAGCACCGGCAAGACAGCAGCACGGGCGATTCGCAAGTCACATCTGGAAGTCGCTCTGATCCAATGTCTCTGTGTTCCTCTGCTCCTTTATTGTATCAGCTTACATAACTAATTTATGTACTCATCTTTGGGTCAGTCAGTAAACAGGGAAGATCTGCTTCATAAGTGCCCTGTCCTGGACTGTTTCTTGGGCACTGGGAGTTGGACAGCCTCCCAGCCTCCAAGATACCGTTCTGAAACGCTAAGAGCTCTTAGCCCCCCAGAACAGTTCATGGACAGTTCATGGGCTCACAGATCCTTCCCTGCCCACTTCCTCACCCCAAACACCCTTTAAAAGCAAGCTTCTTACAAAACAAGACTTCTACAAAAAAGGACTTCTGCATCGTAATCTTACAATAGGAAAGAGGGGCATAGACAGAGGGGAGGGGAGGATACACGCAGAAGAGAGGAGGATACACACAGGAGAGACGGGAATACACACAGGAGAGAAAAGAATACACACTGGAGAGAGGAGGATACACATAGGAGAGGGAGATACACACACAAGAGAGGGGCATACACACAAAAAGGGGGATACACACAGGAGAAAGGGGGATACACACAAGAGACAAAAGGATACACACAGGAAAGTGTGATACACACATGAGAGAGGGGCAAAAACACAAAAGAGAGGAGGATACACACAGGAGAGAGAAGGAAAAAAACAGGAGGAAGGGGATACACACAGGAGAGAGGGAGATACACACAGGAGAGTTGGATACATACAGGAGACTGAGAAATACACACAGGAGAGAGGGGGATACACACAGGAAAGGGGGATACACACAGGAGAGAGGGTATACACACAAAAGAGAGGGGAATTCACAAAAGAGAGAGGGGCATATACACACAAGAGAGGGGGATACACATAGGAGAGAGGAAGATACACAAAAAAGAGAGGAGGATACACGCAGGAGAGAAGAGTATACACAAAAGAGAGGAACATACACAGAGGAGAGAGGGCGTTACACACAGGAGAGAGGGCGGATACACACAGGAGAGAGAAAGATACAAACAGGAGAGAGGAGGATACATATAGGAGATGGTAAATACACACAGGAGAGTGGGGGATACACACAAGAAAGAGAAGGATACACAAAGAAGAGAGTAGAATACATAAAGGCGAGAGAAAAAAATACACACAGGGGAGAAGAAGGATTCTAACAGGAGAGAGGGGGATACACACACGAGAGTGGGGCATACACCCAGAAGAGAGAAGACACACACTGGAGAGAGTAAGATACACACAGCAGGAGGAAGATGCACAAAGTAGAGAGGAGGATACACACAGGAGAAAGGAGGATACACACAGAAGAGAGACGGATACACACAGGAGAGAACGATACACACAAGAGAAAGAAGGATCCACACAAGAGAGAGGGAAATACACATAAGAGAGAGGGGTATACACACATGAGAGGGGTATACAGACAGAAGAGAGGAGGATACACGCAGAAGAAAGGAGGATACACGCAGCACAGGGAGGATACACGCAGAAAAGAGGGGAATACACACAGGAGAGAGAAAAATACACACAAAAGAGAAGGGGGATACACACAAGAGAGAGAATGATACACACAAAAGACAAAAGGGTACACACAGCAGAGAAAATGATACAAACAGGAGCGAGGGATACACACAAGTGAGAGGAGGATACACACAGGAGAGAAAAGCATACACACAGAAAAGGGGAATACACAGAGAAGAGAGTGGGATACACAAAGGAGAAAGGGATACACACAGGAGAGGGAAATAGAAACAGGAGCAAGGGGAATGCAAACAGGATAAAGGGAAATACACACAGGAAAGATGAGAATACACACAGAAGGGAGAAAGATACACACAGAAGAGAAGGGGATACACACAGGAGTGGAGGATACACAGAGAAGAGAGTGGGATATGCACAGGAATGGGGGATACACAGAGGAGAGGGTGGGATACACAAAAGAGAGAGGGGGATAAACACAGGAGAGGAGAATACATGCAAGAGAGAGGGGCATAGACAGAGGAGAGTGGAGGATGCACACAGGAGAGAAAAGGATACACACTGGAGAGAAGAGGATACACATAGGAGAGGGAGATACACACAGGAGAGAGGGGCATACACACAAAAAAAGGGGATACACCCAAAAGACAGGAGTATGCACACAAGAAAGTGTGATACATACAGGAGAGAGGGGCGTAAACACAGGAGAGAGGAGGATACACACAGGAGAGAGGAGGAAACAAACAGGAGAGAGGGGATACACACAAGAGAGAGAAGGATACACACAGAAGACAAAAGTGATACACACAGGAAAGAAAGGTGTTACCCATAGAAGAGAGGGGGGAAACACACAGGAGAGTGGATGGATACACACAGCAGAGAGGAGGATACACACAGGAGAGAGGAGGACACACACAGGAGAGAGGAGTATACACACAGGAAAGGGGCATACACACAGGAGAGAGGGGGATACACACAGGAGAGTGGAATACACAGAGGAGAGAGGTTATACACACAGGAGAGAGGGGAATACACACAAGAGACAGGGGCATACACACAGGAGAGAGGAGGATACACATAGGAGAGAGGAAGATACAGAAAGGAGAGAGGAGTATACACGCAGGAGAGAGGAGTATACCCAGAAGAGAGGGGAGTACACAGAGGAGAGAGGGCATTACACACAGGAGAGAGGGCGGATACACACAGGAGAGAGAAAGATACACACAGCAGAGAGGAGGATACACACAGGAGAGGGTGGATACACACAGGAGAGTGGAAGATACACACAGGAGAGAGGGGGGATACACACAAGAAAGAGAAGGATACACACAGAAGAAAGTAGGATACATAAAAAGGAGAGAAAGAATACACACAGGGGAGAGGGGGCATATTAACAGGAGAGAGGGCGATACACACCCGAGAGTGGGGTATACACACAGAAGAGAAAAGATACACAGTGGAGAAAGTAAGATACACACAGGAGAAGGAAGATATGCAAAGTAGAGAGGAAAATACACACAGGAGAAAAGAGGATGCACACAGGAGAGAGACGGATACACAACAGAGAGAGGAGGATACACACAGGAGAGGGCGATACACACAAGGGAGAGAAAGATCCACACAGGAGAGAGGGAAATACACATAAGAGAAGGGTATACACACAGGAGAAAAAAGGATACACGCAGGAGAAAGGAGAATACACGCAGGAAAAAGGAGGATAGATGCAGAAGAAAGGGAAATACACACAGGAGAGAGAAAAATACACACAGGAGAGAAGGGGGATACACACAAGAGAGAGAATGATACACACAGAAGAGAAAAGGTTACACACAGTAGAGAGGAGGATACACAGAGGAGCGAGGGAAACACACAGGTGAGAGGAGGATACACACAGGAGAGAGGGGCGTACCCACATTAAAGGGGGGATACACAGAGACGGGAGTGGGATAAACAAAAAAGAAAAAGATACACACAGGAGAGGGAAATACACACAGGAGAGAGGGTGATGCACACAGGAGTAAAGAAAATACTCAAAGGAAAGACGAAGATACACACAGGAGAGAGAAAAATACACACAGGAGAGGGGGGATACACATAGGAGAGAGGAAGATACACACAGGAGAGAGAAGGATACACAGAGGAGAGAAGAAGATACACACAGAAGAGAAGAGGATACACACAGAAGTGGGGGATATACACAGAAGAGAAAGGGATACGAAAAAGAGAGGGAAATACACAGAGGAGAGAGTGGGATACACAGAGGAGAGAGGGGGATAAACACAGGAGAGTGGGATACATACAGGAGAGAGGGGCAAAGAGGAGAGAGGAGGATACACGCAAGAGAGAAGAAAATACACACAGAAAAGTGGGGATTCACACAGAAGAGAAAAGGATACACACAGGAAAGAGGAGGATACACATAGGAGGGGGAGATACACACAGAAAAGAGGGCATACACACGAAAAAGGGGGATACACACAGGAGAGAGGAGGATACACACAGGAGAGAATAAGATACACACAGAAAAAAGGAGTATACACACAGAAAAAAGGAGTATACACACAGAAGAGGGACATACACACAGGAGAGAGAAGGATACACACACGAGAGATGGATACATGCAGGAGACAGAGAAATACACACAGGAGAGAGGGGAAAACACACAGGAGAGGAGAATACACACAGGAGAGAGGGTATACACACAGGAAAGGGGGATACACAGAGGAGAGAGAGGAATCCAAACAGGAGAGAGGGGAATACACACAAGAGAGAGCGTCATACACACAGGAGAGAGGGGGATACACATAGGAGAGAGGAAGATACACAAAGGAGAGAGGAGGATACACTCAAAAGAGAGGAATATACACAGGAGAGAGGGGAATACACAGATGAGAGATGGCGTTACACACAGGAGAGAGGGCGGATACACACAGGAGAGAGGAGGATACACAAAGGAGAGGGTGGGTACACATAGGAGAGAGGAGGATACACACAATAAAGAGGGGGAAACACAGAAGAGAGGAGGATATACAAAGGCGAGAGAAGGGATACACACAGGGGAGAGGGGGGATACTAACAGGAGAGAGGGGGATACACACAGGAGAGTGGGGCATACTCAGAGAAGGGAGAGGCTACACACTGGAGAAAGTGGGATACACACAGGAGGAGAAAGATACTCACATTAAAGAGAAGGATACACACAAGAGAAAGGAAGATACACACAGGAGAGAGACGGATACACAAAAGAGAGAGGAGCATACACACAGGAGAGGGCGATACACACAAGAGAGAGGGGATCCACACAGGAGAGATGAAATACACCTAGGAGAGAGGGGTATACACACGAGAGAGGAAAATACACGCAGGAGAAAGGAGGATACACGCAGCACAGAGAAGGATACTCGCAGGAGAGAGGGTGATACATACAGGAGAGAGAAAAATACACACAGAATTGAAGGGGGATACACACAAGAGAGAGAATGATACACACAGAAAAGAAAAGAATACACACAGAAGAGAAAAGAATACACACAGGAGCGAAGGGGATACACACAAAAAAGAGGGAGATACACACAGGAGAGAGTGAAGATACACACAGGAGAGAGGGGTATACACAAAGGTGAGGGGAATACACAAAGAAGAGAGGTGCATACACACAGGAGAGAGAAAAGATACACACAAAAGAGAGGAGAATACACATAGATGAAAGGAGGACAGACACAGAAGAGAGAGATACACAGAAGAGAGAGGGGGATCCACACAGTAGAGAGGGGAATACACATAGAAGAGAGGGGTATACACACAAATGAGGGGAATACACAAAGGAGAGAGGGGGATGCACACAGGAGAGAGAAGAATACACACAGGAAAGGGTGATACACACAGGAGAGAGATGCATAAACACATGAGAGAGGAGGATACACAGAGAAGAGAGAAAGAAACAAACAGGAGGAGATACACATAAGAGAGAGGGGGATACACACAAAAGAAAAGGGTGATACACACAGGAAAAAAATGTGTTACACACAGGAGAGAGGGGGGAAACACACAAGAAAGCGGAGGAATACACGCAGGAGAGAAAAGGATACACGCAGGAGACAGGAGGATACACACAGAAGAGAGGAGTATACACAAAGGAGAAGGGCATACACACAGGAGAGAGGGGGATACACACAGGAGAGGAAGATACACACAAAAGAGAGGGTATACATACAGGAGAGAGGGGAATACACACAAGAGAGAGAGGCATACACACAGGAAAAAGGGGGATACACATAGGCGAGAGGAAGATACACAAAGGAGAGAGGAGGATACACACAGGAGAGAGGAACATACACAGAGGAGAGAGGGCGTTACACACAGGAGAGAGGGCGGATACACACAGGAGAGAGGAGGATACACACAGGAGAGGGTGGATACACACAAGAGAGTAGAGGATACACACAGGAGAGTGGGGGGATACACACAAGAAAGAGAAGGATACACACAGAAGAGAGGGGTATACACAAAGTGGGAGAAGGATAAATACAGGAGAGAGGAGGATGCACACAAAAGGAAAGAGGATACAAAGAAAAGAGAGGAGGATACACGCAAGAGACAGGAGGATACACAC
Source organism: Saguinus oedipus (assembly GCA_031835075.1). Classification (NCBI taxonomy): domain Eukaryota; kingdom Metazoa; phylum Chordata; class Mammalia; order Primates; family Cebidae; genus Saguinus; species Saguinus oedipus. The sequence continues at coordinate 517,281 of JASSZA010000042.1, forward strand.
AGGAGAGGGGGAGATACACACAGGAAGAATGGGGATACACTCAAAAGGAGGGGGATACCCACAGGAGAGAGGAGAATACACACAAGCCAGAGGAGAATACACACAGGAGAGAAAAGGATACACACAGGAGAGAGGGAAATACACAAAAGAGAGGGAGATACAAACAGGAGAGTGTGGTGTACACACAGGAGGGAGGGGGATACACACAGAACAGAGGGGGATACACACAGGAGAGAGGAGGATACACACAGCAGAGATTAGGATACACTCAGGAGAGAGGAGGATACACACAGAGAGAGGAGGATACACAAAGGAGAGAAGAAAACACACAGTAGAGAGGGAGATACACACAGGCGAGGGTGGTATACACAGAAGTGGGGGAAATGCACACAGAATAGAAGGTGATACACACAGAAGAGGCGAACACACACAGTAGAAAAAAGCACACACAAAAAAGAGAAGAGAATACACACAGCAGAGATGGGGGATACACACAGGAGAGAGGAAGATACACACAGGAGAGTGGGGCATAGACAGAGGATGGAGGGAGATACAAACAGGAGAGGGTTGGTACACACAGGGGAAGAAGGATAAATACAGGAGGGAGGAAAATACACATAAAAGGAATAAGAATACAGAGAGAAGAGAGGAAGATACACGGAGGAGGGAGGAGGATACACAAAAAAACAGAGGAGGATACACACAGGAGAGAGGAGGATACACGAAGGAGAGAGGAGGATACACACAGGAGAGAGGGTTGAGAAACACAGGAGAGGGAAATACACACAGGAAAAAGGAAGGTACCCACAGGAGAGAGGGGTATACACACGAGAGAAAAGGATACAAAAAGGAGAGGGGAATACACAAAGGAGAGTGGGAAATACACCAAAAAGAGTAAAGGATACACACAGGAGAGAGGAGGATACACACAGGAGATGAAGAAACACACAGGAGAGAGGGGAATACACACTGGAGAGGGTGATACACACAGAAGAAATGGGGATATACACAGAAGAGATAAGAATACACACAAGAGATGAGGATACACACAGGAGAGAAGGGCGTACACTCAGGAGAGAGAAGGATACACACAGCAGAGCGGAGGATACACACAGTAGAGAGAAAATACACACAGGAGAGAGGGGGATACACACAGGAGAGAGGAGGGATATGCACAGGAGAGAGTGGGAATACACACAGGAGAGAAAAAAGATACACACAGAAGATAATAGGATACAAACAGGAGAGAGGAGAATACACACAGGAGAGAGGAAGATACACAGGAGATTAGGATACACACAGGATAGAGAAGGATACACACAGAAGAGAGAAGGATACACACAGGAGACAGAAGGATACACACAGGAGAGAGGGGGATACACACAGGAAAGGGGTGATAAACACATAAGAGAGGAAGGTACACACAGGAGAGAGGAGGATACACAAAGAAGAGGTGTGATAAACACAGGGGAAAAAGGAATACACACAGGAGAGAAAAAGACACACACGAGAAAGAAGGATACACACAGGAGACGAAGATACACAAAGTAGAGTGGGGCATACACACAGGAAAGTGAAATACACACAGAAAAAAAGGGGGATAAACACAGGAGAGAAAAGGATACACACAAGAGAGGGGGATACACAAAGGTGAGAGGGGCGTAAACACAGGAGAAAGGAAGATACACACAGGAGAGAGGGGGATACAAATAGGAGAGAGGGGATAAACACGGAAGAGAGGGAGATACACACAGAAGAAATGAGGAATACACACAAGAGAGAAAGGGGTTACACACAGGAGAGAGGGGAAAAACACACAAAAAAAGAGGAGGATTACACACAGGAAAGAGAAAGATACACACAGGAGAGAGGAAAATACACACAGCAGAGAGAAAAATACGCACAGGAGAGAGGAGGATACACACAGGAGAGAGGAGGATACACACAGGAGAGTGGAGGATACACATAGGAGAAAGGCATACACACAGAAGAAAGGAGGATAAACAGAAGAGAGTTGGGTACACACAAGAGACAAGGTAATACACACAGGAGAGAGGGTGATACACACAGGAAAAAGGGGAATGCACACAACAGAGGGCATACATACAGGAGAGATGAGAATACACAAAGGAGGGAGGGAAATACATACAGGAGAAAGGGGGATAAAAACAGGAGAGTGCGGCATACACATAAGAGGGAGGGGGATACACACAAGAGAGAGAAGGCTACACACAGGAGAGAGGAGTATACACAAAGAAGAGAGGGAAACAAACAATAGAGAGGAGGTTACACACAGGCGAGGGGTATACACACAGGAGACGGTGTGATACACACAGGAGAGAGGGGGATACACAAAAAAGAGAAGAATACACACAGGAGAGAGGGGTATAAACAAAAAATAGAGGAGGATACACACAGGAGAGAGGGGGGATACACACAGGAGCGAGGGGCATACCCACAGGAGAGTGGGGCATACACACAGGAGGGAAGGTAATACACACCAGAGAGAGAAGGATACACACAGGAATAGAAGAGTAAATACAAGAGAGAGGAGGATACACACAAAAGACTGGAGGATACAGACAGAATAGAGGATGATACACGCAGGAGAGAGGAGGATACACACAGGAGAGAGGAGGATACACACAGGAGAGAGGAGGATACACGCAGAAGAGAGGAGGATACACACAGAAAAGAGGGGGAATACACAGAGGGGAGGGGGATACACACACAAGAGAGGAAGATACACACAGGAGAAAGGAAGATGCACACAGGAGAGTGGAAGATTCACACAAAAGAGAGAATGATACACGCAGAAGAGACGAGGATACACACAGGAGAGAGAAAAATACACATAAGAGACGGGGATACACACAGGATAGAAAAGGATACACATAGGAGAGAGGAGGGTACACAAAGGAGAAAGGAGGATACACAGAGCAGAGAGAAAAATGCACACAGGAGAGGGGGATACAAACATAAGAGAGTGACATACACACAGGGGAGACAAGGATATACACAGAATTTAGAAAGATACACACTGGATAGAGTAGAATACACACAGGAGACAAGAGGATACACACAGGAGAGAGGGGAAATACACACAGGATAGTGGAAGATACACACAGAAGAGAGGAGGATACACACAGAAGAGAGGGGAAAAAACACAGGTGAGTGGGGGATACACACATGTGTGGGGGAAACACACAGGAGGGAAATAGATACACACAGGAGAGAGGAAAATACACATAGGAGAGAGGAGCATACACAAAAAAGACATGGGCATACACACAGGAGAGGAAGATACACACAGGAAAATAAGAGATACACACAGAAAAGACAGGATACACAGAAAAGAGGGGGATACACAAAGGAGAGAGCGGCATACACACAGGAGAGAGGAGGATACACACAGGATAGAGGAGAATACACACAATAGAGAGAGAGATACACAGGGTAGAGAGGGGGTATACACAGAGAAGAGAAGAAGATACACACGGAAGAGAGAAATATACACACAGGAGAGAGGAGGATACACACAGGGGAGAGATGGATACACACAGGAGAGAGGAAAATACACACAAAAGAGAAAAAAATACAAACAGTAGAGAGAAGGATACACACGGATGAAAGGAGGATACACAAGGGAGAGAGAAAGATACAGACAAAAGAGGGGGATATACGCAGGAGGAATGGGTATACACACAGGGGGAGGGAAATACACACAGGAGAGAGGAGGATACACACAAGAGAGAGGAGGATACACACAGGAGAGAGAGGGATACACACAGAGCAAGAATACACACAGGAGAGTGGATACAAACAGCAGACAGAAGGATACGCACAGGAGAGAGGAGAATACACACATGAGAGAGGAGGATACACAAAGGAGAAGGGGAAAACACAGTAGAGAGGGAGATATACACAGGCGAGAGGGATACACACAGAAGTGGGGGGGGATGCACAGAGGAGAAAGGGGGATCCACACACAGGAGAAAGGCGGATACACACAGGAGAGTGGGGCATACACACAGGCTGGAGGGAGATACACACAGAAGAGAGGGCGATACACACAGGGGGAGAAGGATAAATAGAGGAGGGAGGAGGGTACATAAAAAAGAGAGGAGGATACAAACAGAAGAGGATGATAAACGCAGGAAAGAGGAGGATACACACAGGAGCAAGGAGGATACACAGGGAAGCGAGAAGGTTACACACAGGAGAGTGGGGGGATACACACAGGATAGGGCGATACACACAGAAGAGAGGAGGATAAACACAGGAGAGAGGAGAATACTCACAGGAGAGAGGGGGATGCACACAGTAGAGAATAGATACACACAGGAGAAAGGAGGGTACACACAGGAGAGAGGGGGATACACACAGGAGAAAGGAGGATACACAAGGGAGAGGGAGATACACACGGAGAGAGGGAGATACATGGAAAAGAGAAAAGGATACACACAAGAGATGGAAATACACAGGAGAAAGGGGCATACACACAGGAGAGGGTGATACACACAGGAGAAAGGGGGATACACACAGGAAAGAGGAGAATACACACAGGAGAGAAGGATACACACAGGTGAGCAAGGCATACACACAGGAGAAAGAATACACACAGCAGAGATTAGGATTCACACAGGAGAGGGGATAAACACAGGAGAAAGAAGAATACACACAGGAGAAAAAGGGGATACACACAGGAGAGAGGGTGGATACACAAAGGAGAAAGAGGGCCACACAGAGGAATGAGGAGAGATACACACAGAAGAGAGGAACATACACAGAGGAGAGAGGAGCATACACACAGGCGAGGGATAGATACACACAGGAGAGAAGGATAAACACAGTATAGAGTAAGATACACACAGGATAGAGAAGGATACACACAAAATAGAAAATGATACACACAGGAGACAGAAGGATACACACAGAAGAGAGGAGGATAAACACAGGAGAGGGGAATACACACAAGAGAGAAAAAAGATACACACAGGAGACAGGGATACACAAAGAAGAAAGTTGGATACACACAGGAGAGAGGGGAATACACACAAGAGAGATGGGCATACCCACAGGAGAGAGGAGAATACACAAAGGAGAGAGGGGTATACACACAGAAAAAAGGGGGATACAAACAGGAGAGTGCGGCATACACACGAAAGGGAGCAAGAAACACACAGGAGAGAGGAGGATATACACAAAATAGAAAATGATACACACAGAAGACAGAAAAATACACACAGGAGAGAGGGGGATAAACACAGCAGAGGGAAATACACACAGGAGAGAAAAAGAAACACACAAGAGACAGAGATACACAAAAAAGGGAGTTGGATACACACAGGAGAGAGGGAGATACACACAGGAGAGAGGGGAATAAACACAAGAGAGATGGGCATACCCACAGGAGAGAGGAGACTACACAAAGGAGAGAGGGGAATACACACAGGAAAAAGCGGGATACAAAGAGGAGAGTGCAGCATACACACAGAAAGGAGGGGGATACACACAAGAGAGAGAATAATACACACAAAAAAGGGGGATACACACAGTATAGAAAAGGTTACACATAGGAGAGAGAAGGATACACACAGGAGAGAGGAGCCTACACACAGGAGAGAGGAGGATACACAAAGAAGAGGGGGAAACACACAAGAGAGTGGGGGATACACACAGGCGGGGGGATAAACACTGGAGACGGTGGAATACACACATGAGAGGGGGGATACACAAAGGAGAGAGTAGGATACACAAAAGAGAGAGGAGGCTACACACAGGAGAAAGGGGGATACACAAAGAAAAGGGGGAAACACACAAAAGAGAGGGGGATACACACAGGCGAGGGAGATAAACACTGGAGAGGGTGGGATACACACAGGAGAGAGGGGGATACAAAAAGGAGAGGGGATACAAACAGGATGGAGGGGTAAACACAGAAAATAAAGAAGGATACACACAGGAGAGAAGGGTAATACACACAGGAGAGTGGGGGATACACACAGGAAAGTGGGGCATAAACAAAGAAGGGAAGGGGATACACACAGGAGAGGGGGGATACAAAAAAGAGGGAAGGATAAATACAGAAGAGAGGAGGATAAACACAAATGAGTGAAGAATACAGACACAATAAAGGAGAATACACGCAGGAGAGAGGAGTATATACAAAGGAGAGAAGATACACACAGGAGAGAGGAGATACACACAGGAGAGAGAAACATACAGACAGGAGAGAGGAGGATACACAAAGGAGAGAGATAGATACACACAGGAGAGAAGGATAAACACAGGAGAGAGGAAGATACACAGAGGACAGAGGAAGTTACACACAGGAGAGAGGAGGATACACACAAAAAAGAAAAAAATACACACAAAAGAGGGCGATACACACAAGAGAGGGGGATACAAAAAGGAGAAAAAAAGATACTCACAGGACACAGGAATACACAAAGAAGAAAGTTGGATACACAGAGGAGAGAGGGGGATATACATAGGAAAGAGGGGAATATACACAAGAGAGAGAGGCATACCCACAGGAGAGAGAATACACAAAGGAGAGATGGGGATACACACAGAAGAAAGGATACAAACAGTAGAGTGCGGCATACACACAGAAGGGAGGAGGATACACACACTAGAGAGGGGGATACACACAAGAGAGTGGGGCATACACACAGGAGAGGGTGATACACACAGGAGAAAGGGAGATACACACAGAAGAGAGGGATACACATAAGAGAGAGGGGCGTAAACACAGGAGAGAGGAGGATAGACACAGCAGAGAGGAGAATACACAAAGTTGAGAGGGGATACACACAAAAGAGAGGGAGATACACAAAGAAGAAAGGAGGATACACACAGGAGTGTAGGGGATACACAGAGGGATGAGAAAAGATACACACAGGAGAGAGGATCATACACACAGGAGAGAGGAGGATACACAGAGGAGAGAGAAAGATCCACACAGGAGAGAGGAAGATACACAGAGGAGAGGAAGATACACAGAGGAGAGGAAGATACACACAGGAGAGAGGATACACACAAAAGAGAAAAGGATACACAGAGGAGATGGAAGAATACACAAAGTAGAGAGGGGCATACACACAGAAAAGGGGGATACACACAAGAGAAAGGGGGATACAGAAAAGAGAGCAGGATACACACAGGAGAGGGGGATACACACAGGTGAGAGAGGCGTACACACAGGAGAGGAAGATACACACAGGAGAGTGGAGGATACAAACAGGAGAGAGGATATACACACAGGAGAGAGGGGTATAACCACAGAAGAAAGGGGGGATACAAACAAAAGAGAAAGGGGTTACACACAAAAGAATGGGGGGAAACAAGGGAAAGAGGAGGGATACACAAAGGATATAGGAAGATACACACAGGAGAGAAAAAAATACACAGAAGAGAGGAGAATACACACAGGAGAGAGGAGAATACACAAAGGAGAGAAGAGGATACACACAGGAGAGGTGCATACACACAGGAAAGAGGGGGATACACACAGGAGAGTTGGATTCACACAGGAAACAGGGTAATACACACAGGAGAGTGGGGGATACACACAGGAGTGGGGGATACACACAGGAGAGAGGGGAATACACACAAGAGAGAGGGGCATACACACAGGAGAGAGGAGGATACACACAGGAGAGAGGGGGTACACACAGGAACAAGGAAGATACAAACAGGAGAGTGCACCATACACACAGGAGGAAGGGGGATACACACAGGAGAGAGGAAGATACACACAGGGAAAGGGGGATACACACAGGAGAGAGGAGGATACACACAAGACAGAGGAGGCTACACAGAGGAGAAAGGAGGATACACAGATAAAAGAGAGAAACACAACAAAGAGAGGGAGATACACACAGGCGAGAGGGATACGCCCAGGAGACGGGGAGATACACACAGGAGATAGGGGAATACACACAGGAGAGGGGGATACACACAGAAGAGAGTGGCATACACACAGGAGAGAGGAGGATACACACAGCAGAGGGGGGATACACACAGGAGGGAGGAGGATACACACAGGAGGGAGGAGGATACACACAGGAGAGAGGGGGATACAAACAGGAGATTGAGGCATACAAACAGGTGGGAAGAAGATACACACAGGAGATTGAGGCATACACACAGGAGAGAGTGGGATACACACAGGGAAAGGATAAATACAGGAGAGAGGAAGATACACACAAAAGAGTGGAGGACACAGACAGAAGAGAGGAGGATTAACGCAGGAGAGAGGATACACACAGGAGAAAAAAGGATACACACAGGAGAGTGGAAGATACACACAAAAGAGAGGGGGATACACACAGGAGAGGGGAATACACACAGAAGAGTAGTGATACACAGAGGCGGGAGGAGGGTACACAAAGGAGAGAGGAAGATACACACAGGAGAGGGGGATACACTGAAAAAAAGGAGGATGCACACAGGAGAGAGGAGGATAAACACAGTAGAGAAGGATATACACAGGAGAGAGAGACACACAGGAGAGGGAGATACACACAGGAGAAAGGGAAGTAGACACAGGAGAGGGGAGAATACACACAGGAGAGGGGGATACACACATGAGAAGAGGGGGTACACACAGAAGATAGGAGGATTCAAAAAGCAGAGAGGAGGATACACACTGGAAAGAAGGGATACGCAAAAGTGAGAGGAAGATACACACAGGAGAGGGGAATACACACAAAAGAGAGTGGCATACACACAGGAGAGAGGAGGATACACACAGGAGATGGAAAACACACAGGAGAGAGGGGCATACACACTGGAGAGGGTGATACACACAGAAGAAGAGGGGATACACTCAGGAGAGATAAGAATACATACAAGAGATGGGGATACACACAGGAGAACAGGGCGTACACACAGAAGAGAGGAGGATTCAAAAAGCAGAGAGGACGATACACACTGGAGAGAGGGGATACACACAAGAGAGAGGGGAATACACACAGGAGAGGGGAATACACACAGGAAAGAGCGGGGATACACACAGGAGAGCGGGGGGATACAAACACGAGAGAGGAGGGATACACACAAGAGGGAAAAGAATACACACAGAAGAGAGGAGGATACACACAGTAGAGAAAAAGATACACACAGAAGAGGGGGATACACACAGGATAGAGGAGTTTACACAAAAAAGAGAGCAGGCAAGGACTTCATGACCAAAACACCAAAAGCATTGGCAACAAAAGCCAAAATACACAAATGGCACCTAATCAAACTTCACAGCTTCTGCACGGCAAAAGAAACAGTCACTAGAGTGAATCGGCAACCATCAGAATGGGAAAAAGTCTTTGCAGTTTACGCATCTGACAAAGGGCTGATATCCAGAATTTACAAAGAACTCAAACAGATTTACAGGAAAAAAACAAACAAGCCCATTCAAAAATCGGCAAAGGATATGAACAGACACTTAACAAAGAAGACATACATGAGACCAACAAACACATGAAAAAATGCTCATCATCACCGGTCATTAGAGAGATGCAAATCAAAACCACATTGAGATACCATCTCACGCCAGTTAGAATGGCGATCATTAAAAAATCTGGAGACAGCAGATGCTGGAGAGGATGCGGAGAAAAAGGTACACTCTTACACTGTTGGTGGGAGTGTAAATTAGCTCAACCATTGTGGAAAACAGTGTGGCGATTCCTCAGGGACCTAGAAATAGAAATTCCATTTGAACCAGCAATCCCTTTACTGGGTATATATCCAAAGGACTATAAATCATTCTACTATAAGGACACATGCACACGAATGTTCATTGCGGCACTGTTTACAATAGCAAAGTCCTGGAACCAAACCAAATGCCCATCGATGATAGCTTGGATTGGGAAAATGGGGCACATATACACCATGGAATATTATGCAGTGATCAAAAAGGATGAGTTTATGTCCTTTGTAAGGACATGGATGAATCTGGAGAACATCATTCTCAGCAAACTGACACAAGAACAGAAAAGGAAATACCGCATATTGTCACTTATAGGCGGGTGAGAAAAACGAGAACACATGGACAGAGGGAGGGGTTCTACTGCACACTGGGGTTTATTGGGGGAAATGGGGGAGGGACAGTGGGCGGGGCTGGAAAGAGATAGCCTGGGGATAAATGCCAAGTGTGGGTGAGGGAGAGAAAGGCCACAAAACACACTGCCATGTGTGTACCTGCGCAACTATCTTGCACGTTCTGCACGTGTACCCCAAAACATATAATGCAATAAAAATTAAAAAAAAAGAAGTCTCTTTCCTATGGCCACTCGTTAATAGCCTCACTAAGTGTACATACCGGGGGAAATAGTCAGCATTTACCTTTATCCCCTCGTTCAGAATCTCACTAAATAACTCACACCTTTGGAACAGTCAGGAGACATTTTCATGTGGCCTCTAATTCGGAGTGTCACTGAGTAATGTGGTGTAGTCAGGAGTCTATTTCATGTAGACACATATTCAGAGCTTCAGTTTATAAGGCAGACACTTGGTATAGTAAGGAATCTAATTGATATGGAAACATATTCTGAGCCTCACTGAATAATACACACCTGGGGAATAATTTGGAGTCTATTTTCGATGGACATATATTCAGAGCCTCAGAAAATGATGTACACCTGTGGAGTAACCAGGAGTCTATTTTATTAGGACACTCATTCATAGCGTTAGTTGATAACATGCACGTGTCGATTAGTCAGGATTCCATTTTATATGGCCACTGACTCGTAACCTCTGTGAAAAATGCAAAAATGTTAAATACTTAGCAGTCTCTTTCATATTAACACTCATTCAGAGATTCACTGAATAATACAAATATTTTAGATAGACAGAATCCTGTTTCATGTGGTTAAACAAAAAGAGCCTCACTGAGTAATGCACACCAGGGGAAGTGTTAGGAGTCTACTTCATATAGCCTTTAATTTACAGAATCAGGAAATAATGCACACGTATGGAATAGACACTAGTCTATTTTGTATGGCCGCAAAATCAAAGCCTTTTTGAATACTGCACATGTGGGGAATAATCACTTGTCTGTTTCATATGGTGTTTTGTTTGGTGAATCAAAAACTTATGCACACCTGTGGAGTAAAATGAGTTCTATTTCAGAAGGCCACTCTTTCAGTGTTTAGTGAATAATATGTATATCTGAAAAGTAAGGAATCTATTTCACATGGCCACTCGTTCAGGGCCTCTGTGAAGAATACTCCCCTCAAAAATAGTCAAGTGTCTACTTTAAATGGCTACACATTCAGAGACCCTGTAGGTAATGAACACCTGGGCAATCCACCTGAGTCTCTTTTTTTATGCCCACTTAGTCAGAGTCTCATTCAATAATACATACCTAGGGAAGAGTTACGTGTCTACTTCATGTAGCCACTCATTTAGAGCCTCAGTGAATAATGCGCACCAGGGTAATAGTTGAGCATTTTTTATATGGCCACTCATTTTGTGCCTCACTGAGTGATACACACCTGAAGAATCCTAAGGATTCTATTTGATACTACCACGTATTTAGCACCTTATTGAATAATTCACAATGGAGAAATAGTCAGGTGTCTATTTTCTTTTTTTATATATAACCACTTATTCAGAGTGTCACTGAATAATGCACAGCTAAGGAATAGTCTGGAGACTATTTGATATGACCCTTCACCCAGCGACTCAGTGGACAATGCAGAACTGAAAAATAGTCAAGAGGATAGGGTCAAGGGTTTATGTTATGTGGTCACTCGTTCAGAATCTCGCTGAAGAAGACACACCTTGGGAATAGTCAGTGTCCAAGTCATATGGACACTCAATCACAGCATTACCGAATAATGCACAATGGGGCAATAGTAAGGAGTCTATTTCATATGGCCTGTCATTCGGAGGTTCAGTGCATAATAAACAGCTGTGGAGTAGTTAGGACCCTATTTGAGGTAGCCCTAAGTTAAGCAGCTCCGTGAATGACACACACATGTGTCAGAGTCAGGAGACTATTTGACATAGACACAGATACAGAACCTTTTCGAACACTGCACATGTGGGGAATAACCACTAGTCTGTTTCATATGGTGATCATAGTTTGGAGAATCAAAAATTAATGCACACCTGTTGAGTAAAATGGGTTCTATTTCATAAGGCCACTCTTTCAGTGCTTTAGTGAATAATATGTATATCTGATAATTCAGGAATCTCTTTCACATGGCTACTCGTTCAGGGCCTCTGTGAAGAACACTCCCCTGAAAAACAGTCAAGGGTCTACTTCAAATGGCTACACATTCAAATTCTCTGTATGTAATGAACACCTGGGCAACAAACCTGAGTCTCTCTCTCTCTCTCTTTTTTTTTTAACGAAAGGAAAAAAGAGGAAGAAAAAGAGGGAGAGAGAACAGGAATATTGCTTTACTCTATAAATGGGTATCAATAATGGCCGATTAATATTTTGTGTATTTAAAATGGAGAATGTATATTTTATTTATCTAAAGTGGAGAGTTCTACAAGTGCTTATTAAGTTTACTTGTTACTGATCTGAGTTCATATTCTGGATATCCTTATTAATTTTCTGTTTCTTTGAGTCTGAATCTCTTCATGGGTCTAATGTATCTGGGTGTCGGGATGCATTGATCCTTATACCACGTCATCCTTGTTAGTCTGAAATCTGCCCTATCAAATGCATGAACTGCAACTCCTTTTTGTTTATTTATTTGTTTTTGTTCTCTATTTGGTTGGTAAATCTTTCTCCAACGCTTTGTTTTTAGTCTTTGTGTATTTTTGGATATGAAATGGGTCTGGATATAGTATATCATTAGGTTTTGGTGGTATTTTTTAATTAAAAAAATTTAATCGATTTCAATTTAAGATTACTGCCATTTGATGTTAACTGGCTATTTTATCCATTTGTTGATGTAAATTCTTCTTTGTGTTGATTCTCTTTACTTTTTGGTATATTTTTAGAAAGGCTAATCCTGGTTGTTCCTTTCTGTTTGTAATGCTTCTTTCAGAAGCTTTTGTAAAGCAGGCCTGGTGGTAATAAAATCTCTGAGTACTTGCTTGTTCATAAAAGATTTTATTTTTTCTTCAATTGTGAAGCTTAGTTTGGCAGGATATAAAATTCTGGGCTGAAAGTTCTGTTCTTTAAGAATGTTAAATATTGGCCCCCACTCTCTTCTGGCTTGTAGGGTTTCTGCTGAGAGATCTGCTGTAAGTCTAATAGGTAACCTGGCTTTTCTCTCTGGCTGCCCTTAGTATTTTCTCCTTCATTTCAACCCTGGTGAATCTAATGATTATGTGTCTTGGGGTTGCTCTTCCTAAGGAATATCTTTGTGGTGTTCACTGTATTACCTGAGGTTGAATGGAATCCTGCTTGGATAGATTGGGAAAATTCTCCTGGATAATATCCTGAGGAGTATTTTCCAGCTGGGATTCATTCTCTCCATCACATTCAGGTACACCTATCAAATGTAGATTAGGTCTTTTCACATAGTCCCATAGTACTTGGAGACTTTGCTCATTCCTTTTTATCCTTTTTTCTCTATTCTTGTCTTCTCATTCCATTTCATTAAGTCGGTCTTCGACCTCTGATATTCTTTCTTCTGCTTGATCAATTCGGCTACTCAAACTTGTGCATATTTCACTAAGTTCTCGTGTTGTATTTTTCAACACCATTACTTTATTTATATTCCTTTCTATATTGTCCATTATTTTTAACATTTCGTCTAACCTTTTTTCAAAGTTCTTAGTTTCTTTACATTGGGTTAGAACAAGTTGTTCCAATTCCCAGAAGTTTTTTACCATCCACCTTCTAAAGCCTCCTTCAGATACTGGAACACAGTCCTCTTCCATTAGGGCTTGTTCCGTTGCTGATGAGGAATTACTATCCCCTGTAAAGGGAGAGAGGTTCTGACTTTTGTTTTTCTCGGCCTTTTTAGGCTGTTATTATTTTCTTTATTGTGACTTTATCCATCTGATGTCTTTACAATTAGCGCCTTTCTGATTAAGTTCCTGAGAGCATGTCCAATTTATTGATTCCCAGTGCTGAAATCCGAGCAAGCCACTGCGCCAACCAAAACAACAGCGATAAGACTGATGGTGCTATTCTGCCTGGGAATCTCTGGTCTGGCTTCCTTCTTGAGTCCACAACAAGTGGCTCTGCCTTCCCAGAGCTCCAAACACCAGTCAGTAGGGGAACCAGTCCCGCTCACTTTGCACGAAGAGCTACCGTGCCGAAGCGATGACAAAACCGCTGCACTGGCCACAGAAGTCGTGCTAGCGACCCGCAGGGCTCCTCTACTGGAAATCCTCTGGTCCGTGGGTGATGAAAGTTCCTCTGAAAATGTGGTGTCCTCACGTTTTCCGAGCTTTCAGTGGGAGCTACAATCCCGAGCTGTTAGCCATCAGCAATCGTGGATCTCTCTCACATAAACTAGTAAACCAGGAGGAAATGGATAAATGCTTGGACGCCTGTGTCCTCCCAAGCCTAAACCAGTAGGAAGCCAAAACTATGAATAGACCAATAACAACGTCTGAAGTTGAGGCAGCAATTAAGAGCCTACCACCCAAAAAAATCCCAGGTCCAGATGGGTTCACAGCCGAATTCTACCAGACACACAAAGAGAATCTGGTACCATTCCTTCTGAAACTATTCCAAATAATTCAAAAAGAGAGAACCCTTCCCAAATCATTTTATGAGACCAACATCATCCTGATACCAAAACCCGGCAGAGACTCAACAAGAAAAGAAAACTTCAGGCCAATATCCATGATGAACATAGATGCAAACATCTTCAATAAAATACTGGAAAACCGATTGCTACAGCACATTAAAAAAGTTATCCATCATGATTAAGTAGGATTCATCCCAGGGATGCAAGGCTATTTCAACATATGCAAGTCTCTAAATGTAATTCACCATATAAACAGAAGCAAAAACAAAAACCACATGATTATCTCAATTGATGCAGAGAAGACATTTGACAAAATTCAACAGCCCTTTATGCTAAAAACCCTCAATAAACTTGGTATTGATAGAACATATCTCAAAGTAATAAAAGCTATTTATGACAAACCAACAGCCAATATCATAATTAATGTGCTAAAAATGGAAGCATTCCCTTTGAAATCCGGCACTAGAAAATGATGACCTCTCTCACCACTCCTATTCAACATAGTACTAGAAGTTCTAGCCAGAGCAATCAGGCAAGAAAAAGAAATAAAGGGAATTCAAATAAAAAAAGTGGAAGCCAAATTGTCTCTATTTGCAGACAACATGATAGTATACCTAGAAGACCCCATCACCTCAGCCCAAAAGCTCCTGAAACTGATAAGCAATTTCAGTAATGTCTCAGGACATAAAATCAATGTGCGAAAATTACAAGCATTTCTATACACCAATAACAGACTTAAAGAGAACCAAATCAAGAATGAACTGCCATTCACAATTGCTACAAAGAAAATAAAATATCAACTGAGGACTTCCAAGATGGCGTCGTAGAGGCGACTCCGGATTGCAGCTCTCAGTGAAGGCACAGAGGGTGAGTCCTAGCCGCATTATCGTACAGATCTTTTTTGCCCACAGAACGTTAAAAGTCCCAGGTGTGGGAGAGACATGGGACGCTAGCACAGCCGGCTTGCGCGGTCGCTTCAGCCGGTTCTGCAGCACAGCGGCACCGGGCACAAAACTCACTGGTTCGGGTGCCCTGTTAAAGTGGCAATCTGAGATTTGGAAGGGCAGATTGGCATGTCCATTTGATTGAATGGGACTTGGACAATAAGCCAGACAAGGAGATTCCTGGGAATTGTGATCTGAGCCGGTGCAGTGGGCAGCAGCATGGGAGATGGCATGGATCCCAGTGCCCTATCAGCAGGCTACTGGGGCGCCAGTGAGAGAGCCAACCGTTCAGCTTGGGGAGAGGAAGAGAGAGAGAGAGAGGACGGACTCTCAGGCAGGGAGCTGGGTGATCAGGATCGGCGGGTCCCACCCTGACGGGGACAAGCAGGGCAGCGATTGGAGGTGCTCGGGGCTGAGAGTTTTGCTGCCGGCATCTAGGATGGTGCAGCCCGGTGAAGGAGGGGCGTCTGCCACTACTGACTCAATCCCCCCCTACTGAAGTACCGCTCAGGGCTGATGCACTCTGCTGTTGCCGAGGCAACCTGCATTAACAGAGAGTCTGCTCCAGCAGGGTGGAGCAAGCCACAGCAGGAGCCCTGAAGCAACAGGGCAGACCCGCACTACCAGGGTGGAGCCCCGGCAGGAAAATAGTGAATAGACTGCCACCTAGCTGGGGCAGGACAGTGAAACAGATACTCATAAAGAAAGCCCCAACTCCCTGAGACAGAGCATCTAAGAGGGGAAAAAGGGGGGTGTTTTATGAGTTCTGTTGCAGCAGACATAAACACATCCTCCCAATTGAAAAATCAGCAACTGCTAAGACGACAGGTGGATAAATCCATAAAGATGGGAAGAAACCCGCGCAAAAAGGAGGAAAACACCCGAAACAAAAACACCTCACCTCCTACAAAGGACCAAAACTCCTCACCAGCAAGAGAACAAAACTGGATGGAGAATGAGTGTGATGAAATGACGGAATCAGACTTCAGAAAGTGGATCATGAGAAATTTCAGTGAGCTAAAAGAACATGTTCTAAATCAGTGCAAAGAAACTAAGAACCTTGAAAAAAGATTTGAGAAAATGATAACAAGAATGGACAACTTAGACAGGAATATGAATGAATTGAAGGAGCTGAAAAACACAACACGAGAACTTCGCGAAGCATGCACAAGTTTCAACAACAGAACTGATCAAGCAGAAGAAAAAATATCAGAAGTTGAAGATCAACTCAATGAAATAAAATGAGAAACCAAGATCGAAGAAAAAAGTGCAAAAAAGAAAAATGAACAAAATCTCCAAGAAATGTGGGACTATGTGAAGAGACCCAACCTACATTTGATAGGTGTACCAGAATGTGATGAAGAGAATGAATCCAAGCTGGAAATCACTCTTCAAGATATCCAGGAAAATTTCCACAACCTAGCAAGACAGGTCAATATTCAACTCCAGGAAATACAGAGTACACTACAAAGATATGCTGCAAGAACAGCAACCACAAGGCACATAATCGTCAGATTCACCAGGGTTGAAATGAAGGAGAAAATACTAAGGGCAGCCAGAGAGAAAGGTCGGGTCACCCACAAAAAGAAGCTCATCAGACTCACAGCAGATCTCTCGGCAGAGACTCTACAAGCCAGAAGAAAGAGGGGGCCAATATTCAACATCCTTAAAAAAAAGAACTTTCAACCCAGAATTTCATATCCAGCCAAACTGAGCTTCATAACTGAAGGAAAAATAAAATTCTTCATGAACAAGCAAGTACTCAGAGATTTTGTCACCACTAGGCCTGCTTTACAAGAGCTACTGAAAGAGGCACTACACATAGAAAGAAACAACCAGTACCAGCCATCGTAAAAGCATACCAAATGCTAAAGAGCATCAACAAAATGAGGAATCTACATGAACCAATGGGCAAAACAGCCAGCTAGCATCAAAACGGCAGTATTAAATTCACACATAACAATATTAACCCTAAATGTAAATGGGCTAAATGCACCAATCAAAAGACACAGACTGACAAATTGGATGAAAAGCCAAAACCCGTCGGTGTGCTGTATCCAGGAAACCCACCTCACACGTAAGGATACACAAAGGCTCAAAATAAAGGAATGGAGGAAGATTTACCAAGCACATGGAGAGCAAAAAAAAGCAGGGGTTGCAATTCTCGTCTCTGATAAAATAGACTTTAAAGCAACAAGATCAAAAGGGACAAAGAAGGTCATTACATAATGGTAAAAAAATCGATACAACAAGAAGAGCTAACGATTCTAAATATATATGGGCCCAATGCAGGAGCACTCAGATATATAAGGCAAGTTCTTAATGACTTGCAAAAAGACTTAGACTCCCACAAAATAATAGTGGGAGATTTTAACACTCCACTGTCAATAGCAGACAGATCAACCAGACAGAAAATTAACAAGGATATCCAGGACTTGAACTCAGACCTGGAACAAGCAAACCTGATAGATATTTACAGAACTCTCCACCCCAAATCCACAGAATATACATGCTTCTCAGCACCACATCACACCTACTCCAAAATTGACCACATAATTGGAAGTAAAGCACTCCTCAGCAAATGCAAAACAACTGAAATCATAACAAACAGTCTCTCAGACCATAGTGCAATCAAGTTGAAACTCAGAATTCAGAAAATAACTCAGAACTGCACAGCTTCATTGAAACTGAACAACTGGCTCTTGAATGTTGATTGGATAAACAATGAAATGAAGGCAGAAGTAAAGAAGTTCTTCGAAACCAATGAGAATGAAGAGACAACGTACCAGAATCTCTGGGACACATTCAAAGCAGTCTGTAGAGGAAAATATATAGCAATAAGTGCCCACATGAGAAGAGTGGAGAGATTCAAAAAGGACACCGTATCGTCAAAATTGAAAGAGCTAGAGGAGCAACATCAAAAAAGCTCAAAATCTAGCCAAAGACAAGAAATAACTAAGATCAGAGCAGAACTGAAGGAGATAGAGACAAGAAAAACCCTTCAAAAAATCAATAAATCCAAAAGCTGGTTTTTCGAAAAGACGAACAAAATGGACAGACCACTAGCCAGACTGATAAAAAAGAAAAGAGAGAACAACCAAATCGATGCAATAAAAAAGGATAATGGGGATATCGCCACAGATTCCACAGAAATTCAAACCATCATCAGAGAATACTACAAACAACTCTATGCACATAAACTAGTAAACCAAAAAGAAATGGATAAATTCCTGGATGCCTGTGTCCTCCCAAGCCTAAACCAGGAGGAAGCCAAAACTATGAATAGACCAATAACAAGGTCTGAAGTTGAGGCAGCAATTAAGAGCCTACCACACAAAAAAAGCCCAGGTCCAGATGGGTTCACAGCCGAATTCTATCAGACACACAAAGAGGATGTAGTACCATTCCTTCTGAAACTATTCCAAATAATCCAAAAAGAGGGAACCCTTCCCAAATCATTTTATGAGACCAACATCATCCTGATACCAAAACCTGGCAGAGACTCAACAAGAAAAGAAAACTTCAGGCCAATATCCATGATGAACATAGATGCAAACATCTTCAATAAAATACTGGCAAACCGATTGCAACAGCACATTAAAAAACTTATCCATCATGATTAAGTAGGATTCATTTCAGGGATGCAAGGCTGGATCAACATACGCAAGTCTATAAATATAATTCACCACATAAACAGAAGCAAAAACAAAAACCACATGATTATCTCAATTGATGCAGAGAAGACATTTGACAAAATTCAACAGCCCTTTATGCTAAAAACCCTCAATAAACTTGGTATTGATGGAACATATCTCAAAATAATAAAAGCTATTTATGACAAACCAACAGCCAATATCATACTTAATGGGCAAAAACTGGAAGCATTCCCTTTGAAATCTGGCACTAGACAAGGATGCCCTCTCTCACCACTCCTATTCAAAATAGTACTGGAAGTTCTAGCCAGAGCAATCAGGCCATAAATAGAAATAAAGGATATTCAAATAGGAAAGGTGGAAGCCAAATTGTCTCTATTTGCAGACGACATGATAGTATACCTAGAAGACCCCATCATCTCAGCCCAAAAGCTCCTGAAACTGAAAAGCAACTTCACTAAAGTCTCAGGATATAAAATCAATGTGCAAAAATCACAAGAATTCCTATACACCAATAACACACTAAAAGAGAACCAAATCAAGAAAGAACTGCCATTCACAATTGCTACAAAGAAAATAAAATGTCTAGGAATACCACTTACAAGGAACGTAAGGGACCTCTTCAAGAAAAACTACAAACCACTTCTCAACGAAATAAAAGAGGACACAAACAGATAGAGAAATATTCCATGTTCGTGGTTAGGAAGAATCAATATCATGAAAATGACTATACTGCCCAAAGTAATTTACACAATCAATGCTATCCCCATCAAACTACCATTGAATTTCTTCACAGAACTGGTAAAAACCACCATGAACTTCATATGGAACCAAAAAGAGCCCGCATAGCCAAGTCAATTATAAGCAAAAAGAACACAGCGGGAGGCATCACACTACCAGACTTCAAACTATACTACAATGCTACAGTAATCAAAACAGTATGGTACTGGTACCAAAACAGAGGTATAGACCAATGGAACAGAACAGAGGCATTGGAGGCAACACAACATATCTACAACCATATAATCTTTGATAAACCAGACAAAAACAAGCAATGGGAAAAGGATTCCCTGTTTAATAAATGGTGTTGGAAAAACTGGCTAGCCATGTGCAGAAAGCAGAAACTGGACTTCTTCCTGACACCTTACACTAAAATTAACTCCAGATGGATTAAAGACTTAAACATAAGAACTGACACCATAAAAACCAAAGAAGAAAATCTAGGCAAAACCATTCAGGACATAGAAGTAGGCAAGGACTTCATGAACAAATCACCAAAAGCATTGGCAAAAAAAGCCAAAATAGACAAATGGGACCTAATCAAACTCCACAGCTTCTGCACGGCAAAAGAAACAGTCAGTAGAGTGAATCGGCAACCATCAGAATGGGAAAAAATCTTTGCAGTTTACGCATCTGACAAAGGGCTGATATCCAGAATTTACAAAGAACTCAAACAGATTTACAGGAAAAAAACAAACAAGCCCATTCAAAAATGGGCAAAGGATATGAACAGACACTTTACAAAAGAAGACACACATGAGGCCAAAAAACACATGAAAAAATGCTCATCATCATTGGTCATTAGAGAGATGCAAATCAAAACCACATTGAGATACCATCTCTTGCCAGTTAGAATGGCGATCATTAAAAAATCTGGAGACAGCAGATGCTGGAGAGGATGTGGAGAAAAAGGAACACTCTTACACTGTTGGTGGGAGTGTAAATTAGTTCAACCATTGTGGAAGACAGTGTGACGATTCCTCAAGGACCTAGAAATAGAAATTCCATTTGACCCAGCAATCCCATTACTGGGTATATATCCAAAGGACTATAAATCGTTCTACTATAAGGTCACATGCACACGAATGTTCATCGCAATACTGTTTACAATAGCAAAGATCTGGAACCAACCCAAATGCCCGTCGATGATAGACTGGACTCGGAAAATGTGGCACATATACACCATGGAATATTATGCAGCAATCAAAAATGATGAGTTTGTGTCCTTTGTAAGGACATGGATTAATTTGGAGAACATCATTCTCAGCAAACTGACACAAGAACAGAAAAACAAATACCGCATATTCTCAGTCATAGGTGGGTGAGAAAAATGAGAACACATGGACACAGGGAGGGTGTCTACTACACACAGGGGTCTATTGTGGGGAAGGGGGAAGGGACAGTGTGGGGGCTGGGGAGGGATAGCCTGGGGATAAATGCCAAGTGTGGGTGAAGGGGAGGAAGGCAGGAAAGCACACTGACATGTGTGTACCTATGCAACTATCTTGCACACTCTGCACATGTACTTCAAAACCTATAATGCAATAAAAATTTAAAATTTTTTTAAGAAATTTTTTTAAAAAATTTCTAGTTCATGTAGCCACTTATTTGGAGCCTCAGTGAATAATTCACACCAGGTAATAGTCGAGCATTTTTCATATGGTCACTCATTTTGTGCCTAACTGAGTGAGATATACCTGAAGAATCCTCAGGATTCTATTTGATACTAGCACTCATTTAGAACCTTATTGAATAATTCACAATGGAACAATAGTCAGGTGTCAATTTATATGGTCTATCATTCAATGTTTCAGTGAAGAGTAAACTTCTATGGATTAATCAGGACGCTGTTTAACATAGCCACGAATTAAGAGCCTTGCTGAATGATACACACCTGTGTGATAGTCAGGAGTCTATTTTATATGAACTCTAATTTTGTGTATCGCTGAGTAATACACACCTGGGGCAGTGTCAGGAGTCTATTTGGTATGGACACTCAAACAGAGCCTGTTTGATTAATGCACACATGGATAATAATGAGGAGTCTATGTCATACCGCTACTAATTCAGACAAACTGTGTATAATGCACATGTGGAGTAATTAGAAGTCTGTTTCATATGACCCCTCTTTCACAGACTCACTGAATATTACTCACTTGTGATATAGTTTGGAGTCTATTTTTTTATGGCCACTCATTCAGAGAATCACTAAATAATGCACACCTGCGGAATAGTCAGAAGTCTCCTTCCTAAGGCCACTCGTTTAGACCCTCACTAAGTGTACACACCTGGAGAAATAGTCAGGATTTACCTTTATCCCCTCATTCAGATTCTCACTAAATAATTCACACCTGTGGAATAGTCAGGAGACTTTTTCATGTCGCCTCTTATTCGGAGTGTACTGAATAATGTGGTGTAGTCAGGAGTCTATTTCATGTAGACACATATTCAGAGCCACAGTGAATAAGACAGACACTTGATATAGTAAGGAATTTAATTGATATGGAAACATATTCTGAGGCTCACTGAATAATACACACCTGGGGAATAATTTGGAGTCTATTTTCGATGGACATATATTCAGAGCCTTGGAAAATGATGTACACCTGTGGTGTAGCCAGGAGTCTATTTTATTAGGACACTCATTCATAGCCTCAGTGGATAATATGCACGTGTGGATTAGTCAGGATTCCACTTTATATGGCCCATGACTTGTATCTTCAGTGAAAAATGCAAAAATGTAAAATACTTAGCAGTCTATTTCACATAGACACTAATTCAGAGATTCACTGAATAATACAAATATTTGAGATAGATAGCATCCTGTTTCATATGGTTAAACAAAAATAACCTCACTGAGTAATGCACATCATGGGGAGTGTTAGGAGTCTACTTTATATAGCCTTTAATTTACAGAATCAGGAAATAATGCCCACGCGTGGAATAGACACTAGTCTATTTTATATGGCCACAAAATAAAAGCCTTTTCGAATACTGCACATGTAAAGAATAACCACTTCTCTGTTTCATATGGTGTTTCGTTTGGTGAATCAAAAACTTATGCACACCTGTGCAGTAAAAGGGGTTCTATTTCAGAAGGCCACTCTTTCAGTGTTTTAGTCAATAATATGTATATCTGAAAAGTAAGGAATCTCTTTCACATGGCCACTCGTCCAGGGCCTCTGTGAAGAATACTCCCCTCAAAAATAGTCAAGTGTCTACTTTAAATGGCTACACATTCAGAGACTCTGTAGGTAGTGAACACCTTGGCAATACACCTGAGTCTCTTTTATATGCCCAATTAGTCAGAATTTCATTCAATAATACACACCTGGGGGAGATTTAGGAGTCTACTTTATGTAGCCACTCATTTAGTACCTCAGTGAATAATGCACACAAGGGTAATAGTCCAGCAGTTTTTACATGGCCACTCATTTTGTGCCTCACTGAGTGATATACACCTGAAGACTCCTCAGGATTCTATTTGATACTACCACGCATTTAGCACCTTATTGAATAATTCACAATGGAGCAATAGTCAGGTGTCTATTTTATATGGCCTATCACTCAAAGTTTCAATGAATAATAAACTTCTGTGGAGTAATCAGGACGCTGTTTAAGATAGCCACAAATTAAGTGCCTTCCTGAATGATACACACCTCAGTAATAGCCTGGTGTCTATTTCATATGAACTCTAAATTTATGTATCATTGAGTAATACACACCTGGGGCAGTGTCAGGAGTCTCTTTGGTATGGACACTCAAACAGAACCTGTTTGATTAATGCACACATGAATAATAATGAGGAGTCTATGTCATACGGCTACTCATTCAGACAAACAGTGAATAATGCACTTGTAAAGTAATTAGCAGTCTTATTCTTATGTACCCTCTTTCACAGCCTCACTGAATATTACACACTTGTGATGTAGTCTGGAGTCTATTTTTTATGGCCACCCATTCAGAGAATCACTGAATAATGCACACCTGCAGAATAGTCAGCAGTCCCTTTCCTATGGTCACTCGTTAAGAGCCTCACTAAGTGTACACACCTGGGGAAATAGGATTTACCATTATCCCCTCATTCAGAGCCTCACTAAATAATGCATACCTGTGGAATAGTCAAGATACTCTTTCCTATGGCCACTCGTTAAGAGCCTCACTAAGTGTACACACCTGGGGAAATAGTCAGAATTTACCTATATTCCTTCATTCAGACTCTCACTAAATAATGCACACCTGTCGAATAGTCAGGAGACTTTTTTATGTGGCCTCTAATTCGGAGTGTCACTAAATAATGTGATCTAGTCAGGAGTCTATTTCATGTAGACACATATTCAGAAACACAGTGAATAAAACAGGCCCTTTATGTTGTAAGGAATCTAATTAGTATGGGCAAATCTTCTGAGGCTCACTGAATCATACACACCTGGAGAATAATTTGGCGTCTATTTTCGATGGACATTCATTCAGAGCCTTGGTAAATAATGTAAGCTTGTGGAGTAGCCAGGAGTCTATTTTATTAGGACACTCATTCATAGCCTCAGTGGATAATATGCACGTGTGGATTAGTCCGGATTCAAGTTTGTATGGCCACTGACTCGTAACCTCAGTGAAAAATGCACAAATGTAAAGTACTCCGCAGTCTATTTCATATAGACACTCATTCAGAGATTCACTAAATAATACTAAAATTTGATATAGCAGCATCCTGTTTCATATGGTCACACAAAATGAGCCTCACTGAGTAAGGCATACCTAGGGAAGTGTTAGAAGTCTACTTTATATAGCCTCTCATTTATAGCCTCAGGGAATAATGCACACGTGTGGAATAAACACTGGAGTATTTTATATGGCCACAAAATCAAACCCTGAGTGAGTAATACACAACTTTGGAATAGTAACTTGTCTATTTTACATGCCCAAATATTTAAAGTCAGAGTCAATAATACACACCTGTGGACAAGTCAGAAAACAATTTCATATGGCCAAAGTTTTAAAGCCTCAGTGAAAAATACATACCTGGGAAATACTCAGGACGCTATTACATGTGGCATCAATTTCAGAGCTTCCTTGAATAAGAAACACCTCTATTGTAGTCAGAATTCTATTTCCTATAGCCACATATTCAGAGCCTAACTGAATAACATAAACCTTGGGAAAAGTTAAAATTCTATTTCGTATAGCCACTCATTCAGAGCCAAATGTAAAATCGCACGACTGAGGAGCATTCAGGAGGCTCCATTTTATGGCCACTCATTCAGAGCTTCACAGAATAATACAGACCTGTGAAAACGTCAGGAGTGTATTTCACACCACCAAGTTTTCAGAACCTCAGTGAGGAATCATATATATCTGGAAAATACTCAGGATTATATTATATATCCACTTATTCAGAGACTCGCTGAATAATGCACAGCTAAGGAATAGTCTGGAGACTATTTGATATGACTCTTCACCCAGCGACTCAGTGGACAATGCAGAACTGAGAAAGAGTCAAGAGGATAGAGTCAAGGGTTTATGTTATGTGGTTACTTGTTCAGAATCTCACTGAAGAATACACACCTTGGGAATAGTGAGTGTCCAAGTCATATGGACACTCAATCACAGCATTACCGAATAATGCACAATGGGGCAATAGTAAGGAGTCTATTTCATATGGCCTGTCATTCGGAAATTCAGTGCATAATAAACAGCTGTGGAGTAGTCAGGACCCTATTTAAGGTAGCTTCAAATTAAGCAGCTTTGCTAATGATACACACATGTTTCAGAGTCAGGAGACTATTTGACATACACTCATACAGAACCTTTTCGAATACTGCACATGTGGGGAATAATCACCAGTCTGTTTCATATGGTGATTAGTTTGGAGAATCAAAAAATAACACACACCTGTTGAGTAAAATGTGTTCTATTTCATAAGGCCACTCTTTCAGTGTTTTAGTGAACAATATGTGTATCTGATAAGTCAGGAATCTCTTTCACATGGCCACTCGTCCAGGGACTCTGTGAAGAAACTCCCTTCAAAAATAGTCAAGGTTCTACTTCAAATGGCTACACATTCAAAGTCTCTGTATGTAATGAACACCTGGGCAATACACCTGGGTCTCTTTTTATGCCCACTTAGTCAGAGACTCATTCAATAGTACACAACAAAGGAAGATTTAAGAGACTACTTCATGTAGCCACTCATTTAGAGCCTCAGTAAAAAATGGAAACCAGGGTAATAGTCGAGCATTTTTTATATGGCCACTCATTATGTGCCTCACTGAGTGATATACACCTGAAGAATCCTCAGAATTCTATTTGATACTACAACTCATTTAGAACCTTATTGAATAATTTACAATGGAGAAACAGTCAGTTGTCTACTTTATATGGTCTATCATTCAAAGTTTCAGTGAATAGTAAACTTCTATGGAATAATCAGGACCCTGTTTAACATAGCCACGAATTACGTGGCTTGCTGAATGATATGCACCTGTGTGATAGTCAGGAGTCTATCTCATATGAACTCTAACTTTGTGTATCGCTGAGTAATACACACCTGGGGCAGTGTCAGGAGTCTATTTGGTATGGACACTGAAACAGAAACTGTTTGATTAATGCACACATATATAATAATGAAGAGTCTATGTCAGATGGCTACTCATTCAGAAAAACAGTGAATAATGCACATGTAAATAATTAGAAGTCTGATTCTTATGGACCCTCTTTCACAGACTCAGTGAATATTACACACTTTTGATATAGTCTGAAGTCTATTTTTTATGGCCACCCATTCAGAGAATCACTAAATAATGCACACCTGCGGAATAGTAAGAACTCTCTTTCTTATGGCCACTCGTTAAGAGCCTCACTAAGTTTACACACCTGGGGAAATAGTCAGGATTTACCTATATCCCTTCATTCAGAGTCTCACTAAATAATGCACACCTGTGGAATAGTCAGGAGACTTTATCATGTTGCCTCTAATTCAGAGTGTCACTGAATAATATGATCTAGTCAGGAGCCTATTTCATGTAGACACATATTCAGAGACACAGTGAATAAAACAGGCCCTTTATGTTGTAAGGAATCTAATTAGTATGGGCAAATTTTCTGAGCCTTACTGAATAATACACACCTGGAGAATAATTTGGAGTCTATTTTCGATGGATATTCATTCAGAGCCCTGGTAAATAATGTACACCTGTGGAGTAGCCAGGAGTCTATTTTATTAGGACACTCATTCATAGCCTCAGTGGATAATATGCACGTCTTGATTAGTCTGGATTCCAATTTACATGGCCACTGACTCGTAACCTCAGTGAAAAATGCACAAATGTAAAGTACTCAGCAGTCTATTTCATATAGACACTCATTCAGAGATTCACTAAATAATACAAATATTTAATATAGGAGCATCCTGTTTCATATGGTCACACAAAATGAGCCTCACTGAGTAAGGCACACCTAGGGAAGTGTTAGGAGTCTACTTTAAATAGCCTCCCATTTACAACCTCGGGGAATAATGCACACATGTGGAATAGACACTAGACAATTTTATATGGCCACAAAATCAAAGCCTGATTGAGTAATACACAAATTTGGAATAGTCACTTGTCTATTTTACATGCCCAAATATTTAGAGTCAGAGTCAATAATACACGCCTGTGGACAAGTCAGAAAACAATTTCACATGGCCAAAGATTCAGAGCCTCAGTGAATAATACATACCTGGGAAATACTCAGGACACTATAACATGTGGCATCAATTTCGAAGCTTCCTTGAATAAGAAACACCTCTATTGTAGTCAAAATTCTATTTCCTATAGCCACATATTCAGAGCCTAGCTGAGTAATATACACCTTGGGAAAAGTTAAAATTCTATTTCGTATAGCCACTCATTTAGAGCCGAATGTAAAAACGCATGCCTGAGGAGCATTCAGGAGGCTCTATTTTATGGCTACTCATTCAGAGCTTCACAGAATAATACAGACCTATGAAAACATCAGGAGTGTATTTCACACAGCCACTTATTCAGAACCTCAGTGAGGAATCATATATATCTGAAAAATACTCGGGATTATATTATACATAGCGACTTATTCAGAGACTCACTGAATAATGCACAGCTAAGGAATAGTCTGGAGACTATTTGATATCACTCTTCACCCAGCGACTCAGTGGACAATGCAGAACTGAAAAATAGTCAAGAGGATAGAGTCAAGGGTTTATGTTATGTGGTCACTCATTCAGAATCTCACTGAAGAATACACACCTTGGGAATAGTCAGTGTCCAAGTCATATGAACACTCATTCACAGCATTACCGAATAATGCACAATGGGGCAATAGTAAAATGTCTATTTCATATGGCCTCTCATTCAGAGCTTCAGTGCATAATAACAAGCTGTGGAGGAGGGAGGACTGCATTGAAGTTTGCTCCAAATAAAGCAGCCCCGTTAATGATACACATATGTGTGAGAGTCAGGAGACTATTTGATATGGACACTCAAACAGAACCTCTTCGAATATTGCACATGTGGGGTATAATCAATAGTGTATTTCATATAGTGGTTCGTTTGGAGAGTCAAAAAATAAGGCGAACCTCTGGAGTAAAATGCAGTCTATTTCATAAGGCCATTCTTTCAGTGTTTTAGTGAATAACATGTATATCTGATAAGTCAGGAATCTCTTTCACATGGCCACTCGTTCTGAGCGTTTGTGATTAATACTCTCCTCAGAAAGTGTCAAGGCTCTACTTCAAATGCCTACACATTCAGAGTCTCTGTACATAATGAACACCTGAGCAATACACCTGAGTCTCTTTTTTATGAAGACTTAGTCAGAGTCTCATTCAATAATACACACCTGGGGAAGAGTTAAGGGTCAACTTCATGTAGCCACTCATTTAGATACTTAGTGAATAATCCACACCAGGGTAATAGTCAAGCATTTTTTATGTGGCCACTCATTCTGTGCCTCCCTGAATGATACACACCTGGGGAATTCTCAGGATTCTATTTCATACTACCACTCATTTAGAACCTTATTTAATAATTCACAATGGAGCAATTGTCAGGTGTCTATTTTGTATGACCTCTCATTAAAAGTTTCAGTGAATAATGAACTTCTATGGAGTAATCAGGACACTGTTTAAGATAGCCATGAATTAAGTGCCTTTCTGAATGATACACACCTGGGTGGTGGTCAGGAGTCTATTTCACATGAACTCTAATTCTTTGTAACGCTGAGTAATACACACCTGGGGGAGTTTCAGGAGTCTATTTGGTATGGACACTCATACCGAACCTGTTGGAATAATGCACACATGGAGAATAATGAGGAGTCTACATCATACGGCTACTCATTCAGACAAACAGAGAATAATGCACATGTGGAGTCAGAATTCTGTTTCATATGGCCCCTCTTTCACAGCCTCACTGAATATTACACACTTGAGATATAGTCTGGATTCTATATTTTATGGCCACTCATTCAGAGAATCACTGAAGAATTCACACCTGCAAAATAGAAGTCTCATTCCTATGGCTACCCATTGAGAGCCTCACTAAATGTACACAGCTGGATAAATAGTCAGGATTTACTTGTATCTCCTCCTTCAGAGACTCACTAAATAATGCACACCTGTGGAATAGTCAGGATACTTTTTCATGTGGCCTCTCATTTAATGTGTCATTGAAAATTGTGGTGTAGTCAGGAGACTCTTTCATGTAGACACATATTCAGAGCCTCAGTGCATAAGACAGACCGTTGATATAGTAAGAAATCTAATTAGTATGACCATATCTTCTGAGGCTCACTGAATAATACACACATGGAGAGTAATTTGTAGTCTATTATCGATGGACATTCATTCAGAGCCTCGGTAAATAATGCAGACCTGTGGAGTAGCCAGGAGTCTCTTTCATTTGGACACACATTCATAGCATCAGTGGATAATATGCACGTGTGGATTAATCAGGATTCCATTTTATATGGTACTGACTCATAACCACAGTGAAAAATGCAAAAATGTAAAATAATTAGCAGTCTATTTCATAAAGACACTCATTCAGAGATTCACTGAATAATACAAATATTTGAGGTAGACAGCTTCCTGTTTCAGATGGTTAATCCAAAAGAGACTCACTGAGTAATGCACACCAGGGGAAGTGTTAGGAGTCTACTTCATATAGCCTTTAATTTACAGAATCAGGAAATATTGCACACGTGTGGAATAGACACTAGTTCATTTTATATGGTCGCAAAATCAAAGCATTTTTGAATACTGCACATGTGGGGAATAATCACTTGTCTGTTTCATATGGTGTTTCGTTTGGTGAATCAAAAACTTATGCACACCTGTGAAGTAAAATGGGTTCTATTTCAGAAGGCCACTCTTTCTGTGTTTTAGTGAATAATATGTATATCTGAAAAGTAAGAAATCTCTTTCACATGGTCACTCGTTCAGGGCCTCTGTGAAGAATACTCCCCTTAAAAATAGTCAAGGGTCTACTTCAAATGGCTACACATTCAAATTCTCTGTACGCAATGAACACCAGGGCAGTACACCTGAGTCTCTTTTTTATGCCAACTTAGTCAGAGACTCATTCAATAATACACAACAAAGGAAGATTTAAGAGTCTGCTTCATGTAGCCACTCACTTAGAGCCTCAGTGAATAATGCACACAAGGGTAATAGTCGAGCATTTTTATATGGTCACTCATTTTGTGCCTCACTGAGTGAAATACTCCTGAAGAATCCTCAGGATTCAATTTGATACTACCACGCATTTAGCACATTATTGAATAATTCACAATGGAGCAATAGTCAGGTGTCTATTTTATATTGTCTATCACTCAAAGATTCAGTTAATAATAAACTTCTATGGAGTAATCAGGACGCTGTTTAAGATAACCACAAATTAAGTGCCTTCCTGAATAATACACACCTGGGTGATAGCCTGGCGTCTATTTTATATGAACTCTAATTTTGTGTATCATTGTGTAATACACACTTGGGGCAGTGTCAGCAGTCTATTTGGTATGGACACTCAAACAGAACCTGTTTGATTCATGCACACATGTATAATAATGAGGAGTCTATGTCAGAGGGCTACTCATTCAGACAAACAGTGAGTAATGCACACGTAAAGCAATGAGAAGTCTGATTCTTATGGACCCTCTTTCACAGCCTCCCTGAATATTACACACTTGTGATATAGTCTGGAGTCTATATTTTATGGCCACTCATTCAGAGAATCACTAAATAATGCACACCTGCAGAATAGTCAGAAGTCTCTTTCCTATGGCCACTCGTTAAGAGCCTCACTAAGTGTACAAACCTTGAGAAATAATCAGGACTTACCATTATACCCTCATTGAGAGTCTCACTAAATAATGCACACCTGTGGAATAGTCAGGAAACTTTTTCATGTGGCCTCTAATTCGGAGTGTCACTGAATAATGTCGTGTAGTCAGGAGTCTATTTCATGTAGACGCATATTCAGAGCTTCAGTGAATAAGACAGACCCTTGATATAGTAAGGAATCTAATTGATATGGAAACATATGCTGAGCGTCACTGAATAATACACACCTGGGGAATAATTTGGAGTCTATTTTCGATGGATATATATTCAGAGCCTCGGAAAATGATGTACACCTGTGGAGTAGCCAGGAATCTATTTTATTAGGACACTCATTCATAGCCTCAGTGGATAATACGCACGTGTCGATTAGTCAGGATTCCATTTTATATGGCCACTGACTCGTAACCTCAGTGAAAAATGCTAAAATGTAAAATACTTAGCAGTCTATTTCATATAGGCACTCATTCAGAGATTCACTGAATAATACAAATATTTGAGATAGACAGCATCCTGTTTCATATGGTTAAACGAAAAGAGCCTCACTGAGTAATGCACAACAGGGGAAGTGTTAGGATTCTACTTTATATAGCCTTTAATTTACAGAATTAGAAAATAATGCACACCTGTGGAATAGACACTAGTCTATTTTATATGGCCGCAAAATCAAAGCCTTTTCGAATACTGCACATGTGGGAAATAATCACTTGTCTGTTTCATATGGTGTTTCGTTTGGTGAATCAAAAAGTTATGCACACCTGTGGAGTAAACTGGGTTATATTTCAGAAGGCCACTCTTTCAGTGTTTTAGTGAACAATATGTATATCTGAAAAGTAAGGAATCTCTTTCACATGGCCATTCGTTCAGGACCGCTGTGAAAAAATACTCCCCTCAAAAATAGTCAAGTGTCTACTTTAAATGGCTACACATTCAGAAACTCTGTAGGTAGTGAACACCTAGGCAACACACCTGAGTCTCTTTTTCATGCCCACGTAGTCAGAGTCTCATTCAATAATACACACCTGGGTAAGAGTTAAGGGTCTACTTCATGTAGCCACTCATTTAGAGCCTCAGTGAATAATGCACACAAGGGTAATAGTCGAGCATTTTTTATATAACCACTCATTTTGTGCCTCACTGAGTGAAATACACCTGAAGAATCCTCAGGATTCTATTTGATACTACCACGCATTTAGCACCTTATTGAATAATTCACAATGAAGCCAAAGTCAGGTGTCTATTTTATATGGTCTATCACTCAAAGCTTCAGTGAATAATAAACTTCTATGGAGTAATTAGGACGCTGTTTAAGATAGCCACGAATTCAGTGGATGGGTAATAGCCTGGGGTCTATTTCATATGAACTCTAATTTTGTGTATCATTGTGTAATACACACCTGGGACAGTGTCAGGAGTCTATTTGGTGTGGACACTCAAACAGAACCTGTTTGATTAATGCACACATGTATTATAATGAGGAGTCTATATCATATGGCTACTCATTCACACAAACAGTGAATAATGCACATGTAAAGTAATTAGAATTCTGATTCTTATGGACCCTCTTTAACAGCCTTACTGAATATTACACACTTGTGATATAGTCTGGAGTCTATTTTTTATGGTCACCCATTCAGAGAATCACTAAATAATGCACACCTGCAGAATAGTCAGAAGTAGCTTTCCTATGTCCACTCGTTAAGAGCCTCACTAAGTGTACACACCTGGGGAAATGGTCAGGATTTACCATTATCCCCTCATTCAGAGTCTCACTAAATAATGCACACCTGTGGAATAGTCAGGAGACTCTTTCCTATGGCCACTCGTTACGAGCCTCACTAAGTGTGAACACCTGGGGACATAGTCAGGATTTTCCTATATCCCTTCATTCAGAGTCTCACTAAATAATGCACACCTGTGGAATAGTTAGGAGACTTTTTCATGTGGCCTCTAATTCGGAGTGTCACTGAATAATGTGATGTAGTCAGGAGTCTATTACATATAAACACATATTCAGAGCCACAGTGAATAAAAAAGGCCCTTTATGTTGTAAGGAATCTAATTAATATGGCCACATCTTCTGAGCCTCACTGAATAATACACACCTGGAGAATAATTTGGAGTCTATTTTCGATGGACATTCATTCAGAGCCCTGGTAAATAATGTACACCTGTGGAGTAGCCAGGAGTCTATTTTATTAGAACACTCATTCATAGCCTCAGTGTATAATATGCACGTGTGGATTAGTCCGGATTCCTATTTATATGGCCACTGACTCATAACCTCAGTGAAAAATGCATAAATGTAAAGTACTCCGCAGTCTATTTCATATAGACACTCACTCAGAGATTCACTAAATAATACAAGTATTTAATATAGCAGCATCCAGTTTCATATGGTCACACAAAATGAGCCTCACTGACTAAGGCACACCTAGGGAAGTGTTAGAAGTCTACTTTATATAGCCCCTCATTTACAGCCTCAGGGAATAATGCACACGTGTGGAATAGACACTAGACTATTTTATATGGCCACAAAATCAAACCCTGAGTGAGTAATACACAACTTTGGAATAGTCACTTGTTTCTTTTACATGCCCAAATATTTAGAGTCCGAGTCAATAATACACGGCTGTGGACAAGTCAGAAAACAATTTCATATGGCCAAAGTTTCAGAGCCTCAGTGAATAATACATACCTGGGAAATACTCAGGACGCTATTACATGTGGCATCACTTTCAGAACTTCCTTGAATAAGAAACACCTGTATTGTAGTCAGAATTCTCTTTTCTATAGCCACATTTTCAGAGCCTAACTGAATATCATACACCTTGGAAAAAGTTAAAATTCTATTTCGTATAGCCACTCATTTAGAGCCGAATGTGAAAACGCACGCCTGAAGAGCATTCAGGAGGCTCTATTTTATGGCCACTCATTCAGAGATTCACAGTTTAATACAGACCTATGGAAACGTCAGTAGTGTATTTCTCATGGCCACTTATTCAGAAACTCAGTGAGGAATCATATATATCTGGAAAATACCCAGGATTATATTATATATAGCCCACTTATTCAGAGACTCACTGAATAATGCACAGCTAAGAAATAGTCTGGGGACTATTTGATATGACTCTTCACCCAGCGACTCTGTGGACAATGCAGAACTGAAAAATAGTCAAGAGGATAGAGTCAAGGGTTTATGTTATGTGGTCACTCATTCAGAATGTCACTGAAGAATACACAACTTGGGAATAGTCAGTGTCCAAGTTATATGGACACTCAATCACAGCATTACCGAATAATGCACAATGGGGCAATAGTAAGGAGTGTATTTCATATGGCCTTTCATTCAGAGCTTCAGTGCATAAAAAACAGCTGTGGAGTAGTCAGGACCCTATTTAAGATAGCCCCAAGTTAAGCAGCTCCGTGAATGATACACACATGTGTCAGAGTCAGGAGACTATCTGACATAGACACCCATAGAGAACCTTTTCAAAAACTGCACATGTGGGGAATAATCACTAGTCTGTTACATATGATGATTAGCTTGGAGAATCAAAAAATAACGCACATCTGTTGAGTAAAATGGATTCTATTTCATAAGGCCACTCTTTCAGTGTTTTAGTGAATAATATGTATATCTGATAAGTCAGGAATCTCTTTCGCATTGCCACTCGTTCAGGGCCTCTGTGAAGAATACTCTCCTCAAAAATAGTCAAGGGTCTACTTCAAATGGCTACACATTCCAAGTCTCTGTATGTAATGAACACCTGGGCAATACACCTGAGTCTCTTTTTGATGCCCACTTAGTCAGAGACTCATTCAATAATACACAACAAAGGAAGATTTAACAGTCTACTTCATGTAGCTACTCATTTAGAGCCTCAGTGAATAATGCACACCAGGATAATAGTCGAGCATTTTTTATATGGCCACTCATTTTGTGCCTCACTGAGTGATATACACCTGAAGAATCCTCCGAATTCTATTTGATACTACCACTCATTTAGAACCTTACTGAATTTTTTGCAATGGAGCGATAGTCAGGTGTCTATTTTATATGGTCTATCATTCAAAGTTTCAGTGAATGGTAAAATTCTATGGAGTAATCAGGACGCTGTTTAACATAGCCACGAATTAAGTGCCTTGCTGAATGATAGGCTCCTGTGTGATAGTCAGGAGTCTATCTCATATGAACTCTAATTATGTGTATCGCTGAGTAATACACACCTGGGGCAGTGTCAGGAGTCTATTTGGTATGGACACTCAAACAGAGCCTGTTTGATTAATGCACACATGGATAATAATGAGGAGTCTATGTCATAAGGCTACTCATTCAGACAAACTGTGAATAATGCACATGTGGAGTAATTAGAAGTCTGTTTCATATGGTCCCTCTTTCACAGCCTCCCTGAATATTACACACTTGTGATATAGTCTGGAGTCTATTTTTTATGGCCACTCATTCAGAGAATCACTAAATAATGCACACCTGTGGAAGAGTCAGAAGTCTCTTTCCTATGGTCACTCGTTAAGAGCCTCACTAAGTGTACACACCTGGAGAAATAGTCAGGATTTACCTTTATCCCCTCGTTCAGAGTCTTCCTAAATAATGCACACCTGTGGAATAGTCAGGAAACTTTTTCATGTGGTCTCTAATTCGGAGTGTCACAGAATAATGTGGTGTAGTCAGGAGTCTGTTTCACATAGACACATATTCAGAGCTTCAGTGAATAAGACAGACCCTTGATATAGTAAGGAATCTAATTGATATGGAAACATATGCTGAGCTTCACTGAATAATACACACGTGGGGTATAATTTGGTGTCTATTTTCGATGGACATATATTCAGAGACTCAGAAAATGATATACACCTGTGGAGTAGCCAGGAATCTATTTAATTAGGACACTCATTCATAGCCTCAGTGGATAATATGCACGTGTAGATTAGTCAGGATTCCATTTTATATGTCCACTGACTCTTAACATCAGTGAAAAATGCAAAAATGTAAAATACTTAGCAGTCTCTTTCATATTTCCTATGGTGGTTCGTTTGGAGAGTCAAAATATAACGCGCACCTGTGGAGTAAAATTTGGTCTATTTCATAAGGACACTCTTTCAGTGTTTTAGTGAATAACATGTATATCTGATAAGTCAGGAGTCTCTTTCACATGGCCACTCGTTCTGGGCCTCTGTGAATAATACTCCCCTCAGAAACAGTCAACGATCTACTTCAAATGCCTACACATTCAGAGTCTCTGTAAGTAATGAACTCCCGGGCAATGCACCTGAGTCTCTTTTTTATGCCCACTTTGTCAGAGTCTCATTCAATAATAGACACCTGGGGAAGAGTTAAGAGTCTAATTCATGTAGCCACTCATGCAGATTCTCAGTGAATAATGCACACCAGGGTAATAGTTGAGCATTTTTTATATGGCCACTCATTATGTGCCTCCCTGAATGATACACACCTGGGGAGTTCTCAGGATTCTATTTCAAACTGCCACTCATTTAGAACATTATTGAATAATTCACAATGGAGCAATAGTCATGTGTTTATTTTGTATGGCCTCTCATTCAAAAGTTCATTGAATAATGAACTTCTATGGAGTAATCAGGACACTGTTTAAGATAGCCATGAACTAAGTGCCTTCCTGAATGATACACACCTGGGTGGTAGTCAGGAGTTTATTTTATATGAAATCTAATTCTGTGTAACACTGAGTAATACACACCTAGGAAAGTTTCAGGTGTCTATGTGGTATGGACACTCATACCGAACCTGTTGGTATAATGCACACATGGAGAATAATGAGAAGTCTATATCATATGGCTACTCATTCAGACAAAGAGTGAATAACGCACATGTGGAGCCATTAGAATTCTATTTCATATGGCACCTCTTTCACAGACTCAATGAATATTACATACTTGTGATATAGTCTGGAGTATATTTTTTATGGCCACTCACTCAGAGCATCACTGAATAATTCACACCTGCAGAATTGACAGAAGTCTCTTTTCTTTCTTTTTTTTTTATGGTGGCTCATACCTTTATTTTTATTTATTTATTTATTTTTTAATTTTTATTGCATTATAGGTTTTGGGGTACATGCGCAGAACGTGCAAGATAGTTTCATAGGTAAAAACATGGCAGTGTGTTTTGCTGCCCTCCTTCCCTTCACCCACACTTGGCATTCATCCCCAGGGTATCCCTCCCCAGCTCCAACTCTGTCCCTCCCCCATTCCTCCAATAGACCCCAGTGCATAATAGACCACCTCTCTGTGTCCATGTGTCTCATTTTTGTCACCCACCTACGAGTGAGTATATGCGGTATTACTTTTTCTGTTCTTGTGTCAGTTTGCTGAGAATGATGTTCTCCAGATTCATCCATGTCCTTACAAAGGACACAAACTCATCATTTTTGATTGCTGCATAATATTCCATGGTGTATATGTGCCACGTTTTCCCAGTTTAGTCTATCATCGTTGGGCATTTGGGTTGGTTCCAGGTCTTTGCTATTGTAAACAGTGCTGCAGTGACCATTCAGGTGCATGTGTCCTTATAGTAGAACGATTTATAGCCCCTTGGATATATACCCAGTAATGGGATTGCTAGGTCAAATGGAATTTCTATTTCTAGGTCCCTGAGGAAGCGCCACACTGTCTTCCACAATGGTTGAACTAATTTACACTCCCACCAACAGTGTAAGAGTGTTCCTATTTCTCCACATTCTCTCCAGCATCTGCTGTCTCCAGATTTTTTAATGATCGCCATTCTAACTGGCGTGAGACGGTATCCCAATGTGGTTTTGATTTGCATCTCTCTAATGACCAGTGATGATGAGCATTTTTTCATATGTTTGTTGGCCTCATGTATGTCTTCTTTTGTAAAGTTTCTGTTCATATCCTTTGCCCATTTTTGAATGGGCTTGTTTTTTTTCCTGTAAATCTGTTTGAGTTCTTTGTAAATTCTGGATATCAGCCCTTTGTCAGATGTGTAAACTGCAAAGATGTTTTCCCATTCTGATGGTTGCCGATTCACTCTACTGACTGTTTCTTTTGCCGTGCAGAAGCTGTGGAGTTTGATTAGGTCCCATTTGTCTATTTTGGCTTTTGTTGCCAATGCTTTTGGTGTTTTGTTCATGAAGTCCTTGCCTACTCCTATGTCCTGAACGGTTTTGCCTAGATTTTCTTCTAGGGTTTTAATGGTGTCAGGTCTTACGTTTAAGTCTTTAATCCATCTGGAGTTAATTTTAGTGTAAGGTGTCAGGAAGGGGTCCAGTTTCTGCTTTCTGCACATGGCTGGCCAGTTTTCCCAACACCATTTCTTAAATAGGGAATCCTTTCCCCATTGCTTGTTTTTGTCGGTTTTATCAAAGATAATATGGCTGTAGATATGTTGTGTTGCCTCCAATGCCTCTGTTCTCTTCCATTGGTCTATATCTCTGTTTTTGTACCAGTACCATGCTGTTTTGATTACTGTAGCCTTGTAGTATAGTTTGAAGTCTTGTAGTGTGATGCCTCCCG
This sequence comes from Saguinus oedipus, assembly GCA_031835075.1. Classification (NCBI taxonomy): domain Eukaryota; kingdom Metazoa; phylum Chordata; class Mammalia; order Primates; family Cebidae; genus Saguinus; species Saguinus oedipus. The sequence continues at coordinate 556,219 of JASSZA010000042.1, forward strand.
CTGTGTTCTTTTTGCTTAGAATTGACTTGGCTATGCGGGCTCTCTTTTGGTTCCATATAAAATTCATGGTGGTTTTTTTCCAGTTCTGTGAAGAAATTCAATGGTAGTTGGATGGGGATAGCATTGACTGTGTAAATTACTTTGGGCAGTATAGCCATTTTCAGGATATTGATTCTTCCTAACCACGAACATGGAATGTTTCTCCATCTGTTTGTGTCCTCTCTTATTTCGTTGAGCAGTGGTTTGTAGTTTTCCTTAAAGAGGTCCCTTACATTCCTTGTGAGTTGCATTCCTAGGTATTTTATTTTCTTTGTAGCAATTGTGAATGGCAGTTCGTCCTTGATTTGGTTCTCTTTACGTCTGTTATTGGTGTCTAAGAATGCTTGTGATTTTTGCACATTGATTTTATATCCTGAGACTTTGCTGAAGTTGCTTATCAGTTGCAGGAGCTTTTGGGCTGAGGTGATGGGGTCTTGTAGGTGTACTATCATGTCGTCTGCAAATAGAGACAATTTGCCTTCCACCTTTCCTATTTGAATACCCTTTATTTCTTGTTCTTGCCTGATTGCTCTGGCTAGAACATCCAGTGCTATTTTGAATAGGAGTGGTGAGAGAGGGCATCCTTGTCTAGTGCCCCATTTCAAAGGGAATGCTTCCAATTTTTACCCATTAAGTATGATATTGGCTGTTACTTTGTCGTAAATAGCTTTTATTACTTTGAGATATGTTCCATCAATACCAAGTTTATTGAGGGTTTTTAGCATAAAGGGCTGTTGAATTTTGTCAAATGCCTTCTCTGCGTCAATTGAGATAATCCTGTGGTTTCTGTTTTAGCTTCTGTTTATGTGGTGAATTACATTTATAGACTTGCGTATGTTGAACCAGCCTTGCATCCCCGGGATGAATCCTACTTGATCATGATGGATAAGTGTTTTAATGTGCTGTTGCAATCGGTTTGCCAGTATTTTTTGAAGATTTTTGCGTCTATGTTCATCATGGATATTGGCCTGAAATTTTCTTTTCTTGTTTAGTCTCTGCCAGATTTTGGTATCAGGTTGATGTTGGTCTCATAAAATGATTTGGGAAGGGTTCCCTCTTTTTGGATTCTTTGGAATAGTTTCAGAAGAAATGGTACCAGATCCTCTTTGTGTGTCTGGTAGAATTCAGCTCTGAACCCATCTGGACCTGGGCTTTTTTTGTGTGGTAGGCTCTTAATTGCTGCCTCAACTTCAGACCTTGTTATTGGTCTATTCATAGTTTTGGCTTCCTCGTGGTTTAGGCTTGGGAGGACACAGGCGTCCAGGAATTTATCTATTTCTTCCTGATTTACTAGTTTATGTGCATAGAGTTGTTTGTAGTATTCTCTGATGATGGTTTGAATTTCTGTGGAATCTGTAGTGATCTCCCCATTATCGTTTTTTATTGCATCTATTTGATTGTTCTCTCTTTTCTTTTTTATGAGTCTGTCTAGTGGTCTGTCTATTTTGTTGATGTTTACAAAAAACCAGCTCTTAGATTTATTGATATTTTCAAGGGTTTTTCTTGTCTCTATCTCCGTCAGTTCTGCTCTGATCTTAGTTATTTCTTTTCTTTGGCTAGGTTTTGAGCTTTTTTGATCTTTCTCCTCTAGCTCTTTCAATTTCGATGGTACGGTGTCAATTTTGGATCTCTCCTCTCTTCTCATGTGGGCAATTATTGCTATATATTTTCCTCTACAGACTGCTTTAAATATGTCCCAGAGATTCTGGTACGTTGTGTCTTCATTTTCGTTGGTTTCAAAGAACTTCTTTATTTCTGCCTTCATTTCATTGTTTATCCAATCGACATTCAAGAGCCAGTCGTTCAGTTTCCATGAAGCTGTGCGGTTCTGAGTTATATTCTGAATTCTGAGTTCCAACTTGATTGCACTATGGTCTGAGAGACTGTTTGTTATGATTTCAGTCATTTTGCATTTGCTGAGGAGTGCTTTACTTCCAATTATGTGGTCAATTTTAGAGTTGGTGTGATGTGGTGCTTAGAAGAATGTATATTGTGTGGATTTGGGGTGGAGAGTTCTGTAAATGTCTATCAGGTTTGCTTGTTCCAGGTCTGAGTTCAAGTCCTGGATATCCTTGTTAATTTTCTGTCTGGTTGATCTGTCTGCTATTGACAGTGGAGTGTTAAACTCTCCCACTATTATTGTGTGGGAGTCTAAGTCTCTTTGGAAGTCATTAAGAACTTGCCTTATATATCTGGGTGCTCCTGCATTGGGTCCATATATATTTAGGATCGCTAGCTCTTCTTGTTGTATCGATCCTTTTACCATTATGTAATGACCTTCTTTGTCCCTTTTGATCTTTGTTGCTTTAAAGTCTATTTTATCAGAGATGAGAATTGCCACTCCTGCTTTTTTTTTGCTCTCCATTTTCTTGGTAAATCTTCCTCCATCCTTTTATTTTGAGCCTTTGTGTATCTTTGTGTGTGAGGTGGGTTTCCTGGATACAGCAGACAGATTGGTTTTGGTTTTTTATCCAATTTGCCTGTCGGTGTCTTTTGATTGGTGCATTTAGCCCATTTACATTTAGGGTTAATATTGTTATGTGTGAATTTGATACTGCCATTTTGATGCTAGCTGGCTGTTTTGCCCGTTGTTTAATGTACATTTTTCATTTTGTTGATGCTCTTTAGCATTTGGTATGCTTTTAGGATGGCTGGTACTGGTTGTTTCTTTCTATGTGTAATGCCTCTTTCAAGAGCTCTTGTAAAGCAGGCCTATTGGTGACCAAATCTCTGAGTACTTGCTTGTTCATGACGGATTTTATTTTTCCTTCACTTATGAAGCTCAGTTTGGCTGGATATGAAATTCTGGGTTGAAAGTTCTTTTCTTTAAGGATGTTGAATATTGGCCCCCACTGTCTTCTGGCTTGTAGTCTCTGCCGAGAGATCTGCTGTGAGTCTGATGGGCTTTCCTTTGTGGGTGACCCGACCTTTCTCTCTGGCTGACCTTAGTATTTTCTCCTTCATTTCAACCCTGGTGAATCTGACGATTATGTGCCTTGGGGTTGCTCTTTTTGCAGAGTATCTTTGTGGTGTTCTCTGTTTTTCCTGGAGTTGAGTATTGACCTGTCTTTCTAGGTTGGGGAAATTTTCCTGGATAATATCATGAAGAGTGTTTTCCAGCTTGGATTCATTCTCTTCATCACATTCTGGTACACCTATCAAACGTAGGTTGGGTCTCTTCACATAGTCCCACATTTCTTGGAGATTTTGTTCATTCCTTTTTGTGCTTTTTTCTTTAATCTTGGTTTCACGTTTTATTTCATTGAGTTGATCTTCGACTTCTGATATTCTTTCTTCTGCTTGGTCAATTCTGCTGTTGAAACTTGTGCATGCTTCACGAAGTTCTCGTGTTGTGTTTTTCAGCTCCTTCAATTCATTCATATTCCTCTCTAAGTTGTCCATTCTTGTTATCGATTCCTCGAATCTTTTTTCAAGGTTCTTAGCTTCTTTGCCCTGATTTAGAACAAGTTCTTTTAGCTCAATGATGTTTCTCATTATCCACTTTCTGAAGTCTGATTCCGTCTTTTTGTCACACTTATTCTCTGTCCAGCTTGGTTCCCTTGCTGGTGAGGAGTTTTGGTCCTTTGTAGGAGGTGAGGTGTTTTGGTTTCGGGTGTTTTCCTTCTTCTTGCGCTGGTTTCTTCCCATCTTTATGGATTTATCCTCCTGTTGTCTTAGTAGTTGCTGATTTTTCAATTGGGTCTCTGTGTGGACGCTGAGATTGTTGATGATGAAGTATTTCTGTTACTTAGTTTTCCTTCTAATTGTCTAGCCCCTCTGCTGTATGAGTGCTGAGGTCCACTCCAGGTCCTGCTTGTCTGGAGTATACCTGTAGCAGCTGTGGAACAGTGAGGGATGATACCAGTTTCTTCTTCTGTCTTTGTTCCAGAATGATGCCCGCCAAATGTCCGTCTGATTAGTCCTTTTTTTGGGGTGACTCTTTGAATATACAGGGGTCAGGGAGCAGCTTATGGAGACGTTCTGTGCTTTATAGGAGCTCCAGTGCTGAGCTGTGAGCTCCGTTGTTCATTCAGGGTTGTTGGGAGGTTGTTTATGTCTGCTGCAATAGAACTCATAAAACACCACCCTTTTTCCTCCCCTTTAGATGCTCTGTCTCAGGGAGTTGGGGCTTTCTTTATGAGTATCTGTTGCACTGTCCTTCCCCACTAGGAGGCAGTCTATTCACTATTTGCCTGCCGGGGCTCTCACCTGCTAGCGCGGGTGTGCCCTGTTGCTGCTGGGCTCCGTTCTGCTGTGGAGCACTACCCCCTCCTGGCGGAGTCTCTATGTTATGACAGGTTGTGTGAGCAATGGCAGGCTGCATCAGCCCTGGGTGGTAATTCAGTAGGGGTGGATTTCGTCAGCAATGGTGGACGCCCCTCCCTCACTGGGCTGCACCGTCCTAGATGCTGGCAGCAAAACTCTCAGCCCCAAGCGCCTCCAGTCAGGGCCCTACTTGTCCCTGTGAGGGTGGGACCCACTGAGCCCGATCACCCAGCTCCCTGCCTCAGAGTCCGTCCTCTCTTCCTCTCTCTCCCTCTCCACAAGCTGAAATGTCGACTCTCTCACTGGCGCCCCAGTAGCCTGCCGATAGGGCACTGAGATCCGTGAGATCTCCCGTGCCACTGCCCACTGCACTGGCTCAGATCACGCTTCCCAGGAAACTCCTGGTCTGGCTCACTGTCCAAGTCCCGTTGAATCAGATGGCCATGCCAATCTGCCCTTCCAAATCTCAGATTGCCGGTTTAACAGGGCACCCAGACCAGTGAGTTCCATGTCGGGTCCCACTGCGGCACTGGCTGAAGCGGCCGCGCAAGCCGGCTGCGTTAGCCGGCTTTACTAGCGTCCCGTGCCTCTCCCACACCTGGGAGTTTCAACGCTCTGTGGGCAAAAATGGTCCATCCGAGAATGCATATAGGACTCACCCTCTGCACCTTCACTGAGAGCTGCAATCCTGAGTCACTTCTATGACGCCATCTTGCGAGTCCCTCCCTTTCTCTCTTTTCTTTTTTTCCGTCTGGCTAGTGGTCTGTCTATGCTGTTGATCTTTTCACAAAACCAGGTCTTGGGTTTATTGATTTTTTGAAGGGTTTTTTGTTTCTCTATCTCCTTCAGTTCTGCTCTGATCTTAGTTATTTCTTGTCTTTGGCTAGGTGTTGAGTTTTTTTTATCTTGCTCCTCTAGCTCTTTCAATTTTGATGATAGGGTGTCAATTTTGGATCTTTCCACTCTTCTCATGTGGGCAATTATTGCTATATATTTTCCTCTACAGACTGCTTTAAATGGGTCCCAGAGATTCTGGTATGTTGTGTCTTCATTCTCGTTTGTTTTGAAGAACTTCTTTATTTCTGCCTTCATTTCAATGTTTATCCAATCAACATTCAAGAGGCAGTTGTTCAGTTTCCATGAAGCTGTTCGGTTCTGAGTTATTTTCTGAATTCTGAGTTCCAACTTGATTGCACTATGGTCTGAGAGACTGTTTGTTATGATTTCAGTCATTTTGCATTTGCTGAGGAGTGCTTTACTTCCAATTATGTGGTCAATTTTGGAGTAGGTGTGATGTGGTGCTTAGAAGAATGTATATTGTGTGGATTTGGGGTGGAGAGTTCTGTAAATGTCTATCAGGTTTGCTTGTTCCAGGTCTGAGTTCAAGCCCTGGATATCCCTGTTAATTTTCTGTCCGGTTGATCTCTCTGATACTGACAGTGGAGTGTTAAAGTCTCCCACTGTTATTGTGTGGGAGTCTAAGTCTCTTTGTAGGTCATTAAGAACTTGCCTTATATATCTCGGTGCTTCTGTGTTGGGTCCATATATATTTAGGATTGTTAGCTCTTCTTGTTGTATTGATCATTTTACCATTATGTAATGACCTTCTTTGTCTCTTTTGGTCTTTGTTGTTTTAAAGTCTATTTTATCAGAGATGAGAATTGCAAATCCTGCTTTTTTTTTTTTTTTTTTTTTTTTGCTCTCCATTTGCTTCGTAAATCTTCCTCCATTCCTTTATTTTGAGCCTTTGTGAATCTTTGCATGGAGATGGGTTTCTTGGATACAGCACACCAATCGGTTTTGGTTTTTTATCCAATTTGCCTGTCTGTGTCTTTTCATTGGTGCATTTAGCCCATTTACATTTAGGGTTAATATTGTTATGTGTGAGTTTGATACTGCCATTTTGATACTATCTGAGTGTTTTGTCCCTTGGTTGATGCAGATTCTTCATTTTGTTGATGCTCTTTAGCATTTGGTATGCTTTTAGGATGGCTGGTACTGGTTGTTCCTTTCTATGTGTAGTGCCTTTTTCAGGAGCTCTTGTAAAGCAGGCCTGGTGGTGAAAAAATATCTGAGTTCTTCCTTGCTGGCAAAAGATTTTATACTTTCTTCACTTATGAAGCTAAGTTTGGCTGGATATGAAATTCTGGGTTGAAAGTTTTTTCTTTAAGGATGTTGAATATTGGCCCCCATTCTCTTCTGGCTTCTAGCATTTCTGCCAGGAGATCTGCTGTGAGTCTGATGGGCTTCCCTTTGTGGGTGACCCGACCCTTCTCTCTCGCTGCCCTTAGTATTTTCTTTTTCATTTCAACACTGGTGAATCTGACGATTATGTGCCTTTAGGTTGCTCTTCTTGCAGAATATCTTTGTGGTGTTCTCTGTATTTCCTGGAGTTGAGTATTGGCCTGCCTTGCTAGGTTGGGATAATTTTCCTGGATAATATTCTGAAGAGTGTTTTCCAGCTTGGATTGATTCTCTTCATCACATTCTGGTACACCTATCAAACGTAGGTTAGGTCTCTTCACATAGTCCCACATTTCTTGGAGATTTTGTTCATTCCTTTTTGCGCTTTTTTCTCTAATCTTGGTTTCTCTTTTTATTTCGAGTTGATCTTCGACTTCTGATATTCTTTCTTCTGCCTGGTCATTTAGGCTGTTGAAACTTGTGCATGCTTTGCGAAGTTCTTGTGTTGTGTTTTTCAGCTCCTTCAATTCATTCATATTTCTCTCTAAGTTGTCCATTCTTGTTACCATTTCCTCGAATCTTTTTTTAAATCTTTTTTCAAGGTTCTTAGTTTCTTTTCATTGATTTAGAACATGTTCTTTTAGCTCACTGAAGTTTCTCATTATCCACCTTCTGAAGTCTGATTCCGTCATTTTGTCACACTCCTTCTCCGTCCAGCTTGGTTCCCTTGCTGGTGAGGAGTTTTGGTCTTTTGTAGGAGGTGAGGTGTTTTGGTTTTGGGTGTTTTCCTCCTTTTTGCGCTGGTTTCTTCCCATCTTTGTGGATTTATCCACCTGTCGTCTTAGTAGTTGCTAACTTTTCGATTGGGTCTCTGAGTGGATGCCCAGATTGTTGATAATGAAGTATTTCTGTTATTTAGTTTTCCTTCTAACGGTTTAGCCCCTCTGCTGTACGAGTGCTGAGGTCCAGGCCCTGCTTGTCTGGCATACACCTGTAGCAGCTGCAAAACTGTGAGGGATGCTACCAGTTTCTTCTTCTGCTGTCTTTGTCCCAGAATGATGCTCGCCAAATGTCAGTCTGATTAGTCTTTTTTGAGGTGGCTCTTTGGATATACAGGGGTCAGGGAGCTGCTTGAGGAGACGGTCTCTACTTTATAGGAGCTCCAGTGCAGAGCTGTGAGTTCTGTTGTTCATTCAGGTTTGCTGGGCGAATATGTCTGCTGCAGCAGAATTTATACAAGCCCCCCACCTTTTTTTTCCTCTGATGCTCTGTCTCAGGGAGTTGGGGCTTTCTTTATGAGTATCTGTTGCACTGTCCTGCCCAGCTAGGAGGCAGTCTATTCACTATTTTTTTTCCAGGGCTTTGCCCTGCTAGCACGGGTCTGCCCGGCTGCCACAGGGCTCCGTTCTACTGTGGTGTGCTCTGCCCTGTTGGCGGCATCTCTCTGTTATGGCTGGTTGCCTCAGCAATGGCAGGCTATGTCAGCAGTGGGTGGTACCTCAGTAGGGGCGGAGTGTTTCCTTTGTGGCGGACCCCCATCCCTGACTGAGCTGCACTGTTTGAATTCAGCTGACCCTGCAGCAAATCTCTCAACCCTGAGCACCTCGAATCACCATGCTGCTTGTCCCCTTGAGGGTGGGACCCGCCGAGCCCAATCACCTGGCTCCCTGCCTCAGAGTCCCTCCTCTCTCTCTCTCTTTTTCTTTCCAAATTGAATGGTTGACTCTCTCACGGGCGCCCCCGTCGCCTTCTGTTTGGGCACTGGGATCCGTGCGATCTTTCTTGTGGTGGACCACTGCACCAGCACAAATTGCTCTTCCCAGGAATCTTCTGGTCTGGCTCACCATGCAAGTCCCGTTGAATCAAATGGACATGTCAATCTGCCCTCCCAAAACTCAGATTGCCAGTTTAACAGGTCACCCATACCAGTGAGCTTTGTGCACACTGCCACTGTGCCGCAGCGTGGCGCCAGCCAAAACGACCACTCAAGGGGGTTGTGCTTCTCTCCTGTGTCTCTCCTACAGCTGGGAATTTGCCAGTTCTGTGGGCTACAAAAGTCCATCTGAAAATTCAGCTAGGACTCACCCTCTGCGCCTTCACTGAGAGCTGCAATCCTGAGTTGTTTCTATGATGCCATCTTGGAACCGCCCTGATATCATTTTTCAAAATCCATCATGAAGTCGTTGAAATTGAAAACCAAAATTTAGATATTTTTGCACTTGTCTCACCTTGGCACATGTAATGAGCAGCCTTCATTATGACTCATAATAATTTTTATTTCCCAGTATACACACCATGTGAAAAAAGTAAGTGATTAGTGACTCACTGCTTATCAGTAGAATACACTTGAAAATAGGGAATAACACTTCCAATATTTAATTATGTAAAGACTGTCACTTGGGTCTTATTTTATTTCTCTTGTTTTCTTTTTGGCTTATTTTCTTCCTCTCTCTTTTTTCTGGTATACTTTGCTCTGGAGAAGCAAGCTTCCGTGTTTTGGGCTTTCCTATTGACAGGCTTGTGTAACAAAGAGTGAAGGGAGTGCCCTGACCAACAGACAAAAAAAACCCGGGCCTCAATGCAAACAACGATGCCACAGATAACCAGAATGAGCTCAGAAGTGCATTCTTCCCCAGTCAAACGTATGTTAAGACAGAGCCTCAGTCTCACAACGACCTTGTGGTAGACCCATTCAACTAATCTGTGTCAGAATTTGTGGCCTATGGAAAATATGACATAATAATACATGTTTGAAATTTTAAGCCACTACACATTGAGCTACTGAATAGAATTATTTTTTCTAATTTTATTTACAGATTGCATATAGCTAGTGCATAAAAGTGAAATTTAATATTGGCATTTATCTTGTATCTTGTGTTTTGCTGAACTCATTTATATAAGTTTCAGTTGATTTTAATAAATTCTTTAAAAATTCTTACATATAAGTTGATGTCATTTACAATAAAAAGGTTTCTTTTATAAATTTTGAGTTGTTTTGTTTTTATTTTATAATTCCTCTAACTAACACCTTTAGTTCAAATTTAGTAAAGTAGCAAAAGTAGGCATGTTTGTCTAGTTGTCGGACTTTGAGGAAAAGCGCCCAGTCTTTAATCATCAAGTGTAATATTAGTGGAAGATTTTTATAAATCTTTTTCTGCAGTTCTAGTAAGTTTCTTATTCCTAGCATGTTAAGGGTTTCATAATGAATCAGTATTGTGTGTACCACAAGTTTTTCCTGTGTCTGTTAAAAGGATCATTTTGTGGTCTTCTGTTTATTAATATTGTGTATTAAATGATTGGTTTTTAGATATTAAGCCATTGCATTTGTAAAAAAATCTACTTGGCCATGGTGTATAATTATAATTATTATTATCTATTTTACTTTAGATTCTGGGGCACATGTGCATGTCACGCAGGGTCGTTGCATAGGTGCATACTGTATCTGGCATTTTTTCCCATGTTCTTTCTCCCAACCCCCACTGTCCCTCCCCTACCGCCCCATCCCACTGCCTCAGTGTGTGATGCTTCTCTCCCTGAGTCCACATGTTCTCATTGTTCATCACCCACCTATGAGTGAGAACATGTGTTGTTTGGTTTTCTGTTCTTGTGGCAGTTTGCTGAGAATGATGGTTTCCAGATTCATCCAAGTCCCTATGAAGGACATGAACTCATCGTTTTTTATGGCTGCATAGTATTGCATGGTGTATATATGCCACATTTTCTTTACTAATCATATTTCAAACCTCAGCATCACACACACATCCATGCAACAAACCTGCATGTGTACCTCCTGAATCAAAAATAAAAGTTGAACTTATAAGAAAAAAGATAAAAAATTAGACTGAAATAGAAGACTCCATTTTTTTATAATCCTATTTAAATAAAATTTAAAAACATGCAAAACTAATTCATAAGTTAGAATACTTGTTACCATAAGGAAAGAGAGGGCAATAATTTGAGAGAAAAATATGGGGGGCCTCATGAGGGTTTTTAACGTTATTTATTTATTTTTTTTAAAGACGGGGTTTTACCATGTTGGTCAGACTGTTCTTGAACCCTCAACCTCAGGTGATACGCCCGCCTTGGCCTCCAAAGTGCTTGGATTACAGGCGTGGGCCACCACACCTGGCCTTGTAATGTTATTTCTTGTGAGTGCTTGTTACTGGGTGTGTTTCTGTAAAATAATTTATTACTATATATAGGTTGAGTATTCCTTCCTGAAATGCTTGGGACTAAAAGTATTTTGAGTTTCAGATTTTTATTTAGAATTTTGGAATATTTTTATATACACAATAAAATATGTTATGAATAAGACTCAAATCTAAAACAAAATTTATTTATGTTGTATATACACCTTGTACACATAGCCTGAAGGCAACTTTGTACAACATTTCAATAACTTCCTCATGAAGCAAAATTTTTGTACATAAAACCCTGGGAAAGCAAAGATATTACTATCTTAACCACCCATTTAGACCATCTCTCTTGTTTATTCTTTACATCATCATCATCCCTGACTCTGAATTCACAGGCCAGTAATAAGCAATCATTTTTCACACTTATTTACACAAATTAACAATAAAAGGTATGACATGTCATTAATACAGTGAGAAGATAACGTGCTCATGGTAACTAAGCAATGCAGTAGAATTACCAGAATCCCCTGAATCAGTTGTTAAACAACAGCAGCCACAAACAATGGCAGGATTTCAGCCTCATGTATAATACTAAAATACTGTATTGTAATTCAATGTTTACTGGGCAGTGCATTTTTCTTTTAGGTAAAAAGAAACATCAGAAGGAGTTAAGGGACCCAGAGGTGACACCTCTAAAAATGAAGCAGCATTCTACTTGGTGGCTATTTTCAACCTTTCCCCCAGAGTTATTTGCCTTATGAAATTTGCCTGAAAATTTCTCTCAGGTTTTGTAAACTGACATGATTTCTTTTCTGTTATGAACGTAGTCACTTTAGTTTTCTAAGAGGCCAATCACACATTTTAATTACACATTTTCACCAGGTCATCTATAGGCACTTTTTCTGCAGTGTTAACAACACTGTCTTTATCTTTACTATTAACTACAATGTTCATTCAGAATCATTTTGTTCTATTTACCATCACTTAATGAATAAACTGAAGCCTTTTTACCAATGTTGAAAACTTCTTCAATATCCACTTTTTCTAATTTAGTGATGAATACTGAAGGTATAGTTTTTGCACATGTAAAATGGGTTTGGGTAAGTAGAAAAATACCCTTCCCTCAAGAAAAAATATTCAAATTATAATTCCCCGATACTGGGAATACATTAAAATTTGTTGCAAAAAAATGCAGTTATAGATGAAATCAAAATTCACTACTTAAAAAATACACTACTCAAAAAATTATGCGAGTGTCATAAATCATAAAAAATATAAAGAATAAATTGTATCAAAGTGACAGATTCTGAGAAAAACTACCCTGGATATTTTTAAAAAATGTTTTAATGACATTTTTCCCATTGCATAAAATACAGTCAATTTAATTTACAAATACCATATTATTTAATATTACTGTCACTGTTTTGGTTACTAAATATAGAGTGAGAAAACACAGAATCATAGGGCTTTGATTTGTAAAAAAAAAAAAAAAAGAAAGAAAGAAAAGAAACTAAGATTCATCAGAAATATCAATAAAGTGCATAATTGTAAATGCGTTAATCATACGTATAATTTTGTTTAAAAACTTGCAGGAGGTAAATAAGTGAGAATTTATATGAGTTAGGATTAAGTAAGAACACATTGTTGAAATTTAAAGATGATAATGGTACTCATTTTGAACAAATGTCCTGAAAAAGACATTTGTTATGCGAGGTGTGAATTTTTGTCTCCAGACAAAAATTTTCTGAATAATTTTCTAAATTTTCTGAATATCGTCACCTGTCAGCCTCTGTTTTACATGTGCACAGTGATAAGGGGCCTCTCCACCTGCACTGTCTGCATGCTGAGTGCGCTTCAGGCCATCATCTTCAGCCTCAACACTGTCTGGTTGATGAGATTTAAACATAAATTCAAAAATGACAATATCCTACCTTTTTCCTTTCTTTGGTCCCTCAGTTTACCTTTCAGTAGTGACATGATTATGTACACTGTATATTATTTCAGTATAACCCAGCCAGATCTACTGAATGTCAGTAAACACTATGCAGTGTTTCCCATAAGCTCCATCAGGGAGGGATTGTTTCTCACTCTGTCCTTATTCAGGGATGTCTCCTTAGTAATTATGCTGCTCTCAGGTGCACACATGGTATTTCCTTTATTTAGGTGTCAGAAGCAATCCCAGTGTCTTCACAATACCAGCCTCTCCTCAAGTTCTTCCCCTGAAAAAATGGCCACTCAGATCTTCCTGCTGCTGATGAGTTTCTTTGTGGTTTTGGACTCACTGGATTTCATTGTCTCTTCACCCTCAGTTCTGTTATGGGAAGTTGTCCCTGTCATCTTCTTTGTCCAAAGGTCTGTGGTCAATGTCTCTGCCATTGCCAGTCCTTTGATGCCAATCAGACCTGAGAAAAGAATAAGCAATTTCTGTAACAGTTTGAATGGCAGTGTCCTTCATTTTTAGCAAGTCAGCAATAAATTTTTTCTAAATATAAATTTTCTTTTACCAATTGAATTCAAGAATTTGCTATCTGATTTCAATAAAGCATGTGAAATTGCATTTTTATAACACTAAAATATTTTTGAATTTGCTGCTGCCAAAAAATATGTCGTTCTTCAGTTTAATGTCCACCACGATTTGATATTTTCAAGGTATGTCTTTCACACCTTCATTTTTATTTTACCACCATGCAAAAAACTTTATATATATAGCAGTTTATACATTCATCTGTTGATAAATACAGGTTGTTTCAATATCAAATAAATAGAAATACTTTTTGAGATACTATTTATGTCCTTTGAATATATACCCAGAACTGAGACTGATGGTAGTTGTAGTTTAAAACTTTTTCAGAAACACTTACACTGTTTTCCATAAGGACTGCATCAGTTTACATGCTCACCAACAGTGTACAAATATACTCTTCTCTGTGCACCCTCACTAGCACTTTTGTCTTTTGACACTTTGGTAGTATATATTATATTTTTCTTTTGTATTTCTTTGAGAAACAGTCTCACTGTCACCCAGGCTGGAGTGCAGTGGCTCTATCTCAGCTCACTGCAACCTTCATCTCCCAGGTTCAAGCGATTCTCTGCCTCAGCCTCCCAAGTAGCGGGGATTAGAGGCACCCGCGAACACACCCAGTTAATTTTTGTGTTCTTAGTAGAGACAGGGTTTAACCATTTTGACCAGGCTGGTCGTAAACTCCTGTTCTCGTGATCCACTTCCCTCGGCCTCCCAAATTGCGGGGATTACAGGCGTGAGCCAATATGTCCGGTTGGTAATATGTATTCTAACAAGCTTGAATTCTGAAAGCTCATTGTAGTTTTGATTTTCATTTTTCTGATGAGTAATAATTTTGACCATCTTTCTCTATTTCTGCTTGTCATTTTTATGTCCTTGAAAAAAAGGCAATTTAGATCACTTGCCCAATTAGTATTCCAGTAATTGGCTTTTGCTTTGTTTCCTTTTTTTGAGAGGGTGAGATTGAGTAGTATGACTTTCTAATATATTTCAAATATTAACGCCTTATTGAATACATGGTTTGCAAGTAGTTTCCCTTATTCCATAATATGCCTGTTTATTTTGTTGAATGTTTTCTTTTATTTTGTGCAAAACTTTATAATTTGATGTAGTCTCACTACATTATGTTTGCTTTTTTTGCCTGTGCTTTTGATGTCAAATTCAAAAAATCATCACCAAAATACAGTCAAAGTGATTTTCTCCTGCATTTTCTTTTAAAGATTCATCATTTTAATTCTTATCTATAAGTCTTTAACTCATTTTAAATTAATTTTATTTTCTTATTTATTTTGTGTCTTCTTCAATTTCTTTCATTGGCATTTTACAGTTTTTAGTATACAAAGCTTTCACCTTCTCCATTCAATTTATTCCTAATTATTTGATTCTTTTTAATGCTATTGTAAATAAAATGTTTTCTTTTTCAGTTACCTTTTTTTACTATATAGATTTTCATATAACAATATTGTATTCTGCAGCTTCACTACATTAGTTCATTAGTTCTGATAGATTATTTTTGTATAATGGTGAGTACTTTGAACCCTAATTGCACTTTAATTGATATTTGCTCTTATTAAATTATAGTTCTTAAAAGTGTAGCCTGATGAATGTCTACTGTATAAATTCAGTGGCATTCAAATCTTCTTATTTAATGTACTTTTTTTTTTTTTTGAGACGGAGTTTCACTCTTGTTACCCAGGCTGGAGTGCAATGGCGTGATCTCAGCTCACTGTAACCTCCACCTCCTGGGTTCAGGCAATTTTCCTGCCTCAGCCTCCTGAGTAGCTGGAATTACAGGCATGCGCCACCATGCCCAGCTAATTTTTTTGTATTTTTAATAGAGAAAGGGTTTCACCATGTTGACCAGGATGGTTTCGATCTCTTGACTTTGTGATCCACCCGCATTGGCCTCCCAAATGGCTGGGGTTACAGGTGTGAGCCACCGCCTCTGGCCTAATGTACTTTTATTTGATACTGTAAAATCAATTACTGGCTGATCTCCAATTACTGGTCAAAATGCTTTTATTTATATGGTTATTAGTCAAAATTTCTAATAAAGTTATGTAGCATTATTTATGTTCACTTATCTGTATGATGCTGTGAATTGGAGTATAAATAAATTTATTACCAAGGTAGAGAGCACACTAACCTATTGACGGTTTTTATCATTCTGTATTTCCTCCCTCATCTCTCTTTGTTTTTTTTCTGGTTTTTGTGTGTTTGTTTCTGAGATGGAGTTTTGCTCTGTCGCCCAGGCTGGAGTGATGTGGTGTGATTTTGGATTACTGCAATCTCCACCTCCTGGGTTCAAGGGATTCTCCTGACTCAGCATCCTGAGTAGCTGGGATGACAGGCATCAGCCACCATGCCCAGCTAATTTTTTTGTTTTAGTAGAGGCAGTATTTTACCATGTTGTTCAGGTTGGTCTCGAACTCCTGACCTCAGGTGATCCACCTGCCTCAGCCTACCAAAGTGCTGGAATTACAGGTGTGAGCTACTGTGCCTGACCCCTCTTCACTCTTTGTATTATTGCCATATGTACCCAGCATTTAGCTCCCACTTATGGATGAGGACATGGTGTATTTGATTTTCTGTTTTTGCATTAGTTTGCTGAGAACAATGCCCTCATGTTGCTTTAAATGGCATAATTTTTGCTTTGTTAATGGCTGTATAGTATTCCATGGGTCTTTATCCAAAACACCACTGATGGGCACCTGGATTAACTTTGTGTCTTTGCTATTGTGAATACTGCTGTGATAAAAATATAGCTACATCTGTCTTTTTTTGTCAGATATTTATTTTCTTTTGAGTATGTACACATTAATGGAATTACTGGGTTGAATGAGTAGTTCAACTCTCAGTTCTTTAAGAAATTCCACAGCCTGCTTTCCATGGTGGCTGAACTAATTTACATTCCCTCAGAAAGTGTGTAAGTTTTCTCTTTTCTCTGCAGCCTCACCCATATGTGTTTTCCTTTTTACTTTTCAACAAAAGCCATTCTGACTGTTGTGAAATGGTATTTCATTTTGGTTTGGGTTTGCATTTCTCTAATAACTAATGATGATGAGCACTTTTACGTATCTTTTTTGAGTGCTCATATCCATGTCTTCTTTTGAGAAGTGTCTCTTCCTGTCCTTTGCCCACTTTTTAATTAAGTCACTGGCTGCTTGCTTGTTGATTTGTTTAGGTTCTTTATAGAATCTGAATAATAGATGTCAGATGCCTAGTTTGTAAATCTTTTCTCTTATTCTGTGGGTTATCTGTTTACTCCCTTCATAGTTTCTTTTACTGTGCAGAGGCTTTTAATTTTAATTAAATCCCACATGTCAAATCTTGTTTTAGTTGCAATTGCTTTAGAGTATTTAGACATAAATTATTATTATCAATAAGGGTATTTTCTAAGTTTTTTTCTAGATTTTCTATAGCTTGAGATTTTACATTTAACACTTTAATCCATCTTAAGTTAATTTTTTTATGTGGTGAAATATGGGGAGTCAGTTATATTATTTTGCATATGATTAGCCAGTTATCCCTGCATTATTTATTAAATAAAATGTCATTTCCCCATTCCTTAGGTCAACTGTATTAACAATGAGGTGGTTTCAGACATGTGGCCGTAGTTCCTCACTCTCTATTCTGTTTCATTGATCTGTTTGTTTTTCTACCAGCACCATGTTGTTTGGATTACTCTTGTCTTCTACTATAGTTTGAAGTCATGTGATATAATGTCTCCAAATTTTAGATTTTTTCCTATTCTGTGAGAAATTACACTAGTAGTTTGATAGGAAAAGCACTGAATCTGTAAATTGCTTTGGCCAGTGTACTCATCTGCACATATCCCAATGCGTGCTCCGTGGTTGATGAGTGAAATATTTTGTAGGTCTAATTGGTCAAGCACTGAATTTAAATGCAGAGTTTAAAATTAGTTTTCTGCTTCAATGATCTGTCTAATATGTCACTGGGGTATTAAATTTACTTACCGTTATTGTATGGCTATTTAAAATCTTCTCAGAGGCCTAAAAGTAATTGTTTTAAAAATCCATGTGCTCCAATATTGGGTGCATATATATTTAGAATAGTTTAGTCTTTTATTGAGTTGGATCCTTTGTCATTATGTCATTCCCTTCTTTGTTTTTACAGATGTTAAAGTCTGTTTTACCTACTCTAAGAACAGCGACCTTTGCTTTTCTTTATCTGCACAATAGATCTTTCTCTAACCCTTTACTTTGATCTAATAGCTGTCATTACACATGAGATAAGTATCTGAAGGACAGCAGTAAGTGCACCTTGTTTTGCGGTTTGTTTGTTTTTGAGACAGGGTCTCTTTCTGGCATCCAGGCTGAAGTGCAGTGGTGTAAACCCGGCTTGCTGCAACCTCTCCCTCCCTGGCTCAAGCAATTCTCATGGCTCAACCCCCCAAGTAGCTAGAATTACAGGCATGTGCCATGGCAACCTATGGCTAACTTTTTTGTATTTTTAGTAGTGACAGGGTTTTGCCACGTTTGCCAAGCTGGTCTCGAACTCCTGGCATCAAGTGATCTACCAGCCTCAGCCTCTCAAAATGCTGGGATTGCAGGTGTGAGCTACCTTGCCCAGCTGCATCTTGAATTTTTTTTAACCAACTTGCAACTCTGTTCTTTTAATGAGTGTAGTATTTAGATGATTTACATTCAAGGTAAATATTGATATGTGAGATTTTTATCCTATCATAAAATTGTCAGCTTATTGCTTCATAGTTTCTGTTGTGTGGGTTTATTGTAGTCTGTGTGGGCACTTTACTTAAGTGTGGTTTTTGTAGTAGCAGGTTTTTGTTTGTTTCTTTCCATGTTTTGAGCTTCTTGTTTAGAACATTTAGAACTTGGTTAGAATTTAAGATTCTAACGAAGTATTTCTTATTCTGTCAAATACTGGATATCTTTTCATATCCTGTAAAAGATTGGTTTCTTTCAGAATGCTGAAATTGGGTCCCCAATCTCTCCTAGCTTACAAATTTGTTGCTGAGAAGTCCCCTGTTAGTCTAATGGGGTTCTCTTTGTGATCTGACCTTCTTCTCTAGCAGCCTTTGTAATTTTATTTTTAATGCTGTTATTGGACAGTTTGGTGACTTTATGCCTTGATTATGTTTATTTTGTATAGTAACTTGCAGGTATTTTCTGTGTTTCTTATACGTGCATGAATACCTCTGTAGCAAGGTTAGAAAACATTTCTCAAATTATTTCCTTAAATGTGTTTTCCACATTGTTTACTTTTTCTCTCCTGCTCTCCCAGGAACGCCAATAATTCACAGGTTTAGTTGCTTTACATAATCTCATATTTTTCAAAGACTTTGTTCATTCTGTAAAATTCTTTTTTGTTTAATTTTGTCTGACTAGGTTAGTTTGAAATACCAAAATTTTGAGTTCTGAAATTTTTTCTTCGGCTTGGTCCAGTCTATTTATAAAGTTTATTATATATATATATATATATATATATATATATATATATATACACACACACACACACACATACATACATGTATATATTTTTTATTGCATTTTAGGTTTTGGAGTACATGTCAAAAACATGCAAGATTTTTGCATAGGTACATACATGGCAATATCGTTTGCTACCTTCCTCCCTGTCACCTATATAAGACATTTTTTCCCAAGTTATCCCTCCCCAGATCCCCAACCCCTTACTGTCTCTCCCTTGGCCGCCACCAACAGACCCCAGTGTGTGATGATCCCCTTCCTGTGTCCTTGTGTTCTCATTGTTCATCACCTACCTATGAGTGCGAATATGTGGTGTCTGATTTTCTGTTCTTGTGTCAGTTTCCTGAGAATGATAGTTTCAGTGGTGATATCCCCTTGATCGTTTTTATTACATCTATTTAATTCTTCCCCTTTTCTTTTTTATTAATCTGGCTAGTGGTCTGCCTATTTTGTTGATCTTTTAAATAAAACCAGCTCCTGTATTTATTAATTTTTGAAGGGTTTCTTGTGTCTCTGTCTCCTTCAGTCCTGCTCTAATCTTACTTATTTCTTGTCTTCTGCTAGCTTTTGAGTTTTTTTTTATCTTGCTCCACAAGCTCTTTCAATCTTGATGAGAGGTTGTCGATTTTAAATCTTCCTTGGCTTCTCATGTGGGCATTTATTGCTATAAGTTTTCCTCTAGACATTACTTTAAATGTGTCCCAGAGATTCTGGTACGTTGTGTCTTCATTGTTCTTGGCTTCTTAGAACATCTTTACTTCTGGCTTCATTTCATTGTTTATTCAGTTGACATTCAGAAACCAGTTGTTCATTTTCCATGAAGTTGTGCAGTTCTGAGTGAGTTTCTTAATCCTGATTTCTAATTTGATTGCACTTATGTGAGACTGTTTGTTATGATTTCTGTTCTCTTATGTTTGCTGAGGAGTCATTTAATTTCAATTGTGTGGTCAATTTTAGAGTAAGTGTGACGTAGTGCTGAGAAGAATATATGATCTGAGGATTTCAGGTGGAGAGTTCTGTAGTTGTCTATTAGGGCTGCTTTGTCCAGATCTGCATTCAAGTCCAGGATATCCTTGTTGATTTTCTATCTCATTGATCGGTCTAATATTGACAGTGGAGTGTTTAAGTCTTCCACTATTGTGTGGGAGTGTAACTCTCTTTCTAGCTTGTTAAGAACTTCATTTATATATCTGGGTGCTCCTATATTGGGTGAATAGGTGTCCAGAATAGTTAACTCTTCTTGTTGTATTGATCCTTTTACCCTTATGTAATGCCCTTCTTTGTCTCTTTTGATCTTTGTTGGTTTAAAGTTCGTTTTATCACAGACTAAAATTGCAACCCTTGCTTTTTTTTTCTCTCTCCATTTGCTTGGTAAATCTTCTTCCATTCCCATCTTTTATTTTTTTGAGTATTTGTGTGTCTTTGCTTGTGAGATGGGTATCCTGAATACAGCACATTCATGGGTCTTGACTTTTAATACAATTAGCCAGTCTGTGTCTTTTGATTGGGCCATTTAGTCTGTTTACATTTAACGTTAATATTGTTATGTGTTAATCTGATTCCACCATTTCTCTTACTGACTGTTTGTTCTGCCCATTAGTTGATTCAATTTCTTTACTGCATCACTGTTCTTTACCGTTTGATACATTTTTGCATTGGTTGGTACTGGTTGTTCCTTTTTCGTGTTTAGTGCTTCCTTCAGATGCTCTCATAAGGCAGGTCTGGTGGTGATGAAATCTCTCAATAATTGCTTGTCTGCAAAGGATTTTGTTTTTCCTATTCTTATGAAGCTGAATTTGGCTGGATATGAAATTCTGGATTGAAAGTTCATTTCTTTAAGGATGTCGAGTATTGGCTCCCATTCTCTTCTGGCTGTAGAGTTTCTACAAAGAGATCTGCTGTGAGTCTGATGGGCTTCCCTATGTGAGTAACCTGACCTTTCTTTCTGGCTGCTGTTAGCATTATTTTCTTCATTTCAACCGTGGTAAATTCGATGGTTATTTGTCTTGGGGTTGCTCTTCTTGAGAAGTATCTTTGTGGTGTTCTCTGTATTTCCTGTATTTGAATGCTGGCCTGCCTTGCTAGGTTGGGAAATTTCTCCTGGATAATATTCTGAAGAGTGTTTTCCCAGTTTGGATTTCTTCTCCCCATCACCTTCAGACACACCAATCAAGCACATCTTAAGTCTTTTAACATAATGCCCTATTTTCTCCAGATTTTCCTCCTTTCTTTTCGCTCTTTTTTCTCTCCTCATTTTATTTCATTGAGTTGATCTTCAATCTCTCATATCCTTTCTTCTGCTTGGTCGATTCAGCTATTCAAACTTGTGTATGCTTCGCAAGACCTGTACTGTGTTTTTCAGCTCCATCAAGTCATTTATGTTCTTCTCTAAGCTGCTTATTCTCATTTGCATTTCATCTAATCATTTTTTCAAGGTTTTTAGTTTCTTTGCTTTGGGTTAGAACATGTTCCTTTAGCCCAGAGAAGTTTGTTATTACCCACGTTATGAGGCCTGTCTTCTGTCATTTCATCAAACTCATTCTCCATCCTGTTTTGTTCCCTTGCAGTTGAGGAGTTGTAATCCGTTGCAGAATAAGTATTCTGGCCTTTGATAATTTCATTCTTTTGTGCTGGTTTCTTCCCATCTTCATGGGTTTATCTACCTTTGATCTTTGTAGTTGGTAATTTTTGATGTGGTCTCTAAGTGAATGTCCTTTCTGTTAATGTTGAAGCTATTTCTTTCTGGTTTTTTTTGTTGTTGTTTTCTTTCTAACAGTCCATTCCCTCTGGTGTAAGAGGAATTTTTTGTTGTTGTTGTTGTTGTTGTTGTTGTTGTTGTTGTATAGGGCACAGGTTGCTGCTTGAGGAGGCAGTCTGTCTTTTGTCTGCCTGCAGTGGAGTTGCTGAGCTGTCTAGAACTCAGCCAGGAGGCTGTGTAGGCTTTCTTTCACTTTTGTTTACACTGGTGAGATTAGACCACCCTCCCCAATGACGGATGTCCTTCTTCTTACCGAGCCCTATTGTCCTGGGTCCAGCTCAATCTGATGTACTGGCTGGGAAACTCTCAAGCTAGAGGGCTGTAGTTTTCTGGTTTTTGTGGGGGTGGGACCTGCCAAGCCATATCACCTGTCTCCTGCTTTCAGCTCTTCCTTTTTCTGGGGGGCAGGTAGATCTGTCCCACAGGTGCTCTCAGTGCTTACTAAAACCTCCACCCAGTTCTGTGCCTACAACTCATGGCACTCCACTGGCCAGAGATGTTGCTCCGACCTGCACTGGGGAGTCATGGCACTTCTCAACCTGGTGGCATTCTCCCAGACTGTGGGTTGCAAAGGGCATGGGAGAAGCACAGTATCTAAACTGGATGGCTGAGGGGGAAAAGTACCTTATTCTCCAGTCAGTTGCACTTTCCAGATTGGTCAACACACTGCCCTGCCTCAGTTCACCCTCCCTGGGCAAAAGCCACTGTCCAACCAGTCTCATTGGAATGAACCTGGTACCTCTGTTGGAAATGCAGAGATCACTCATCTTCTGCATCTTTCTCACTGGGAACTGTGCTCTGGAGCTGTTTCTGTTAGGCCATCTTGGTGGGAGTCTCCTCTATATTATTTTTTTCATGATATTTGGCACACATATTTTTTTCAGCAGTGTATTAGCAATCTTTATTTCACCTACAACAATTTCCTGGCAATAAATTTTAATATGTTCCAGTATCTGGGAATTAGAATTAGAATTTTTTTTAAGACAAGTGTATTTTTCTACTTACCCAAACCCATTTTACATATGCAAAAATTATATCTTCAATATTCATTACTAGATTAGAAAAATGAATATTGAAAAGTTTTCAACATTGGTAATAAGACTTCAATTATTTATTCATTAGCTGATGATGAAACAAACCAAAATAATTCTGAATAAAGATCACGGTAAATAATGAAGATGAAGATGATGTTGTTAACACTGCAAAAAAAGTGTCTATAGATGACCTGGTGAAAACGTGTGCTTAAAATGTGTGATTGGCCTCTTAGAAAACTAGAGTGACTACATTTATAACAGAAAAACAATCATGTCAGTTTACAAAATCAAGGAGAAATTTTAGTCTCATTGATAATAAGGTGAATAACTCTGAAGGAAAAATTTAACATAGTCATCAAGTAGAATGCCTCCTCATTTTTAAAGGACTCATCTCTTTGTCCCTTAACTGTTTCTGATGTTTCTTTTCGTCTAAAAAGTGCAGTGTACAGTAAACATTTAATTAAAATAGAGCATTTTAGTCTCACACATGAAGACTAAAGTTCTGCTATTATTTGATTTAGCTGTTTGCTTAACAACTAATGTAGGTATTCTCGTAATTCTACCATGCAGCTTAGTTACCATGAACACATTATTTTTCACTGTAATAGTGTTATGTCATACTTTTTATTGTTTATTATACATGTGTTAATAAGTTGAAGGAAACGATTGCTTATTAGTTGTATATAAATTCAGAGTCAGGAATAATGATGATGTAAAAAAAGAAACAGAGATTGTCGAAATGGGTGGTTAAAATAGTAATATCTTTGCTTTCCCAGGGTTTTATGTACACAAATTTTGCTTTATAAAAAAATTAGTTAAATATCATACAAAATTGACTTCAGTCTATGTGTACAAGGTGTATATAAAATATAAATAATTTTTAAAATTTCAACTTGAGTCTTATTCATAACTTATTATGTACATAAAATATTCAAAAATAAAAAAAATTATCAAAACACTTTAAGTCCCAAGCATTTTGGTAAGAGATACTCAATCTGTATATAGTAATAAATCATCTTCAGAAACACACCCAGTAACAAGTACTCACAAGAAATAGAACGTTACAAACTCTCATGAGGCCCCCTCATATTCTCCTCTCAAATTATTGCCCTTCCTTCCAAAATAATAACAAACATTCTAACATAATATTTTTGTGTGTTTATAAACTTTATTTAAATAGAATTATAAATAATGTACCAATTTATTTCCGTCTAGTTGTTCCTTTTTTGTTGTTTTTTTTAGAACTTCAACCTTTATTTTTGATTCAGGAAGTACATGCAGGTTTGTTGCATGGATGTGTTGTGTGATGCTGATGTTTGAAATATGATCGATTCTATCCCCAGGCAGTGAGCAGAGTGACAAATAGTTAGCTTTCCAGCCCTTGCACCTCCCCTGACCTCCCACTCTAGAACTGACCAGCACTCAAAAATTGTTTACACCTTTATGTTTATCTGTCTCCAATATTTATCTACCACTTAGAAGCGAAAACTTGTGGTAGTGGGTTTTCTGTTTTTGTGTTTGTTCACTTAGGATCATGGCCTCAAGCTACATCCATGTTGCTTCAAAGAATATAATTTTCTTTTTATACTTGTGTAGTCATTTATAGTTACATATGTGCCAGATTTTTAAAATTCAATTTACTGATGGTCACCTAGATTGATTCTATGTCAATTACATTCACTATGTCATTCCATTTCACTGTTCCTATTGTAAATTGTGCTGCAATAAACATGCAAGTCAATGTAGGATTTTTAATAATTTATTTTCCTTTGGGTGGGTACCAAGTAATAGAATTGCTGAGCTTAATATTTACATTCTTTAAAAGTCCTCAAACTGCTTTTCACTGTGAATGAACTAATTTACATTTCCACCAGCAGTGTGTAAATGTGCCCTTTTGTCTATGGCTTTGCCAGCATACATTATCTTTTTAAAACTATTATTAAAAATCCATTCTGACTAGTGTGAGATGGCATTGTACTTTAGTTTTGATTTCCACTGGAACAGGACTATGGGTCACTCATGGCAAGGCCTTAGGACAGAGCCCAGGGAGTTTCCATATTTGAGTCTGGGTCCTGGGTCTGTCCTGTTCTTCTGTCCTGAGTTTCTGACTGCAGAGATTTCTATGTGGCTGCTCTCACCACAGCCCAGTGCTGCCTGTGGTTGCTGGTGTAGTGCACCTGCTCTTTTTCCAAAGAGAGGGAGGAGTTTGTTCCATCAAACACCTCCTCTTTGTTCTGAATGAAACTCTGTAAAAAGTGCCTGGAAGCCACAAAAAAAAATCAGTGGCCTGACTTGTTTTCAGCATAGTTGATACTATAGTCCACAACAGCTGGAGAAAAGCACTAAGCAAGTATATGTGAAAGAAAAGAGCAAGTGCTATAATATAAAGCAGAGTGTTGAGAAGAAGAGCTGGAAAATTATTTCATGGGAGGACCCAAAGCCTTCACTCAGGTGACTTTTAATCTATGATCAGAATGACAACAGGGAGACATCTCTGCACAAGCATGTGTAAGGGAGAATCCACCCATAGTAAAGAGACTCACAGGCGTGAGTTTGGCAGGGGTTAGAAAGGAACCAGTTAGGCTGCAGACAGCCCAAAGAAGAGATACACAAATGAATGGAGAATCCGGGGACCTGGAGGATAAATCTAGATATTTTCTCCTTTCTGAAAACATTGCCCTAAATCTTAGCACCATTCAACAACATATGCTATCTCACAATTTGTGTGGACCAGAATTTGGAAACAGTTTACTTGGCTACCTCTGCCTTTAGGTCTTTTATGAGATTGGGACTGTGGCCTCAACTGAAGCTGGACTAGGAAAGCATCAGCCTTTAAGCTCACTCATGTTAAAATTGGCAGGGTTTAGTGTGCACTGAGAGCCTGACTTTTCTTCTGTCTACTGGCCTGAGAACTTCCTCGGGTCTCTGTTATGTGGGTCTGTACATAGAGCATCTCACAGCATTGGAGTTTGCTTCCTCTGTTTGAGGAATACGACAGAGAGATAGAATTAGACAAAAGCTCACACAGTGACAGAGAGAGAAAGATTGAAGGAACAAATAGAAAAACCTAATAACAATATATTGTACATATTATTATATTATATAGATATAAAGTATTATATATGTATTATATACAAGTGTATTTTATATAGTACATATATAATATATAGTATATAATCTGTTATAAGTAAATATGTAAATTATATAGTTGTATATTCTATGTTTTTATATATAAATATTTACCTTTGATTCCATTTTTTGACGGGCTAATTTGTGTTTTTGAAATTTTATTTCAAAAAAAGTAAAAAGCAATTGATATTTCATTTATAAAAAGCTATTTATACAAGAAACATATAGAAATAAATATACGTAAATATTTACATTCATGAATAAAAGCATATATTTATATACACAAATAAAACCATATGTATTTACATAAATAAAAATATATAAATATTTATATAAAATATAAATACATAGATATATAAATTTATATACAATAGTTGTATGTAAATATTTGCAAAATATAAATATGTAAGTATATAACTTTATATATAAATTTAATAATACTTGTATATAAACTACATAAATATAAAATATATATTTATAAAGAAATGCAATATATGAATAAAGAAATATATATAGATATATTTATCCCTCAATACTGATTCTCCAGAGTTAGTTAACAGTAGGCAATGGAATTATAGTCTGGGTAAATATAACACGTGTACATGGATTTCATATACAAAGTTTTCTTTTTCACAAGTGGTACCATACATGTTACTTCTCTATTAATTTTTTTACTTTACAGCATATTGTAACGTCTTTATAAGTTAGTAAATTAAAATTTTCTGGTTATTTATGGCTGCAAAAAAAATATTCATCCCAAAACGAACTTAGTAAACACAATAATTTATGACTGCTTCTTGTAGTTCTGTGGATTGGGAATTCAGATAATGCCTGGTGGGGGTGGCTGGTCTCTGCCCCACAGAGTCTGTGTCCTCCTCTGGGAAGACTCTCACAGCAGGGGCTGAAATAGCTGTGGAAAGGCCCCCCAGAGCCTCCTTTTTTCTTCCTGTCTCTCTTTTTCTCTTCAGAATCACACCACTTCACACCATCCTGAAGAACAGAGTGAGACTTTGCCTCTAAATAAATAAATAATATTTTAAAAATTAAAAAGGAAGAAGAAAAAATAAGAAAAAGAAGAAGAAAAATGACAGCTTAAAAAACAAATTTTGTCTCAGTGCGATGGGTTGCATGTGTAATTCCAGCACATTGAGAGGCTGAGACATGTGGATCACCTGAGGTCAGAGGTTCAAAACCAGCCTGGCTCACATGATGAAACCCTGCTTCTTTTAAAAATACAAAATTAGCTGGGAGTGGTGGCACATGCCTGTAATCCCATCTACTAGGGAGACTGAGGCAGGAGAATCACTTGAATCTGGGAGGCAGAGGCTGCAGCGAGCCGAGATCATGCCACTGCACCCCAGCCAGGGCAACAAAAGCAAAACTCCTACTCAAAGAAAAAGAAATCTTGAGAGTTACAATAATCCTCCTTCAATATTTGTGTTAAGATTTTTACCCCCAGTGAAATGGTATAAGGGAGGAGAAGTTAATTAAGTCCTGAGAGTGGGGCCCTCATAATGGCGATTACTGATTTTATACAACAAACCACAGAGGTCTCTTTTCCTCCTTTGGCCAAATGAGAATAAAACCTGCATTGTGCAGTCTGAAATTCAGAAGACAGTCGTCACCAGAGCTCAATTATGCTCACACCCTGATCTCAAATTTCCAGCCTCTAGAAGTGTGAGAAATTAAGTCTTGTGTTCTATATGCTGCCTAGTTTGAGGTTCCTTGGTACAGCAGTTCTGAACAAATACATAAGTGATGCCCTATTCTGTATTCCACTGGACAGAAGCTGAACTTGTGCCCCTAAACTGTTAAAAATGACTTAAAAATTGGGTTTGCAGAATGAAAGATAAAATAGGTTATTTTAAAGAGAGCATCCCCTTCTGTCAACCAACCTGAAGCACAGTGGTAGAGTAGTGTAATCATGGCTCATTGCAGCCTCAAACTCTTGGGCTCAAATAATCCCCCCACCTCAGCCTCCTGTGCCACCATGCCCGGCTGGCTGATTTTAACTTTTTATAGAGAAGGAGCCTCGTTATGCTGCCCAGACTGGTCTCAAGCTCCTGGGCCCAAGCAATTCCCTCAACTCAGCCTCCTAAAGCACTGGGATTAAAGGTATATGCCACTGTGGTGAGCTATGCCCACTTTAAAAGACTGAAAATAAAAAAATTAATAACTCTTTGCCAAATTGAAAAAACAAACAAAAACCCCAATGGTTTCCAGGTCTTAGATAAAGACAGTTCTGTGTCACAAAGAATGACAAAACATTATTTAGCTGTTCAAATGATTTACATATATTTTAAAAAAGCAGAAACAAAAGATAAATACAGAAGTTTTCCAGGCCATGCATTGTGGCTCATACCTGTAATCCCAGCATTTGGGTAGGCCAAGGCAGGACGATTTCTTTAAGTCAAATGTTTGAGTGAAGAACAGGCAACATGGTGAGACCCTGTCAGTACAAAAACTAAAAATAAGTTCTCCAGGCACTGTGGAACACGTCTTTAATCTCAGCACTTTGGGAAACTGAAGTGGTAAGATAACAAGGTCAGGAGTTCAAGACCACCTTGGTCAACATGGTGAAACCCAGTAGTACTACTCCTACTACTGCTAATAAATTTGCCGGGTGTGATGGTGTATGCCTGTAATCTCAGCTACTTGGGAGACTAGGCAGGAGAATAGCTTGAACCTGGTAGGCAGAGGTTGCAGTGAACAGAGATCATGCCACTGCACTCCAGTTTGGGGCACAGAGCAAGACTCTGTCTCAAAAATAAAAAAAAAAATAAAGTTAGCCAGGCATAGTGGTCAATACATATAGTAATTGAGAGTCTGAGGCAGGAGGACTGCTCAGCCCAAGAGTTTAAGCTTACAGTGAGCAATGATTATGCCATTGTACTTCAGGCTAAGCAAAAGAGTGAAACTCTGTCTTACAAAGTTAATAATAAAAGTTTTC
The DNA here is from genome assembly GCA_031835075.1 of Saguinus oedipus. Lineage (NCBI taxonomy): Eukaryota > Metazoa > Chordata > Mammalia > Primates > Cebidae > Saguinus > Saguinus oedipus. The sequence continues at coordinate 584,704 of JASSZA010000042.1, forward strand.
TAAATTATATTGTTTAAGAAAAGGAAAAAGAAAAAAATCTTTTCTTATTTACTTATTTATTTATTTATTTATTATTATTTTTTAAATTTTTATTGCATTATAGGTTTGGGGGTACATGTGCAGAACGAGCAAGATAGTTGCATAGGTACACACATGGCAGTGTGCTTTGCTGCTTTCCTCCCCTTCACCCACACTTGGTATTCATCCCCAGGCTATCCACCCCAGCCCCACCCACTGTCCCTCCCCCATTCCCCCCAACAGTCCCCAGTGTATAGTAGACCGCCTCTCTGTGTCCATGTGTTCTCATTTTTCTCACCCACCTATGAGTGAGTATATGCGGTATTTCTTTTTCTGTTATTGTGTCAGTTTGCTGAGAATGATGTTCTCCAGATTCATCCATGTCCCTACAAAGGACACAAACTCATCATTTTTGATTGCTGCATAATATTCCATGGTGTATATGTGCCACATTTTCCCAGTCCAGTCTACCATCGTTGGGCATTTGGATTGGTTCCAGGTCTTTGCTATTGTAAACAGTGCTGCAATGAACATTCGTGTGCATGTGTCCTTATAGGAGAACGATTTATAGTCCTTTGGATAGATACCCAGTAATGGGATTGCTGGGTCAAATGGAATTTCTATTTCTAGGTCCCTGAGGAATCGCCACACTGTCTTCCACAATGGTTGAACTAATTTACACTCCCACCAACAGTGTAAGAGTGTTCCTATTTCTCCACATCCTCTCCAGCATCTGCTGTCTCCAGATTTTTTAATGATGGCCATTCTAACTGGTGTGAGATGGTATCTCAATGTGGTTTTGATTTGAATCTCTCTAATGACCAATGACGATGAGCACTTTTTCATATGTTTGCTGGCCTCATGCATGTCTGCTTTCGTGAAGTTTCTGTTCATATCCTTTGCCCATTTTTGAATGGGCTTGTTTGTTTTTTTCCTGTAAATCTGTTTGAGTTCTTTGTAAATTCTGGATATCACCCCTTTGTCAGATGCGTAAACTGCAAAGATTTTTTCCCATTCTGATGGTTGTCGATTCACTCTAGTAACTGTTTGTTTTGCCGTGCAGAAGCTGTGGAGTTTGATTAGGTCCCATTTGTCTATTTTGGCTTTTGTTGCCAATGCTTTTGGTGTTTTGTTCATGAAGTCCTTGCCTACTCCTATGTCCTGAATGGTTTTCCCTAGATTTTCTTCTAGGGTTTTTATGGTGTCAGGTCTTATGTTTAAGTCTTTAATCCATCTGGAGTTAATTTTAGTGTAAGGTGTCAGGAAGGAGTCCAGTTTCTGCTTTCTGCACATGGCTAGCCAGTTTTTCCAACACCATTTATTAAATAGGGAATCCTTTCCCCATTGCCTCTTTTTGTCTGGTTTATCAAAGATAATATGGTTGTAGATGTGTTGTGTTGCCTCTGATGCCTCTGTTCTGTTCCATTGGTCTATATCTCTGTTTTGGTACCAGTAACATGCTGTTTTGATTACTGTAGCCTTGTAGTATAGTTTGAAGTCTGGTAGCGTGATGTCTCCCGCTGTGTTCTTTTTGCTTAGAATTGACTTGTCTATGCGGGCTCTTTTTTGGTTCCATATGAAATTCATGGTGGTTTTTTCCAGTTCTGTGAAGAAATTCAATGGTAGTTTGATGGGGATAGCATTGATTGCGTAAATTACTTCGGGCAGTATAGCCATTTTCACAATATTGATTCTTCCTAACCACGAACATGGAATGTTTCTCCATCTGTTTGTGTCCTCTTTTATTTCGTTGAGCAGTGGTTTGTAGTTTTCCTTAAAGAGGTCGCTTACATTCCTAGTGAGTTGTATTCCTAGGTATTTTATTTCCTTTGTAGCAATTGTGAATGGCAGTTCGTTCTTGATTTGGTTCTCTTTAAGTCTGTTATTGGTGTATAGGAATGCTTGTGATTTTTGCACATTGATTTTATATCCTGAGACTTTGCTGAAGGTGCTTATCAGTTGCAGGAGCTTTTGGGCTGAGGTGATGGGGTCTTCTAGGTATACTATCATGTCGTCTGCAAATAGAGACAATTTGGCTTCCACCTTTCCTATTTGAATATCCTTTATTTCTTTTTCTTGCCTGATTGCTCTGGCTAGAACTTCCAGTACTATGTTGAATAGAAGTGGTGAGAGAGGGCATCCTTGTCTAGTGCCAGATTTCAAAGGGAATGCTTCCAGTTTTTTGCCCATTAAGTATGATATTGGCTGTTGGTTTGTCATAAATAGCTTTTATTACTTTGAGATATGTTCCATCAATACCAAGTTTATTGAGGGTTTTTAGCATAAAGGGCTGTTGAATTTTGTCAAATGCCTTCTCAGCATCAATTGAGATAATCATGTGGTTTTTGTTTTTGCTTCTGTTTATGTGGTGAATTACATTTATAGACTTGCGTATGTTGAACCAGACTTGTATCCCCGGGATGAATCCTACTTGATCATGATGGATAAGTTTTTTAATGTGCTGTTGCAATCGGTTTGCCAGTATTTTATTGAAGATTTTTGCATCTATGTTCATCATGGATATTGGCCTGAAGTTTTCTTTTCTTGTTGAGTCTCTGCCAGTTTTGGTATCAGGATGATGTTGGTCTCATAAAATGATTTGGGAAGGGTTCCCTCTTTTTGGATTATTTGGAATAGTTTCAGAAGGAATGGTACCAGATCCTCTTTGTGTGTCTGGTAGAATTCGGCTGTGAACCCATCTGGACCTGGGCTTTTTGTGTGGTAGGCTCTTAATTGCTGCCTCAACTTCAGACCTTGTTATTGGTCTATTCATAGTTTCGGCTTCCTCCTGGTTTAGGCTTGGGAGGACACAGGCATCCAGGAATTTATCCATTTCTTCCTGATTTAATGGTTTATGTGCATAGAGTTGTTTGTAGTATTCTCTGATGATGGTTTGAATTTCTGTGGAATCTGTGGTGATTTCCCCTTTATCGTTTTTTATTGCATCTATTTGGTTGTTCTCTCTCTTCTTTTTTATCAGTCTGGCTAGTGGTCTGTCTATTTTGTTGATCTTTTCAAAAACCAGCTCTTAGACTTATTGATTTTTTGAAGGGATTTTCCTGTCTCTATCTCCTTCAGTTCTGCTCTGATCTTAGTTATTTCTTGTCTTCACCTAGCTTTTGAGTTTTTTTGATCTTGCTCCTCTAGCTCTTTCAATTTTGAGGATAGGGTGTCAATTTTGGATCTCTCCACTCTTCTCATGTGGGCACTTATTGCTATATATTTTCCTCTACAGACTGCTTTAAATGTGTCCAAGAGATTCTGGTACATTGTGTCTTCATTCTCGTTGGTTTCAAAGAACTTCTTTATATCTGCCTTCATTTCATTGTTTATCCAATCAACATTCAAGAGCCAATTGGGCAGTTTCCATGAAGCTGTGCGGTTCTGAGTTACTTTCTGAATTCTGAGTTCCAACTTGATTGCACTATGGTCTGAGAGACTGTTTGTTATGATTTCAGTTGTTTTGCATTTGCTGAGGAGTGCTTTACTTCCAATTATGTGGTCAATTTTGGAGTAGGTGTGATGTGGTGCTGAGAAGAATGTATATTCTGTGGATGTGGGGTGGAGAGTTCTGTAAATGTCTATCAGGTTTGCTTGTTCCAGGTCTGAGTTCAAGTCCTGGATATCCTTGTTAATTTTCTGTCTGGTTGATCTGTCTGTTATTGACAGTGGAGTGTTAAAGTCTTCCACTATTATTGTGTGGGAGTCTAAGTCCCTTTGTAAGTCATTAAGAACTTGCCTTATATATCTGGGTGCTCCTACATTCGGTCCATATATATTTAGAATCGTTATCTCTTCTTGTTTTATCGATCCTTTTACCATAATATAATGACCTTCTTTGTCCCTTTTGATCTTTGTTACTTTAAAGTCTATTTTATCAGAGACGAGAATTGCAACTCCTGCTTTTTTTTGCTCTCCATTTGCTTGGTAAATCTTCCTCCATCCCTTTATTTTGAGCCTTTGTGTATCTTTGCATGTGAGGTGGGTTTCCTGGCTACAGCACACCGATGGGTTTTGGTTTTTTATCCAATTTGCCAGTCTGTGTCTTTTGACTGGTGCATTTAGCCCATTTACATTCAGGGTTAATATTGTTATGTGTGAATTTGATAATGCCATTTTGATGCTAGCTGGCTGTTTTTCCCGTTGGTTCATGTACATTCTTCATTTTGTTGATGGTCTTTAGCATTTGGTATGCTTTTAGGATGGCTGAAACTGGTTGTTTCTTTCTATGTGTAGTGCCTCTTTCAGGAGCTCTTGTAAAGCAGGCCTAGTGGTGACAAAATCTCTGAGTACTTGCTTGTTCGGGAAGGATTTTATTTTTCCTTCACTTATGAAACTCAGTTTGGCTGGATATGAAATTCTGGGTTGAAAGTTATTTTCTTTAAGGATGTTGAATATTGGCCCCCACTCTCTTCTGGCTTGTAGAGTCTCTGCCGAGAGATCTGCTGTGAGTCTGATGGGCTTCCCTTTCTGGGTGACCTGACCGTTCTCTCTGGCTGCCCTTAGTATTTTCTCCTTCGTTTCAACCCTGGTGAATCTGACGATTATGTGCCTTGGGGTTGCTGTTCTTGCAGAGTATCTTTGTGGTGTTCTCTGTATTTCCTGGAGTTGAGTATTGACCTGTCTTGCTAGGTTGGGGAAATTTTCCTGGATAATATCCTGAAGAGTGTTTTCCAGCTTGGATTTATTCTCTTCGTCACATTCTGGTACTCCTATCAAACGTAGGTTGGGTCTCTTCACATAGTCCCACATTTCTTGGAGATTTTGTTCATTCCTTTTTGTGCTTTTTTCTTTAATCTTGGTTTCTCGTTTTATTTCATTGAGTTGATCTTCAACTTCTGATATTCTTTCTTCTGCTTGGTCAATTCAGCTGTTGAAACTTGTGCATGATTCACAAAGTTCTCGTGTTGTGTTTTTCAGCTCCTTCAATTCATTCATATTCCTCTCTAAGTTGTCCATTCTCGTTATCAGGTCCTCGAATCTTTTTTCAAATCTTTTTTCAAGGTTCTTAGTTTCTTTGCACTGGTTTAGAACATGTTCCTTTAGCTCACTGAAGTTTCTCAATATCCACGTTCTGAAGTCTGATTCTGTCATTTCGTCACATTCATTCTCCATCCAGCTTTGTTCCCTTGCTGGTGAGGAGTTTTGGTTTCTTTTTGGAGGTGAGGTGTTTTGGTTTCGGGTGCTTTCCTCCTTTTTGCGCTGGTTTCTTTTCATCTTTATGGATTTATCCGCCTGTCGTCTTAGTAGTGGCTTATTTTTCAACTGGGTCTCTGTGTGGACACTGAGATTGTTGATGATGAAGTATTTCTGTTACTTAGTTTTCCCTCTAATGATCTATCCTCTCTGCTGTATGAGTGCTGAGGTCCACTCCAGGAACTGCTTGTCTGGGGTATACCTGCAGCAGCTGCAGAACAGTGAGGGATGATATCAGTTTCTTTTTCTGCTGCCCTTGTTCCAGAATGATGCCAGCCAAATGTCAGTCTGATTAGTCCTTTTCTGGGGTGACTCCTTGGATATACAGGGGTCAGGGAGCTGCTTGAGGAGACAGTCTGTGCTTTATAGGAGCTCCAGTGCTGAGCTGTGAGCTCCGTTGTTCATTCAGGGTTGTTGGGAGGTTATGTCTGCTGCAATAGAACTCATAAAACACCACTCTTTTTTTTTCACCCTTAGATGCTCTGTCTCAGGGAGTTGGGGCTTTCTTTATGAGTATCTGTTGCACTGTCCTGCCCCACTAGGTGGCAGTCTATTCACTATTTGCCTGCCGGGGCTCTGACCTGCTAACGCGGGTCCGCCCTGTTGCTGCCTGGCGGACTCTCTCTGTTATGGCAGGTTGCCTCGGCAACGGCAGGCTGCGTCAGTCTTGGGCAGTACTTAAGTGGGGGTGCACTTCATCAGCAATGGTGGACGCCCCTTTCTGACCGAGCTGCACCGTCCTAAATGCCGGCAACAAAACTCTCAGCCCCAAGCGCCTCCAGTCGCCACCCTGCTTGTCCCCGTTAGCGTGGGACCCGCTGAGCCCCATCACCCAGCTCCCTGCCTCAGAGTCCGTCCTCTCTCTCTCTCTCTTCCTCTCCCCAAGCTGAAAGGTCGACTCTCTCACTGGCGCCCCAGGAGCCTGCCGATAGGGCACTGGGATCCGTGCGATCTCCCGTGCCGCTGCCCACTACCCCGGCTCAGATCACGCTTCCCAGGAAACTCCTGGTCTGGCTCATTGTCCAAGTCCCGTTCAATCAGATGGACATTCCAATCTGCCCTTCCAAATCTCAGATTGCCGGTTTAACAGGGCACCCAGACCAGTGAGTTCTGCGCCGTGTCCCGCTGCGGCGCCCGCCGAAGAGGCAGTGGGAGCTGGTTGCATTAGCCGGCTGCTAGCGTCCCGTGTCTCTCCCACACCTGGGACTTTCAGCGCTCTGTGGGCATAAAAGGAACATCCGAGAATGCGGCTAGGACTCACCCTCTGCGCCTTCACTGAGAGCTGCAATCCTGAGTCACCTCTATGATGCCATCTTGCCTCCTCCCCCTATTTTCTTATTTTCAAGTGGGATACTGGAGCCTTTCATTTGTAGTTTGTATTTGCTTCTGCAAAATCTAGGTCTAGACTCATGATCTTGAACTATGGGACATCTGAATTCTAGTAGGTGCTGGATTCAGGCAACTGAGGGGTGGCCTTGGGCACACTGTGTGCAGGTGTAAAAAGGGTTTGTGGGGAACTAAAAGGCAAAAGAGGGGAAAGTGCCATTAAGAACCCACAAGTGGGAGACAGTACAGGGTTGGTGGAAAGAGTGATTCATGCCACAGATACTGACCCAGGTGAGGCTTTGCTCTGACTTATTTCTGTGTCAATGAAGAAAATGAGATCATAATTGGGTGACAAAGAAGCCTGGGTTGATTTAAAAAAACAAGTTTCCACTACAGATTTGGTGCCTAAGGTAGAGCAAATGCCAGGAGTCTTGTAGGCACATTTGTGGGTTTTTGGTCAGGAGGTCCTGTTAGGAATGCCTGCTAAGAGGCTAAGCTCTCTAAGCTGTGAGAGCTCTAATCAGCACGTGTAGACTTTTCAGAAGGGAGAAATGAGGCAGGCATTCTGAACCTGAAACTGCATCACATTTTGTTTCATCTCACCGCAGTTTTTACAGGCTAATTTGGAACATGTCTGGAAGGTGAACTCTGAAGAAGAGTGTGTACTTTGACGTGACTCAGATGAGATCTTTTGTGGGGATCAGGAATTCAATGCCCAGTATCTGAGCTGGTGTCTTTGAGGTCAGTAGGTTGCCTCTTTGTATTAAGTCCATTGTTACCAGAAAGTAGGCTTGAGATTCCAAATGGCTTCCAGAATCCCTCTCTGATTCTCTTTGGGAGATGGAGTCTGAAAAAGATAAATTCAGTATTTTTGGAAAATTCTAGAAAATCTGGTTGGAAAACTGAGAAGACCTCTTGCATGATGCCTAAATGCTCAGTTCTCAGCTCTAGCTATATAGATGCTTGGTAGGCATAGAGCTGGATTTGCATTTATATCAGCACAACGTATGTCAGAGTTGAAGAAGTAGCCAGGACAAAATGTCTTGGTCGCAGGCTGGGGAACATCTTGAAAGCAAACTAGTCTGCTGACTTTCATCTTGGCAATGAGTGTTGGGTCCTAGCCAAAGGGCTTGAATGCGGCATAAGTCCAATCCATAGATACACCTTCTAATGGAGAAAGGGTTGTGTATTTTCAGTTTGATGCAATCAAGGTGAAATTACCATGCTATTGGTTTGTTTACTTTTTATTATTTAATATCAAATCTAAAACAAAACATATTAAATGCTTATTGACATATGTACTTGTTCTTCACCAGGCTCATAGTATTTGCCTAATTTTAAACTTTCTTCCATTTTGTAGGTTTCAACTTATTTTATTGTGGAATATTAAATCTAATACAGACATGGTCCTTTTACATAAAATTTCCTTTTATTTAATATATTTTTAATTGGCATTTTCTCTTAAGTTATGGACTATTTTATCATACAAATAGCCTCATTTCTATTTAGAAGATAAAAGTATTTGGGTTTCTTGTCTTGTAATTTTTATATTACTTAGTAATGTGATAAACATTAGTGTTTTGGGGGTATTTTAAATTTTAGATAATTACACATATCCATGTGAAGCTTGTTTTTACTGCATGTGTGGATTGGAGAGTTGTTTTCACTTCTGTTTCATCTTTACTCTGATCTCCCTAAAACTCATAGCTCTTGTAATTGGGAAATAGCAGGTTATCATTCCAATAAATGGGACAAGTTCACTAATACCACACTACAAATGAGTTTGAAAGCAGGACATGTCTTCAAAGCATAAACAACATGAGCCCACATATGTACAACAATAGTAATGTGTAAGTTACAGTTTGGATAAAAAAATAAAAGCACAGAAAATTTGTTAAAGTAAATTAAAATGGACATGAGGTCTCAAGAATTTTTGAGCAGACAAAATCAGTTAGGTCTCATAAGTAATCTCAACCTTGCTTGATTTGCATATATAAGCAAAACTTAAATTTTTTCTCACAGCTGCCTATTTAAAAAACAGAAATGAAGCTCAACCAATCAGAAGAAGCCAGCAACCTTATATAAATAGGAACTGTTCAATAAGAAAAAGAAATGAAGAAAAAAACAACCAAACAAGAAAGAATAAAAAATGTTGTACTACAACTAATCAAATGATTTTTTTCTTTTTTTTTTTTTATTTTTTTTTTTATTTTTTTTTATTTTTTATTTTTTTTATTGCATTATAGGTTTGGGGGTACATGTGCAGAACGAGCAAGATAGTTGCATAGGTACACACATGGCAGTGTGCTTTGCTGCTTTCCTCCCCTTCACCCACACTTGGTATTCATCCCCAGGCTATCCCCCCCAGCCCCCCCCGCTGTCCCTCCCCCATTCCCCCCAACAGTCCCCAGTGTATAGTAGACCGCCTCTCTGTGTCCACATGTTCTCATTTTTCTCACCCACCTATGAGCGAGTATATGCGGTATTTCTTTTTCTGTTCTTGTGTCAGTTTGCTGAGAATGATGTTCTCCAGATTCATCCATGTCCCTACAAAGGACACAAACTCATCATTTTTGATTGCTGCATAATATTCCATGGTGTATATGTGCCACATTTTCCCAGTCCAGTCTATCATCGTTGGGCATTTGGGTTGGTTCCAGGTCTTTGCTATTGTAAACAGTGCTGCAATGAACATTCGTGTGCATGTGTCCTTATAGTAGAACGATTTATAATCCTTTGGATAGATACCCAGTAATGGGATTGCTGGGTCAAATGGAATTTCTATTTCTAGGTCCCTGAGGAATCGCCACACTGTCTTCCACAATGGTTGAACTAATTTACACTCCCACCAACAGTGTAAGAGTGTTCCTATTTCTCCACATCCTCTCCAGCACCTGCTGTCTCCAGATTTTTTAATGATCGCCATTCTAACTGGTGTGAGATGGTATCTCAATGTGGTTTTGATTTGCATCTCTCTAATGACCAATGACGATGAGCACTTTTTCATATGTTTGCTGGCCTCATGTATGTCTGCTTTCGTAAAGTTTCTGTTCATATCCTTTGCCCATTTTTGAATGGGCTTGTTTGTTTTTTTCCTGTAAATCTGTTTGAGTTCTTTGTAAATTCTGGATATCAGCCCTTTGTCGGATGCGTAAACTGCAAAGATTTTTTCCCATTCTGATGGTTGCCGATTCACTCTAGTGACTGTTTGTTTTGCTGTGCAGAAGCTGTGGAGTTTGATTAGGTCCCATTTGTCTATTTTGGCTTTTGTTGCCAATGCTTTGGGAGTTTTGTTCATGAAGTCCTTGCCTACTCCTATGTCCTGAATGGTTTTGCCTAGATTTTCTTCTAGGGTTTTTATGGTGTCGGGTCTTACGTTTAAGTCTTTAATCCATCTGGAGTTAATTTTAGTGTAAGGTGTCAGGAAGGGGTCCAATTTCTGCTTTCTGCACATGGCTAGCCAGTTTTCCCAACACCATTTATTAAATAGGGAATCCTTTCCCCATTGCCTGTTTTTGTCTGGTTTATCAAAGATAATATGGTTGTAGATGTGTTGTGTTGCCTCCGATGCCTCTGTTCTGTTCCATTGGTCTATATCTCTGTTTTGGTACCAGTACCATGCTGTTTTGATTACTGTAGCCTTGTAGTATAGTTTGAAGTCTGGTAGCGTGATGCCTCCCGCTGTGTTCTTTTTGCTTAGAATTGACTTGGCTATGCGGGCTCTTTTTTGGTTCCATATAAAATTCATGGTGGTTTTTTCCAGTTCTGTGAAGAAATTCAATGGTAGTTTGATGGGGATAGCATTGATTGTGTAAATTACTTTGGGCAGTATAGCCATTTTCACGATATTGATTCTTCCTAACCACGAACATGGAATGTTTCTCCATCTGTTTGTGTCCTCTCTTATTTCATTGAGCAGTTGTTTGTAGTTTTCCTTAAAGAGGTCCCTTACATTCCTAGTGAGTTGTATTCCTAGGTATTTTATTTTCTTTGTAGCAATTGTGAATGGCAGTTCGTTCTTGATTTGGTTCTCTTTAAGTCTGTTATTGGTGTATAGGAATGCTTGTGATTTTTGCACATTGATTTTATATCCTGAGACTTTGCTGAAGTTGCTTATCAGTTGCAGGAGCTTTTGGGCTGAGGTGATGGGGTCTTCTACGTATACTATCATGTCGTCTGCAAATAGAGACAATTTGGCTTCCACCTTTCCTATTTGAATATCCTTTATTTCTTTTTCTTGCCTGATTGCTCTGGCTAGAACTTCCAGTACTATGTTGAATAGAAGTGGTGAGAGAGGGCATCCTTGTCTAGTGCCAGATTTCAAAGGGAATGCTTCCAGTTTTTGCCCATTAAGTATGATATTGGCTGTTGGTTTGTCATAAATAGCTTTTATTACTTTGAGATATGTTCCATCAATACCAAGTTTATTGAGGGTTTTTAGCATAAAGGGCTGTTGAATTTTGTCAAATGCCTTCTCTGCATCAATTGAGATAATCATGTGGTTTTTGTTTTTGCTTCTGTTTATGTGGTGAATTACATTTATAGACTTGCGTATGTTGAACCAGCCTTGCATCCCCGGGATAAATCCTACTTGATCATGATGGATAAGTTTTTTAATGTGCTGTTGCAATCGGTTTGCCAGTATTTTATTGAAGATTTTTGCATCTATGTTCATCATGGATATTGGCCTGAAGTTTTCTTTTCTTGTTGAGTCTCTGCCAGGTTTTGGTATCAGGATGATGTTGGTCTCATAAAATGATTTGGGAAGGGTTCCCTCTTTTTGGATTATTTGGAATAGTTTCAGAAGGAATGGTACCAGATCCTCTTTGTGTGTCTGGTAGAATTCGGCTGTGAACCCATCTGGACCTGGGCTTTTTTTGTGTGGTAGGCTCTTAATTGCTGCCTCAACTTCAGACCTTGTTATTGGTCTATTCATAGTTTCGGCTTCCTCCTGGTTTAGGCTTGGGAGGACACAGGCATCCAAGAATTTATCCATTTCTTCCTGATTTACTGGTTTATGTGCATAGAGTTGTTTGTAGTATTCTCTGATGATGGTTTGAATTTCTGTGGAATCTGTGGTGATTTCCCCTTTATCGTTTTTTATTGCATCTATTTGGTTGTTCTCTCTCTTCTTTTTTATCAGTCTGGCTAGTGGTCTGTCTATTTTGTTGATCTTTTCGAAAAACCAGGTCTTAGATTTATTGATTTTTTGAAGGGTTTTTCTTGTCTCTATCTCCTTCAGTTCTGCTCTGATCTTAGTTATTTCTTGTCTTCGGCTAGGTTTTGAGCTTTTTTGATCTTGCTCCTCTAGCTCTTTCAATTTTGACGATAGGGTGTAAATTTTGGATCTCTCCACTCTTCTCATGTGGGCACTTATTGCTATATATTTTCCTCTACAGACTGCTTTAAATGTGTCCCAGAGATTCTGGTACGTTGTGTCTTCATTCTCGTTGGTTTCAAAGAACTTCTTTATTTCTGCCTTCATTTCATTGTTTATCCAATCAACATTCAAGAGCCAATTGTTCAGTTTCCATGAAGCTGTGCGGTTCTGAGTTATTTTCTGAATTCTGAGTTCCAACTTGATTGCACTATGGTCTGAGAGACTGTTTGTTATGATTTCAGTTGTTTTGCATTTGCTGAGGAGTGCTTTACTTCCAATTATGTGGTCAATTTTGGAGTAGGTGTGATGTGGTGCTGAGAAGAATGTATATTCTGTGGATTTGGGGTGGAGAGTTCTGTAAATGTCTATCAGGTTTGCTTGTTCCAGGTCTGAGTTCAAGTCCTGGATATCCTTGTTAATTTTCTGTCTGGTTGATCTGTCTGCTATTGACAGTGGAGTGTTAAAGTCTCCCACTATTATTGTGTGGGAGTCTAAGTCCCTTTGTAAGTCATTAAGAACTTGCCTTATATATCTGGGTGCTCCTACATTGGGTCCATATATATTTAGAATCGTTATCTCTTCTTGTTGTATCGATCCTTTTACCATTATGTAATGACCTTCTTTGTCCCTTTTGATCTTTGTTACTTTAAAGTCTATTTTATCAGAGATGAGAATTGCAACTCCTGCTTTTTTTTGCTCTCCATTTGCTTGGTAAATCTTCCTCCATCCCTTTATTTTGAGCCTTTGTGTATCTTTGCATGTGAGGTGGGTTTCCTGGATACAGCACACCGATGGGTTTTGGTTTTTTATCCAATTTGCCAGTCTGTGTCTTTTGATTGGTGCATTTAGCCCATTTACATTCAGGGTTAATATTGTTATGTGTGAATTTGATACTGCCATTTTGATGCTAGCTGGCTGTTTTGCCTGTTGGTTCATGTACATTCTTCATTTTGTTGATGGTCTTTAGCATTTGGTATGCTTTTAGGATGGCTGGAACTGGTTGTTTCTTTCTATGTGTAGTGCCTCTTTCAGGAGCTCTTGTAAAGCAGGCCTAGTGGTGACAAAATCTCTGAGTACTTGCTTGTTTGTGAAGGATTTTATTTTTCCTTCACTTATGAAGCTCAGTTTCGCTGGATATGAAATTCTGGGTTGAAAGCTCTTTTCTTTAAGGATGTTGAATATTGGCCCCCACTCTCTTCTGGCTTGTAGAGTCTCTGCTGAGAGATCTGCTGTGAGTCTGATGGGCTTCCCTTTGTGGGTGACCCGACCTTTCTCTCTGGCTGCCCTTAGTATTTTCTCCTTCGTTTCAACCCTGGTGAATCTGACGATTATGTGCCTTGGGGTTGCTGTTCTTGCAGAGTATCTTTGTGGTGTTCTCTGTATTTCCTGGAGTTGAGTATTGACCTGTCTTGCTAGGTTGGGGAAATTTTCCTGGATAATATCCTGAAGAGTGTTTTCCAGCTTGGATTCATTCTCTTCGTCACATTCTGGTACACCTATCAAACGTAGGTTGGGTCTCTTCACATAGTCCCACATTTCTTGGAGATTTTGTTCATTCCTTTTTGTGCTTTTTTCTTTAATCTTGGTTTCTCGTTTTATTTCATTGAGTTGATCTTCAACTTCTGATATTCTTTCTTCTGCTTGGTCAATTCGGCTGTTGATACTTGTGCATGCTTCACGAAGTTCTCGTGTTGAGTTTTTCAGCTCCTTCAATTCATTCATATTCCTCTCTAAGTTGTCCATTCTCGTTATCAATTCCTCGAATCTTTTTTCAAATCTTTTTTCAAGGTTCTTAGTTTCTTTGCACTGGTTTAGGACATGTTCCTTTAGCTCACTGAAGTTTCTCATTATCCACTTTCTGAAGTCTGATTCCGTCATTTCGTCACATTCATTCTCCGTCCAGCTTTGTTCCCTTGCTGGTGAGGAGTTTTGGTCCTTTTTTGGAGGTGAGGTGTTTTGGTTTCGGGTGCTTTCCTCCTTTTTGCGCTGGTTTCTTCCCATCTTTATGGATTTATCCGCCTGTTGTCTTAGTAGTGGCTGATTTTTCAATTGGGTCTCTGTGTGGACACTGAGATTGTTGATGATGAAGTATTTCTGTTACTTAGTTTTCCCTCTAATGATCTATCCTCTCTGCTGTATGAGTGCTGAGGTCCACTCCAGGCCCTGCTTGTCTGGGGTATACCTGCAGCAGCTGCAGAACAGTGAGGGATGATATCAGTTTCTTTTTCTGCTGCCCTTGTTCCAGAATGATGCCAGCCAAATGTCAGTCTGATTAGTCCTTTTCTGGGGTGACTCCTTGGATATACAGAGGTCAGGGAGCTGCTTGAGGAGACAGTCTGTGCTTTATAGGAGCTCCAGTGCTGAGCTGTGAGCTCCGTTGTTCATTCAGGGTTGTTGGGAGGTTATGTCTGCTGCAATAGAACTCATAAAACACCACTCTCTTTTTTTTTTTTTTTCACCCTTAGATGCTCTGTCTCAGGGAGTTGGGGCTTTCTTTATGAGTATCTGTTGCACTGTCCTGCCCCACTAGGTGGCAGTCTATTCACTATTTGCCTGCCGGGGCTCTGACCTCCTAAGGCGGGTCCGCCCTGTTGCGGCCCGGCGGACTCTCTCCGTTATGGCAGGTTGCCTCGGCAACGGCAGGCTGCGTCAGTCCTGGGCGGTACTTAAGTGGGGGTGCACTTTGTCAGGAATGGTGGACGCCCCTCCCTGACCGGGCTGCACCGTCCTAAATGCCGGCAACAAAACTCTCAGCCCCAAGCGCCTCCAGTCGCCGCCCTGCTTGTCCCCGTGAGCGTGGGACCCGCCGAGCCCGATCACCCTGCTCCCTGCCTCAGAGTCCGTCCTCTCTCTCTCTCTCTCTTCCTCTCCCCAAGCTGAAAGGTCGACTCTCTCACTGGCGCCCCAGGAGCCTGCCAATAGGGCACTGGGATCCGTGCGATCTCCCGTGCCGCTGCCCACTACCCCGGCTCAGATCACGCTTCCCAGGAAACTCCTGGTCTGGCTCATTGTCCAAGTCCTGTTCAATCAGATGGACATGCCAATCTGCCCTTCCAAATCTCAGATTGCCGGTTTAACAGGGCACCCAGACCAGTGAGTTCCGCGCTGGGTCCCGCTGCAGCACCGGCCGAAGAGGCGGCGGGAGCCGGTTGCGTTAGCCGGCTGCTAGCGTCCCGTGTCTCTCCCACACCTGGGACTTTCAACGCTCTGTGGGCATAAAAGGAACATCCGAGAATGCGGCTAGGACTCACCCTCTGCGCCTTCACCGAGAGCTGCAATCCTGAGTCACCTCTACGACGCCATCTTGCCTCCCTCTCCAAATGATTTTTTTCTACATTTTTCCTTTGAATACTGGCTTCTTACACTGTAAATGAAAC